>OX451737.1:440275886-440883386 GCA_948472305.1 Vicia faba
ACTTTCTCATTATGTGAAAAATTAGTTACAAAGATATAATAGATTATTTTTTTATACCGGCAATATGTGACTTACAATAGAAGATAATAGCTAATGACACTTGACAAGTGTCAGTTACACAAAGAGTATCTAAATTAATGGATATATCTAATACTTAGAAAGAACCTAATTTAAATATGATAGAGCAAGAGAAAAAATAGATGCACTGCTTTGTGTGATAATTGTATTTAAATTTAAATAGCATAGAGTAAGGGAGACACACAATATATAATACGGATTAATCCAATGTAAAGATGATGATCAGATTAAAACTTGAACCATGTAAGTACCACTCTAAGTCAAATGATGATTATTTTAAATCCTACTTTGTATCAAAGAGTCCACACCCATGCTTAAAAAATTAACAATTAAATATCTGTCAGAATCAAAAGAAAAATTTAATAATCTTAATATGGACGGAAGCTGAGAGAGATTCCAGTAGGTTGGACCAGTAGTGTATGGATTGTCGTAAAAGTCAAATTTTGAGGCATATCATCAATGGTGACTTAGCCACGTGACATGAAATTTCTTTTTAGGTCATTCACATGAAAATATACTAAAAATATTTTACTTATTGTTTAAATGGGTACCCAAGGCCAGAACTAGAATAAAATTATGGTACAATTATTCGTGAAAAAAGTTAAATATACTAAAAATATTTTACTTATTGTTTAAATGGGTCCCCAAGGCTAGAACTAGATTAAATTAAAATTATAGTACAATCATAAATAAAGATAAAAAATCTACTCTAGGAGATTCTATCTATAAAATATCCTATTATTGTCTAGGATAGCTATCCATTCCTACCAAGAATTTCTATAAATCAAAAGAAAAATTTGTGGTTGGCCTTAAATTCTTCATAGTTGACTGGAGTATTATTAAAATTTGCGGTGATTAACCTTGGAGTCACGGAGAATTACAATACAATTTTTAATAAGAGATTTAATATTATTAAAAAATTTAATGCTGCTGCATATTTAAAGTTAACATTAAATTCAAGTTCTTTATTAGGCAGAAAGAGATCAATATTAACTCATTCAAAAGTGACATGCTTTTGAATTGAACTATTAATTAAAAATATTAAACAAATTATTTAAAAATATTTTAATTCTTAATTATAAATTAAATATAGTATAAATATACTATTTGATTTTTGTTTTGTTGGAAGGTTGGTATTACTGAATATGTAATGAATTTTAATTCATTTTTACATTTTAATTAAAATATGACTAAGATATTGTAAATTCAGAAAATATAAATATTTATAATTATTTGATGTTTGGTTAAGTTTTTAATTATATTAATTTTTCTATTCTTTTGTAATGGTTACGTTTTGATTTTTTATCCATATCAGAAAAAATTATTATTATTATTACTTTTTAAGCAATAAATTTTATTAAAAAATGATAATTAAAAAAAGAAAAGAAAAGATATTATGAATTTATTCAAGGTTTGAAATTTTTTTAATTATATTACTAATTTGTATATTGTGAATTTATTATGCTTTGAATGTATTGAATTTGTATAAATTTTGAAATATTGTATTAATTTGAATGAATGATTTTTTTGACAGAGAAGAAAAAATCATTAATTATATATTTTATTATTATTATTATTATTTGGTTCACTCTCAATCACTTTTACGAAAAAAATCAATTCTAAATCAATTAATGATCGATAATTGTAAAGTTTTTATAGAAAATTAATTATTTCTTATAAAAAAAATAGTCTCAGACTATAAGTCAACAATTTCACATATTTATAATTTTTTTATTAATATATCTTTAAATATTTTTTATTATTGCTTCTTTCAACTCTTTTATGAAAGTCATTATTGTAAAATCATACATAACTTCTTTTCTATATAAAAGTGATTAAATTTCTTAATTCCTATAAAATACCAAAAATGGCTTATAATTTATTTACATAATAACAAAAAAAGCAAATACGTAATGCTTATTATGTTATTTTTTTTTTTAGTTATATAACAAAAGAAAGCAAATAATGCTTATTATGTTATATTTCTTTTAGTACATAATAACAAAAAAAAGCAAATAATGCTTATTATGTTATATTTTTTTAGTATATAGTAACAAAAGAACAAAAACACGGTTTATGATTGATGTACCACCATTGGTTATATTGAATGGTCATCACTGCAAGGGTTTATATATAGAGGAGAGATATTAAAGCCCTTTATTAAGCAATTACAACAACAAAAAGTTGAGAACAATACCAGGGGAGAAACGGCTTATTGTGACGGCGACGCTGGCGGTTGAAGCTGCAACAACAACAAGGATAACATTTAGCCACCACCACCACCTCCGGTAACAACAATGGGAATAGGAGGCGGTGAGACTAGTGATCCAAACAAGGTTCATGATGATTCTGTCGAAGTTCCAGATACTGCACATCAAATTAGCAGCGGTTCGTTCCCTCGTACCTCGTACCTCGTACCTTAAACATATAACCTTTTGTCTCTTCGTTTTATGACGGTTATTATTTATTTTATTTATCTTTTTTCCAAGGATTTACGTAGAACTATCGTTTTTAAAGGATTAACGAGATTTTTCTAAAACTCCCATGTTTATGGAGCTCAAAGGTCACGCGACTCGCTTGTGCGTTGAAACGTTCCAGCTGAAACATTTTAAGACATGGGGAGGGGAACGGACATAATTACACGCACTTTTTTTGTGAATTTTCAGACACGGGTCCTTTTTTCTTCAGACACGACAAAGTTTTATGAATTTTCAAAACTACCCTTTTGACTATACTTAATTTTGACTATGCTCAACCTGTTCAATTTTTTTTTCTTTTAATGTTTCGGTGCGTTTAGGTAAATGGTTCCTAATAATACGGAATTTGATATGTTGTGATTAAAAATTATTCTAGACAGTTAAGGTGGAAATTCTCCTCTAATTTATTATTTCTTATCAGTATTATTTTGTCTTACGTTTTGATTTTATTTTGTTCTGGTATTTTTTTATCGAACGGATTTTACGTTCTTTTGGTATGGGATTCACACCACCACCCCCTAATTGATTTGGGTTCTTCTAGTTTTATTTTATAATTTGAATTATATTTTTTATTGTTCTGTTTGTGCAGATTCATGGCTTCAAGTGGCATTTGTGTTGACCAATGGAGTCAACAGTGCTTTTGTCCTCGGATATTCCGGGACTGTCATGGTTCCCCTGGGTTGGGTAGGGGGTGTAGTTGGTCTCATTCTTGCTGCGTTGGTATCACTTTATGCTAATGCTCTTATTGCTAATATCCATGAGTTAGGAGGGACAAGACACATTAGATACAGAGATCTTGCTGGATATGTATACGGTACCCACAAAACTTTGCGAAAACCATACGTTCTGTTATATTATTTTGCATCTATCTGCTTGTGTTAATTTTCATTTTCGTTTCAGGTAAAAAGGCCTATAAACTCACATGGGCTCTCCAGTATATCAATCTTTTTATGATCAATACTGGTTTCATTATTTTGGCTGGTTCAGCCTTGAAAGTAAGAGAAGCTTTTGACTCTTCATCTCTGTCTTGAAATCTGATATCATATAAAACTGCGCTGAACTGACTTTGTTTAAAACACTTTTTTTTTCCTCCTTTTAATGTGTTGCAGGCTACTTATACCTTGTTTAGGGATGATGCTCAGCTGAAGCTTCCTTATTGTATTGCTATAGCTGGATTTGTGTGTGCGTTGTTTGCCATTTGTATTCCTCATCTTTCAGCTCTTGGAATTTGGTTGGCAGTTTCAACCGTCTTTGGCGTGATATACATTGCTATAGCGTCTGTGCTATCAATTAAAGATGGTAATATCTCATGTCTGTGATTGGAAATTCATAGAAATTCACTTATCTGAATACAGGAATAGATTGTTTGATCTGAGTTGATACATTTCCAGAACTAACCTGCAGTAAATTTTCAGGAATACAGTCACCACCTCGAGATTACACCATTCCAGGAGAAGGGGCAAGTAAAGTATTTGAAACGATCGGGGCGTCTGCTAACCTTGTGTTCGCATATAACACCGGCATGCTTCCAGAGATACAGGTTGGATAGAAAGATTATCCACTTTGATATCATCTCAAGTTTCAAGTTGATATGGTTCTGTTTCATTTAAGCGTAATACTAAACTGAATTTTATTTGATAACGTAACTTGCAGGCAACAATTAAGCAGCCAGTCATCAAGAACATGATGAAATCCCTTTACTTTCAGTTTACCGTCGGAGTTATACCATTGTACCTTATAACCTTTTCAGGATATTGGGCCTATGGATCTTCCACAGAAACCTATTTACTGAATAGTACAAAGGGTCCAGTCTGGGTGAAAGCGGTCGCCAATATTTCAGCCTTCCTTCAATCAGTCATCGCACTGCATGTACATCATTCTAAACTAGAACTTATCTACACTTATATGCTTTACTTAAACTGTGTTTAGCTAGTGTAATAACCCGTGGTTTACTTTTGTTAGATATTTGCAAGTCCAATGTATGAGTATCTGGATACTAAAAACGGGATCAAAGGAAGCGCAATGAATATTAAGAACTTGTCCTATAGAATTACAGTAAGAGGCGGATACCTGGTATTCAACACATTCGTGGCAGCTCTCCTACCTTTTCTTGGAGATTTCATGAGCCTCACGGGAGCGATCAGCACATTTCCCCTTACATTTATTCTTGCAAACCATATGTACATGGTGGCAAAGAAGAACAAATTAGCAATTTTACAGAAGCTCTGGCACTGGATCAACATTGTTTTCTTTAGCATCATGTCTATTGCAGCATCTGTTGCAGCACTACGGCTTATTTCTGTAGACTCCAAAACATACCATCTCTTTGCGGATATTTGATGAAACTCATTACAGTTTTATTTGATGAAACTCATTACAGAAGTTAATAATGCCAAAATCCATGAATTGCATCTGTAGGATTTTATTGTACAAGTTAGTATCATTGGAACAATCAATAAAAATCTTTAATTTATTTCAAAGGAAATGTCAAAGTTTCAATGTGGGGATGCCTTTGAAAAAACTCCATAAATCCTACATTTTTGGAAAACTATGTTGTGATGGTGTGTGGATTGAAAAAATCTCAAATCTTACATTGCTTAGTTTCTGACATTGTATAAAAAAAAAAGAAAATTATAAGTCTCATGTTGCTTAGTTTCCAATTTCTTTCCTAAGGACACCGAAAACTATGAATTATGTCGAACAAACCACTCTTAATATTAGTTACTTGTTACATCAAATACACAGTTTTCACACAAATAAAGCAAAGAATAATGCATCATATTCTTTGAGTGTTTTTCAATTGCTACCAATATAAAATTGTTAAAGAATGATTAATTTCTCAAGTTCAAATGCAACACTGAACTTGAGTTAACCATATTATAATTAAAGTAGCACAATTATGGATTCATCGGCTGAAAAGTTAAAAGAAAACATAGATTTCAAATTTTATGCTTATATCAATGTTCAAGCATAGAAGGTATAGATAAATAAGTGAATGATGAAATATTGCAATATTAGGATAATGCGAGGAAAACGAGTCGAGAATGATGCGGAATTACGGAGCATGAGATCTAGCAGTAAATGGTAAGGGAGAAACGAATTTTGTCAATAAAGAGAAGGATGACCTGATAACGGAACGGTGGTGGCGTTGACGTGGAGTGGAGGGATGACCCAATCTCAAAACTTTTTACTGCGTGGAACTGTGGAAGGATAACCTAATCTCAAAACAGTACCGTTTTGCTCTGGTCTTTAGCGGAGCTAGCTCTTCATATATAATGAGGAGTGACAAACAGACATGTCTGTCTCATTTAATCCACTTCGCAGAAGCCTGCAAAAAACGAGGCGAGACGGATTTTGTTGAGGGTGTGAGTTTAAAATTTTGTGCCACCCCCGCCAAAAAATGAGCACTAAGTGAGACAGACTCGTTGACATTACACCTTTTAAACTTAAAAATTACAAATTTTTATGTTAATACTCGTATCTGCAAAACAAGAGGTGAGACATGACGGAGATATTATAGGGTGCGTACGTGCAAGGTTACCAATGGACAATTGGTCTTTCAAGGTGAGCATGTCAGGCAGGATTTGATATTTCTTTTTAGAGTTTAAGTTTTTAATGCAAATACAAACGTTCCAGACGAGCACTAGTAGATGATGAGTATTGAAAATGATTAAATGGTCATATGAGAACAGACTTGAAAAGGAGATGGGATCTGGATTTGAGTTATCAGGAAAGAATTGGATTTGAGTTACCAGACAAGAACTATATTTATGTTACCGTACAAGAACTAGATTTGTAAATTAGCTTTTAAACGGGAACTGAAAATGATTTGACTGTCAGACGGGAACTAACTATCTGATAGGAACTGAGTAACTACCAAACGAGAATTGATTTTGATTCAACTGTTAATCGAGAACTGACTTTGAAAATTTAGTTGTCAGACGAGAACTAACTTTAAAAATTATCTGTCAAACAGGAATTGACTACTAGTCGAGAATTGGATTTGAAAAAATGATTGTCATACGAGAATTGGACTAAATTACTAAATGGGAACTAGTTTAGAATAAAACTTCTAGACGGGAACTAGTGACTGATCAAACAAGAACTGTCTTGAAAAGTAAACTTCCAAACGAGGACTGAGAATTATCAGACGAACACTTATTTACAGATGAACTTCCATATGGAAATTGGGAATTGTCAGACGTGAATTGACGGGAAAGCGCCAGACGATAACTGACCATGAAATAAACTTCCATACTGGAACTGGACTGCTGTCAGATGATATTTGACTCTAAACTGTCAGACGAGAACTGAAACTTGACATGATTTTCTAGACAAGAACTGGACTTGAAGTGATTTTCCAGATAGGAATTGGACTTTGAATTACCAAGCGATGTTGGGTTTTGAAATGTTAATGAAAATTGAGTTTCTGATACGCGCCAAGTGATGTTGGACTTTCTTACTTTTCATTTCTTGGGTTCCAAGACTTTTTGATGATGTAGAGTTTATACTATGGGAATATGAGATGAATGAGATGATATGCATGGTTTAATGTTATAGTGAAGCAACATGACCAATGTATGAGGATGATTTATGTGGTCATCTGAATGCTTTTAATTTGTGTCCGTGTGGTGGGTTGTGGACGGTTAGGGCTTAGAAGTGTGGTTTGTGTAGCAAGGATTTTGTAAAAAGGTGGTAGATGTTATGCTAACATGACTTCTTGCCACTCGTTTCTAACTTGACGATTGTTGATGTATGACATGGCTTGCTCGAGCAGTTTGAAAGTCTAGCAAGGGATTTTCCCCTTTAGTAGCCATGATGATAGAGGTAGATATAGTGGTTGAAGCACTGATGAGATTATTGAGGTGGCAGTCACCTACTTCTGTTTACAAGTTTGTTTCCATTTTTTCTTTTGATTTTAATCTCTATTTTTGTATCGAACGATTCTTTTGAATATGCGGTTCATCAGGATGTCCTAACTTTTTTCAAGTTTTTTGACTTAGCGGACTCTTTTTTGAAAAATTCTTGTGAGATTTTGTATTTGATTCAGAAAGATTATAACTTTCATGTTAACTATTGTGAACTTTATCTTTTCACTGCTTCCTCGATGTTGGATGATGTGCGCGAGGAAGATGATGTGCTTAAACCTCTTACTGGGGTGATTAGATGGATTGGTTCTCTTGCATTAGGATGCATCGTCAGATTAATTGAGATCTGTTGTGCCCCTGATTAAGATTAAGGGTTTTTTTTAGAAAAATATAAGGAACACCGACTTCAGGCTCGGAGGGGTTGAATATGAATTATCTCCTTATTTATTCAGTGTTTGGGGAGTGAAACACTGTTTTACATCGTCATCTAAGTCTTACAATTAAAAGCATACGTCAAAATGTTCAGTTATTTGGTTTTCATCATTCTCCTTCTAAGTTTGTTAACAGGTGAAAAAAGAAATGAAAAAGCGTTGATATTTATGTATATGGCAAGTGATGACATAAGAAAGAGTGAATACGAAAGGATTGATTCCAAAAACATGCATGCTCATTTTATTAGAATTGTCAATCAAAGAATACAAATTTAAGAAACAAACAATAATTAATAAGAAAGAAATTACGAGTGGAAATGATAAAGGCCTAATGATCCTAGGGATGAGCTTCCTTGTTGATACACCGACTTTAGGAGATGCTTCTTGACGTTCTTGCACTTGTCAAAGTAAAGGGAGACCATTCACCAATAAGATTCCTCCTTCGAAAGTCAATTTCTTATTGTCGATCAAGTCTTGGACTTTATGTTTGAAAGCCCGACAATTTTCCATCGTATGACCCTACGAATTAGCGTGATATTCACATTGGACATTCTCGTCATAATTGGGAGGATATAGACGAGGAGGATGATCAAGTTTTTATAGATCCATCAATGATATCCTAAGCATATTCTGAAGTAGTTGGCCATGAGGCATAAGAAGTGGATCAAACCTCCTTGGTGGTGGCCTGTGTCTTCTCTTTTGTTGGGCATACCTATTCTCCTGATAGAATCATTGTTGTTGCTGACACTGCTAATGTTGATGTTGTTACGGGGGAATCACCATGGTTGTGGTATCTAAGGCTCTAGGTAGGCTTGTGTCTTATATGGAAAACAATTTCCTTCTATATTACTTGTATGACCAAGTTCATTTGAGCCTTTAGCTGATTGACCTACTCCTTCAATAATTTATGGCCTCTCTTGAGTTCCTTCATAGCTTCTTGAGACATGTTTCAAGTTCATTTGTGAGTATAAGGAAACTCGTTAGATGGATGACGGTTAGAGGTTTTGGAAAAGGTGGAAGAGATATGCGTTTTATGTTGTGCAAATGCATGTGCATGTATGAAAATGTATTAAAATGCATGGATATACACAATATTTTATTTTTATTTTGTCTACAACGTGTGCTAAAAGTTTTTTTTATGGAGAGGCAATGCATGTGTCATATGCGGGTTTAGGCTAGTGATGGGCATAAGAAAACAGATACGAGTTTAGGGATAGTGACAGGTATAAGAATACCTTATTTGGGAAGGTTCCTTACACAATGATAATTCTAAGTTTTTCTACCCACCCCCTTACAAAGGATGACTCTAGGGTTTTATGGATTATTTAAGAAAAAACTAAAGGTCATGGACCACAGATGAAACTTCTTCACGAGATTGGGTCAACCAATTCATGATGAAATCCCAAAGGGTCTCGCTTAGTCGGATCCTTCGTACAGACCTAATAAGATGCTCATCTTGTAGGCCATACAAAGTTTCAATGTTCTGGTTCTAGCCTAGAGTCACATACCATATCCAGATTATCAACATAATAAGGGGCTAGTGTAACACCCTTCTAATCCCACATGTATTTCTCATGTAATTTACGAAATAAATTATGTAAAAGCACCACACAAGGGTGTCACACTTCATACAAAACATTGTAATAACAATCATGTCCCGTAACACGGGTTGCAATAATTAGAATAACATTTCTTTTATAACATCAACCCATCAATTAAAAATGTTGCACATAATGATCGTCATAAAATAAACATAATAAACTTATTAAAAGTCATGACATTTAGTCTCCAAACAAGTTTAAATAAAAAACTAGTTTAGCCATAAAAAATCCTCATAAAGTATGTCAACACTAAAAGAACATAACGTTTGCAAAACAAGCATTCCCAACTCGATGTTACATATCAGAGCAAGACACAACTAATATAATGCAACTAAACAAAATAATCCAGATCTATCTTCAATGCTCCTACAAGCTACTCCTGAGCATCTGCGCATTACCCATACAGAGACGACATTCAAACAAAAAGGATGAATAATCATGATTAATTATAAAATATATAAGGAAAAGATTAGTAGTTATAAACGACATCATCATATAATCAACACATATCATTCATCAACACCTCATATTCACACCGATACATCACGATATCATTTATACATCTTTCATCATCAAAGTCGTCATATACTCACATAGTTCACAATTATCATCATGTCACAACTCATCAATAAAATTCATGCAATGTCACATAGGATATGCAACAATACTAACTCAATGCATGTGGTACCAAATTTTATGAACACCTAGTTCATCGCTGTGATGCAGTGGGAGAACTGACTTGAAGGTTTTGCGTTTTATCGCAAATGTTGCGGTTAGCAAGAGTCGCCACTGACTTTTCTTTTATCCAAAAGGAAAGGTGAAAAAGCACAAGAAAGACCTTTGAGATTGTTTCTTGAGTTCGGGGGGTAAATTATGAAAAGGGAAGGTATTAGCACCCTTTCCATCCATGGTTTTCCATGGGCTCTTAGTTACTTGCTAGATCACATGCTTTTGTTTAAAATTGTGCTTTGTGTGGTTTTTTGAAAGTATTTTGAAAATGCGCCATCCGTTTAGGCAAACTTTGTAATAATTCTCGTTCGTAAGAATGTATACAAAGTGTTGATCTTTTGAAAATGTTTTCAAGTTTGAAAGGTGTTTTTGAAAGTGTAGGTGATTATTTTTGAAAATAGCAAGGATGTTTGTTTTGAAATGGAGCAAGTAACTAGGAGCATTCTACTTACTCAAAAGTCTTTCATGTTCATTTCTTCTTTCCTTTGACATTGTTATCTTACCATTGATTTGGTAAGTAACTCTATCTTTGGATGTAAAAGGGACGGGTGTGGGTCATCGTATAACCATGATTAGCAATGTTACAAGGTATCTTAGCATTTTTCTTTAGGGACTAAGATCATTTTGAAAGGCAACTTTTGATAGCGTCATCAAGGGACTATAATCTTGTATTTTTTATTCGTTTATGCTAAGACATCCCACATGCATAACATGACCATTTTTTAGGCAACAAGTGGAGTTAACCTTAAGAGTGCATGTGTGAATAGTGTGTTTGATTTGCATGCATTTAATCTTTGATTAGGGTTATCTACTTGTTGATTTTATCCTCCCATACAAACCCTATTTACTAGCATTTATATGAAAGCGATAAATTACGGAAAGTAAATATTCTACGCTATTACATCATTTGGGGGATGGGGATACAAATTTACAAATTGGGGGATGAAAGCAAATAAATCCTAATTTACTATTACAACCATATTGAATGAATAAATAATGTACAAAAATAAATAAATATAATGTACAAGGATATAAATGGAAAAGAAAAGGATTTTTGTTTGGTTTTTTAAGGAAAGGGTCTTGGTTTTAACCTAATTAACTAAAAGAAGTAATTAATTAAATTAAGAAAATTAAACCTAAATTAATTAAGAAAAGAAATTAAGTTAGAAAGCATTTTTAGGGTTTTTTAGAAGAGGTTTTGAGTTTAATAAAAATAGTATGAAAATTAATTAATTAAAAGAAAACCTAAATTTTAAGTTAATTTTAATTAAAAAGAGAATAACTAAACCTAAATCTAATTATTAAAGAAATTAAGTTTTTTATAAGAAAAATGTTTTTTGTCTTTTGTTTTTAAAGGAATAAAATATATAGAATGCAAATAATAAATAAAAATATTTTTTTGGAATTTTTTATATGAAAATAATAATAATAAAAATATAAAGAAAAAGTAAAAATAAAATTTATGAGCTGACACATGAGCTTATGTATTGGCTCATGTATTGGCTCATGCAGATTTCGTGTCGGCTCATGCAGATTTCATGTCGGCTCATGTGTTGGCTCATGCTCCTGGAAGTCAAAACAACTCAGTATGAGTCGACGCATATTGGTTTCGTATCGACTCATAATCATTTCGTATCGATGCATACGTGTTTCGTGTCGACTCATAACCTGTTTTAAACATAGTATGTGTCGACTCCATAGTCCCAAGATGAAGTATCAAACTAAGTCAAGTACTCCATAGTCCCAAGATGAAGTATCAAAGTTGCTGGTATTGTGGAGCTACTTCCCATGATTTATGGTGGAGTATAATCAGCAACAAGCAAGGTATGGGCTTAAGATAAACTTTGTACCAAAAGGCTTGCTTTTCAAGAGTAGCAATGGTGCCTTTATGTCATAAATGAAAAGATCTTTTGGAGAATGGCTCAAACACTTGGGTAATAGCTCAAGCTCTTGTGTGTAAGCATTAAATTATGATGATATTTTCAAGCAAGGAAGCCTGCAACATAAGATTATGCAGCAAATCAAAATGGTTTTTGTTATGTGTTCTTCACTAAAATGACTTGAAATTCAATAATGGATGCTCAACTTCATGCCCTTGAATCTCCTAGCTCAAATATGATAAATTCATGCTCTTGGATATTTTGGAAAGATTGAAACAACCTCTATAACTTTCATGTTGGCCATTTTGACAAAATCATCCTGGAAATATGTGAAAAAATGCCAAGAAGTTGGGATAAAATCCTGAACAAAATCTGTTGAAAATTTCTCTCTGTGTTAAATGAAAATGTCATGACTTCATGAATTTATAACTCAAAATCCAAGCACTTCTAGGAGAAGTTGTGTAAAGCAATGTTGTAAATATCATGGAGATCTACAACTTTCATGTTGAAAGTTTCCCGTGAACCGTCTTGCATCTTGGTAAAAGAATGGCATGAAGTGATGAAATTATCATGTATAAAAACACTTAGAAAATTTCTCTGTTTTGGAAATCTTGACTTTTCAAGTTGAATTTTGACTTTCTTGACTTCTTGATGATCAAGCTTGACATTCTTAAATGTCTTGATGAAATTTGATCTTTGGAATGTAATGTTGACCAAAAAAGTCAAAGTTTGACTTTCTAGTATGCAATTGACCCTTTTGCCCTTGTGCCAATTCCAAGCCTAAACTGAGGTATCAGTGCTGCAACCTTGACGTCATAGAAGATCTTGTGAGAGAATCCTTGAGAAATAAGAGGGAAAATTTTGGGGTGCAACAGCTGCCCCTGTTCAATCTTCTTAAACCTGAAGATTTAGATTGGCGAGTTCGCCATTTGTGACTTGAAGGTGGAAGATGATTGAACACTAGAGTGTCCAGAAATTTGCACTCGAAGATGTGTTAGTTGACTGTGTTGGGAGTGGGCTTAAAGATTCCATTTGGAGGGATGATAGAAAGTTGTTAGAGATGGGCTTGTAGATGTCACCCAAAATGATTGCTGGTAGGAATAGAAGAAGTGTCAGAATAAATCTCTGGTTAATTTATGCTGGAATAGTGGATGTGTTGGATTGAGTATCAGAATAATATCCATAAATGGATTGTATCTAACTCGTATCTGAGAGCTGAATCGAATGAGTATCAGGATGACATCCGTGTCTGGAGCGTATCTGAACTGTATCTGAAAACTCAGCAGAATGATTAAGGAATCTTGGACGATTACTACCTCAGCAAGATGATGAAGGAATCTTGGATGATTACGACCTCAGCAGAATGATGAAGGAATCTTGAATGATTACTACCTCAACAGAATAATGAAGGAATCTTGGACGATTACTACCTCAGCAGAATGATGAAGGAATCTTGGACGATTACTACCTCAGCAGAATGATGAAGGAATCTTGGACGATTACTACCTCAGTAGAATGATGAAAGAATCTTGGACGATTACTACCTCAGCAGAATGATGAAGGAATCTTGGACGATTACTACCTCAGTAGAATGATGAAGGAATCTTGGACGATTACTACCCCAGCAGGATGATGAATGAATCTTGGACGATTACTACCTCAGCAGAATGATGAAGGAATCTTGGACGATTACTACCTCAGCAGAATGATAAAGGAATCTTGGACAATTACTACCTCAGCAGGATGATGAAGAAATCTTGAGACAACTACTATCTCAGCAGGATGATAAAGGAATCTTGGACGATTACTACCTTAACAGATAATGAAGGAATCTTGGAAGATTTCTACTCCAAAAGATGATGAACTTTATCTGTTGATTGATCTTTCCTGAAAAGGTAAAGAGTTAGTTGTATGCAATGTCATGATGTATGCATTGCGTAATGATGTTCTCAAAATAAATGAGATTTATGTTATATGTATTTTGTATGCATGTGCTATGAATGTTGTTGAAATATAATTTTATCTTGGAGAATAAATCCTTGACAAGTGTTGGGGAGTTATTAAATCCCGGATTGCTGTTGAAGAGTAGGTGTGTCTTCAAACTTTGCTTAGAACGTTTCCACTGAGGATTCTTATTTTATTGTTTGAGGAGAACTCCGCTGGGGGATGTTGAAAGCTCTGTATAGAGTGTTGATTCCTGCTTGGGGAAAAGAGTTCAGGAGTCATAGTCGTCTATTTCTCTACTGGGGAGTCGAAGTTGAATTGATATCTGGTCGGGTCCAGGTTTCACAGTAACTTGATGGGGATTGTAGAGTAGTCTACTGAGGAAGAGGAGTTGTGGTCCTTTGATTTGTATTGGTCGGAGAGGCCAACTCAAGCTGGGGAATCCTGTCGTTTGTTAGGGAAATAAATCTTGTTGCTTAGTCTGTTGGAGAGGCGGCGACTTCATTGGCAGAAATCCTCAAGGATTCTTGAAGTCGATTCAGTTGGGAAAAAGTTTTCAGAGATTGAAACTCTGACTGGGAGTCATCCTATGAGAAGGATTTTGGGGAGATTTGTCACTGCCCCTAGTAGCGAGTGTTTGTGGTACTGCCAAGAAATGTTTGACTGTACGTAACCCTTTATCGGGATTCACGTTCAATTCCCTAAGTGATTCAGATGGAGACCTGCCCCTGGTTATTCTGTACTTCTTGAGAGATTTCTTGGAATCTTGACTGGACTTCCCCAGGTGTGCTTAGATAGTGACATGTCATGCCCCATTGTTGATAGGAGATTTGTCATTGTAAGTGTCATCCCACTCGAAGTGATTTTTTTCACTGAGAAAGCTTTCGTTCACTGGATATTCGTTGTGTGAATTTCTCCGCTATCAAACAAATAGCCATATGCAAACATCGATATTCAAATAATGCAAAGTTTATGCTTGTCTTGAAATTTTGAAAATGTGTTTTTTAGCAAGAAATTTTGTAAGAAAAATTCAACTCAGGATTTTGAGTAAAGCCTTACATGAGTCAGGATACCTTTTGTAATAGTATGCTTTCGAACTAACCTATGATTCAATTAGGACTTTTGAAAGGTTGTAATATGGCTTGGTTCATGGTTTAATAAACAAAGGATAAAGGCTCAAAGTGTGTTTGTATCCACCCGCTCTTCGTGATGTTCTTCAGTCCTAAACTCAGTTAATTGTATGTTTGAACTCCAATTGAGTCTGGAATGGCGCTTCAGTGATAGTTCAAACAAGTTAAGTTTTTCGGAAGGCAATCATTTTTGCAACATTTTTCATGTTGTTGAGAATTTGTAGTGACCTCTTTCTTTTGATTTGTTATCCCTAATTTTTGCCTGACTGTTCTTGTTTTGAGATTACGGTCAGCGGGATGCCCCAGTTTTTCTTAAGCCTCCTTTGTAGGTTTTGACTTAGTGGGCTTTTCCCTTTGAGAGATAATGACTGCCTATTTGGTAGGGAACCATCACCATCTTTTGATTCCAGAGAAATGTTTTAATGTCATTCGTTGTATTTACGAGATGAGAGTTTGCGATTTGAATGTGCATTTGAATTAACTGAGAGACTACCCTACCCCAGGTTTTAATTAAAGGTTTCAATTTTGTGAAAAAAGGAAAAACTTCTACTTCTTTGGCTCGAAGGGTTTGAATAGGGATTATCTTCCTTATAACTTCAATGTTTAGGATTTGAAAGAAACGCCTGTACATCGTCAGCAAGGTCTATCCAAAAGTATACTGTATGAGATTATGGCATTGTTTTCGTCATCCTCCCTCTAAAGGCTTGTAACTTTTACAAGAGTTAAATGTCATAAAGAGAGTAAAAAGCATAGTTTAAATGAAATGAAAACGAATGAATCAATTCAAGACAAACATATGCAATGCATTAATGAAACAAATTTTGACATTAATAGATAATTGTTTGAATAACAAGAGGAATTACAAATGAAAATTTCAAAATGAACAAGACGCTCTCAATGATTTGGCATAGGAGTAGTGATCACGTTTGGAGTCTCCAGAGGGTCAAACTCGATCTCTTTGGCATTAATTAAGTCTTGAATCTTGTTCTTCAAAGTCCAACAGTCATCGATGTCATGTCCGGGACTGTCAGAATGATAGGCATATCTTACGCTTGGATTATACTTAGAAGAGGAGGTGTCGGGATTTTGAGGAGGATCCTTCAGTGTGATCAGTTTTACCTTCAGCAAATGTTGTAATGCTTGAGACAAAGGCATGTTGATGTCAGCGTACTACCTTTCTTGGTATTTTATCCTACGCCTATTGCCCTGTCTTTGTTGAACAGGTGTAGGATTAGAGATCAGGATTACCCCTACGTGCTGGTCATGATCACCTTGGTTACGACCTTTTTGATCGTACGCGGCGTCAGACTCTTTCTTCCCAATGAAAGGTTGTTTCCTTATACTCGAAGACGCACCTCATTAGATTTTACCGCTTTTGATGCCAGGTTCGACCCTTTCGCCTGTTAGTACTAATTCGATGAACCCAGCTAAGGAGCTTCTGATTAGGTGATTGAAGAAAGGTCCTGTCAAAGTTCCCATGAAGATGTCAATCAACTCCCGGTCAGTTAATGGGGGTTGCACCCTACCAGCCAGGTCTCTCCATTTTTGGGCGTATTCTTTGAAGCCCTCATTGGAACGCATGGTCATATTCTGCAACTACACACGAGTTGGTGCAAGACCAACATTGTATTGGTACTGCTTGTAAAAAGCAGCAGCTAGATCCTCCCAGGTGTGAATATGGGAACTCTCCAATTGATAGAACCACTCGAGTTGCGTCTCAGCTAAACTCTCTTGGAAGAAATGGATCCAAAGCTTTAGATCAGTTGTATATGGTTGAATCTTGCGGACATAAGACTTTAGATGCATCTTAGGACAATAAACTCCATCATACGGGGAAAAGGTAGGGATTTTAAACTTTGGTGGGATGACCACTCCAGAAACCAAGCCCATGTCTCTTAAATCCAAACCAGGAACAACTTGGATCTCCACAACTTTTAGTCTGTCTTCAAGATGTTTGTATTTTTCATCTGCTGGTGGATACCGCTCCTCAAAAGAGTCATCGTCATCAGTAGCTATGTTGGCTCTAATGATTCTAGCTTCCTCTTCTTGATTGTTCTCTTCTTTAGAAGAAGCATCTTCTCTTTGAGCTAGCTGGGCATGCCCTTTGGACCTTCTTCTCACGTTAAGGATAACAGACTTTTTCTTCTTCTTGCTCTCTTTGGTTAAGAGTGTTTTCATATCTTCTTGCCCCTTGGCCAAGTTCACAGGCGCTTGTTAGAACCGAGCGTTTTGAGGTTGGAGATCTTTAACTGTTTTCTCTAGAGCCATCTCTACTGAAATAAACAGTAAGAGGATAAGGAAACCTGTACGGGAAAACCTGTTATGATGACATGCATGATATGTAGATGTAATGTTTTCAAGGATCTCGCGGGGTAAACACGAGAAGATGTTAGAATCTGAGAGTTGATCCACAGCTTTTATTGGAAAACTTTGTATCGGTGGATGTCCTTCCACGAGAATCAAACTCACCATGTCAAGTGGGTCATAGCCCTTGACTCAAGTTACCGTGCTTTGGTCTTGACGATGTTTGGTTAGAGGAAAATAAATCCTCTTGCCCCTTGATAGACGTCTGGTTCAATGTGACTCTGCATCATTGAAGGAAAATTGCGATCAAAAGCGCAGCGGAATTTAAAATTTTCCTTTAGCGATCCTTACGAATGAACATGGTCAGTGATAGAAATATTTACCTCTTGTGGCGATTCAGACCTTTGATGTTGTGATCACGAGCGTTGATGAAGAACAATTCCTCTACTCAGTCCACACGAACAGATCGCTTCCGGTCACAGTGCTAGCTGATCACGAACGGAAACCTTGAGTGAGAGAAAGAATCAAAAACAAAATTGCATCAAGTGCAATTGCTTCATCACAAGGGATCTATTTATAGAATCACTCGTGCGGGCTACAAGCTAAAATCCCAATTAAGGCTATAAGCTAAAAGCCCAATTAAGCTTATGGACATCATACCTTATGATGTACCATATATCACTTATCCACGTGGTACCTTACCACTTTCCGTATTACACTTAAGTGCACCGTACCTTACGGTGTTCCTTATTTATTCTATCTCTCATCAACTTATCCTTATGTGTGTGACCCTGTAGGTTTTCGCGACGTTGGTAATTATATTAAATCACACATTTAATATAATAAACAGTAAGCGGTATCTAGCAACACATCACTGTTACCCAAGTCACGAAAATGTCATATGATCTGACCAAACCTTTTCCTGTGATAATATTTGTGTTGTACAATTACCCTTTTGCCCTCATGTCTATATTGAACACAAGGCATACACTGTGTCACCCTTGTCCAGTTCAATATTGGGCCCTTAGACATTTATCCTATTATGCAGGATGAGCAAATTCCATCTAGGTCACTCATGTCCCTTAGCATGCTTTGTGAAGTACCCATCAACCGTCTTTATAGTCATCCAGTTACGGATGACGTTTGATCAGCAATAAAGTACTTGACTCTACATCTAGGGTCCATAGTGGTTTCAGGTCGAAGGGTGGTATACACCATTATCATCATGAGAATAACTTATGACACTTTGCATAACATTCTATGTAGTATTCTCATAGCGGGTCAATCCAGTATAAATATTACTCCTAATATTCATACCTATGTCAAGACTTGATAACTCCTTATCTATGATCCATGAGATGTTATCATCAATCTATCTTCATAATAATCTTAATGCTTTAATGTTATCCCACTTCACATTAAAGCTTGACTACGGATACTTTAAGAATAGTGTCTTATGTTTAATGGGATCTCATGATTAAGTCACACTTAACATTTCATTAAACAAATAAACCATTCTAGGGACTTTATTATTTTGGAAAGCAAACATAATAAATAAATGCCTTTTATTATTAATAAATAATTCGATACAAGTACCAAAAGTATTGGCCTCTAGGGCTTACACCAACAATCATAGGCCCTTGATACCCTTGAAATGGTTATTGAAAATGCCATGGTATGATGTCATGATGTTATGTACAAGTAAGCAAGGTAAGCAAGTTTATATACAAATAATCATATTCACATAAAGCAGACAAGTTCTTAGGTTTAGGCTTGTATAGAGTTTGTAGGTAAGTACCCTCTTGAAGTTTAGTTGGCTCAACCTGTCCTAGTTAATAGTAGTCGGGTTCTAAGGGATCTCAATATCACTGATCTTTCCCATAAACTTCGTTCCGATTGACAATTGACTCGCCACCAAACAAATCTCGGGAGTCAAATCTCAATGAGTGTAGTATCGAGTATCGACCAACTTCGGATTGCACCAAAGTCGGTCATCTCACTATGTCCTAATGGCCAAGTTGGTCAAGTAAAGGTTCTAGAAGTAAGTTAGTGCTTCATGACATCACTCAGCGGCCCCGTATTCTCCTTGACTACTCAAGGGCTACCGGTACCCACAAATATGTCACACTAACGTAGCTATTGCTTAGACCATGTCGGTATAACCCACACAGTTTCCACAATGTATTGCTACTTACCTATAAGGTATCCCAAATCCGGGTAGAGGATTTAAGCCCAAACAAGGAACCAAAATGTAAAGCAATCAAATCAAAAAATGAAAGCAAATAAAGGTGATCTAGCCCTAAGGTAACCCCACTTTTAAGTATTCCTCAGCAGAGTCGCCAATTCTGTGATACGGTGGGAGAACTGACTTGAAGGTTTTGCATTTTATCTTAAATATTGCAGTTAGCAAGAGTCTCCACCGAATTTTCTTTTATCCAAAAGAAAAGGTGAAAAATCACAGGAAAGACCTTTGAGATTGTTTCTTGAGTTCGGGGGGTAAATTATGAAAAGGGAAGGTATTAGCACCCTTTTCATCCATGGTTTTCCATGGGCTCTTAGTTACTTGCTAGATCACTTGCTTTTGTTTGAAATTGTGCTTTGTGTGGTTTTTTGAAAGTATTTTGAAAAGGCGCCATCGTTTAAGAAAACTTTGTAATGCTTCTCGTTCATAAGAATGTATACAAAGTGTTGATCTTTTGAAAATGTTTTCAAGTTTGAAAGGTGTTTTTGAAAGTGTAGGTGATTATTTTTGAAAAATCAAGGATGTTTGTTTTGAAATGGAGCAAGTAACTAGGAGCATTCTACTTACTCAAAAGTCTTTCATGTTCATTTCTTCTTTCCTTTGACATTGTTATCTTACCATTGATTTGGTAAGTAACCCTATCTTTGGATGTAAAAGGGACGGGTGTGGGTCATCGTATAACCATGATTATCAATGTTGCAAGGTATCTTAGCATTTTTATTTAGGGACTAAGATCACTTTGAAAGGCAACTTTTGATAGCGCCGTCGAGGGACTATGATCTTGTATTTTTGATTTGTTTATGCTAAGACATCCCACATGCATAACATGACCATTTTTTAGGCAACAAGTGGAGTTAACCTTAAGAGTGCATGTGTGAATAATGTGTTTGATTTGCATGCATTTAATCTTTGATTAGGGTTATCTACTTGTTGATTTTATCTTCCCATCCAAACCCTATTTACTAGCATTTATATGAAAGCGATAAATTGCGGAAAGTAAATATTCTACGCTATTACATCATTTGGGGATGGGGATACAAATTTATAAATGGGGGGATGAAAGCAAATAAATCCTAATTTACTATTACAACCATATTAAATGAATAAATAATGTACAAAAATAAATAAATATAATATACAAAGATATAAATGGAAAAGAAAAAGGATTTTTGTTTGGTTTTTTAAGGAAAGGGTCTTGATTTTAACCTAATTAACTAAAAGAAGTAATTAATTAAATTAAGAAAATTAAACCTAAATTAATTAAGAAAATAAATTAAGTTAGAAAGCATTTTTAGTGTTTTTTAGAAAAGGTTTTAAGTTTAATAAAAATAGTATGAAAATTAATTAATTAAAAGAAAACCTAAATTCTAAGTTAATTTTAATTAAAAAGAGAATAACTAAACCTAAATCTAATTATTAAAGAAATTAAGTTTTTTATAAGAAAAATGTTTTTTGTCTTTTGTTTTTAAAGGAATAAAATATATAGAATGCAAATAATAAATAAAAATATTTTTTTTAGAATTTTTTATATGAAAATAATAATAATAAAAATATAAAGAAAAAGTTAAAAAAAAAATAAAAATTTATGAGCTGACACATGAGCTTATGTATTGGCTCATGTATTGGCTCATGCAGATTTCGTGTCAGCTCATGAAGATTTCGTGTCGGCTCATGTGTTGGCTCATGCTCCTGGAAGTCAAAACAACTCAGTATGAGTCGATGCATATTGGTTTTGTATCGACTCATAATCATTTCTTATCAATGCATACGTGTTTCGTGTCGACTCATAACCTGTTTTGAACATAGTATGTGTCGACTCATAGCATTTGGCATCGACGCATAACTGCTGTTTTTTGCTTTTATCACTGTTTTGCTACATGTAAAAGTTAGTTCTCAATACATGGTTAGTGAAAATGAAAAGCAAGCATATGGTTAGCTTCAAAGCAATTATATCTATATTTTATCTTCGCAAATGAACCATTAATGATGCTTGTATGAAGAGTTCAAAGTCAAGAAAACTTACCTTGAAACTGAAATTTGTGCTTTGAGTTTAAGCTGCTGTATAAGCTGTTGTTGAGCTTGGGAAGTGATGATAGTGATGTTACAAAAGTTGTCTTTGTGTTTGAACAACTTCTATATGATGTATGTGGAGTGTTTGGATGGTTTGTTTGGAGAAAACTTGCAAGGTATGAGATTCAAAGATTTGGACTACAAAGCTCGAAAATGGAGGTTTTGTGGGCAATTCTGGTTTTTGACAGCAAGAATGATTTTGAGTGTTAGTTTCCCCTTATTTTTTTCTAACCTTTTTCCAACCTCTTCCTCTTGCAAATGCTTCTTCTATTTATAGGCAAGGGGTTTGTGCATATGAGCTGATTGGGTTTTTAGAACAACATGTTATGGTTTGGTTGGATTTCAAAGATCAAACTAAGTCAAGTACTCCATAGTCCCAAGATGAAGTACCAAAGTTGCTGGTATTGTGGAGCTACTTCCCATGATTAATGGTGGAGTATAATCAGCAACAAGCAAGGTATGGGCTTAAGATAAACTTTGTACCAAAAGGCTTACTTTTCAAGAGTAGCAATGGTGCCTTTATGCCATAAATGGAAAGATCTTTTGGATAATGGCTCAAACACTTGGGTAATAGCTCAAGCTCTTGTGTGTAAGCATTAAATTATGATGATATTTTCAAGCAAGGAAGCCTGTAACATAAGATTATGCAGCAAATCAAAATGGTTTTTGGTATGTGTTCTTCACTAAAATGACTTGCAATTCAATAATGGATGCTCAACTTCATGCCCTTGAATCTCCTAGCAAAAATATGATAAATTCATGCTCTTGGATGTTTTGGAAAGCTTTACACAACCTCTATAACTTTCATGTTGGCCATTTTGACAAAATCATCTTGGAACTATATGAAAAAATGCCAAGAAGTTGGGATAAAATCCTGAACAAAATCTGTTGAAAATTTCTCTAAGTGTTAAATGAATATGTCACAACTTCATGAATTTATAACTAAAAATCCAAGCACTTATAGGATTTTATTAGCAAAAAAAAGTTGTAGATCTCATCGGGATCTACAACTTTCATGTTGAAAGTTTTCCTTGAATCATCTTGCATCTTGGTGAAAGAATGGCATGAAGTTATGGAAAAAAATGAACTTTCTAACACTTAGAAAAATTTCTAAGTCTTGAAAAGTTTGACTTTTCAAAATAAATTTTGAGTTTCTTGATGAACAATCTTCATATTCCAACATGTCTTGATGAAATATGATTCTTGAAACTTGATTTTAATCTAAAAGTCAAAGTTTGACTTTTCAGTGTGCAATTGACCATTTTGCCCTTGTGCTAATTCCAAGCCTAAATTGAGGTATCAGTGCTGCAACCTTGATGTTATAGAAGATCTTGTGAGAGAATCCTTGAGAAATAAGAGGGGAAATTTTGGGGTACAACAATCACCCTCCATGATCCCCATCATAAGGTCGACTCCCTCTTGGAAATGGAGCACATCATAAACACACTCAATCCGCACAATGGGATTGGGGCTCATCAAAAGCGGACCACCATCCAAAAATGGTATGAATTCATTATGCTAAAAAATGTCATATAAAGTTCGACCACAGATAGTTAATTGCATCATCATTCACAAAATCATCTTCACATAACATGTATACATATAGTTAAACATGTACATCATTAAACTTAAATAATCATATTATCATCAAATACCAGCTTCGTGGTAACATCATTAGAATACATCAAGTTATGTCATTTCAACAAGACATCATAGTATACCAACATATAATAATCAAAACTCGGGCATATATAAACAAAGTAACAATACACCAAATGCTTCATACAATTCTTCCATAAGATAGTTTTATGCGTTAGCTTCCCAACACTTTGTATGCTGTGTATAATAGAGTCATGAAACTCAAGTTACAAAACTTTGAAGTTTTACTTCCAGACTGCTTGCATAAGACTTGCTGGTAACCCTGGGAGCACTCTGCTCGCCTCCCTCTCACCTAATGCTCACCCGACGAACTGCATGATTGGTTCCCTCGCTGCTTTGCTCACCCGACGAAGCTCTTGCGATGACCCCCTCCCCATACATTTTCTAGGAGCCCTATAATTCACCATTCTTCTTGCTGCTTGGATCGCTCTAGGACACTTGGGCGACTAGCTCGCCCCTTGCTCGCTTGACGCTTACCCAGCGACGCGTGTGATTTCTGCAACTTCTCAAATGCGTTTCACTATCGTCCCGGCCCCATTCCAATTCTGATTACAGGCATCAATCCATCCAAAAATGCATTTTAATCACAGTACAACACATGTTAACATTAAAACACATCTTTATATCATAATGGACATAAATCATGGTATACAAACATCATCATACAATTTCATCATAATATTCATCATGCTTTTCGCCAAATCGTCATACAAAGCAAAAAAACTACATCTACCTTAACCCTATATTAATCATGTTAGTTCCATGGTTTTATGATTGGCTAAATTTTGGTAAAACATGGTCCTATATTGATGTTGATCAAGATGTTGCAGCATTCCTATCAACTGGCATAACAGTTTTGCTGTTATGAGCTTTTTCAGCTAGATGTCGAAGCAGATGTCATGGCATTTTGGTCTGGTACAACGGGCACTGCTGTTTTAAATCTTGATATATTTGATTTGATTTTGTGATATTTCTTTTGGATATATCTGAGTAAACTTTGCAGGTCAAGAAGATTTAATCTAGAACAAGTTTTTTCATCTCCAATTGTACATAAGTTATTAAATTAGGATTTGAGATAATTTAGGAAACTTGGTATTGTTTGTTCCAAGACTTAAGGAGATTTTGCTACACAATTGGTGCATCACTCACCTTGTGGATCAAGAAATATCTGGATGCAGATTTCGAAGCCCATGGACTGCAGAGGTGTAGTTAAAGGAGAAAACCTAAACCTAATGTGTCAATTCTTTAAATTAAGTTTTTCATAATTTGTAAATTAGGGGAAGCTTAGAGTCTTAGGTTTTGAGAGTCTCTTGCATGGGTGTAAGTAACCCATGTATCTTTTGATACTTGTGGTAGACGTGATGTTCTCACTCAGAAACCTTTAGGTAATGAGTTGAGTATTATTTTTTGTTAAAGCTTTTAAGAAAAACCAAGTATTGTTCTTAGTTAACAGTCTTAACTAAGTATTTTTGTATTGGAAGTTTAATATTATTGTTTAGTTATTCTTAATAGATTCACTGGGATTAGGACTGTTAGATATCACTAGGGTGATTAGGAAATGAGATGGGATTTCTCATGTCTATATGGTGATTTCTATGTAGACGCTGCACTGGGTAGGGATTAAGTTAGAAGTTATAAACTGAGACTATTTAGGCTTTAAATTAATACTACTAATAGTAGATTTCCTTACTGGCTTGGTAGCCCCCAGAGTAGGTGATGTTGCACTGAACTGGGTTAACAATTCTTTGTGTTATTTATCATTGTGCAATTTAATTTCAGTATCACTTGCATCTTGATAAACCTGTTCAGTCTGTCGATAAAAGTTGTAACATATGTCTTGACATTGTTCTGATGTTGGGATATCAATGTTAACATGTGTTTCTTGTACCAGAAATTTCATTTGGTATCAAAGCAAGCACCATGTTCTATTGGGTGAGCTTCTGCGAGTATTTTTCTGGTGCTACTGTTCTTGTTGAAAGGCTAGAATGATAGCATTTTGGTTATAAATGGAAATCAGATCTTGAAGAATTATCAGGATATGAGAATCCTGGTGCTGAAGAGACAGAAGGGATGAGTTTGAGTTGGCTCTTTGTCACTCTAAAATTATCAACTTCATGTTCTATGGAATTGGTGAGAACTCTGTAGCACTTGTATTATAGCCAAAGATACTTGAGAATTTTTGTTAACACACATTTTGTGAGTTAATGTATGCCTTTATGATTTGCTATTTTTTAGTATTCTAATTGCTTTTTAGTTTAATTTCTTGCATTTTATAGTTAAATTAATGTTTAGTGTGAAGAAAAATAGGTGCTCCCATTTTTAGCATTTAATTGTGTCTTTATGTGATCAAAGGTTAGTAGAGTCGAGCAGAGACAAGACAGAAGTGGACTGCTGCAAGTTGCACAAGCTGGAAATTTTAAAAAGAATTATTAGACAAAGGGAAATTCAACAAGGGAAGTTGTTGGCTTTGAGGAAAGCGTGGAAGGAATTAATAAATGGAGGGAAAGATTGGCAGTACAGAAAAAGAGAATAAAACCATTCAAATTCAAATATGATAGTGGAGGATCTAGAAGACAAAAAAAGTTACAACTGTACCCTGCTTTGGTCAAACAAGCGCCGCATGCTCCTGTTGTGGATCCTACCACACTCCTCCTTGTCTCCCACTTTTTTTCCCTTTTTGTACTACTTCCTTGCTTGCTAAGCATTTATTGTGGTGTTTTGGCGCTAAATTATGTGGGCTTGATGAGATTCATAAGCTTAAGCACACGATCCAATGCAAGAAACCAACCCTAACCCTTGGCCTAAAAAAAGAGAATCTAGTTGAAGAGAGAGAGAGAGAGAGAGAGAGAGAGAGAGAGAGAGAGAGAGAGTTCAGACGTTTGAAGAAAATAATTACAAAGATTTTGTGTGCTTTGAAAGTTTACTGTGAAGGAGTTATCTTTCCTCATCCATTCTGGTGCTAACAGACAAGCAGTGGCGTGACTGAAGTTGCCTCTTGAAGACTATCCATATTAAGGAGCCCTTCAAGTTCTCTATTATGTTTATTCTAAGAGCTCTGCTCGTATTGTGTACTCAGCTCATCATGAGCTAAATCCTTTGTAGTTGAGCTTATTGAAGTTAGTATTAAAGTGTATTTATGTTATATGTTGTGTGGTTCATGTTAGCTTTACCGTGTCTTAACTTTCTTAAATATTTATTCTTTGCTTGATCAACTTAGGAATAGATAAAAGCTTGTTATTGAGAGAGATCTAACAACAAGCAGAACATCATGAGTAAAAATGATTGAAAGAGTAAGATATAGATATTCACTTGCCAAGTTTTCTTAGATAAAAGAAACTACAATCATTAAGGAAGTCATATTTAAAAAAGGTGTAAATTTGGGTTATAAGTGAGGCTTAGAGATTTTTTTTCCTTGCCTTTGTGTGCATGTTCTGGATGTTGTAGAAATACACCAAAAGATCATTCTGACCTTGCCTGTCACGACTCCATACAACATTAGCACGTAAATACACAACAAATATTAATAGACCTATGCTCAAATCAATCACTCTCTCTTAATACAATTTCGTTCCATCTCACACTACTTGTTAGTCTTGTTTTAAGTAACACTGAACTTGTTACAACCAATATTATTTTTCTCTACTCATGCTTGATTTAAAAGAATAAAGTCCTTACAAAATCAAATCTAAATAGAAATTACTCCTTGTGGGTAATATACTCTTATGCTTATTACTTCCTACAATCAAAGCATGTATACTTGCATGTGACATTTTCTGAAATATAAACACTCAAACCAATATTGAAACCAATAAGTTTTTGGCGTCGTTTCCAGGGAGTAATTTTGTTACATTTTCTTATTTTTTATTTATTTCTATTGTTTTATTTTAAGCGTTTGAGTTTTTGATGTTCCGCTGTAGTTCTATGTGACGACATGTGTTGTCAATATTGTATGAACAGATCATTGCGCCCAGTTTACAGTGGATATCCTGAACCTGAAAAAGCACTTAGAGTCCTAAGGAGAAATAGACTTGCTAGACTCACACCTGGAGTTCCTCTTGCAGCTAATCTGGCTGATTTAGGAGAGCCAGTACAAGAACCACCACCAGTTGATTCAAACAAAGAAGAGGCAATCCTTGTCATGGATGATAATGATATTATCGGTATTGCCAATGATAGGGCCTGTAACATCAAGTACTATGCTATTTTTTATCCTAACACTATGGGTACTGGCATTGTCTTGCCAGTAATCACATCAGCAGAGTTTGAGTTCAAATGTATGATGTTTCAAATGCTACAAACCAATGGTCAATACTTTGGTTCTCCATATGAAGACCCTCATTTTCACTTGAGGCAATTTTCGGACGTGGCTAGTAATTTTAGGATTCCAGACGTGAATGACGATGCCTTCAGGCTGAGGCTTTTTCCTTATTCTCTAAGGGATATAGCCAAAAGTTGGTTAAATTTCTTAGAGCCTAATTCCATTGCCACATAGAATGATCTAGCTGAGAAATTCTTAGTTATATATTTTCCTCCTTACAAGAATACAAAGATGAGGAACGAGATCACCTCATTTAGGCAAGGAGATGATGAGTCACTATTTGAAGTTTAGGAAAGATTTAAAGAATTACTTAGGCAATGCCTTCACCATGGCATCCCTATTTGTATCCAGCTTGAAACATTTTACAATGGGTTAATTCCTTCCTCAAGGAATATGCTTGATGCATCCAGTGGAGGAGCGCTTTTGTCTAAGTCATATGAAAAAGGATATAGGTTGATAGAGATCATCACAGATAATACTTATCAATGGACAGTCACAAGAACAAATGAAAGTGCTACTCCAAAGAAGCTTGTTGTTGGGGTCCATGAAGTTACTAAAACTACAACCCTTGCTGCTCAAGTGGCCCAGATTCATCAAATCATGAAAAATATGATGAATCCAGAAATGACTAAACCTGAACATGTGAAGGTTGTTACTGACGCGTCTGAGATTACCTGTGTGTATTGTGGAGGTGCACATCTATTTGAGGAATGTCCTACAAATCTTGTATCTGTTAACTATGTTGGAAACGATAATAACATGTATAATAACCCTTACAGCAACACCTACAACCCTGGATGGTGCAACCACCATAACTTTTCATGGAGAAATAACCAAGGTCAACTAAAGCCTCAAGCTTCCCAAGCACCACAAGTTCCTCCTGGTTTGTTGCACCAAACTACACAGTGGCAAATCAAGGCAACAACTAGTTGGAAAATGTTCTAAAACCATTTATTCAAGAGACCAAAAATCAATTTATAGCATAAGGAGTGAGTATCAAAAACCTAGAGAACCAAGTGGGGAAAATAGCCACCCCTTTGACCTTAAATCCTATAAGAGCACTCCCTAGCTCTACTGAAACTCCAACAACTACATCTGGAGCAAAGAATGTGGAATCTTGCAAGGTCATAAAGTTAGGAAGTGGTAAGGAGTGTGAGGTATCCTTACCAAAAGGCGCTGAGACTAGTGGAGTCCTGCCTGAGCAGGACATTTCTGAAGATAAAGAAGGATCCAATGAGGAACCTTCCTCAGTTGGAAATAATGAAGAGACTGTTAATAATATTATAGTTGGAAAGACTTATCAAATAGGCAAATAGCATGTAGTCATGCCAAATCTAGACAGAGAAAAGAAGTTTGTTCAAGAGAGACCACCACCTCTTTTCCCTCAAAGGATTAGGAAGGCAAAATAAGAGCAACAATTTGGTGAGTTTATGGAGATACTTAAGCAGCTTCACATCAACATACCTCTGATTGAAGCTATTGAACAAATGCCAAACTTTTCCAAGTTCATGAAGGATATGATTACAAAGAGAAAAAGGGTGGGAAAGTTTTCTACGGTAGCACTCACTCAAGAGTGTAGGCAATTGTTCCAAGGCAAACTCCTTCCCAAGCTGAAGGGTCCAGGAAGTTTCACCATCCCATGTAACATTGGAGACTCATTATGTGGAAAAGTATTGTGTTACTTAGGGGCTATCATCAACCTTATGCCCTTATCTATCTTTAAGAAGTTGGGGATAGGCCCAACAAGGCCTACAACCATCACCTTACACTTGGCAGATAGAAGCGTCTGCTACCCTCAAGGAAAATAGAAGATGTCTTGGTAAGGGTTGACAAGTTTGTATTCCCTGCTGACTTTATTATTATGGATTTTCATCCTAATGAGGACATTCCCATTTTGTTGGAGAGACCTTTCCTTGCTATAAGAAGGACTTTAATTGATGTTGAAAAAGGAGAACTCACCATGAGGGTGAATGGACATCAAGTGGTTTTCTATGTGCTCAATGCATTACAATATCCTGATAAAGAGGTTGTTGATTGCTTCATGATTTTCAGTTGGGAAGGAATTGTTCACAAGAGTTTACTTAAGTCGAGCAAAGTCTTGACTAAAGCACTGGGAAAGCTAGAGAAATGAGATGTTTCATAAGAGGGTATCATATATGGACCTATGTGTAAACCCATTGTTGAAGAGGGAGATATGGAGGTTCTGGAAATATTAGCTAATGATAAGAAGCAGTGTTCTCCTTCAATAGAAGTACCTCATGATCTGGAACGTAAGAAATTGCCTGCCCACTTACAATATGCTTTTATAGAGGTAAGACAAAAGTTGCCTGTCATTGTTGCAACAAATTTGGCCGAGGAAAAAAAGGGCCAACTGTTGAAAATTCTGAAGAAACATAAAAAGGCTATTGCTTAGCAAATTTCTGATATCAAAGATATCAAGCCTACTGTGTGAATGCATAGAATTTGGCTAGAGGAAAATGCCAAGAATAGTATTGAGAGCCAAATAAGACTTAATCTCATCATGAAGGAAGTGGTTAAGAAGGAAATTATAAAATGGTTGGATGTTGGGATTATCTATCCCATTTCTTACAGTGTGTGGGTGAGTCTTATTCAACGTGGGCCTAAGAAGGGAGGCATGACTGTGGTCAGCAATGAAAAATATGAATTAATACCCACAAGAACAATGACTGGATAAAGGATTTATATGGACAACAGGAAGCTAGACAAGGCCACTAGGAAGGATCATTTCCCTCTACCCTTCATTGACCAGCTGCTTAATAGATTGGCTAGGAAGAAGTACTATTTTTCCCCGGATGGCTACTCTGGCTATAACCAAATAGCCATGGCTCTTGAAGACCAAGAGAATACAACATTCACTTGTTCTTGTGGTACCTCTTCATTTAGAAGGATGCATTTTAGATAGTGTAATGCTCTAGCCACCTTTCAAAGGTCATGATGTCCATCTTTTATGACATTATTGAGAGTTTCGTGGAAGTATTCATGGATGACTTCTCTGTTTTTGGGGAGTCATTCTAAAATTTCTTAGATAATTTAGACTTTGTGTTAACAAGGTGTGAGGAGAACAATTTGGTGCTGAACTGGGAGAAGTGCCATTTTATGGTAAAAGAAGGAATTGTTCTTGGACACAAAATTTCAAAGATGGGCTTGGAAGTAGATCAAGCTAAGATAAAAGTTATTGAGAAGCTTCCTCCACCAATAAAAATTAAAGGCATTAGAAGTTTTTGGGGCATGCTAGCTTCTATAGAAGATTTATTAAGGTTTTTTCAAAAATCACCAAGCCACTTTGCCAATTGCTACAGCATGACGTGCCTTTTATCTTCAATCAAGAGTGCTTAAGCTCCTTCAATCACTTGAAGAAATCTCTCATTTTTGCACCCATAGTAAAAGCTCCTAACTGGACAAAACCTTTTAAGCTAATGTATGATGCAAGTAACTTTACAATTGGAGTTGTGTTGGGTCAGAGGCACGATAAGGTATTTCACACCATCTACTATGCTAGTAGAACATTGATTGAAGCTCAAGTCAACTACACAACCATTCAGAATGAGCTACTAGTAGTTGTGTTTTCCTTTGATAAATTCAAATCCTACTTGGTTGGGACCAAGGTGATTATTTACACGGATCATGTTGCCATCAAGTACTTGATTTCTAAGAAGGATGCCAAGTTATGGATTATCATATGGGTACTCTTATTGCAAGAGTTTGATATGGAAATTATATACAAAAAAGGAGTTGAAAACTTGGTAGCTGACCATTTGTCAAGATTGCCAAAGGAGGTACAAGATAAGAGTGATGGAGAAATTTAGGAGGCATTTTTTGATGAAAAGCTGCTGATGATAACTGCAGGCGTGACTCTATGGTATGTTAATATAGTCAACTACTTGGTCAGTAGGTATGTACCATCTGGATTCAACTCTCAACAAAGGAAGATTTTCTTTCACATGGGATGAACCTTTCTCTATAAAAAGTGTGATGATAAATTGCTAAGAAGATGTATGGATCAACCAGAGGCACGATAGATCTTGTCTGCCTATCATGAAGCTCATTATGGAGGACATTTTGGAGGAACCAGAACTACAACTAAAGTTCTACAATCAGTTTATTTTTGGACCTCTCTTTTTAAAGAGGCTCGTGATCTAGTAAGAAAATGTGATAGATGCCAAAGAGTGGGAAATATCACCATAAGGTAAGAGATGCCTCTTACCAATATCTTATAAATTTTTTTTTTAATGTATGGGGAATTAACTTCATGGGGCCATTTCCTCAATCTTTTGGAAATCTATACATATCGGTAGTTGTGGACTATGTTTCCAAATGGATAAAGGCAACAACAACCCATACTAATGATGCTAGAGTGGTGGCCAAATTTTTAATGAAAAAACTTTTGTCAAGACATGGCACACCTAGAATCATCAATAGTGATGGAGGAACTTATTTTTGAAACAAAATCTTTGAAAATTTGATGGCAAAGTATGGAGTGAAGCACAAGGTTTCTATGGCCTATCACCTACAATGTAGTGGGCAAGCTGAAATTTCAAATAGGGAAATAAAAAGGATTTTAGAAAGGTTGTTAACCCCTCTAGGAAGGACTGGTCTAGGCATTTTAATGATGCCTTATGGGCATATATAACAGCTTTTAAGACTCCCTTGGGCATGTCTCCGTACATACTTGTCTATGGGAAGGCATGTCACTTTCCTATTGAGTTAGAGCATAATGCTTTTAGGCAGTCAAAACCCTTAATTTTGATTTTTCCAAGGCTGGCCAAGCTAGAATACTCCAACTCAATGAGCTTGAGAAGCATAGGTTGTTCTCTTATGAGAGTCGTGAATTGTATAAAGAAAAGACTAAGAGGAGGGACGATAGGAAGTGCCTGTAGAGGGAGTTAGTTAAAGGAAAACTTGTTCTTCTGTTCAATTCTAGATTAAACCTTTTCCCTGGAAAGTTAAAGTCTAGATGGTCTGGGCCCTTTAAACTCATTAAGATTTATCCTCATGGGGCAGTGGATCTTTTGAACGAAAAAACAGGTGAAAGCTTTAAAGTAAATGGTCAAAGGGATGAATCCTCAAACAACACAAGGACCACCATGTTTTTAAGTGATTCTATTTGAATTTTCCATAGTCAGGCTAAAAGACTATAAAATAACGCTACTGGGAGGAAGCCCAATTTAACTTTTGTCTTTTAGTTAGTTATTTTTCAGGTATTATGATTGATGAAATAAAAAACGGAAGAGTGATTGACAAGTCATGTCATGACTGTAAAGGTTATAGGAATGTTGCACAAAGAGGGCATAGTTTTTATTGATGATATGTTAGAATAACTATCATGAGAAAAGTAAGTGTTGGGGCACGTGATATAAAAGCAGTCAAGAGAGAGAAAACCAATCATGTGCGCATGGCAAGTCTTCTACACAGCAAGATGATGTCAGAAAGGGGACAAACATTTATTTCCCCTTGCAGGTTTTCATGATTAGTAGTGGCTACGGTTAACCCTCATCATCCCCCATGTTATCAAAGCAACCTCTCTTGTCACAAATTTAATTTTTTCTCCACAAGTGTACATTACCTCTCTCTTCACTCTCAACCTCTCCACTTCTCAACCTTCACTCACAAATAAAACCTCCCACTACCTCATCGTTATTTTTAAAATTGTTTCACAACCACTCTTTATAAAATCCCACCATCGTGATCACTCATCTCACCTCAAACCTTTCTTACATTCCTATCCATAAACTGAAACCTCTCAAAACCCTAACAACACAATGAAGCCCACTCACTCCCAGGATAGAATCAAAACTTAGGCTAGGTAAAATGTCACTTCTGCTCTGGACATCTCCGACAAAGACGAAAGTGACCGTGACATTTTCTATCAATAACGATGCAAAGAGTAGATTCACTGATTTTATCTCCAGTAGAGGGATATTTTCTAAAAGGGTTTTTTCTATTGACCTGGATGATGCAAATCTAGGGTTACCTATAAGTATTGGTTCGTTAATAGCTAACAAAAAGTGGAGAAAGTTGTGCCAACATCCTGACCCTTACAACATTCAAATTGTGAAATAGTTATACTCCAATCTGAGGCCCTCCAACAAAAAAAAAACAGAAGTAGTGGTGAGGGGATGTTGGGTTTCTTACTCAGAAAGAATATTCAACATGCTTCTTGGGCTGAAGAAAATGGATGACGAGTATCAGGAAATTTTGTCAAGAGATGGCGAGACAGAGTATGATATGTACATGAAATCATTGTGCAACCCAAATACCACTTGGGTAGAATCTAGAGGGGAGAAATCAGTAAGGAGGATGGATCTGAAATCGGAAATCCAAGGCTTGGTACCAATTTTATTTGGTTAGGGGCCTCAGGCTTCCTTTATGTAATATATGTATAATTGTGGCCCTTGTGGTCGCATTTTTAAAGTTTCCGACTGTGGTGGCCGTTCATTTTAATTTGCATTATTTAAGTGTTTATAAATTTATTTTGTGTAGGATTTATCGATTACTCGTAATGTTTTCATGTCTTCGTATGCTCGTCTTTTTGAGACGTTTGATTTTGATTATGAGTTTAGGGGATGTGCTCGTTGGTTTTTTGAGTTCTCCAGTGTGGGGGACTGGTCAAACGGCCAGGGTTATTTTTGAGCATGGGCCGGAACTCAAGGATTATTTTGAGGGCCTGAGGTCGGTGGCATGAACTTCCCATCACGAGCTGGATGTTCTACCATCATGGTACGACGATTGTGGGGATCATTTGTTTTTTCCAAGTCAGGCTAAGAATCTACTCGTCAAAAGAGTGGAGACTTGCCTCTTTGTTTAATCTTGAGTGCCATGCTTGTACCTATGCATGCACATGTGGTCGGGAAAAGGTGTGTTCATTATCTCGACGAGACACGCCGACTGTATCAGTGTCTTAACTATAATATTGCCTTAGTTTTTTTGGTGTTCCAAGGTCAAGCAAGTTATTCCCCCTGTAGGTTTTCTAGGTAGTAGGCTATATTCCCTGTTTTTGCATGAACGCGGTAGGGGCCTTCCCAGTTCGCAGCTGTAATACGGTGGGAGAACCGACTTGGTTGTTTTGCATTTGATCGCAATTGTTGCGGATAGCAAGAGTCTCCACCGACTTTTCTTTTATCCAATAAAGGAAAAGGTGAAAAGAACAGGAAAACCCTTTTGAGAATTTTATTGAGTTCGGGGGGTAGGTTATGAAAAGGGAAGGTGTTAGCACCATTTTTATCCGTAGTTATCTACGGGCTCTTAGTTGCTAGCTCACTTTGAAATTCTTTGTTTGAAACATGTTTGTGATGTTTTTGAAAGTATTTTTGAAAAGTGCCGCCGTTTAGGCGAACTTTGTAATGATTCTCGTCTCTATAAGAATGCATACAAAGTGTTCACTTTTGAAAATATTTAATTGGAAAGTGTTGGTGTATTTGAAAGATCTTTTTGAAAATGGTTGTGAGCAAGCAACTACGAGCGTTCTACCTACTCAAAAAGTCTTTGTTCATTTCCTCCTCCCTTAGATATTTCTATCATACCATTGATTGATAAGAAGCCCTATTATTGGATGTGAAGGGATGGGCGTGGATCATCGTATAGTCATAGAAAGCAACATTGTAGGATACCTTAGCAATTTTGTAAGGGTCTAAGATCATTTAGGAAGGCAACATTTGAAGGGTCATCGAGGGACTATGATCTTGTTTTTGATTATTTTTGTTAAAGTATCCCACATTTGCATAACATGACTATTTTCATCTTAGGCAACAAGTGAGATTAACCCTAGAGGTGCAAGTGTACAAAGTGTTTGTTTTCATCTCTTTGTCTTTGAATTAGGGTTTTCTACTTCTTGATTTTATATCTTGTCATACAAACCCTAATTACTAGCATTTATATTGAAAGCGATAAATTGCAGAAATATAAAATTCTATGCTATTACATCATTTGGGGATGGGAGTACAAATCTACAAATGGGGGATGAAAGCAAATAAACCCTAATTTACTATTACAACCAACCATATTGAATATGAATAAATAATGTATAAGAATGTAAGATGATATACAAAGAAAAGGAAATTATTTTTTGTTTAAGTTTTTTTTTTATGAAAAGGGATTAACCTAATTAAACTAAAAATGAAGATAATTTAATTAGTCTAAGTTGATTTAAGAAAACTAAAAATAAATTAAATTAAGAAAAGAAGATAGATTAATTAACAAACAATTTTTAGGGTTTTTTATGAAAGGTTTTAACCTAATTAATTAAACTAAAATAAAAAGGTTAAGTAGCTAAATTCCTAAGTTCTAGATTAATTAAATTAAAATAAATCTAAGCTTAATACTAATTTGAAGAAAATTTGTTAAATAAATTTTTTTGACCTTTTTGTCTAAAAGAAGTAAAAATAAATAAAAGTATACTAAATATCTAAATAAAAAAGATAAAATATTTTTGGTATTTTAGATTAAAAATAATAATAATAATGTTAAAATAAAATAAAATAAAAATATAATTTATAAGTCAGGGGGTTAAAAAATGGAAATGGGGGTTAACAATAGTAAAAAGGGGCGCTAGGCCCAAATGTTTGTTTTTGTAATAAGAGAAAATAAATAAATAAATGCATGAATGGGCCTGAATTAAAAAGTAAAATAGGGGTGAGAGTCAGCAATTCAGACTGGACCCAAAGCAATAACCCATCGCCTGTTTGAATCAAGTGTGGCTTCCCTCCTGAGGTATACCATGTGCTTTCATTGGAGTGTGTTGTATTTATCTTTACAATGATCTGATTATGATAAGACGAGGCTTCATGATGAGCGTGCGTAGCCTAAATGCACCGCATCTGCAAAGAAATAATGAGAAAAACCAAAAGGGTACCTGTAACACAGTGGGAGAACTGACTTGGGTGTTTTGCGTTTGATCGTAATTGTTGTGGATAACAAAAGTCGCCACCGACTTTTCTTTTGTCCAATAAGGAAAGGGTGAAAAGAACAGGAAAGACCTTTGAGATTATTCTGAGTTCATGGGGTAAGTTATGAAAAGGGAAGGTATTAGTACCCTTTTCATCCGTAGTTATCTATGGGCTCTTAGTTGCTTACTAGATCACTTGCTTTTTGTTTGAAAATGTGCTTGTGGTGTGGGTTTTGAAAGTATTTTTAAAAGGAATGTCTTTGTAATGGTTCCTGTCTCTATAAGAATGCGTACAAAGTGTTTGGTCTTTTGAAAATGTTTCAAAGTGAAATTGTGGGTGTATAAAATGTTTTTGTTGTGAGCAAGCGAGCAACTAGGAGCATCCTACCTACTCAAAAGGTCTAATTATTATTTTCCTCCTCCTTTAGATGTTGCTATCTTACCATTGATTTGATAAGAAGCCCCATCATTGGATGTGAAGGGACGAGCATGGGACATTTGTATAGTCATAGAAGGCAACCTATAAGACGTTTTAGCAATGTCATTTAGGAACTAGATCATTTATCGAAGGCAACATTGCGGGTCATCGAGGGACTACGATCTTTTATCAAGAGTCTTTGCTAAAACACCCATATTCGAGGGACATGACTATTTTTCCGAAGCAACAAGTGAGATTACCCTAAGGGTGCATGTGCGAATAGTGTGTTTGATTTGCATACATTTGGTCTTTGATTAGGGGTTGTCTACTCATTGTTTTTATCTTGCCATATATACCTATTTTACTAGCAATCATACAAAAGTAATAAAATGCAGAAAGATAAAATCCTACACTATTACAACCATATTGAATAGCATGAAAATATAAAGGCAAAAATAAAATAAAAGCAAGAAAAATGGGTGTTTCGATTTAGGAAGAAACACCCTTCGATTCTTCACTTTTTGACCTCCTTCGGTTTGGGGCCTGGAGTCAGTGAGGTCATGACCTTCGATTTGAGCTTAACCTGAGGCATGAGGTGCAATCTTCGATTCTGCCTTTCTGCTTCCTTCGACTGGGGGTTGGAATCAGTGTAGGCGTGCCTTTCGTCTGGGCCTGGAGGTCAGCATGGTGTGCCTTCTGGCTGCCTCTTTCATTTTGACCTGGAGGTTAGTGTGGAAGCCAAAGACTTCATTTCCTACTTCCTATTTCCCGTCTCTTTCGTTTGAACTCTTGAATAGCAACATGGCCAAAGGCCATGCTAGCATTACCTTATGGTCAAGTTAGTACTTAAAGCATGTTTAGGTAAACAAAAAGTAAAAACAAAAGGATTAGCTCTGAAAACATATTAAAAGGGTGGAAACAAAAAGAAAAACAATGGTATGTACATGTTTGAAACGAAAAGAAAGTTTATTTACATGTTATTCAAGAAACGAAAAGTTCAAGGTTTAGAGAAACTTACCTTGCTTGAGGCTGGAGCGTGTGCTGGACTTTGAGTGGTTGCCTTGAGTGTCCCTGGATTTGAAGGGAAGGAGCGAAGGTAGTGTTTCTACTGCTGGATTCAAAAGAGAAAAACAAGTGAGATGTCCTTCTTACTGGATTCGAAGGGTAACAAGGTGTGGGGATATTTCAGATTTGAAGGGGACAAATGTTTGGATTCTGGGTTTGTGTTTGATAAGTGTTTAAGTGTTTTAGAGTTTGATGATGTTTGAGAATTTTTTGAAGATTCATTCCTCTGGCCCAAAAAGTCCTCCTAAACATGTGTTGGAGCCTCTTATTTATAGGAAAAGCTGGTTGAAGCTTTTGGATGGAAAACAAAATAGTTTGAACAATTTAAGTAACCTGCTTTTGTAGCTTTCGAGGGACAATGCTTTGTATGCTACTTTGGTGCAAGAATAGGGCAGTGTTTCAGGACTGCTGTGCAGCAGTTTTGACCAGTGTACTAGGCCTGAACTTGGCAGCAAGCATCTTTGAACATTTCATTCTTTCGTCTTAACCCTTCTTCAACCAGATTCTTCTTGCAACAATATTATTTGATTTTCCTCCAACAAGTGTCCTTCGAATGGGCTACTTTTATGCATCCTTCGAAGGAGCAAAATGTGTGACCCTTGGACGGGTCACCAAAACATTCCTTAAGGTGGGCTTTGTAAATCCTTCGAATGGGCCATCAATCATGTCCTTCGAATGGGATGCCCAGAGTTGGGTTCGAAAGATGCTGATTCAAAGGGAATCAAAGTTACAAACGAATCCTTGTGAAGGTGGTTCTGTCCAGTCGAAGGCTTGCCTGCCAAAGGTCCATGTGGCCAAACGAAGGAGTGTACGTAGTGGGCCCCTGCTTTGGTGACTTAAAGCAAACATGCAAAAGATCTTTGTTCAAACGAAGGCTTGCATGAAGAGAACCACATGCCCAAACGAAAGGTGCATGCAGGAGGCCAAAATGTCCAGATTCGAAAGAGGCATATAGGAGGCAAGAAAGTGCAAATCGAAGGATGCCAAAAGGGAGCCTTTTGCCTTGGAATCGAAGGAAGCTATAGGAGGCTTTGTACCTTGTTCATGCTAGCATGGGGGAAGCCTTTTGCACACAATAAAGAAGTTATAGCTTAAACGAAAGCTTGTATGTGACTAGTCATTACTTTGTGAGTCAAGGCAAGCACGGAGGGAAAGTTGGTATAGGCATGCAAGCGTCAAATATCCAAACGAAACAAGCACATAGGCAACCATTGCATGGTGAACCTTGTGAGGCCAAAGGTGCAATCGAAGGTGGTGTACAGGTAACTCCTTCCTTGTGAACCAAAACCAACGCGCCATAGACCCATTCCCAGTTGAAGGATGCAAACCAAGCTTGCATCGAAAGAGGCCAAAAGGCCAGTCGAAGGAGTTGAATCGAAAAACTTATTTTTCTCCAATTTTGTCAAAACGATTATTTTTATTTGTTTTCTTCCTTTTTTACAGTTTCCTTTTAATCTTGGTACTGGAAAAATCCCAATGTACTTGTGCAAGCTTGAGCCTTGAGAATCCTTGTGAGAAATGCCTTGAAAAATGAGAGGTCAATTTTTGGGGTACAACAGCTGCCCCTGTTCAATCTTCTTAAACCTGAAGAGTTAGATTGCCGAGTCTGCCATTCGTGACTTGAAGGTGGAAGATGATCGAAAACTATAGTGCCCAGAAATTTGTACTCGATGATGTGGTGGTTGGTTGTGTAGGGAATGGGCTTAAAGATGCCATTTGGAGAGATGATGGAAAGTTGTTGGAGATGGGCTTACAGATGCCATCTAAAAGTGATTGTTGGCAGAAATGGGAGAAGTATCAGAATAAATCTCTGGTTGATTTATACTGAAATAGTGGATGTAGTGGGATAAGTACCAGAATAATATCCATAAATGGATTATATCTGACCCGTATCTGAAATATGTACTGGAAGAGTGTCAGTATGACATTCGTATCTGGATCGTATCTGGACTGTATTTGAGAAATATGATGCATGAGTGTCAGAATGACATTCGTATCTGGATCGTATCTAGAATGTATCTGAAAGATGAATCTGAATAAGTATCAAAATGGAATTTATATCTGGAGTGTATATGAACTGTATCTGAAAGCTGAATCTGAATGAGTATCAGAAAGGCGTCCGTATCTGGAGCGTATCTGAACTGTATCTGAAAGTTGAATCTGAATGAGTATCAGAATGGCGTCCGTATCTAGAGTGTATCTGACTTGTATATGAAATCTGAATTTGAATGAGTATCAAAATGGCATCCGTATCTAGGGCCTATCTGAACTATATCTAGAAGAGTGAATCTGAATGAGTATTAGAATGGCGTACGTATCTAGAGCGTATCTGAACTGTATCTGAAAGCTGAATCTGAATGAGTATCAGAATGGAATCCGTATCTGGAGCGTATCTGAATTGTATCTAGAAGAGTGAATCTGAATGAGTATCAGAATAGCATCCATATCTGGAGCATATATGAACTGTATGTGAAAGCTAAATCTGAATGAGTATCAGAATGGCATCTGTATCTGGAGCGTATCTGAACTGTAACTAAAAGCTGAATCTGAATGAGTATCAGAATGACGTTTGTATCTAGAGCGTATCTGATCTCTATCTAGAAGAGTGTATGAGAAGGAGCCAGTGTAGGATTTCTTCATGACGAGTTCATGTAAAACTGCATCTGGAAATGAGAAGGAACCTGTGAAACCTGGACCCGACCAGACATCAGTTCAACTTCGACTCCCCAGTAGAGCAACGGACAACTGAGACTCCTAAACTTTTTTTCCCCAAATAGGAATTAACACTCCCCACAGAGTTTTCAACATTCCCCAACGAAATTCTCCTCAAACAACAAAACAGGAATCCCCGGTGGAAACATTCTAAGCAAAGTTTGGAGACATACCTACTCTTCAACAACAAGTCGGGATTTAATGACTCCCTAACATTTGTCAGGGATTTATTTTCCCAAACAAAGATACACTTCAATAACATTTCATCTTTCATGCATCATACTACATACATGATAAGTGCATACAACATAAATGCATACAGCATAATCTAATTTATTTTGAGAACATCATTACGCAATGCATTTCATACATCATGACATACAATTAATGTTTTGCCTTTTCAGGAAAAGGTTAATCAACAGATGGCTACTGTCAAAAATCTTCAAAAGGTCAAAAATTAATACCTGTAACAAGTTAGGGCAATTATCTACATGACCAGTTGAAGTAACCCTACACAGGTTCCTTCTCTTTCCAAGATGAAGTTTTACACAGCCTCATCATGAAGTAGCCCTACCCAGGTTTCTTCTCATTTCCAAGATGAAGTTTTACACGGACTCATCATAAAGTAGCCCTACCCAGGTTTCTTCTCATTTTCCAAGATGAAGTTTTACACGGACTCGTCATAAAGCAGCCCTACACAGGTTCCTTCTTATTTCCAAGATGAAGTTTTACAGGGACTCGTCATGAAGTAGCCCTACCCAGGTTTCTTCTCATTTCCAAGATGAAGTTTTACCCAGACTCGTTATGAAGTAGCTCTGCCCAGGTTTCTTCTCATTTTCCAAGATGAAGTTTTACACGGACTCGTCATAAAGCAACCCTACACAGGTTCCTTCTCTTTCTAAGATGAAGTTTTACACGGACTCATCATGAAGCAACCCTACCAAGGTTCCTTCTCTTCCTAGATGAAGTTTTACACAGACTCATCATGAAGTAGCCTTACCCAGGTTCCTTCTCATTTCCAAGATGAAGTTTTACACGGACTCGTCATGAAGCAACCCCACCCAGGTTCGTTCTCTTTCCAAGATGAAGTTTTACACGGACTCATCATGAAGTAGCCCTACCCAGGTTTCTTCTCATTTCCAAGATGAAGTTTTACACTGACTCATCATGAAGTAGCCCTACCCAGGTTTCTTCTCTTTTCCAAGATGCAATTTTACACGGACTCATCATGAAGCAATCCTACCCAGGTTCCTTCTCAGAAAATTCCAGATGAAATTTAACACAGACTCATCATGAAGTAGCCATACCCAGGTTTCTTCTCTTTTCCAAGATGCATTTTTACATGGACTCATCATAAAGCAACCCTACCCAGGTTCCTTCTCAGAAAATTCCAGATGAAGTTTAACACGGACTCATCATCAAGCAACCCTACCCAGGTTCCTTCTCAGAAAATTCTAGATGAATTTTAACACGGACTCATTATCAAGCAACCCTACCCAGGCTCCTTCTCATTTCCAGATGCAGTTTTACACAGACTCATCATGAAGTAATCCTACTTAGGTTCCTTCTCAGACAATTCCAGATGCAGTTTTACACGGACTCATCATGAAGCAGCCCTACACAGGCCCATCATAAATTGAAGAATATCCAAGACCTTTGTTGGTTCAGTTTAAATCTCTCAATGGTTTATCCTGATTCTTTTTGGTAGACATTTCCTCTGGTTCAAATAAATCTCTCCAAAGATTTATTCTGATTTCTCCCCCAATTGAAGTCAGAATTTAGACTTAGTCTAATTCCTATCAACAATCACTCTGGATGGCATCTATAATCCCATCTCCAACAACTATCCATCATTTCTCAAAATTGCATCTTTAAGCCCATTCCCTACATAATCAACCACCACACCATCAAGTGCAAATTTCTGGGCACTCTAGTGTTCAATCATCTTCCACCTTCAAGTCACGAATGGCAGATTCACCAATCTAACTCTTCAGGTGTAAGAAGATTGAACAGGGGCAGTTGTTGTACCCTAAAATTTTCCCTCTCAATTCTCAAGGCCTTTCTCACAAGGATTCTCAGGGTTCAAGCTTGCACAAGTGCATTGGGATTTTCCAGTACCAAAATTAAAAGGAAACTGTCAAAAAGGGAGAAAACAAATAAAAATAACATTTTGACAAATTTGGAGAAAATTAAGTCTCTTTCGATTTGGCATCCTTCGATTGACTCCTGACCTCCTTCGATTGCTAAAAATGTATGCTAGCGTGCCTCTTTCGCATGGGCATGTGACTTCTTGTTGCAGGATTCGTTTGTGTCTTTTGCTGCCTGCATGCTTGCTTTGAAAACCAATTTTTACTGCCACAAGTTCCCCATGCAGGGTAAGCCTTTCAATTGGACAAGTATGTTTCCTGCATGCTTGCAATTGAAGGCCATGACACGATGGCCACATGTACCCCCTGCAGGAAAAAGTCTTTTTTTAGACACAAGTTCCTGCATGCAAGTCTTCGTTTGGGCACTCACCTTCTGTGTGCCTGCATGCAAACTTCAGTTGATCAAGAGCCTCCTTCGAATGCAACTTGGATTACATCCTTCATTTTGAACTTAAAGTCTCCTTCGAATGCAAGTTTAGGTACATCCTTCATTTGGATTTGAAACCTATTTCAAAAATTTGGGCATTTTGGCCTCCAGCATGTACCTTTCGTTTGGGCACATGAATCCTTCAGCACAAGGTTTTGGTCAAACCTTTTGTTTGGACATTTTTTCCTGCACCTTTCGTTTGGCCACATGTGACCCCTGGAAAACAAACCTTCGATTGGACAGAAGCAACCTACATACAAAGCTTCAATTGGAGCTTTGATTCCCTTCGAATCAGCTTCCTTTGAATCCAGTCTGAACCATTCGAAGCAAGCTTGTTCGAAGCAAGTATGAACAAATCTCAAGATCAAATATCACTTGTCAGGCTTACTTTGTATCCAAATATTTATAATCACTTGAGAAATAACATTTTGAATCCTTTTGAATCCCAAACATCTCCCTCTTTCGGTTCTGAAAAGTCCCCACGCTTTACATCCTTTTGAATCCAGTAGAAAGAAACATAACATTTGTTTATGTCCTCCTTCGAATCCATTATCTCAGGCCTTGTTTTAGGCCCTCTCTTCGAATCCAGAAACACTCAGGGCCTCCACTCAAGGTCCAGCTCCCGTTCAAAACCTCCAGCAAGGTAAGTCACTCTTACCCTTGCATCTTTCGTTTCCAGCACATGTAAATACTAAACTTTTCGTTTCAAATATCATGTACATAAATTTTTTTTGCTCTTTTCGTTTCCACCCCCTTAACATGTTTTCAGACCTAACCCCCCTTTCGTTTTGCTGCTTGTTTACTTAAATATGCTTTAATTATTAAACTATTTGCAAGACAAATATTAGCATGGCCTTATGCCATGTTGCCATTTAATGCCTTAAAAGAAAGAAACAGGGGAAATGAAACATGAAATGAAGCCTTGGGCTTCCTTGCTGACATCCAAGAAAGGAAGGCTACACCACACTGGTTCCCAGGCAGAATCGAAAGGCAGAACCTTGGGCATCACCACACACTGACTTCCAGGCCAATCGAAGGACAGGACCTCACTGGTGCCAGCCCCAATCGAAAGGCATAACTTGCTGCTTCCAGGCCCAGTCGAAGGATACCATATACTGACTTCCCAACCCCAGAATGCCAGAATCGAAGGACAAGACATTGCTGCTGCCAATGCCCAATCAAAAGACCTGACCTTACTGATGCCAGATCCCAATCGAAGGAGGCCAACAAAATGAAAATAGAAGGATGCTTCCCCCTAATCGAAAGACACTCATTTTTCTTACTTTTATTTTATTTTTTCCTTCATATTATTATGCCTTTCGATATGGTTATAATAGTGTAGGTTTTATTTCTTGTATTCTTTATTACTTTTGTACAAATGCTAGTAATCAGGTGTGTATGGCAAGATAAAATCAACAAGTAGACAACCTAAAAATCAAAGACAAATGCATGCAATAAAACACACTTTGCACACATGCACCCTTAGGGTAATCTCACTTGTTGCCTCGGAAAATAGTCATGTCCCTCGAACAGGGGCGTTTTAGCAAAGACCATCGATAAAAGATCGTAGTCCCTCGATGACCCTCGATGTTGCCTTCGGTCGATCTAGTCCCTAAATGACATTGCTAAAACGTCTCATAGGTTGCCTTTTATGACTATACAAACGTCCCACGCCTGTCCCTTCACGTCCAACGATGGGGCTTCTTACCAAAACAATGGTAAGATAGCAACATCTAAAGGAGGAGGAAAATAACACCTAAGACCTTTTGAGTAGGTAGATTTGCTCCTAGTTGCTCGCTTGCTCACAACAAAAACATTTTATACACCCACTCTTTCATTTTAAAACATTTTCAAAAGACAAACACTTTGTACACGTTCTTATAGAAACGAGAGCCATTACAAAGACACCTTTTTAAAATCAATTTCAAAAACACATTCCACAAACACCTCTTTGAACTATTTTCAATACAAACACTTTGTACGCGTTCTTATAGAAACGAGAGCCATTACAAAGTCACATTTTCAAAATACTTTCAAAACCATACAAAGCACATCTTTCAAACAAAAGCAAGTGATCTAGCAAGCAACTAAGAGCCTGTAGATAATTACGAATGAAAATGGTGCTAATACCTTCTCTTTTCATAACCTACCCACCGAACTCAAAAAACATCTCTAAAGGTCTTTCCTGTTCTTTTCAGTCTTTCCTTATTGGATAAAAGAAAAGTCGGTGGCGACTCTTGCTAACCGCAATAATTGCGATCAAACGCAAAACACCCAAGTCAGTTCTCCCACCGTGTTACGGGTTATAATCGATAAATTAGGTTTAATTTTTCTTACAAAATCCCCATTTATAAATTTGTATACCCCCTAATGATGTAATAGCTTAGTATTTTTACTTTCCACAATTTATCGCCTTATATAAATGCTAGTAAATTAGAGTTTGTATGGAAAAACTAAAATCGACAAGTTAGCAAAACCTAATTCAAGAGAAAACAATGCATGTAAATCCAACACTCTTTCACCCTTAGGGTAATTCCACTTTGTCGCCTTACAAAAATGGCCATGTTATGCATGTGGGATGTCTTAGCAAAAACAAATAAAAAATATAAGATCATAGTCCCTCGATGACGCTATCAGTGTTTCCTTTCAAAAATGATCTTAGTCCCTCAAATAAAAATGCTAAGATATCTCACAACATTGCTATCATGGCTATATGATGACCCATGTCCGTCCCTTTACATCCAAAGATAAGGCTTCTTACCAAATCAATGGTAAGATAGAAATATCAAAGGAAAGGAAGAAATGAACTAAGACTTTTGAGTAGGTGGATTGTTCCTAGTTGCTTGCTCAATTTCAAATCAAACACTCTTGCTTATTTTCAAAACAAACACCAACACTTTCAAAACATTTTCCAAACTTGAAACATTTTCAAAAGCTCAACACTTTGTATATGTTCTTAAGAACGAGAACTATTACAAAGTTTTCCTAAACGATGGCGCCTTTTCAAAATACATTCAAAAACCACACAAAGCACATTTTCAAACAAAAGCAAGTGATCTAGCGAGCAACTAAGAGCCCATAGATAACTATGGATGAAAAGGGTGCTAACACCTTCCCTTTTCATAATCTTTTCCCCGAACTCAAGAAACAATCTCAAAGGTCTTTCCTGTTCTTTTCAGCCTTTCCTTTTGGATAAAAGAAAAGTCGGTGGCGACTCTTGCTAATCGCAACATTTTCAATAAAATGCAAAATAACCAAGTCAGTTCTCCCACCGTATCACAGAACTGGCGATTCTGCTGGGGAATACTTAAAAGTGGGGTTACCTTAGGGCTATATCACCTTTATTTGCTTTCATTGTTTGACTTGTTTGATTTACATTTTGGTTCCTTGTTTGGGCTTGTTCTAATCCTCTACCCGAGTTTGGGATACCTTATAGGTAAGTAGCAATACATTGTGGAAACTGTGCAGGGTACACCGACATGGTCTAAGCAATAACTACGTTAGTGTGACATATTTGTGGGTACCGGTAGCCCTTGAGTAGTCAAGGAGAATACGGGACCGCTGAGTGATGTCATGAAGCACTAACTGACTTTTAGAACCTTTACTTGACCAACTTGGCCATTAGGACGTAGTGAGATTACCGGCTTTGGTGCAGTCCGAAGTTGGTAGATACTCAATAATACACTCATTGAGGTTTGATTTTCCTGATATTTCGGTTGCCGTGAAAGAGGATTGCGCAGAAACAATGCCCGAGAAGACAAATAAGTGATATTGAGATCCCTTAGGACCCGATTACTATTTATGGGACAGGTTTGAGCCAACTAAACTTCAAGAGGGTACTTACCTATGAGACTCCATGCAATCCTAAACCCAAGGACTTGTTTGCCTTGTTTGTATATACTTACTTGTACATGACATCATAAACATCATAACATCATACTCATTTTCACTAACCATTTCAAAGATTATTGGGATTTATCTTTGTTCTGTTTTGTAGGACATGGCTTCTATCCGTTGGAATATTATTCAAGTCAATATCCTAAGGATTCATCCTCAACTTAAAGAGTTAGCATCAAGGGTTCCTGAGAATTCTCCATTCACCAAAAGACATGGTCGTCTCCTAAACTTGGTTACCTCCAACACTGATGAGGATATGATAAAGGTGTTGTTCCAATTCTTTGATCCTCTACACCATTGCTTCACTTTTCCCGATTATCAACTTGTGCCTACTCTAGAAGAATTTTCACAACTCTTAAGGATTCCTATTCTCAATCAACTACCCTTCAACATTACGGAAAGATATCTAAAACCTGAAGAGATTGCCTAAGCACTACACTTGCAACAATCTGATATCACAACTAATTGGGAAACAAGGAGTGGTGTCAAAGGTTTCTTAGCCAAGTTCTTGTTTGAGAAAGCTCAAGATTGTTGGAACTCTTTAGACTTACAAGATTTTGAAGAAATATTGGCCTTTCTCATCTATGGGATGATTTTGTTTCCAAACCCTGACCAACTCATAGATGTAAACGCTGTCAAAATCTTCATGTATCGTAACCCGATGCCTACCTTGTTGGGAGATATCCTACATTCTTTTCACTCTTGCACTATGAGAAAGAGAGGGATCCTCATGTGTTTCACTCCTCTCTTGGAAGGATGGTTTATTTCGCACCTTCCTCGATCTGTGTGGAAGAACGAGAAAGGTTCAAGATGGTCCCATAGGTTGATGACGCTCAGACATTCAGATGTTCATTGGTGTTCCCGATCCATGGAGAATATTGCTATCATCGACCGTTGTGGTGAATTCCCTAATGTCCCTTTACTTGGCATTAGAGGAGGTACCACCTACAACCCTTTCTTAGCCTTACGACAGTTTGGTTATGCCTGAAGGGATGGCCCACATGAGATGCTCATTCAAGGAGTGGTATTCGACTATGAAAGTGGCGATCAAAGCTACCGCCAGAGGTTTATCTGAGCTTGGAGGATGGTGAGCAAAGTGGACAGTAAGACGTTGGGACACAAGAATTCCATTCCCCTTGATCCTTACCTTAAGTGGGTACGAGCTCATGCTCAGAAACTTGTGATGCCTTATCCCTCCATCTTACCAGTTATCGTGGAACCTGTGGTTGAAGGAGATGTTCCCTACATTGTCCTCCACCCCGACATTCCTACATCTCTCAAAGACTTGCCAAAAGGATGGATTCAACTAAAGGAAGAACGAGATACTTTCGAAACTCAATTATATGCTAGTGAGAAGAGGGTCTTGGAGCTTACAAAGCAGCTACAAGAAAAGCAAAGTGTGAACACCTACCTTGCGCCAAAGAGGATGCGTTCAGTCTTGTTATCTTAGAAAGTTATTTTGTAAGCCCAAGAGGTATGTTGTAATCTTTTGAACTAAACTAATGAAAATTGACGTTTGTTCATTCCTTTGTCTATGCAAATTTAAATTCCATAAATCCTTGAAATCATTTGCATGTACATCCTCCATGCATCATAACATAACAGGCTTTCGCATAACAGGTTTCCTTATCTTTCTGTTGTTTATTTCAGCAAGATGGATCTAGAGAAAACGGTGAAGGATCTCCATGCACAAAACTCTCAATTCCAAGAGACTCTACTAGCCCTATAGAAGGGGAAAAAGACATGATGGCATCACTGGTAGTTAAGAAGAAACCCAAGAAGAAAGCTCTGCTCAACATGGGTAGAAGGTTCAAAGAGTCGGTTCGTCAGATCCCGATAGTGGAAGACTCATTTGAAGAAGATAAGGACCAGATTGGTAAGGTTAAGAGTACCCAGGCTGACTATGTTAATGATCAAGCGTCTGACAATGATTATTTCCCGATTTAGATTTTGATGATTTGGGTTTGATCTCTGGGGTTGTCATCCCCCAAAAATTCAAAATACCAGTCTTTGCAAAGTACGATGGAGTTTCTTGTCCAAAAATTCACCTGAAATCTTATGTGTGTAAGATACATCTGCACACTGCTGATAAGAAACTCTGGGTTCACTTTTTCCAAGAGATCTTGACCAAAATGCAACTAGAATGGTTCTACCAGTTAGATGGTTCCTGTATCAATACTTGGGAGGATTTAGCTACGGAATTCTACCACCAGTACCAACATAATGCCGACTTGGCGCCAAAAGAGTCCAGTTGCAAGATATGACCATGGGGAAGAATGAAGGATTTAAGGAATATGCACAAAAGTGGAGAGACCTTGAAAGTAGGGTTCAACCACCTTTGACTGATAGAGATCACATTGACATGTTTATGGGCACTTTATCTGGTCTATTCTTTAACTTGTTGGTAGGATGTTCCTCCTCCGGATTCACCAAGTTAATCTTAACTGGTGAAAGAGTTGAAAGCGGCATTAAAAGTGGAAAGATCTCTGTGGCATCTGCCCCTCTTTCTAATCCTGTCAAGAAACCTTTTGCTGCGAAGAAGGAAATCAATGCTGTGTACGGGGCAAGGGCCCATACCAAGAAGAATGATCACCCGTCTGTTAACGCTTTCCGAATCTCCAATCTAACTCCTACTCCAAGACCATCTACAAATCATCAATGTTTTGAAACTTCGAGAAGACAATTCACAAGATTAGGCATGCCGCTATCTCAAGTCCTTCAACATTTGCTAAAGGCAAATTTAGTGACATTATGCGATCCAACTGCCAACCATGATACCTCTTCACCAAAGTACAACCCGAACGCCAAATGTGCTTACCACTCAAGTAGCCCCGGGAATGAGACTGACCAATGCTGGGCCTTGAAGAATAAAATCCAGGATTTAATTGATAACAAGACTATTGAGTTCGATCCTCCTCCAACTCTGAATGTAATCACCGTGCCTATGCCAAATCATGGCAAGGGTGTTAATGCTGTTGAAGATACAATTTTGTTGTCTCTGTTGAAGACTTGATTGCTCCTTTGAATATCATCAAAAAGAACCTATGGAAAGCTGGGATTTTCCCTGGCTATGTAAAAGATTGTGTTTGCTGTACCCAACAACTCAATGGATGTGAAGAGTTGAAGAAAGGCATTCAACGCCTGATGGATAGCCACGAAATTCTATTTGAGAAGACTTCGCTTGCCAAAAGTTTGACTAACAAATGTGAAGACCTCTCCATTATTACCATCTCAAACAAGCCTCTTAGGATCACCTCCAAAGGTCATATTAGGATTTCAAATGAACCAACTGTTTCTCCCTTAATAATTACCAACCCCAGACCAATTCCCTACTCTTCAAACAAGGCGGTACCTTGGAACTATGGTGCTGAGGTATTTTACCATGGGATTAAACAAGACGCTTGGATCGAAGAAGAAAAAGCTGATGATGTTGGTAACATAACCGACTCAAGCAAAGTAACCAGAATTGGGAGGATATTTTCACCAAATATTTCATCACCAGTTGTTACAAAGGCACCCATCCTCATTACTTCCGCCAAGCCAAGTACTGATACGAGAGGGAAAGAGAAAGTTGTTGAGCCGACCGTGACAGAAAAACCCGCAAAGGACGTTGCTGATGGAGAACCCTCCGCTCGTGATATGGATGAGATCTTGAAGATAATAAAAAGGAGAGACTTCAAGATTGTGGAACATTGGGGCAAACCCCTTCTAAGATTTCTATGTTGTCATTACTACTCTGTTCCGATGCCCATGCTCGGACATTAATCAAATTCTTGAAAAAAGCTCATGTCCCCCATGAGACAACAACAGACCAATTTGAGAATTGCGTAGCTAGCTTAACGGCTGATAATGGCTTGGGATTTTCAGATGCTGACCTAACACCTCTTGGGAAGTGTTGTACCCCAAAATTTTCCCTCCCATTTTTACTCAAAACATATTCCTAGAGGTTCTCAATTGCTCAAGTTGACTAAGGATTGACCAGATAAATCCTCCTCCTAAGATAATGAGCCTCAAACTAGGGTTTCCATTCCTCATCAAGATGTTTGAGTTCTAAGGGTTCTAAATGATTTCCATTGCCCTAATATGTCTTCAAGATCATCCATGACAAGTTTCATGCCTTGCACAAGAAGTTTGCTTAGTCAACTGCTCAGATGCCTGAAAATCAACTGTGTTGGGTCAAAAGTCAATTGTGGCCCAAGTACAGTCAAACATCAAGATTTTTGGTCAACATAAACATTTTAAAGTAATATCGATCATTTTATCAAGGGTTTATCATGATTCCTCAAGGAATTCTCCTAATTCATCAAAACTCAAAAGTTGTTAAATTATGGTTTCTATAGGAAAAGTCAACCAAACTTTGACCAGGCATAACGTTCTCATACTTTATCAGAAATTTCTCATCCATGGATCATTTTAAACAGAATTCAATTCCCTACAACTCATCTTCAGCCCTCAAGTTCAAAAAATGCACTCATGAAAAGATATAAATTCAGACATTATAGGTAATTTCAAAAAGTAAACAAAAACACCTTTTGGGTCAAAGTTTCTTACATGGGCATGGAAGATCCAATTAAGATGAAACCAAAAGGGTTGTTTAGAGGATATCCTAAACTTTCTAAAAAGTCTAAGAACACCCTCTTAGGGTCAAAATTGAGATAGATATGCATTGTCAAAGTTGGCCATTTTTGGAAATTTGCCCAAAGTCAACAATGCTCAAAATTGCATTTTTTTTCCACACGGGCCCATCTTTTCAAGATTGAATCTAAATCCTAGCACGGTCCACGACCTATGGGACCCCCATGCATTATTCGCTCATTTATTTAATTTATTTTGATTTTTATTTATTTAAAAATAAAACAAATTCAAATAAAATCAAATTTGTGGAATGAGATTTGTTTTGCATTGAATTATAGATCTCATATGCTGTCAATGATCAAACAAATTGTGTCAAGCCAAAAACAAGAGGAAATCTCCAATTTTGGAAAGATTTGAATTAAAACTTCAAGACCATCAATCTTTTGATTCTTTCCAATTTTTATTGACCTAATTGGATTCACTACTTATACAAAAGCTTTGTGAACCCTAAAGGACAAGAATTCACGTGCAGCTTGCCACCCTAGAGCAAGAACAAAACTCAAAATTTTGAACAAAAAAAGGCAATCAGATTTCCTTCTACAAGGAGATTCAAGGTGTTTCAAGGCCGACAACTCATTCCTGGAAGTATTTAAGAGTTGTTTGGATCATCACCAAGTCACAGCAAGCCCAGGAACGCGTCACGCGAATACCACGGTTTGCTTTCCATCTTGAAATTGATTCTTGCAATTTACGCCTGATAAATGATTTCTAGCTATACATTTATGTTTGTATCATTGTTTAGAACATGTTTTCATATTTTATTGTATGTTTTGATGCGTATTGGACAACCTTCCATTATTAGGGTTTAGAGCTTTTTTTAGGGCTTATTACTTCAGGCAAAATCAGGGCCAAAGATGGATACCACTGCGTTCAAGAGACCAACCCCAATTGTTTTGTATAATTAGAATTGATTTATATTGCTTATGCTGAACTTTTGAAAACACAGGGTGTTGTACCCCAAAATTTGCCCTCTCATTTTATTCAATACATACTCCTAGAGATCCTCAATTTGCTCAAGTTTTCCCATGAGTTGACCAGACAAACCCTCTCCTAAGGCAGTGTGTCTCAAATTAGGGTTTCCATTTTCATCAAGATAGGTGAAATACAAAGACATCATGTGCTCTCCATGGTCCTAATATGTTCTCAAGACCCTCCATGTCAAATTTCAAGCAATGCACAAGAAGTTTGCTCTGTCAACTGCTCAGATGCTTGAGAATCGACTGTATTAGGTCAAAAGTCAACTATGGCCCACATATAGTCAAACTTCAAGATTTTGGGTCAGAATCAACATTTTGAAGTGATATACATCATTTGATCAAGGGTTGATCATGATTCTTCAAGGAATGCTCCAAATTCATCAAAACCCAAAAGTTGCTAAATTAGGGTTTCTCAGGAAAAGTCAACCAAATTTTGACCAAGCATACCTTCCACATGCTTTATCAGAAATTTTCCGTCCAAGGCTCATTTTGAAGAGGATTCAATTCCCTACAACTCATCTTCAGTCCACAAGTTCAAAATATTCACTCATATAAAGATATGAATTTCTATATTATGAGTCCTTTTGAAAAGTCAACAAAAAACACCTTTTGGGTCAAAGCTTCTTACATGAACATGGAAGACTCAATTAAGATAAGACCAAAAGGGTTACTTAGGGAACATCCTAAGCTTTATAAAAAGTCCAAGAACACCTCTCTAGGGTTAAAATTGGAAGAGATATGCCTTGTCAAAGTTGACCTTTTTGCAAAATTGCCAAAAGTCAAATATGCTCAAAAGTGCATTTTTTACTAAATGGGCCTAGCATTTCATGATTGCACCTCACTTGTAGCATGATCCACAACCCAAATTTCCATCCACATGTTTGCAATCAAAATATGCTGAAATATTAAGGCCAAATCGAATCAAGCATGATTGGCACAAGAAAGGGATAATTTGGCTCAATATAGCAAGTTTGCATATGGCATGGAAATCAAATCAAATCTTCCATAATTGCAAAGATACCAACCAGTTTTATAACCCTAATTGATTCTAGGATATATATGGAACATGTACAAGGCATAAGACAAGGGTTAGCATTGGTGAAAGAGGCAGAGCAAGTTCAAAAAATTCAAAAAAGAGTGTGATTCGGTTTTCATTCCACAGGCTATCTCAAGCCACCCCAGCGTTGTCAATCATTTGATGGACGTCTCAGGAGGCTATCCCAATAAATAGCCAGCCCTCTCACGCCCAGAATCCTCCTCCAGGCCTCAAACGGTTTGCCATATTTTTCAGATTCGATTATTATGATTCATGCATTATGAGCATGTTTTAATGGCATATATGTGTTTGTTATCATGTTTGCAAGCTAACTGAATAGTTTAATTGCATTTTTGAAGCCTATACGCGTATCTTCCATTGCTAGGGTTCACCTTGCATTTTTAGGGTTTTTGTCCACAGGTGAAATTAGTCTAAATAAAGGGTGCCATCATGTTCATGAGGTCAAAACGAATTGATCAATGTATTCATATGTGATTTATCATGCTTGTATCATGTTTTGAGATATTACAGGTTTCTAGCCATGGCAGATGTCCGTGGGTATAGGGTCGTTATCTAATGCGACAGAGGAAGGTAGAAGAAGCTTATGTGGCAACCAACCAATGGGCCATTTGAAATTTCACACGTGTCTTTCCACTAACCATTTTGTTTTCTATATTATGTCTTGTTTTCAGTATTTATTCAACAAAGCAAGTTGACCTAGTGGCGAGGCGCGTTGGTGGTGATATAAGGACCTGGGTTCGATCCCATGTCCCAACAAATTTATTTATTTTCTCACTTTCCACTTGCAGATCTAATGCTTCACAATTCCACGCGTGTACCTTACACCTTTACATCCAGCCACTTGATCATCATAGTATCAGATCCAACGTACTCCCAATGAGAGACCATGATGCACCCTAAAGTCAACACTCCATGGGATCAGGCGCATTGACTGGGCTTAGCGCTATTGGGCCTGGAAAATTCAACATTGCACCCCCCATTCAGCACAACACAGGCCAAATTCCTCTCTTTCTCTATTTTTATTTATTTATTTATTTTATTTATTTTCTTAATTACTTTTCTTTTCATAAATAATATCTAAAATTATTTTTTTTATTTAATCAAAAAAATCACAAAAAACACCAAAAATCATTTTTTTCCATAAAATAATATTTTTTATTTCTTAATTAATTTAGTTTAATTAACTTAGGGCAATTTAATCTTTTTTTATATATAATTAAAAATAATTAGAATTAGGGTTTTAATTGTACATAACTTAATTAATTTTTTCCTCAAAAAATAACTTAAATGTTTTTTTTCAATTAGATTTTTAGAGTTTTCAATTTTTCTAGCATTTAATTTGCCGCGTGCATTTTAATTCTTTTATTGTTATTGTAAATGCTCCGGGATTGTAATAGTAATTAGGGTTTTAAACTTCCGCATTTTTATTTTCAGTCAAGATGATTATGTAATTGCCAAAGCCCTGTAATAGCTAGGTTTATTTTCTCGCACTTTAAATTCTTGCAAATCTTTAACTATCTAGATGCATGGCTAATAGGATTGTATGGAAAGATTGTTTGAAAATTAAAACGGTAGATCACCTAATATGCAAAGACTAATTAACTGAAAAATTCACATGCACATATTCACTCCCAGGGTTTACCTCACTTCGGTTGCCTTCGGTAAACAATCATTAAGCATAGGAGATTTTAGTGGTTTCCCTCTAGTCTAAAAGATCAAAATGTCCCATTCAAATGTTGCCTCGGATGTTGCCTCGGAAATGTTGCCTCGGAAAGATCTTTAGGACTCTAGGTTTACTACTAAAGTTTTCTAACTGTTGCTTTAGTGATTGTATTTGTCCCTTTCGAACGTCCCTTACAAACTCCAACGACGGGACTACCTACTCCTTAATAGTAGGATATCGCTGTCTAAAGGAAGCGAGAACGAACCATCTTTTTTCGAGTAGGTAGAATCTTAAGTACTTGCTCAACAAAACTTTTCACACAAACACCTTTCAAAACAATTTTCAAAATAAACTTCGTCAAACCTTTGAGGACTGATACAAGGGTTATCACGAAGTAAAACTTTTTCAAAACAAGCATACACACAAGCAATTTTAAAAAGATGAGCAAGTACCTAAGAGCCCATGGAAAACCATGGATAGAAAGGGTGCTAACACCTTCCCTTTCTATAATCTACCCCTCATACTCAGAAATCTCGAAAAAAGGTTTTTTCTGTTCTTTTTCCTGTACATGATTGAATGAAATAAAAGTCGGTGACGACTCTTGCTTACAGCAACATTTTGCCAACAAAAAACGCAAAACGCAAACCAGTAAAAACAGTCGGTTCTGCCACCGTATCATAGAACTGGCGACTCTGCTGGGGATAAATAAAATGGGGTTTACCTTAGGATCTAGGTCATTTCAAATTGATTTCTTGTTTGTTTGCTTTATTCTTAAAGGGTTTTTGCTTGGGTTACTATAGATCCTACACCCAGATCTGGGGGCACTCATTAGGTAAATAGAAATAGATCGTGGAGGCTGTACGACGTAGACCGGTATGGTTTAAGCGATGACTGTGCTAGTGTGGCACTTTGGTTGGTACCGGTATCCTTCGTGTGGAAACGAGGAGAATATAAGGCCGCCACGTGGTGTCGTGAAGCACTAACGGACCTTGGAACCTTAGTTGAACAAACTTGGCCATTAGAAATTAGTGAGATAGCCGACCTCGGTGTAGAGTTGAGGATTGGTTGATACTCGATGCTACACTCATTGAGATAAGACTTTCGAGATATTTCGGCCGCAAGAAAAGATTGCTTGAGCTGAGACAATGCCCAATAAAGGATAGTCAGTGATATTGAGATCCCTTAGAACCAGGTTACTTTTTAAGACAGATTTGAAACCAACTAAACTTCAAGAGGGTTTGACCTTTAACCTCTTGCAGGCCTTAAACCTGAGGAATTGGTGTGATTTGTCTGTGTTTGCTATACCTGTGGTTAATCATGACATCATGCATCATAACATAGCATCCATTCTTATTGCACTAACCATTTCAAATACCAAGGGAATTTATCTTTGTTCTGTTTTGCAGATCATGGCCTCCGTTCGTAGAAACACTATCTGAATCAGCTTTGTGAAGATACCTTCCCAACTCAAAGAGCTAGTATCAAGGGTTTATGAAACTTCTTCATTTACCAAGAGACATAGTCAACTTCTTAACCTGGTTACTTCAAACTTTGATGAAAAGATGATGAGTGTACTCTTTCAATTCTTTGATCCCAAGCACCATTGCTTCACCTTTCCAGACTATCAGTTGGTGCCTACCTTGGAAGAATTCTCTCAACTGTTGGATATACCCATTCTTGAACAGTTGCCCTTCACAGGTCTAGAAGAAGTTCCTAAGCCAAAAGTCATTGCCTCAGCTTTGCATCTGAAATGGGCCGACGTGGTATCCAATTGGGAAATATGAAGCGGAGTCAAAGGTTTTCTAGCTAAGTTTCTGATAGACAAGGCCCAACTGTTTTGGGATGATATGGATTTTCAGGCTTTTGGGGAGGTCTTGGATCTTCTGATCTATGGGTTAGTTCTATTCCCTAATCCATACTCATTCATAGATGTGAATGCTATCAAGATTTTCCTCACTCGCAACCCCGTGCCTACCTTGCTCGGAGATATTTTGCACACTCTCCATACTCGTACCATGAAAAGAAGAGGGGTTCTTATGTGTTGTATGCCATTGCTGTCGAGGTGGTTTATTTCTCACCTCCCTAAGCCCATACTGAAGAATGAAGAAGTTTTGGGTTGGTCACAAAGGATAATTTCACTCGCTCACATGGATATTCTCTGGTGTTCCCGAGCTATGGAAAACACTGCTATTATTGACCGTTTTGGGGAGTACCCTAATGTCCCATTACTTGGTATCAGAGGGGGTATAACCTACAATCCTTGTTTAGCTCCGCCACAATTTGGTTACGCTCGAAGAGATGGTACCCACGAGTTACTTATTGAGGGCATTGTATTCAACTATGAGGATGATGTTCACGAGTATCCCCGGAGGTTCATACGAGCTTGGGGCATGGTAAACAGATCTGGCGCCAAGGCTTTGGGGTCAAAGGATTCCATTCCTATGGAACCTTACCTCCAATGAGTACGAGCTCGCTCCCAGAAGCTTATGATGCCCTATGTGGCCGTTTTACCAGTGATTGTATAACCCACAACTAAAGGGGGGTATTACTTATACGTTTCTCTATCCTTATATGCCCAGTGATCTTGTGGAATTACAGAGGTCTTGGATTCAGTTGATGAAGGAGCGGGATACTTACAGGGATCAGTTCCATGCTCAGGAGAGGAAGGTTTTAGAGCTCACAAAGCAGCTCCAGGAAGAAAAAGGACTCAATGATTATCTCGACACAAAGAGGAAGCATCTATGGGAATTTTGATGTCTTTTTATAATTTTAGATTTGTTTTAATTGTAACGCCTAAAATTCATTCGAACTTTGAATTTAGATAATAAAATCTTTGTTTATTTTGGTTTGCAAATTTAAATTTTCTAAAGTCTTTAAAATCATTGCATGCGTATCCCATTCATAACATCACATGTACATGTACCGTTACAGTTTTCTCATCTTCTTTGCTGTTTATTTCAGCAGAAATGTATTCCGAACAAAGCATCAAGGACCTTCAGGAACAGAACGCCCAGTTCCAACAAATGTTCATAAATTTGGAAAAAGGGCAAGAGGATTTGAAAGCCCTCATCTTGAAAAAGAAGAAGAAAAATAAGAAGGCTGCCGGTATTCTGAATATGGGCAGAAGGTTTGGAGAGCGTTTGAAGCGACAAGTTGATCTGACCTCTTCATCTAAGGAGGGGGAGAATTAAGAAGAAGAGAAGGACCCCAGTCCTGCAGTTTCTGACAACGATACTGACTACAATGATGAGCAATATCCTCCTACTGAGGATAGATACAAGCAGTTGGAAGATCGTTTGAGTGCCGTGGAAGTTCAGAGGATACCTGGGCTGGATTTCGAAGAATTGGGATTGGTGTTGGGAGTGGTCATCCCGCAGAAGTTTAAAGCTCCAGTTTTTTCTAAGTACGATGGGGTGTCCTGCCCAAAACTCCATCTCCGCTCTTATGTCAGAAAGATCCAGCCCCACACCGCTGATAGAAATCTGTGGGTTCATTTCTTTCAAGATAGTCTGTCAGGGACTCAGCTTGAATGGTTCTACCAGCTGGAGGGAGCCAATGTCCGAAATTGGGAAGATCTGACTGTTGCTTTCTACAATCAGTATCAATACAACACCAACCTTGCTCCTACTCATACTCAACTCCAGAGTATGTCCAAGGGTGCAAGTGAGGGCTTTAAAGACTATGCGCAGAAATGGAGAGACTTGGCTGGAGGAGTTCAACCCCCATTGTCTGATAGGGAGTTGGTTGATATGTTTCTGGGGACGCTATCTGGTCCATTTTTCAATCATTTGATTGGCAACTCGTTAGCTGGTTTCACCAAGCTGATTCTAACTGGAGAAAGAGTAGAAGCTGGAATTCGGAGTGGCAAGATACAGAAGGACGCCTCTTCAAGTTTGGTAAAGAAGCCTTTTGTTGGTAAGAAGGAAGCGAGTGCCATTTATAGCCCGAGGGGCCAAAATAGCGCTGAACATCGTCAGACAGTAAGTGCCGTAATGATACCTAGGTCTGCAGTTGCTCCACAACGAAACAATCAACAAAGGGTGGAAAGACCACAACGGAAGTTTACCCGAATCAACATGACATTGGCTGAAGTCCTACCTCATCTACTGAGATCCAACTTGGCAACCTTGAAAAAGGCTTCCAAGAATCCAAATACTATATCTCCCCGATATAATCCAAATGCTCGGTGTGCCTATCATTATGAGAGTCCTGGCCACGATACAAATGACTCCTGGGCTCTGAGAAACAAAATACAAGACTTGATTGAAGCCAAGGAAATAGAGTTTGAAGCTCCAAAGAAGCCAAATGTCATAACTGCTCCCATGCCCAAACACGGTCGTGGAGTTAATGCTATTGATACCGACTTGTTTGCGACCTTGGTGGATGAAGTTTCTACTCCTCTCATGATTGTGAAGAAGAATTTTCTGTTGGCCGGTTTATTTCCGGGTTGTGGTGAAGGTTGCCACATGTGTTTGTTTATACCTTCTGGTTGCTGTTTGCTGAATCCAGGTGTTCAACGCCTGATGGAAAACAAAGAAATTTTGTTCGAGAAAACTTTGGCTCCCGTTGTCCCATCTGAAGACATCGCCATTATAACCATTTCCACCAATCCTTCCAAGGTCTCCTCGAGAAGACCTGTTAGAATTACACCTGCTCCAAGAATTGCTCCACTGATAATCACTGTTCTTGGTCCTGTCCCGTATGTCTCGGACAAAGTTGTCCCCTGGCATTATTGTGCCGATGTGTACTATCATGGCATCAAACAAGATTTGAAAGATGAAGAGTCTGAGCTTGATATTTGTAACATTGTCGGAACCAGCAAAATCACCCGAAGTGGAAGGGTCTTCTCTCCCGAGATTTCCCCTAAGACTGTCAGCAAGCCAATTGTCATTCCATCTGATGTTCCTGCTAGTACATCAACTACTGCTCCTTTTCTTACTCCAATTATTACCCCTGTCGGTGAATCGTCTGATACCCGCGGAAAATAAATTATAGGTGAGCCTTCCCAGACAGAGGCACCTAGGAAAATTGTTGTGGAAGCCTCTAAGCAAGAGATAAAGGAAATACTGAAAATAATTAAGAAGAGCGACTACAATGTGGTTGAGCAGTTGGGGCAGACCCCATCGAAGATATCCATGTTGTATTTACTACTGTTTTTCGAAGCCCATGCGAAGGCTTTGATTGCATACCTCAAGACTGCACATGTGCCGCAGGAAACTTCAGCTGTTCAGTTCAAAGATTGTGTGACCAGCCTGACTGCTGATAATGGGTTGGGTTTTTCAGATGCAGACTTGACACCAAAGGGAATGAAGCATAATGATGCTCTGCATGCCTCAATTAAATGCAGGGGCACCACTATGGCTCATGTGTTGGTAGATACTGGGTATTCGCTGAATGTTCTACCGAAGAAGGCGTTGGACTGATTGGATTGTGAGGGTTTGACTATAAAACCTAGTAACATTGTGGTAAGGGCTTTTGACGGGTCGAAGAGAATGGTACACGGGGAGGTGGACATCCCTGTCAAAGTGGGTTCTCCGACTTTTGGGTCCACCTTCTATGTGATGGATATCAGGCTATCGTATTCTTGTTTGTTGGGTCGTCCTTGGATCCACGAGGCTGGGGCAGTTACTTCCACACTCCACCAAATGCTGAAGTATCTGGTGAAAGGGAAGATTGTCACTGTGCGGGGTGAAGAGGAATATATGGTGAGCCACCTCAATTCCTTTCGGTACATAGAGATGGGTGGGGAATTCATAGAAACTCCATGTCAGAACTTTGAAGAGGTCCCTCAGATTTTAGCATCGACTAAAACTACTACCAACAGCAAAACTCCTCTGAAGATGGCTTCCCTCAAGGATGCCAGGGTCGTGGTTGAAGAAGGTGGGTGTGCCAATTGGGGTCATCTCCCTGATTTCACTCACAAAACTGACAAATTTGGTTTGGGCTTTACTACAGGGGCTCAAAGGGCTGTTCGACGCACTCGGGCTGGAGGACCTCTATGATCGGTGGATCTGGAACTGACTGTTTAACGCTGGTTCGCGAAATGTCGCGGAAGCAAGAGTCGCCACCGTCTTTTATTTTCTCCAACATGGACAGGACAAAAGCACATCAAAATTCCTTATGAGATAGTTTCTCGGTTCGGGAGGTAGATTTATAGAAAGGGATGGTGTTAGAACCCTTTCTATCCATGGTTATCCATGGGCTCTTAGATACTTTCTCATTTGTGTTTTCAAAAATGGTTTGCTTTTCAATTGTGAGTGGGTTTGAAAAAGTTTCGTTTTAAGATTTCAGATCGACTCTTGTATCAGTCCTCAAGAGTGTTTGAAAAATTGTTTTGAAAGCTTTTTGAAAGTGTCGGTGTGAAAAGAGTTTTTGATTTGTTTTTTTTGAAATAGAGCAAGTATCCACGAGTCATCTACCTACCCTAAGGAATTAGGCTGTGTAAATGTCCTTAAGGTAGTGTCATCCCACCATTGAGAGGTAGGTAGCACCACCGTTGGAGGTGTTCGGGTCAATTCGTTTGTAGGGACAGTGTGGTCACCAGAGCAACGGTAGGACACCTTAGAAGCTACCCCTATTCCATAGATCATGGACATAAGGACTTACTAAGACGTCCTATACTCGACGACCATGTTTCGAGGGGCAAGGCAACAGTGAGGCGTACCCTAGAAGTGGTGTGTGAATTTGTGTATTGTTTTCAGTTATGTTTTATCTTGATCATGCATTGGGTGAGCTACGCTTTGATTTTATTTGGGCCATTCATTCTTTCATGCAAAATTTAGCAGTTTTAAGGGTGCGGAAATTAAAGTGCGGAAAATAAATTCCTACGCTATTACAAGGCGCGGGTCTATACATCGCCAAATTAACAAAGACCCGTTTGGTAAAAAAAATGCGGAAAATAAATAAATTCCTAATTACTATTACAAGACTTGGGCAATTACATAATATTTAGAAGAAAATAAATAAGAATAAGTGTGCGAAAAGAAATTAGAATCGAGTGTTCGAGGGCGTTGGACCCTTTAAAGAAATTAAATGAAATTAAAAATTAATTAATTATTCAATAAAGAAAAGAAGTTATTTTTTATGGTTTTTGGTATTTAATAAAAATAAAGAAAATTAATTTAAATTAGAAGTTAAATGAAACCCTAGTTCTAAATTATTTTTAATTGTTAAAGAAAAATATTCAAGTTTTAACCTAATTTACACTAGTTAATTAATTACATGGGTATTTACAAAATAATTAATAATTACTAATAATAACAAGAAGAAATTATTTATTAAAAAAAAGATAAAAATGCTAAAAAACCTAATTTCTACATATTTTAGTTATTAAGAAAAAAGCATTTAAATTTTAAAACCTAATTTAACTAAATTTATGATTTAAAGATTTATTTACAAAAATATTAATGAATTAAATATTAAATAAATATATTTTTAGTTTTGATTTTTCTGGTTTTATTATGAAAATTATTTTTGTGAATTAAATAAAACAATTAATTAAAAAAAACAATTAAAAGAATAAAAGGAAAAATAAATAAAAATTGAAAATTGAACAACCCATGGGGGTATTCAGACCCAATTTGGAGGTTTTTTGAGCAATTTGGCCCACTGCAATCCCAAGCCCTTTTGACTTTTTGTGGTTGCGTGTGCATCAATTGACTAGCGTGCATGGTGGAATCCATATTCTGGCCATTGGATTGATCCCCTGGGACACTTGGCAGGCACAGGCGTTGGGATGCATGGTGCTCCTTTGAATGAGTGCTACGCTGGAACATGTTAATGGAAAAATTATGAAATATATAAGGGGACCTGAGAATCGAACCCAGGTCCCAGTACCTGCAAGCCAGCTAATCAACCATCTGAGCCAACGCGCGCTTTTGTTATTATTATAGAACGTAATTAATATAAGAGAAAGCAAGCGCTATTGGTAGAAAACAAAAATCACGCGCGAATATTTAAACTATCTAATCATGCTTTAACACGCCAGCTTCATCTTCTCCATCTGCCTATAAATAAAAACAAATAGCGGGGGTTTTAAACCCCCACTAACTGCAATGTGTGAAAATAAAGATTAGAGCATGGCCAATTATAAAAAGGGCGCGAGGTGGTCAAATGATTCGTCTGGATGTCCTGATTTCAATGGTACCGGTTTGGTGGCCCAATTTTTCCATATGGGGAAACCCCCAATTCCAAGCTTCTGAAACCCTAGCAAGCGTCACTAGCAACTTTCTATACATGCATTATTAGTTCAATCAAAAGGCACCATTAGCTTCAGCACATTCATATTAGTATAAATCAACCATTAAAATGCATGGACAATGCCTGGAAATTAAAACACGATAATGAAAAAAACTATGAAAAGTGAGACATCGTTCTACCACTTCTTTGGGTATGGAGGCCTGGATTTGATTGCAAATGCTTCCTAATAGTGTCAGGAGTGTATTGGGGTACTTTTCAAGCTTTGAAACGCCCTCTCAATAGGATTTCAGTTTCATGGTTTTTAGGCCAAAATTGCAAGTTTGTTCTTGGTCTTCTGCGCAACTTTTTGTGTCTGTATGCATTAGGTTAGCTTTGCATATGTATGAGGATGGAATTAGGTCAAGAAAACCAGGCCCAAAGTCTATGCATTCATGATTCAAATATTTGATTTTGTTACATCTTTTTTCAAATCTTTTTGCCATGGAAACTTGCCAATTGTAGAAGATTTTGTCTCTTGAGAAGGCACACGAAATATTGAGCTCATAATAGACATATTTGCTGCATAAAAGATTTAAAAAAACATGATTTAGTATTTTTCTCATAATTAATTTTAATTAAATGAATTAATAAGATTAAAAATTCAATTAATTAATTAAAAATAAGAAAATAACTCCCTTTTAGCTTAATGGGTCGTGCATAGCCTTTGGGTGATGATTCATGGAAGAAATTGAGGCCCATTAGCATTTTTTAGGCTTTTTATGCAAAGCTGACTTTTCAAAATTCCCAAAAATTTCCCAACTTCTACAGGGAATATCTTGCTCAATTTTTAAGCTTTGATCATGTTCTTGGACATTTTGGAAAGTTCTTGAAGTCCTCTAATCAATGTCTTTGGTCCCATGTCATTTTTATTTACCAATCTCAAGTTATGGTATTTGACTTAAAGTGCCTTTTTGTTGACTTTTGAAAATGACCTATAATGTTGAAATTGATAACTTTTTGTGAGAGAATTTCTTGGACTTGAAGTGTGAAGATGAATTGTAGGAAATGTCATTCTATTAAAAATGAGATTTGGATGGAATTTTTCTGATAAACCATGAAGAAGTTATGCCCTGGTCAATTTGCAGTTGACTTTTTCAACTGTCCAAAAATAGAAACTTTTGCATCTTGAGACTTTTTGAGCCATGCTTTGAAAATCATGATCAAGAATTGATCAAATGATGTTTATGGCTTCAAAATAAGATGTTGACCAAATTTTTTGACTTTTGACTGTCAAATGACCATTTTGCCCCTGCAGTTGACTGTGAAGCATTTAGGGTTTTTGACTGTGCAATTTGATGCTGTGAGTCTTGAAACTTGGCATATGGATGCTTGACAATGTACATAGGCATGTGGGACTTAATTGGACCCTTGAAAACTTCAATTTCTATGCAAGAACCAAAACCCTAATTTTTGACTGTTAGGAGGCAATTGGACTGTGCAACCTTTGAGTGATTTTGAATCATCTGAAGACTGATCTTGGCAAATCTTGAAGAATATGGGAGGGAAAATTTTGGGGTACAACAGTTGCCCCTGTTCAATCTTCTTAAACCTGAGGATGTAGATTGGATGTCTTGCCTTTCGTAATCCGAAGGTGGAAGATGATTGAACACTAGAGTGCCCAGAAATTTGCGCTCACATGTTAGCAGTGTGATGGTGGGAATGGGCTTATAGATGCCATTTGGAGACTGATGGATAGGAGGATGGGCTTATAGATTCCATCTGGAAGTGTGATTGAACTTTGTCGGGAATGGGCTTATAGATGCCATTTGGAGACTGTTGGTATGTGGATGGGCTTATAGATGCCATCGGGAGGTTGTTGACCGTGTAAGAGATTCTTTAGCGAGAATTTGCGTACCTGAAAAAAAAGATAATTACCTAGCCTGTTACAAGAGTTAATCTTCAAACTCTTTATGTAGATGTGCCCTGGCTGGTTACAGGAATCGAATCTTTAAACTCTTCAGACGTGCCCTGGCGAGATACAGGAATCGAGTCTGGAGAATATAGTCGTCAATAGATACACCCTCGCGAGATACATGAATCGGATCTTCGAACTCTTCAGATGTGCCCTGGCAAGATACAGGAATCGAGTCTGGTAATGTTAGTCGTCAACAGATACACCCTGGCAAGATACAGGAATCGGATCTTCGAACTCTTCAGACGTGCCCTGGCAAGATACAAGAATCGAGTCTGGTAATGTTGGTCGTCAATAGATACACCCTGGTAAGATACAGGAATCGGATCTTCGAACCCTTCAGACGTGCCCTGGCAAGATACAGGAATCGAGTCTAGTAATGTTGGTCGTCAACAGATACACCCTAGCGAGATACAGGAATCGAACCTTCGAACCCTTCAGACGTGCCCTGGCAAGATACATGAATCGAGTCTGGTAAAGTTGGTCGTCAACAGATACACCCTGGCGAGATACAGGAATCGGATCTTCGAACCCTTCAGACGTGCCCTGGCAAGATACAGGAATCGAGTCTGGTAATGTTGGTCATCAACAGATACACCCTAGCGAGATACAGGAATCGGATCTTCGAACCCTTCAGACGTGCCCTGGCAAGATACAGGAATCGAGTCTGGTAATGTTGGTCGTCAACAGATACACCCTGGCGAGATACAGGAATCGGATCTTCGAACCCTTCAGACGTGCCCTGGCAAGATACAGGAATCGAGTCTGGTAATGTTGGTCGTCAACAGATACACCCTGGCAAGATACAGGAATCGGATCTTCGAACCCTTCAGACGTGCCCTGGCGAGATACAGGAATCGAGTCTGGAATTAGTCGTCAACAGATACACCCTGGCAAGATACAGGAATCAGATCTTTAGTCGCGACTGTTGATAGTAATTATCTTTGTATTAACCTTTGTCCTGAAAAGACAAAACGTTAGTGGTATGCGATGTCATGATGTATGACATGCGGGATGTTCTCAGAATGAATGAGATTGTATGTTCATGATGCGTATATGCATGCTATAATGTATGAAGATGTGATATTTATGAACGTATGTTTTCGTCTTAGGAAAATAAATCCTTGACGGATGCCGGGAAGTTGAATCCTGGGCTGATGTGGAAGAATAAAGCTTCGTTGTTTCCGCTGGGGAGTGATGGTTGCAAGAATACCGGTAGGAGAAGATGACTCTGTTGGGGAATAAACTTGTAGATTACTCTGTGGGGAGTGATTACTCTAGCGACCTTGCTGGGGAACAATACTCTGTGGGGAGAGAGGTACTTTGCTGGGATGTTGATGATAACTTCACTGGGGATACCGTTGTTATGTTATGTTGAAGGAATTAATAGACTCCGCTGGGGACGGGGAGACTTTGCCAAGGACGATCTTCCCGTGGCAATTGGCTGAGGATAACCCAGTTATATCCTGGAAGGGAAATAACCTTTGAATAAAGCCGGGAGACGCGTTCGTGCTCTGCAGGCGACAAGCTTCTAGAATCTACCAGGGATAAGCTTTAAGACCTGCTGGGGAGATGGATTGCACTTTCCTGGGGAAATCTTCAGACTGGACTCTCCTGGGGAAATTTTTTTTGAGATATACTGGGGAATTTTTGAACTGTACGGGGGAAGTGGCTCCACTGAATGTCTGGTATACCGCCGGGGAACAATCTTAGACCAAGACTGCCGGGGATGTTTGTTAAGAATGTTCGTATATTACGCTGGGGAGTGTTGAGATCTGCTGGAGGATACCCAACTTCCTTAAGGCTGACAGGATAACTCTGTTTGGGGAGAATGTGTTGACTTGCTGGCCCATTCTCTGGGGAGTTAAGGTATATTGGTTATGTTCTTCAGCTGAATTTACCTTGGTACCTTGGTGGACAGAGCAATTAGATCGCTTAAACAACTCATTATCGACCCTGTTTCTAATATTACCTGTAATTAATCCTTTGTTTCGTATGCAAATATTTATGAGTTAGCAGTTAGTGTCAAATGCATATATCACAAATTGAACCTTGGACGTTCTTCGCCAAACAAAACAGAAAAGGAAAAACAATTGGCAATTTTAGCTGAAAAGTGAATTTATATTGATTTTTGAATTTGCCTGTAAATAGGCGTTTATGTACAAGAGGCTGACGTCCTAGTAAGAGAACGCCGCCGAACAAAAGAGTTTATACAATTTTTAAAAAGGGAAAACAAAACAGCTATGTGAAAAGAGTAATCCCACTGGGTCCCAACTCTGCTATCGCCTTTATATCTTCGAGCGTCTCATCACTTTGCTGCTCAGTTGATGATGAAGCTGATTGATCGATGCCGTTTGAACTTGATAGTTGATGCTGGATTCTGGATGCAAAGTGATCCAATGAGACATAGTATTACGCTTTTAATCCCTAACTTTTGCCTGGACCGCCCTTTCGGGTTTTCAGTCCACCGGGATACCCATTTTTGCCCAAGCCGCCTTTTCAGGTTTTCGACTTGCCGGGTGTACATATTTTTTTTTATTTCATCCCTCATTTTGCCCGAACCCTTTTGGTTCGCTGGGAAGCCCTAATTTTTGCCTAGGTATGTCAACCTAGCGGGTCTTTTATCATGCGTAGTATCTTTTTACTATGTCTGCATTGGCGGGGTGAGGAAGGTCGTCACCATCCATGGTGGTTAGGATCATGGCTCCTCCTGAGAACACATGTTTAACCACAAATGGCCCTTCGTACGTAGGGGTCCATTTTCCCCTGGGATCACTCTGAGGAAGAATGATGCGCTTGATTACCAGATCCCCAACTTGATACTCTTGTGGTCTGACCTTCTTGTTAAATGCCCTAATCATCCGTTTTTGATACGTCTGACCATGACATATAGCAGTAAGTCTCTTTTCATCAATTAGGTTTAATTGATCAAGTCGTGTCTGGATCCAATCATCTTCGCTCAAGTCTGCATCCTTCATTATCCGGAGAGAGGGTATCTGGACTTCAATCGGCAAGACTGCCTCCATGCCGTAGACCAAGGAAAAAGGAGTTGCCCCGGTTGAAGTCCTTGCTGAGGTGCGGTACCCATGGAGAGAAAACAGTAACATCTCGTGCCAATCTTTATAAGTCACCGTCATCTTCTGCACAATCTTCTTGATGTTCTTATTAGCTGCTTCTACAGCCCCATTCATCTTCGGACGGTAAGGAGAAGAGTTATGGTGCTGTATTTTGAACTGCTCGCAGAGCTTAGTGATCATCTTGTTATTAAGATTGGTACCGTTGTCTGTAATGATCCTTTTCGGAACGCCATACCGACATATCAGATTATGACGAATGAACCGTGCCACAACGTTCTTGGTTACCGTGGCGTAAGAAGCTGCTTCAACCCACTTCGTAAAATAATCGATCGCCACCAGGATGAAGCGATGCCCATTGGATGCTATAGGTTTAATCTCGCCGATCATATCAATGCCCCACATTGCAAAAGGCCAAGGTGCAATCAGGACATTCAGAGGAACTGGAGGAACATGCACCTTATCAGCATATATCTGGCACTTGTGACATGTCCGAGAGTGTTGGTAACAATCGGCTTCCATTGTGGACCAGTAATATCCTGCCCGAAGGATTTTCTTTGCCATGGTGTGTCCACTGGAATGTGTTCCGAACGTACCTTCATGTAGCTCTGCCATGATTCTTTCTGCTTCAGTCTTATCCACACAACGTAATAAGGTCGAATCATGGTTTCGCTTGTACAGAATGCCGTTGCTAAGGAAGAACTTTGCTGCGAACCTTCTCAGGAACTTCTTGTCGTTGACAGATGCGCCTTCAGGGTATTCCTGAGCTTCCAAGTATCTCTTCACCTCATGGTACCAAGGTTTTTTAGTCACTACCTCAGCCTCAAGATCACAACAGTATGCCGGTTCGTCCAGTTTCCAGATAATGACCTGGGGAGCCTCATTGTCCCATTTGACTTTGAACATGGAAGACGTCGTAGCTAACGCGTCCGCCAACTGGTTCTCCTCTCTTGGGAAATGTTCAAAAGTTATCTCTGTGAAATGGGGGATCAATGTCAACACACATTCTCTGTAAGGAATAAGATTCGGATGTTTCGTATCCCACTCGCCTTTGATCTGATTGATCTCGAGAGCGGAATCTCCGAAGACACTCAGAAACTTGATCCTTAAGTCAATCGCAGCTTGAAGACCCATGATGCATGCCTCATACTCCGCCATATTGTTGGTGCAATTGAAACATAGCCGGACAGTGAGTGGAGTATGAGTGCCTTGAGGGGATATGATCACAGCGCCGATACCGTTACCCAAAGCGTTGGAGGCTCCGTCAAAGTGCATAGACCATCGGGATCCTTCCTCAGGTCCTTCATCCGGTCCATGTACTTCACAATCAGTCACAATCATGATGCTCTCGTCCGGAAACTCGAAGTTCATTGACTGATAGTCGTCTACTGCCTGATGTGCCAAGTGGTCTGCCAATACACTTCCTTTGATAGCTTTCTGAGTCGTGTACTGGATGTTGTATTCTGTCAAAATCATCTGCCATCTTGCTATTCTCCCAGACAGAGAAGGCTTTTCAAATATGTACTTTATTGGATCCATCTTTGAAATCAACAAGGTAGTGTGAGTCAGCATATACTGTCTCAGCCGGTGAGCAGCCCATACCAAAGCGCAACAAGTTTTCTCAAGCAGTGAGTATCGGGTCTCACAGTCGCTAAACTTTTTGCTAAGGTAATAAATGGCGTGCTCTTTTCGGCCAGACTCGTCATGCTGCCCCAGCACACACCCTATTGAGCTGTCAAGTACTGTCAAGTATAGTATCAGAGGTCTCCCTTCAACCGGTGGCATAAGGATGGGTGGTTCTTGGAGATACTCTTTGATTCTGTCAAAAGCGGCCTGACATTCATCATTCCAACGTACTACCTGATCTTTCTTCAGCAGCTTGAAGATTGGTTCACAAGTAGCAGTTAGGTGCGAGATGAATCGGGCAATATAATTCAGCCGTCCTAGAAAGCCTCTGACTTCTTTCTCTGTCTTGGGAACTGGCATCTCTTGAATGGCTTTAACCTTGGCAGGGTCCACTTGAATACCCTTGTCACTTACGAGGAAGCCTAGCAACTTTCCAGATCTTACCCCGAAGGTGCACTTGTTCGGGTTCAACCTCAGCTTGTACAGTTTCAAACGGTCAAACAGTTTCTGCAGATGATCAAGGTGTTCCTCCTTAGTTTGGGACCTTGCGATCATATCATCGACATACACTTCAATCTCATGATGGATCATATCATGAAATAAAGCAACCATGGCACGTTGGTAGGTTGCCCCAGCATTTTTCAACCCGAACGGCATGACTTTGTAACAGAAGGTGCCCCACTGAGTAACAAAGGTAGTCTTTTCCATGTCTTCAGGAGCCATCTTGATTTGATTATAACCTGAGAAACCGTCCATGAAGGAGAACACCTTGTGCTGAGCAGTATTGTCAACTAGAACGTCAATGTGAGGTAGGGGGAAGTCATCCTTGGGGCTTGCCCTGTTCAGATCCCTGTAATCGACACACATCCTGACCTTACCATCTTTTTTTAGTACCAGCACCACATTGGTGACCCACTGAGGGTAAGAAGTCACTGCAAGAAACCCGGCATCGAATTGCTTCATAACCTCAGCTTTGATCTTCTCAAACATCTCTGGACGCATACGGCGGATCTTTTGCTTAACTGGAGGGCAGTCTTCCTTGGTAGGCAAATGATTGACCACAATGTCAGTATCCCACCCAGGCATGTCTTCGTAGGACCAGGCGAAGATCTCCACATAATCATGCAACATCTGAACCAACCGTTGTTTCACGCTGAGCTCTAGATTGGCACCAATCTTAACTTCCCTTCTATCCGTCTCAGTACCCAGATTTATTATTTCCACTGGCTCTTCATGTGGCTGAATGGCCCTCTCTTCCCGGAGTAACAGTCTTGCAAGCTCGCCAGACACTTCAAAATCATCTTCACCTTCGTCTTCGGCTAAGTTGATCGGATTTTCGAAGTCATAACTGGCAGTAGCAGAGTCGTTACCAGTGAGATCCAGAGTGGATTGGAACCTGTATGGGTGAGTGTGTGTAAATATAGCTGTTTTGCAATATATAAAGAAAGAAAGAACGAAAGGGAGCACAAGATTTGAAATGCGAAAAAACGTCCAATGCTTTTATTCATGATATATGGAAATGACAGTTATAAGCCCTCACAAATGAAGCCACGGTGCCCCGGGTAAGACACCGGGCCATAAAGTTTCAATTCATTGTTTATTACAAATAAAAAATAAAGGAATTCATTACTGCGTAACAAAAGTAACAGGTATGTTGTCTTTTGCAGTCCAATTGCTAGGTACACTGTCGGCTGTCGGGTAGATCCAGCTGTTGAACTCAGATTCTTCCACTTCGTCATCATCCCTGATAGCATTCACTCCATGGGCAGGCATGGGAGCTGTCACTACATTGGGTTTCTCAGGTGCCTCAAACTGTACCTCCTTCGCATCAATAAGGTCCTGCACCTTGTTTCTCAGGGCCCAGCAATCATCGGTAGAATGCCCCGGGCTATCGGAGTGATAAGCACAGCGGGCATTTGGATTATACTTGGGGGATGCAGTATTCACAACCTTTGGAGCCTCTCTGACGGTCACCAAGTTGGTTGATAGCAACTGCGGCAAGATTTCTGACAAGGTCATACTCAGCCGAGTGAATTCTCTTCTGGGTCTTTCAGCCCTTGGTTGGTTGGGTTACCGAGGAGCGGCAGCAGGCTTTGCAATCACCACTGCGTTGACAGATTGGTAGCGCTCTGGTTTATCTTGCTTCCTAGGCCCATACACAACACTGGCCTCCTTTTTGAAAGGCTTCTTCTCAGAACTTGAGGACGCACCTTTCTGAATTTTTCCTGATTTCATACCAGCCTCTATTCTTTCCCCAGTCAGAATAAGGTCTGTGAATCCTGCGGATGAATTGCCAATAAGATGATTGAAGAATGGTCCGGATAGGATCCCCAAGAACATATCTACCAATTCACGGTCAGTTAATGGTGGCTGCACCCTGCCAGCCAGGTCCCTCCACTTCTGCGCATACTCTTTAAAACCTTCTCCCGATCCTAGCAACATACCCTGGAGTTGGGTACGTGTAGGAGCGAGGTCGGCATTATATTGATACTGCTTGTAAAAAGCAGTAGCCAACTCCTCCCAGTTACGAACCTTGGTTCCATCCAGCTGATAGAACCATTTGAGATGAGTCCCTGAAAGACTCTCCTGGAAGAAGTGGATCCACAAGTTCTTGTCCACAGTGTATGGTTGAATCTTCCACACATAAGATCTGAGATGTAGCTTAGGGCAAGACGCCCCGTCATACTTGGCGAAAGATGGTGCTTTGAACTTGTGCGAGATGATCACACCAGAAGATAAACCCAAGTCTCCGAAATCCAAATCAGGCACTTGTTGAATTTCCATGGCATTCAGCCGGTCTTCCAACTGCTTGTATCTGTCTTCGGCTGAAGGATACTGCTCCTCATTAAAATCAGTCTCGTTGTCAGAGACCACCGGACTTGGAGCCCTTCCCCCCCGGGGACTGTCTTTGCCTACAGAAGAACCAGCTTCCTCATTCTGCAGTGTGTTACCGAACCTCCGGCCAATGTTGAATAGAGCAGTTCTCTTCTTCTTCTTCTTCTTGACCAGCAGAGCCTTCAGCTCCTCTTGACCTTGAGCCAAACCCATGATCAGCTCTTGAAATTGGGCGTTCTGAGCCTGAAGGGCCTTGATAGACTGCTCGGTAGATGATTCAGGGTTCATGATGCTGAAATAAACAGCGAAGAACATTAAGCAACCTGAAAAGAAGAGTACCTGTGATGCACATGATGAATGGAATGCGTATGATTTATGTTTTCAAAGACAATCGGGAATCAACTTTGTAAACAAAAAGGAACACACTTCATTAGATTCAACTTTGAAATTTAAATTGTTCAACAGATTGCCCTTAGGCGTTACATAAAAACTGGAAATACTAGAAAGGGAAATAAAACTGTAAAAGAACATCCAAAGCTCATCATTGATCCCAGGGTCTCCTCTTCTCAGTACGGATGTAGTCATTCAAAGCTCGCTCATTCTCCAACTGTTTTGTCAGCTTCTGGATCTTCAATTCCTGCTCGTTGAACTTTTCCCGATAAGAATCCCGTTCTTCTCGCAGTTGCGCCCAAGACCTCTTTAGCGTATCATAATCAGTAGGTATCTGAGGAGGGAGGACAGTTGGAGGAGCCCCATCTCTATCAGGATACTCAAGAATGATGGGTCTGACAGCTTCGTACGGCATACCTAACTTCTGAGCACGGATGCGGACCCATTTGTAGTAGGCTTCCATAGGTAGAGAAGTCTTTGGTCCCAACTCTTGTGGGTCAGCTTTGTGAATTCTGTCCCAAGCCTTGATGAACCTACGACGCAGCTCGTCACTATCCACCTGAAACTCAAAACTGATGTGAGGCACCAACATCTCATGAGGCCCTGCTCTTCTGGCTCTTCCAAACTGACGGAGCGCTAGACATGGATTATAAGAGATTCCTCCTTGGGTACCAATCAAAGGAACATTAGGATATTCTCCGCAACGATCAATAACAGCTACCTCATCCAAACCTCTGAGAGTCCAAATGATGTCATTATCGGTGAGGGACATTAACCTATGAGCCCAACCTCTTCCTTCTTTGTTCTTCAACACGAACTTAGGGAGGTGCGAAATAAACCACCTCACTAACAAAGGGATGCAACACCACAAAGTTCCTCGTCTTCGGGCAGTACGAGCATAAAGTTGTTGTAGGATATCACCCAAGAGAGTGGGCATAAGATTCCGAGACATGAAGATCCTTATGGCAGTGACGTTAATGAAGTTATCAGGATTAGGAAACAAGACTAGACCATAGATCAAGAGAGCCAGGATGTCTTCATACGCCCTAAAGTCCAGGTCATTCCAGAAACTGTTAACCTTAACAACCAGAAACTTGGCCAAGAAACCCTTGACTTTGCTTCTAGTCACCCAGTTGTCTATTACCTCTTGATTGGTCAAGGGAAGGGCTGCAGCAATCTCCTCAAGCCTAAGAGGCTTTTCCTAACCAATGTAGGGAGTCTGATCCAAGATAAGGATACCAAGCAAATCAGAGAACTCTTCCAGGGTAGGGACCAGCTGGAAGTCTTGAAAGGTGAAGCACTGGTACAGAGGGTCATAAAACTGGGTCAGGATACTCATCAGCTGTTGGTCCCACTTTGCCGTGACTAAACTGAGAAGAGAACCATGCCTCTGGATGAAGGAAGTAGTATTTGGAATTCTGCTAACCAACTCTTCAAGCAACTCAGGTGGGTGAACAAAGTTGAACCGGATAGTGTTCCTTCGCATAGGCATCATGATGTCCTACAAAACAGAGCAAAGGTGAAACCCTCTTGTCTTTGAAATGGTCAGTCCTTATGCAGGATGCATGCAATGTTTATGATGGCATGATGTTAAGATAAAGCACACCACAAATATTCACAAAGGCAAACATGATAAGGCACACAAGTCACACAAGACAAGCCCTTAGAGTTTAGGCCAGCATGGGGTCTAGGTATTACCCTCTTTCAGTTTGTTGGTTCAGACCCGTCCTATCAGAAGTAACCGGGTTCTAGAGGATCCCAATATCACTGACTACCCTCAATCGGTCATAACTCCAGCATCGCAATCTTTTCTTGCAGCCAGAACCATCACGAGAGTTTAGCCTCAATGGGCGTAGCATACTGCTATTGTTCTATTGGCCAAGTTGGGTCATTTAAGGTTCTAAGGTCGGTTGGTGCTTAATGACTCCTCAGAAGACCCATATTCTCCTCGTTGCGACACAAGGGATATCAGTATAGACCAAGGTGCCACACCAACGTAGCCACTGCTTCACCCATGTCAGTCTACACCGGACAGGTCCCTCACAGCTTATGCTACCTAACAGGGTATCCCCAGATCCGGGTTAGGATCTATGTAACTCCGATGCAACCCACAATTTAAAGCAAACAATTCAGGCAATTGAAAACACAAGTGATCTTAGTCCTAAGGTACACCTCACTGGAAAGTCTTCCTATTCCCCAGCAGAGTCGCCAGTTCTGTGATCGGTGGATCTGGAACTGACTGTTTAACGCTGGTTCGCGAAATGTCGCGGAAGCAAGAGTCGCCACCGTCTTTTATTTTCTCCAACATGGACAGGACAAAAGCACAACAAAATTTCTTATGAGATAGTTTCTCGGTTCGGGAGGTAGATTTATAGAAAGGGATGGTGTTAGCACCCTTTCTATCCATGGTTATCCATGGGCTCTTAGATACTTGCTCATTTGTGTTTTCAAAAATGGTTTGCTTTTCAATTGTGAGTGGGTTTGAAAAAGTTTCGTTTTAAGATTTCAGATCGACTCTTGTATCAGTCCTCAAGAGTGTTTGAAAAATTATTTTGAAAGCTTTTTGAAAGTGTCGGTGTGAAAAGAGTTTTTGATTTGTTTTTTTGAAATAGAGCAAGTATCCACGAGTCATCTACCTACCCTAAGGAATTAGGCTGTGTAAATGTCCTTAAGGTAGTGCCATCCCACCATTGAGAGGTAGGTAGCACCACCGTTGGAGGTGTCCGGGTCAATTCGTTTGTAGGGACAGTGTGGTCACCAGAGCAACAGTAGGACACCTTAGAAGCTACCCCTATTCCATAGATCATGGACATAAGGACTTACTAAGACGTCCTATACTCGACGACCATGTTTCGAGGGGCAAGGCAACAGTGAGGCGTACCCTAGAAGTGGTGTGTGAATTTGTGTATTGTTTTCAGTTATGTTTTATCTTGATCATGCATTGGGTGAGCTACGCTTTGATTTTATTTGGGCCATTCATTCTTTCATGCAAAATTTAGCAGTTTTAAGGGTGCGGAAATTAAAGTGCGGAAAATAAAGTCCTACGCTATTACAAGGCGCGGGTCTATACATCGCCAAATTAACAAAGACCCGTTTGGTAAAAAAAATGCGGAAAATAAATAAATTCCTAATTACTATTACAAGGCTTGGGCAATTACATAATATTTAGAAGAAAATAAATAAGAATAAGTGTGCGAAAAGAAATTAGAATCGAGTGTTCGAGGGCGTTGGACCCTTTAAAGAAATTAAATGAAATTAAAAATTAATTAATTATTCAATAAAGAAAAGAAGTTATTTTTTATGGTTTTTGGTATTTAATAAAAATAAAGAAAATTAATTTAAATTAGAAGTTAAATGAAACCCTAGTTCTAAATTATTTTTAATTGTTAAAGAAAAATATTCAAGTTTTAACCTAATTTACACTAGTTAATTAATTACATGGGTATTTACAAAATAATTAATAATTACTAATAATAACAAGAAGAAATTATTTATTAAAAAAAAGATAAAAATGCTAAAAAACCTAATTTCTACATATTTTAGTTATTAAGAAAAAAGCATTTAAATTTTAAAACCTAATTTAACTAAATTTATGATTTAAAGATTTATTTACAAAAATATTAATGAATTAAATATTAAATAAACATATTTTTAGTTTTGATTTTTCTGGTTTTATTATGAAAATTATTTTTGTGAATTAAATAAAACAATTAATTAAAAAAAACAATTAAAAGAATAAAAGGAAAAATAAATAAAAATTGAAAATTGAACAACCCATGGGGGTATTCAGACCCAATTTGGAGGTTTATTGAGCAATTTGGCCCACTGCAATCCCAAGCCATTTTGACTTTTTGTGGTTGCGTGTGCATCAATTGACTAGCGTGCATGGTGGAATCCACATTCTGGCCATTGGATTGATCCCCTGGGACACTTGACAGGCACATGCGTTGGGATGCATGGTGCTCTTTTGAATTAGTGCTACGCTGGAACATGTTAATGGAAAAATTATGAAATATATAAGGGGACCTGGGAATCAAACCCAGGTCCCAGTACCTGCAAGCCAGCTAATCAACCATTTGAGCCAACACGCGCTTTTGTTATTATTATAGAACGTAATTAATATAAGAGAAAGCAAGCGCTATTGGTAGAAAACAAAAATCACGCGCGAATATTTAAACTATCCAGTCATGCTTTGACACGCCAGCTTCATCTTCTCCATCTGCCTGTAAATAAAAACAAATAGCGGGGGTTTTAAACCCCCACTAACTGCAATGTGTGAAAATAAAGATTAGAGCATGGCCAATTATAAAAAGGGCGCGAGGTGGTCAAATGATTCGTCTGGATGTCCTGATTTCAATGGTACCGGTTTGGTGGCCCAATTTTTCCATATGGGGAAACCCCCAATTCCAAGCTTCTGAAACCCTAGCAAGCGTCACTGGCAACTTTCTATACAGGCATTATTAGTTCAATCAAAAGGCACCATTAGCTTCAGCACATTCATATTAGTATAAATCAACCATTAAAATGCATGGACAATGCCTGGAAATTAAAACACGATAATGAAAAAAACTATGAAAAGTGAGACATCGTTCTACCACTTCTTTGGGTATGGAGGCCTGGATTTGATTGCAAATGCTTCCTAATAGTGTCAGGAGTGTATTGGGGTACTTTCAAGCTTTGAAACGCCCTCTCACTAGGATTTCAGTATCAAGGTTTTTAGGCCAAAATTGCAAGTTTGTTCTTGGTCTTCTGCGCAGCTTTTTGTGTCTGTATGCATTAGGTTAGCTTTGCATATGTATGAGGATGGAATTAGGTCAAGAAAACCAGGCCCAAAGTCTATGCATTCATGATTCAAATATTTGATTTTGTTACATCTTTTTTCAAATCTTTTTGCCATGGAAACTTGCCAATTGTGGAAGATTTTGTCTCTTGAGAAGGCACACGAAATATTGAGCTCATAATGGACATATTTGCTGCATAAAAGATTTAAAAAAATATGATTTAGTATTTTTCTCATAATTAATTTTAATTAAATGAATTAATAAGATTAAAAATTCAATTAATTAATTAAAAATAAGAAAATAACTCCCTTTTAGCTTAATGGGTCGTGCATAGCCTTTGGGTGATGATTCATGGAAGAAATTGAGGCCCATTAGCATTTTTGAGGTTTTTTATGCAAAGTTGACTTTTCAAAATTCCCAAAAATTTCCCAACTTCTACAAGGAATATCTTGCTCAATTTTTAAGCTTTGATCATGTTCTGGGACATTTTGGAAAGGTCTTGAAGTCCTCTAACCAATGTATTTGGTTCCATGTCATTTTTATTTACCAATCTCAAGTTATGGTCTTTGACTTAAAGTGCCTTTTTGTTGACTTTTGAAAATGACCTATAATGTTGAAATTGATAACTTTTTGTGAGAGCATTTATTGGACTTGAAGTGTGAAGATGAATTGTAGGAAATGTCATTCTCTTAAAAATGAGATTTGGATGGAATTTTTCTGATAAACCATGAAGAAGTTATGCCCTGGTCAATTTGCAGTTGACTTTTTCAACTATCCAAAAATAGAAACTTTTGCATCTTGAGACTTTTTGAGCCATGCTTTGAGAATCATGATCAATAATTGATCAAATGATGTTTATGGCTTCAAAATAAGATGTTGACCAAAAATTTTGACTTTTGACTGTCAAATGACCATTTTGCCCCTGCAGTTGACTGTGAAGCATTTAGGGTTTTTGACTGTGCAATTTGATGTTGTGAGTCTTGAAACTTGGAATATGGATGCTTGACAATGTACATAGGCATGTGGGACTTAATTGGACCCTTGAAAACTTCAATTCTTTGCAAGAACCAAAACCCTAATTTTTGACTGTTAGGAGGCAATTGGACTGTGCAACCTTTGAGTGATTTTGAATCATCTGAAGACTGATCTTGGCAAATCTTGAAGAATATGGGAGGGTAAATTTTAGGGTACAACAGTTGCCCCTGTTCAATCTTCTTAAACCTGAGGATGTAGATTGGCTGTCTTGCCTTTCGTAATCCAAAGGTGGAAGATGATTGAACACTAGAGTGCCCAGAAATTTGCGCTCACATGTTAGCAGTGTGATGGTGGGAATGGGCTTATAGATGCCATTTGGAGACTGATGGATAGGAGGATGGGCTTATAGATGCCATCTGGAAGTGTGACTGAACTTTGTCGGGAATGGGCTTATAGATGCCATTTAGAGACTGTTGGTATGTGGATGGGCTTATAGATGCCATCGGGAGGTTGTTGATCGCGTAAGAGATTTTTTAGCGAGAATTTGCGTACCTGAAAAAAAAGATAATTACCTGGCCTGTTACATGAGTTAATCTTCAAACTCTTTATGTAGATGTGCCCTGGCTGGTTACAGGAATTGAATCTTTAAACTCTTCAGACGTGCCCTGGCGAGATACAGGAATCGAGTCTGGAGAATATAGTCGTCAATAGATACACCCTGGCGAGATACAGGAATCAGATCTTCGAACTCTTCAGACGTGCCCTGGCAAGATACAGGAATCGATCTGGTAATGTTAGTCGTCAACAGATACACCCTGGCAAGATACAGGAATCAGATCTTCGAACTCTTCAGACGTGCCCTGGCAAGATACAGGAATCGAGTCTGGTAATGTTGGTCGTCAACAGATACACCCTGGCAAGATACAGGAATCGGATCTTCGAACCCTTCAGACGTGCCCTGGCAAGATACAGGAATCGAGTCTGGTAATGTTGGTCGTCAACAGATACACCCTGGCGAGAAACAGGAATCAGATCTTCGAACCCTTCAGACGTGCCCTGGCAAGATACAGGAATCGAGTCTGGTAATGTTGGTCGTCAACAGATACACCCTGGCGAGTTACAAGAATCGGATCTTCGAACCCTTCAGACGTGCCCTGGCAAGATACAGGAATCGAGTCTGGTAATGTTGGTCGTCAACAGATACACCCTGGCGAGATACAGGAATCGGATCTTCGAACCCTTCAGACGTGCCCTGGCAAGATACAGGAATCGAGTCTGGTAATGTTGTTCGTCAACAGATACACCCTGGCGAGATACAGGAATCGGATCTTCGAACCCTTCAGACGTGCCCTGGCAAGATACAGGAATCGAGTCTGGTAATGTTGGTCGTCAACAGATACACCCTGGCGAGATACAGGAATCGGATCTTCGAACCCTTCAGACGTGCCCTGGCGAGATACAGGAATCGAGTCTGGAATCAGTCGTCAATAGATACACACTGGCAAGGTACAGGAATCGGATCTTTAGTCGCGACCGTTGATAGTAATTATCTTTGTATTAACCTTTGTCCTGAAAAGACATAACGTTAGTGGTATGCGATGTCATGATGTATGACATGCGGGATGTTCTCAGAATGAATGAGATTGTATGTTCATGATGCGTATATGCATGCTATAATGTATGAAGATGTTATATTTATGAACGTATGTTTTCGTCTTAGGAAAATAAATCCTTGACGGATGCCGGGAAGTTGAATCCTGGGCTGATGTGGAAGAATAGAGCTTCGTTGTTTCCGCTGGGGAGTGATGGTTGCAAGAATACCGGTAGGAGAAGATGACTCCATTGGGGAATAAACTTGGAGATTACTCAGTGGGGAGTGATTACTCTAGCGACCTTGCTGGGGAACAATACTCTGTGGGTAGAGAGGTACTTTGCTGGGATGTTGATGATAACTTCGCTGGGGATACCGTTGTTATGTTATGTTGAAGGAATTAATAGACTCCGCTGGGGACGGGGAGACTTTGCCAAGGACGATCTTCCCATGGCAATTGGCTGAGGATAACCCAGTTATATCCTGGTAGGGAAATAACCTTTGAATAAAGCCGGGAGACGCGTTCGTGCTCTACAGGCGACAAGCTTCCAGAAGACTGTCCTCTGATTAAACAGAAGGTTCGTCGTATGCGCTCTAAAATGTCAGAGAAGATCAAGGCAGAGGTCATGAAACAGTTTGACGCAGGATTCTTAATTGTCACTTCGTATCCAAAGTGGGTTGCTAACGTCTTTCTAGTACCTAAGAAGGACGATAAGGTACGGATGTGTGTGGATTACAAAGATTTGAACACGGAAAGCCCCAAGGATGACTTCCCACTTCCTCACATTGATGTTCTGGTCGACAACACCGCACAACATAAAATCTTATCCTTTATGGATGGTTTCTCTGGCTACAACCATATCAAGATGGCTCCTGAAGACATGGAGAAGACAACCTTCGTTACACAGTGGGGCACCTTCTGCTACAAGGTGATGCCTTTTGGATTGAAGAATGTTGGGGAAACTTATCAGTGCGCCATGATCGCTTTGTTCAACGATATGATTCACCATGAGATCGAAGTCTATGTTGATGACATGATAGCCAGGTCTCAGACTGAGGAAGAGCACCTGGACCATCTCCAAAAGCTATTCGACGGGTTAAAGATATATAAGCTGAGGTTGAATACGAACAAGTGCATCTTCGGGGTAAGGTCTGGTAAACTTCTGGGTTTCATCGTCAGCGACAAAGGCATCCAAGTAGATCCTGCAAAGGTAAAAGCCATATAAGAAATGCCAGCTCCCCGTACAGAGAAGGAAGTTAGGGGTTTCTTGGGATGCCTGAATTATATCGCCAGGTTCATTTCACATCTGACTGCTACTTGTGAGCCAATCTTTAAGCTCCTGAAGAAAGATCAAGTGGTAAAGTGGAATGACGAATTCCAGACCGCTTTTGAAAGAATCAAGGAATACCTTCAAGAACCACCAATTCGGATGCATCCGATTGAAGGAAGACCCTTGATATTGTACTTAACAGTGCTAGACAATTAAATGGGATGTGTGCTGGGGCAACATGACGAGTCTGGTCGAAAAGAGCATGCAATATACTACCTTAGCAAAAAGTTTACCGACTGTGAGACACGATACTCACTGCTCGAGAAAACTTGCTGCACTTTGGCATGGGCTGCTCGCCGACTGAGACAGTATATGCTGACTCACACTACCTTGTTGATATCTAAGATGGGTCCAATCAAGTATATCTTCGAGAAGCCTGCTCTCTCCGGAAGAATAGCGAGATGGCAAATGATCCTGATCGAATATGACATTCAATACACGACCTAGAAAGCAATCAAGGGAAGTGTATTAGCTGATCATTTGACTCATCAGGCTGTAGATGACTACCAATCGATGATTTTTGAGTTCCCGGATGAGAATATTATGCTAGTGATTGACTATGAAGAACCTGGACCGGATGAAGGACCTGAAGAAAGATCCCGATGGACTATGGTATTCGATGGAGCTTCGAACGCACTCGATAATGGCATTAGTTCTGTAATCATATCTTCTGAGGACTGTAATACTTCTTTCACCTCCCGACTATGCTTCAACTGTACCAACAACATGGCGGAGTATGAAGCCTGCATCATGGGTCTTAAAGCTGCTATCGACTTGAGGATCAAGTTATTAAACGTTTTCAGGGATTCAACCTTGGTGATAAGTCAGATCAAAAGAGAGTGGGATACGAAGCATCTGAACCTCATCCCGCACAAAGAACACGTGCAGACATTGCTCCCACACTTTGAGGAGGTAACCTTTGTACACTTCCCACGAGAGCATAATCAGTTAGAGGAAGCGCTAGCTACCATGTCTTCTATGTTCAAAGTCAGGTGGGACAATGAAGCTCCCCGAATCACCATTGAGAGGCTGGATGAACCAACATACTACTGTGAAATTGATACTGAAGAGGTAGCAGATAAACCTTGGTTTCACGAAGTAAAAAGGTATCTCGACGCTCAAGATTACCCTGAGGGGGCATCTGTCAACGATAATAAGTTTCTAAGAAGGTTCTCCGCGAAATTTTTCCTCAGTAATGGAATTCTCTACAAGCGCAACCATGACTCTACCTTACTGCGGTGTGTAGACAAGAGAGAAGCAGAGAGGATTATGAAAGATTTTCATGAAGGTACCTTCGGAACCCATTCAAGTGGACATACCATGGCTAAGAAAATCCTACGGGCAGGGTACTATTGGTCCACTATGGAAGCAGACTGCTATCAACATTCCCAAACTTGTCATAAATGTCAGATCTATGCTGATAAGGTGCATGTGCCCCCGGTTTCCTTAAACGTCTTGGTGGCTTCTTGGCCCTTTGCAATGTGGGGCATCGACATGATCGGAGAGATTAGAACTACCGCTTCCAATGGGCATCGCTTCATCATGGTGGCCATTGATTACTTTACGAAGTGGGTTGAAGCTGCCTCCTTTGCTACTGTTACCAAGAATGTTATGGCGTGGTTTATCAAGCATAACCTGGTTTGTCGTTACGGTGTGCCAAAGAGAATCATCACTGAAAATGGTACGAATCTCAATAACACGATGATCACTGAACTCTGTAAACAGTTCATGATACATCATCATAACTCTTCTCCCTATCGGTCGAAGATGAACGACGCTGTTGGTGACATACAAAGACTGGCATGAGATTTTACCATTTGCTCTTCATGGGTACTGTACCTCAACACGGACGTCAACAGGGGCAACACCCTACTCTCTGGTATATGGCATGGAAGCAGTCCTACCTATTGAGGTCCAGATCCCTTCTCTAAGGATTATGAAGGATGCAGGTTTAAACAAAGACGACTGGATCCAGACTCGACTTGATCAACTGAATCTGATCGATGAGAAGAGACTTACTATTGTTTGTCATGGTCAAATGTATCAAAAACGGATGATCAAGGCTTTCAACAAAAAAGTCAGACGCCAAGAGTATCAAGTCGAGGATCTAGTGATCAAGCGCATCATACTGCCGCAAGGTGATCCCAGGGGAAAATGGACTCCCACATACGAAGGGCCTTTTGTGATCAAAAACATTTTTTCGGGTAGAGCCATGATTCTGACCATCATGGACGATGACGACCATCCGCACCCTGTCAACGCGGACATAGTGAAAAGATACTACGCATGATTAAAGACCCGCTAGGTTGACTGGCCTAGGAAAAAATAAGGGCTTCCCGGTGAGCCAAAAGGTTTCGAGCAAAAATATGGGATGAAAACGAAAAAATTTGTACACCCGGCAAGTCGAAAACCTAAAAAGTCGGCTTCGGAAAAAAAAGGTATCCCGATGGACTGAAAACCCAAAAGGGTGGTCCAGGCAAAAGTTAGGGATTTAGAGCGTATCACTATGTCCCATTGGGTCACCTTGCGATCATACCTCAATATCAACTATCAAGCTCGAACGAAACCAATCAATCCAGTCGGCTTCGGACAAGCAGCAAAGTGATGAGATGCTCGAAGACATAACGACAATAGCAGAATTGAAACTCAATGGGATTATCACACATAGCTGTTTTCTTTTCTTTGTACACAATTATTGTATAGCTTTCATTTTCACGGCGACGTTCTCTTACTAGAGCGTCAGCTTCCTTGTACAAAAATTCCTGTTATAGGCCAACTTCAATAAATTAATACAAGTCATTTTTACAAAACCATTTGTTTTTCTTTTTCTATTTTGTTTTGCAAAAACGTCCAATGATTTATTCTTGACATATGAATTTGAATATGATTGTTGTTCATAAATATTTGCATAGGAAACCGAAAGACAATTGCTTGTAACTTAAGAAACAGGGGCAAAACCTATTAAAAAAAACATCTCAAACCCGAGAGTTACTTTGTTCAGCAGGTACAGGGGCAAAGACAATTTTGAAACCAGGGCACCATTACCTACAACCCCGTGACGTCTACACTCCCCACAAAGTAGAGGCAACTAAAGCTTTGATATAGGCTGCCCCAAACAGGATTTACTTTCCCTAGCAAAGTTCCTTCTGAGAATCGACATCTATTCCCCAGACGAATTTTATAATCGCAAGCGGGTCATAAAGTTTTCTCTCGGACAAAGTTTATTTCTCTGAACACAGAAGCTCAATCCCCGATAGAGCTTATTCCTCCAGCTATGGAAGTTCATCCTCCCAACGGAGTTTATTTTTCCAAATCGGCAAAATTTTCCAACAAAACATCTCCTCTCACAAAAGAGTTATTCCCCTGCAGAGTTATTCTCAAGCAGAGTCTCTCCCCGGAAAAATATCTGTAAACAAGGAGAAAATCCCCAACATAGTCATCTCTGTTTATAATCCCCAACGGAAGTAGAAGAACCACTGTTTTCCATAACAGTTAGGAATTCAATTTCCAATACTCTCCAGCAGCAGTCAGGGATTTATTTTCCCAGACTCGGATATGTCACAATAGCATTTCATGTTCATACATCATGACGTGCACATACATATTGCATACAACATAATCTCAGTTATTTTGAGAACATCATCACACAATACATTTCATGCATCACATATAATAAACCCTCTACCTTTTTAGGAAAGATGGTTATCATCAACAATTCCAACAATTCAAGATTAAATCGATGAAGTTATACATGTCACATCTGCAGACAACTAATGGAAAATCAGTTCCTGAAACCAAATGGGTCAACTAATCTACGTGATCAAATAAATCAAGCCCTACTATCCCGACTTTCATTTCGAAGTAACCCTACTATCCAGGTTCCTTCTCACAGCCCTACTATCCAGGTTCCTTCTCACAACCCTATTATCCAGGATTTCATTTAGAAGTAACCCTACTATCCAGGTTCCTTCTCATAGCCCTACTATCCGAGCTTTCATTTTGAAGTAACCCTACTATCCAGGTTCCTTCTCATAGCCCTACTATCCAGGCTTTCATTTCGAAGTAACCCTATTATCCAGGCTTTCATTTCGAAGTAACCCTATTATCCAGGTTCCTTCTTATATCCCTACTATCCAGACTTTCATTTCGAAGTAACCCTACTATCCAGGTTCCTTCTCATAGCCATACTATCCAGGATTTCATTTCGAAGTAACCTTACTATCTAGGTTCCTTCTCATAGCCCTACTATCCAAGCTTTCATTTCAAAGTAACCCTACTATCCAGGTTCCTTCTCATAGCCCTACTATCCAGGCTTTCATTTCAAAGTAACCCTACTATGTAGGTTCCTTCTTATAGCCCTACTATCCAGTCTTTCATTTCGAAGTAACCATACTATCCAAGTTCCTTATCATAGCCCTACTATCCAGGCTTTCATTTCGAAGTAACCCTACTATCCAGGTTCCTTCTCATAGCCCTACTATCCAGGCTTTCGTTTCGAAGTAACCCTACTATCCAGGTTCCTTCTCATGGCCCTACTATTCAGGCTTTCATTTTGAAGTAACCCTACTATCCAGGTTCCTTCTCATAGCCCTATTATCCAGGCTTTCATTTCGAAGTAACCCTACTATCCAGGTTCCTTCTCATAGCCCTACTATCCTGGCTTTCATTTCGAAGTAACCCTACTATCCAGGTTCCTTCTCATAGCCCTACTATCCAGGCTTTCATTTCGAATTGACCCTACTATCCAGGTTCCTTCTCATAGCCCTACTATCCAGGCTTTCATTTTGAAGTAACCCTACTATCCAGGTTCCTTCTCATAGCCCTACTATCCAGGCTTTCATTTCGAAGTAACCATACTATCCAGGTTCCTTCTCATAGCCATACTATCCAGGCTTTCATTTTGAAGTAACCCTACTATCCAGGTTCCTTCTTATAGCCCTACTATCCAGGCTTTCATTTCTATGTAACCCTACTATCCAGGTTCCTTCTCTTTTATCTCCGAACAACAGTTTACAGTACTGTAAAACCTGGACCCGACCAGATACGATTAATTTCATATTCCCCAGTAGAGTAATGGATAACCAATGCTCCTAGACTCTATTTCCCAAAACATAAGTCAACATTCCCAGAAGAAGTCCTCCTCAACGGCATGTATATGAATTCTCGCAAAGGAGTCTCTTACACAACCAATATCCTTTTTGGATGGCATCTTTAAGCCCATCTACGATGACTCTCCGTCGCCTTCCAAATGGCATCTGTAAGCCCATTCCCGATATCACCGATCAGTATTAGTTCATGCGAGTGCAAATTTCTGGGCACTCTAGTGTTCAATCATCTTCCACCTTCAGATCACGAAAGATAGACCAACCAATCTACATCCTCAGGTTTAAGAAGATTGAACAAGGGCAGATGTTGTACCCCAAAATTTTCCATCTCATTTTTACTCAAAACATATTCCTAGAGGTCCTCAATTGCTCAAGTTGACTAAGGATTGACCAGATAAATCCTCCTGCTAAGACAATGAGCCTCAAACTAGGGTTTTCACTCCTCATCTAGCTGTTTGAGTTCCAAGGGTCCTAAATTATTTCCATTGCCCTAATATGTCTTCAATATCATCCATGACAAGTTTCATGCCTTGCACAAGAAGTTTGCTCAGTCAACTGCTCAGATGCCTGAAAATCAGCTTTGTTGGGTCAAAAGTCAATTGTGGACCAAGTACAATCAAACTTCAAGATTTTTGGTCAACATCAACATTTTGAAGTAATATCCATCATTTGATCAAGGGTTGATCATGATTCCTCAACGAATGCTCCTAATTTATCAAAACTCAAAAGTTGTTAAATTATGGTTTCTATAAGAAAAGTCAACCAAACTTTGACCAAGCATAACTTTCTCATACTTTATCAGAAATTTCTCATCCAAGGCTCATTTTTAAGATAATTCAATTCCCTATAATTCATCTTCATCCCCCAAGTTCAAAAAAAGCACTCATGAAAAGATATAAATTCAGACATTATAGGTCATTTCAAAAAGTCAACAAAAACACCTTTTGGGTCAAAGCTAATTACATGGACATGGAAGATCCAATTGAGATGAAACCAAAAGGGTTATTAGGGCACATCCTAAGCTTTCTAAAAAGTCCAAGAACACCCTCTTAGGGTCAAAATTGAGAGAGATATGCATTGTCAAATTTGGCCATTTTTGGAAATTTTCCCAAAGTCAACAATGCTCAAAATTGCATTTTTTCCACATGGGCCCATCTTTTCAAGATTGAATCTCAATCCTAGCATGGTCTACGACCTACGGGACCCCCCATGCATTATTCACTCATTTATTTAATTCATTTTGATTTTTATTCATTTAAAAATCAAATAAATTCAAATAAAATCAAATTAAATCAAATTTGTTGAATGAGATTTGTTTTGCATTGAATATAGATCTCATATGCTGTCAATGATCAAACAAATCTTGCCAAGCCAAAAACAAGAGGAAATCTCCAATTTTGGAAAGATTTGAATCAAAACTTCAAGACCATCAATCTTTTGATTCTTTCCAATTTTTATTGACCTAATTGGATTCACTACTTATACAAAAGCTTTGTGAACCCTGAAGGACAAGAATTCACGCACAGCCTGCCACCCTTGAGCAAGAACAAAACTCAAAATTTTGAACAAAAAAGGCAATCAGATTTCCTTCTACAAGGAGATTCAAGGTTTTTCAAGGCCGACAACTCATTCCTGGAAGTATTTGGGAGCTGTTTGGATCATCACCAAGTCACAACAACCCCAGAAACACACCACACAAATATCAAGGTTTGCTTTCCATCTCGAAATTGATTCTTGCAATTTACATCTGATAAATGATTTCTAGCTATACATTTATGTTTGTATCATTATTTAGAACATGTTTTCATATTTTATTGTAAGTTTTGATGCGTATTGGACAACCTGCCATTATTAGGGTTTAGAGCTTTTTTTAGGGCTTTTCGCTTCAGGAAAAATCAGGGCCAAAGATGGATACCACTGCGTTTAAGAAACCAAACCCAATTGGTCTGTGTAATTAGAATTTATTTATATTGCTTGTGCTAAATTTTTGAAAATGCAGGGGTTATAGCTACGGAAGTTGTCCGTAGGTAAAAGTCCAGCATCTAAAACGACAGTTCTTTGGAGAAGACGACTAGGTGGCAGCCCATCACTGGCCAGTTTGAATCTGGCGTGCATTTTTTTTATTTCCAAATATCAATCTTGTTTTCATAAATAATACTATTATGTTGTTATATGTACAAACAAGCGCTCCAACGCAGATGACAAAGGACAAGGTATTTGAGGGGGAGGACCTGGGTTCGATCCCAGGTCTCAACATTTTCTTGTTTTCTAAATTGTTTATTGCAGATTCCATGTGCCTCACAACCAAGCGCCTACCATGCACCTCAACATCTCATCATTAGATCCATCATCAGATCATATCCAACATGCATCAGGCAAGGAGCATGGTAAACCCTCCAAAGGCTAATCCCACTGAATCAGGCGCAGCCTTGGGCCACCAGCAGGATTGTGCCTGGACAAATTCAGCATTCACCCCCAGAATTATTTTTCATCACCAAGCCCATTCTTTTTCTTTTTTTAATTTCTTTTTTTATTTATTTGTTTTAATTATTTTATTTACAAAACAAATCATTGTTTTTTTAATTAAATCAAAAATCATAAAAACAAAAAAATATTAGAATTAGTTTTTTTTATAAAATAATTAATTCTATTAATTAATTAGGTTACTTAGAATAATTTAAATTCTTTTTTCCATAATTAAAATTAATGAGAAATTAGGTTAATTTGCAAAGTTAATTACTTTTCTCAAAAAAATCCAAATAGTATTTTTATTTATTTATTAAATTAAATGTCCTTGAATTTAATTTTAATTCCTCGTATTTAATTTCATCGCGCATTTATTTATTTATTTTTCGATTAATGTAATTGCTCCGAGTTTGGAATAGTTAATTAGGTTTATTATTGTTTTCATTTAGTATTTTCCCCCGGTTTTTGATTATGTAACCCCCCTCCCCAATGCCTTGTAATAGCTAGGTTTAAATTTCTCGCATTTTATTTTCCGTCATTATGAACTGTTAGATGATTGATAATAGGATTGTATGCAAAAGATAAATTAGTGTTTAAAACGGTAGAAAACCCTAACTGTGCAAAGATTAAATAAATTGAAACAAACACTTGCACATGCTCACTCCTAGGGTTTGCCCCACTTTGACTGCCTTCGGTAAACAGTCATGAAGTATAGGGAGTTTTAGTGGTTGTCCTCTAGTCCTAAAAGATAAAAAATGACCCATTTGAGTGTTTCCTCAGAAAGATCTTTAGGACTCTAGGGTAACTACTAAGGTTTCCTAACCATTTCTTTAGTGATCTTAATTGTCCCTTTCGTCCCTTACGATTGTCCCTTGAACTCCAACGATGGAGCTTCCTACTCCTTAATAGTAGGATAGCACTGTCTAAAGGAAATAAGAAAATGAACGGACTTTTTCAGGTAGGTAGAAACTTTTAGGTACTTACTCAAAACAACATTTTTTACACATACACTTTCAAACAATATTTTCAAACAAAGTTTTCAAAAACATTTTATCACACTTTTGAGGTCTGGTACAAGGGTTACCATAAAGTGAAACACCGCACTAAGGCAATTTCAAAACTTTTCAAACACACAAATACACAAAAGCAATTTAAAAAATAAGCAAGTACCTAAGAGCCCATGGAAAACCATGGATAGAAAGGGTGCTAATACCTTCCATTTCTATAATATACCCCCGTACTCAGAAACATCTCGAAAAAGGTTTTTTCTGTTCTTTTTCCTTTTCCTTTGTTGGATGAAATAAAAGTCGATGGCGACTCTTACTTACCGCAATATTTGCGAATAAAAAACGCAAAACTAATAGTGACAAAAATAGTCGGTTCTGCCCCCGTATCACAGGAAGAATCACAATAAAGCTCTACATGTTTCTGTCGAGTGCAAGGGGACCACCTTAGCACATGTGCTGGTCGACACCGGTTCTTCTCTAAACGTACTACCCAAGGGGGTGTTAGACCGTCTAGACTGTGAAGGTTTAGTATTAAAGCCAAGTGATATCATTGTAAGGGCCTTCGATGGATAAAAAAGAACAATTCATGGGGAGGTAGATCTTCCAATAAAAGTGGGCTCCCAAATATTCAACTCCACCTTCTACATTATGGATATTCGTCCTGCCCATTCTTGTCAGTTGGGTCGCCCGTGGATCCATAAAGTTGGGGAAGTAACCTCAACTCTCCATCAGAAACTCAAATATCTAGTCAAGGGAAGAATTGTCACCGTCTGTGGAGAAGAAGAGTTTATGGTAAGTCACCTCAACTCGTTCAAGCACGTAGAGATGGATGAAGAATTCATTGAGACCCCGTGTCAAGACTTTGAAGTCGTGCCACCAATGGTTGCTGCTACCAAATGTTCCTCTGATGAACCCAAAACTTTTAAAGTTGTATCAAAGATGGTTTCAGTCAAAGATGCTCGTACTGCGATTGAAGAAGGAAGTTGTGATAATTGGTGGAAACTCCTCGATATCCCATTCAAAGAGGATAATTTTGGTTTGGGCTTCACCGTCAAAGCTCAGAAGGAAGTGAGGCGTGCTCGTGCAAGAAAGCCACCTCTCTACATTGGAAGCCATGGAGTTAATGTTATGGGTGATTCGGATGATGAAGCTGCATTTGAAGATTGGGTATATCCTACCATAACAGATCTGAAGAATTGGCATGCAAAGGACTTCATGCCTATCTCCTTCATTGAGGAGTAATCTACTTGTTATTGCTTTTCTTTCAAATTCAAGAACATTGTGTCTGTAATATTTAACAATGACTTTTAAGCCATGTGCCTGGCCCGGGCACTTTGGTCCATTTGTCAAGGGTTTTATTTATATTCATCTAACCATATGATCATTCAATACAAATCATTGGACTCTTTTGCATTCAAATATTTGTGTTCATTGTCTTTATTTCCTTACATTTTTCAAAATAGCCATGTATCTTACATGCACACACACACACACACTCTTGTAAGTCCTCATCCACTCTGGATCTTATTTCTAATGACTCTACTATTGTCGAGTCTGACTTCGAATGTCCAATTAATTAAGCCGAAGACGAAGGAGATGAAGATTATGAAATACCGGGAGAACTAGCCAGACTTATATTACAAGAGGAAAAATCTATTCAGCCGCACGAAGAGTCAGTTGAAGTCATCAATCTGGGTACTGAGACAGACAAGAAGGAAGTCAAGATTGGTGCTAACTTGTAAGACAATGTCAAGAGCAGGTTGGTTCAGATGTTGCATGATTATGTGGAAGTATTTGCTTAGTCTTATGAAGATATGCCAGGGTTGGATACCGACATCGTAGTTCATCGTCTGCCGACAAAAGAAGATTGTCCTCCCGTCAAACAAAAGGTTTGTCGCATGAGGCCTGATATGCCTGAGAAGATCAAAGCTGAAGTAATGAAACAGTTTGATGCAGGGTTCCTAGCTGTGACATCCTATCCCCAATAGGTTTCCAATGTGGTGTCAGTGCCAAAAAAGTACGGAAAAGTTTGCATGTGCGTAGACTATAGGGATCTAGATAGGGAAAGCCCCAAGGATGATTTCTCTCTACCACACATTGACGTCTTGGTCGATAACACTGCTCAGCATGAAGTCTTCTCTTTCATGGATGGTTTCTCAGGCTATAATCAAATATGGATGGCTCCTAAATACATGGATAAGACAACATTCGTTACGCAATAGGGCACCTTTTGCTACAAGGTCATGCCGTTCAGACTGAAGAATGCATGGGCAACATATCAAAGAGCTATGGTAGCTTTGTTTTATGACATGATTCATCATGAAATAAAGATCTATGTGGATGATATGATTTCCAGATCACAAAATGAAGAGGAACATCTCGATCACTTGTACAAACTATTCGAGAGGCTGAAAAGTACAAGTTGAGGTTAAATCCTAACAAGTGCACATTTGGAGTATAATCTGGAAAGCTTCTAGGTTTTGTCATCAATAATAAAGGCATTGAAGTTGATCATGCCAAGGTAAAGGCCATCCAAAAAATTCCAGTCCCTCACTCTGAAAAGGAAGTAAGAGGTTCTTGGGTCATCCCAATTACAACGCCCGCTTCATATCACACTTGACTGCTACTTGTGAGCCAATCTTAAAACTCTTGAAGAAAGGTCAGGTAGTCAAATGGAATGATAAATTCCAAGTTGCCTTCGACAAAATAAAATAATATCTACAAGAGCCTCCTATTCTCATGCCTCTAGTTAAAGGAAGACCCTTGATCATGTACTTGACAGTACTAGAGAACTCTATGGGGTGTTGTGGCATGGTGGGAGAACTGACTTGAGGTTTTGCGTTTGTGTTCGCAAATGTTTCGTTTTAGCAAGAGTCGCCACCAACTTTTTATTTTATCCTAAGGAAAGGTCAAAAAGCACAAGAAAGACCTTTGAGATGTTTTCTATGGTTTGGGGAGTAGATTATAGAAAGGGAAGGTATTAGCACCATTTCTATCCATGGTTATCCATGGGCTCTTAGTTACTTGCTTAGATCACTTGCCTTTGCTTTTCAATTGTTTGAAATGGTGCTTTGTGTGTGTGGTTTTGAAAATGCTTTGAAAAAATATGCCTTGTCTAGGCAACCTTTGTAATGATTCTTGTTTGAATATATACAAAGGTGTGTGTCTTTTTGGAAAGATATTCCAATGTTTTGAAAGTTTTTTTGAATTTGTTTTGAAATTGTTTCGAAGTTGTGTTGTGAAGTGTGTTTGAAAATGGCAAGGATGTTTTGCAAGATTTTGATCAAGTAACTAAGAGTTGTCTACCCTATTTTACTCAAAGGTCTTTCTTATATTTTTAACCCTTTTAATAGTGTTGTTTCACCATTGTATTTGGTGAACAAACTTGTGTTAGGATGTTGAACGGGACAGGCGTGGGTCATCGTATAGACCATGATAGCAATTGTGTCAAGTATTTTTGGCAATTTTCTTGAGGGACTTGATCATTTTGTTTAGGCAACCTAGATAGAATCATCGAGGGACTATGATCCTTTGTTTTGTTTTTGTTTTGCCAAAGTACTTGACATGCATACCATGACCCATTTTTGAATGCAACAAGTGGATTGTAACCCTAGGGGTGCAAATGTGCATTGTGTTTGATTTTCATGCATTTTTGTCTTTGATTAGGTCAAACTATTTGTTGATTTTATTTTGCATACAAACCCTAGGTCTAATCATGGCATATTTGAAAACATTTAAAGGTGCGGGAACTTAAATTCTACACTATTACAACATGATATAGGGAGGGGGGGGGGGTACAAATTTGAATTGGGGATTATTTTGCAATAAATTAAATTCTAAATTATTACAACCAAATTGAATGGGTGAGGCACAATACAATTAAATGTACAATATTTAAATAAATACAATAAATAAATATTAAATAAAATTTATTATGCAAAGAGTATTTTTTTATGTAAAAAAAAGTATTTTTTAATGTGAAATGCAAATAAATAAAAAGTCAATTTCAATTATTTTGTTTTTTTAGGGCAAAACCCTAATTTCTTAAATAAATAGTATTATTTATTATTTACATACAATAATGTATTAATTTATACAAAAATAAAAGTATATATTAAAAAAAAGGGATTTTTAGTATAAAATATTAATAAAAATAAAATGTATTATTTTTGTGTTTTTTGTTCTAATTATTTAATAAAATATATTATATATGTATATATGTATTAAATATATTAAGTGTGTATAAAAATAAAATAAATTAATTAAAAAATATATATATTTCAAGAGAATATTTTCAAATATGTATAAAAATAATAAATAAAAATAAAAGTATTTTTTTACATTATTTTTACATTTAAACAAAGGTAAATATAAAGTATTTAATGTATTAATACTAGAATTAATTAAAATAAATATCAAATAAATATAAAAATTTATGAAAATATTTTTTAGTATTTTTTTATATTTGAAAACAAAATATCAAGGTCAGAGAAAAAATAAAAATGCAAAAATAATGAAAATACAAAGCAATGGGCCGGGGGGGGGGGGGGGGGGTGAACTGAAAATGCATGTGTGAGAAGCAAAAACAACCAGGCCCAGCCCAAGCAACTTCATCTTCTTCCTTTGAACAGAAACACGTGCGCTCTGTTATACAAAATGCTATCTCCTGATTCCTTGTTTTTTTGACAAAACTCATAACATGAAACTTGTAGAGCATCAAACAACGAATCTAACCATATAAAAAACTTAAGCTAACTCTCAAAGACCAGAGAGAATTTCTCTGGCCCTAATTCTTAACCTAGTTTTTTCAGAAAGTTCATGAACAAAATTCTCCTAGCACAATTAATATAAATGAAAACTAAGCACATGTATGGTTTCAGGGCTATGAATACAACATCTTTCATTCACAAACCTAAGTCTAACTATTCCTAAATAGAGAGATAGAAGTTCATGAAATACCTGTTTCAGTTGACTTCGAGCTGGACAATGCAGCAACTTCCAAGTGTGCTTGAGGTTCTTTTGAGCTTGCCTGAGGTCCACTGAAGCTTTCCCAATGCTTGGTTTGTTTTGAAGTAGCCTGAATCGTGCTACAGAACTCAACCTGCAAAGCTTTGAAACAAAAATGGCAATGTGTGTTAATGGTGTTACAGCTAGCAATGGAGGTCTGGAATAGCTCAGGTATGTTGGTTGGAAGGTGTTTGAAGTATCTTTGGACAAAACGCACGATGGAATTTGATGGTGGCTTGCAAAATGCAGAACTGGCCCCATTTTGCAAGAAAATGGGGATTTTATGCACAAGGAGTTTTGAGAGGTCAAAGGCTCGTGTTCCTGGTTTTCTAGGGTGTATGTGTTGTATCCCAAAATTTTCCCTCTCATTTCTCAAGGCATCTCTCACAATGATTCTCAAAATTCAAGCTTGCACAAGTACATTGCGATTTTCCAGCACCAAAATTAAGAGGAAGCTGTCAAAAAGGGAGAAAACAGATGAAAATAACATTTTGACGAATTTGGAGGAAAATAAGTCTCCTTCGATTCAGCCCCATTCAATTGGACTTTGCACCTCCTTCGATTGCTCAAAAGTTGCTGCTAGCGTGCCTCTTTCGTCTGGGCATGTGACGTCAAATAGGTCTCCTTCGATTCAGAAGGAAATGATCTTCATACAAGCTTCAATTGAGTTTTTGTTTCCCTTTGAAACAATGTCCTTCGACTCAGGAATATCCTTCGACTCAGGAATGTCCTTCGACTCAGGAATATCCTTCGACTCAGGAATGTCCTTCGACTCAGGAATGTCCTTCGACTCAGGAATGTCCTTCGACTCAGGAATGTCCTTCGACTCAGGAATGTCCTTCGACTCAGGAAGTAAAGGTCTCCTTTTGGTTTTCTTCAATTAAAAAAGTCAATAATCTTTTGAAAGCTTCCTTCGATTCAGAAGTTAATAACCTTCTGAAAAGTGTCATTCGACTACACCATTCGCCCCTCACCTGTTGGCCTTGGATTCATAAGTTTTCGATTGGATGAATGGCTACCTTCCTGTGACTTTCAAATTCATATTCATGTAGGATTCAAATGCGCCCTCATATCACCTTCGAATCCATCTGTAAACCCTTAGACACGCCATAGTCCTGCATCATGACACACAACTGGTGAAAACGAATGTTGTGTTGTTCTAGTATGGTTGAAAGGTGTAGAAATATGGAGGATTCGACTCAAAAGATCAAGTTGAACATTTAGACCCATAGGCTAGGCTACGTGTTTTCCCTTTTCAGGCCTCAAACCTATGACTCACCCTATACTTATTTGTTTATGCAAGCTAAAATAGGCCTTTACCCATTTGTTGTCCAAGACCACTTGCACTTAACAACATAATACTACCTTTTAGAAAGGTCTGTCTTGAGCCTTGCGCCTGTTTTCCTTCAGAAGGAAGCAACCCCATCTGAACCATTCATTTTACTTTTATGGCACAAGTGGGCACTTACTTTCCAGACTAAGCCTTATTTTATTATTTTTGCTCCCCAAGCCTTTCTCTATAAATAGAGAGTTCATTTGCACAGAAGAAAAAAAAGAAGAGGGAAGAGGAACATATCTTCAAATTCTTACACACCATAAAATTCTCAAACACTTCAACACTTGTGAAATCAGAAACTAGAATCACCGTTACCTCCTTCAAACAACACATTCCAGTTTCCTTCGACTTAAGGAACATCCCATTTGTTCTTTCCTTTGAATCCAGCAAAGAAGGATATTTCACTTGTTTTTCTCTTTCGAATTCAGTGTCGAAGGCCTACCCTGGGTCTTTTCCTTCGAATCCAGAGGCGTTCAAAGCAACTGCTTCAAAGTCCAGAACACGCTCCAACCTCCAGCAAGGTAAGCCATTTCTAACCTTTGCCCCTTTGTTTCCAGCATAGCATGTAAATAAGTTTTCTTTTTCATTTAAAACATTGTTGTACCCCAAAATTTGCCCTCTCATTTCATCAACATTCTCTCACCACAAGACTCTTGGAGCTTAAGATCAAGTTAGGGTTTGCTCTGCTCAAGACTCCTCCTTGCACTGTTGACCCAAATTAGGGTTTGAGTTTGCACAAAGATGTTTTGACCTAAAATTCCCAAAGTGACTTTCATGCTTCATGTTGGACTCACAAGTTTATCCATACCAAGTTTCAAGCCTTGATTCCAATCTTTGCCCAGTCAATTGGACAGTTGACCTAGAAATCAACTGTATTGGGGAAAAAGTCAATTGTGGCCAATTGACAGTCAAACCTCATGAAATTTGATCCACATCAACATAATGAACTCATATGAACCATTTGGTCAAGTATTGATCACAATTCCACAAGAAATTTGATCAGATCACCAAAAGGGCAAAATGGTCATTTTTAGGGTTTTGACTGCACAACGGCAATTTTTGATTGTTTGACCTAGCCAATGGAAAACCAAGCTCACATATGGACTCAAGGACTCAATGGCATTGTCTTGACACATTCAACAAGTTCAAAAGATCCCAAATGCATAGGATTGACAGATGAATTTTCCAGTCAACTGATCAAAATTTGACTATATACTGAAAAGTCAAACTTTGACTTTTTGGTCAAAATCAAGTGCCAAGATTCATTTTTCATCAAGACATGTCAAATTATGAAACTTGTTCATCAATAAACCCAAAATTGCAAATTAGGGTTTAAGATGAGAAAATTTCATAACTTAGAATTTTATGAAACTTCCTTATTTTCCCCTAACTTTGTCCCATTTTTTCATCAAGATACAAATGGATTCAAACAAAACTCAAAACATGAAAGTTGTAGTCCATTGCAAAATATACAACTTTGATTCACAAAGTTTTCTCAAAGGAAGCTTGTAGCTTAAGTTATGATTTTTGGAACAAGGGTACAAAATATTCTTAACTTAGAGAAATTTTGACCTATTCTAGGCAGGATTTTTGTCCAACTTCATGGCCATTTTTCACATGCTTCCACTTGGAATTTCAATTTGAATTATAAAGATGGATTGTAGTACACATTCCAAGCTTTCCAAATTGTCCAAGAACTCCTCAAACACCCTTGTGGTTAGGGAGATTCGAATTTGCAAAGTTGGGCAAAATTCAATTTTGTTCTTGACCAAAGCATGTTCATAACATTGGCATTTTTCAAATCAGCTTGTACAAGCTAGCTTGCAGGTCTCAAACCCAGTCTCACACACCATAATTAAATGCCTAACCATTTTATTAATGCATTATTTCTTCCCTTTGGGCATTGCACATAAAATCAATCCTTAAGTAGAAAAAGCAAACATGCCATTTTGATAAAGATGCACTTTATGTCAAATACAAAATCCAAGAGGCATGGGCCAGATCTTTGAGGCTAGCATTTGTACACAAATCACTCTGATTAAGAACAAGAGGTGCAGCATAGATAGAGAGGACATACAAGCCTGCATAAGGGCTTGAGCTTACTTACTTCAAAAACAAGCAAGATTGCAAAAGAACTCCAATCTCTCATTCCTGTAAACACCAACCAAAACAAAGTTTGCAAACATTCTCCATACATCAAACCATGCTTGAAACACGACTCAATCATCCCTAATCCCTCCTCATACAGAAGATCACATTTTTTCTGCAAAACAGGGTACCTGTTGCAGTTTGACTTCCACAATCCATTCCACTCGTGCGTTTTGGCCAAAGCTTGTTCAAACATGTTCCATATCATCCACTGAAGCTATCCCAAGCATTGAACTCAAGCTGTAACACCCATAACCACGTTTGCCATTTTTATTTTCAAGCTGTGCAGGTTGACTTCCATAGCACGATTCAGTTGATTTTAAAGCAAGCTAGGAGTTGGAGAAGCATCCTTGGACTTCAGGCAAGCTGTACAAAAGCTCAGAATCCATTGGAAGTTGCTACATTGTTCTGTTCAAGTCAAGCTGAAACAGGTAAAAACATGAACTTCTATCTCTCTATCCATGCATGATTAAGCTTAGGTTTGTGAAGAAAACATGTTCTACTCATAGCCCTGAAGTCATCCATGTATTTACTTTTCATTTATATTATGCGTGCTGTGAGAATTTTGGCCATGAACATTGAAGAAAAATTAGGTCAGAAATTGGGGATGAAGAAATTCTCCCTTGTTTCTTAGAGTTAGGTCAAGTATTTTATATGTATGAATTCGTCTCTTGATGCTCTACATTATTTGTGTTGTGAGTTTTTGCTAAAAGTCAAGGAATCAGGATTTGTGTTGGACAAGAAGAAGCGCGCGTTTTTGTTCAAACAGGTTACTGGAGGAAGAAGATGACTGGCTTGGGCTGGGCCTGAGTCAGTCTTGCTTTTTGCACCCCTTTTCTCATTTTGCACCCCCCTGGCCTATTGAGTGAAATCTTTATCATTTTTGATTTTTTATTTTTGATTCTGACTTGTTATTTTTTGCTCAAATATAAAAAATATAAAAAATATTTTTCCACCCATTTTTGCATTTATTTGGCATTTATTTGTCTTATTTAGCATATATATGTAAATAAATATTAAAAACCTTTTATTTAAAACCCTAGAAAATAATACAAAAATAAATATTTTTCAGTTATTATTTTTTTTTTACCTTTTGAAAACATTTTCTAAAAATATACTTTTTTTTGTAAATAATTAATATTTTATTCTTGTATATATTTAGTATATTTAATATAATATATACATACTTGTATATTTTATTAGATATTTAGGATAAAAATATGGAATTAATATATTTTTATTTTTATTAATATATGACACTAAAAATACTTTTTTTACAACATACTTCTTTTTTTATTTTTTATTATTTTTTTGTATATAATTAACAAATATTGTATATAATTAATAAATAAACATTATTTATTTAAAAAAAACTAGGGTTTTGCCCTAAACCATAAAATATCCAAAAATTGACTTTTTTTATTTTTGTTTATATTTCACATAAAAAATCTTTTTGTGCATAATACATTTTTGCATATTTATTATATTTATTTAAATATTGTACAATTTGATATTTGTATATTCAATATGGATGTAATAGTTTAGATTTAATTTCTTGCTAAATATCTCCCCATTCAAACATTTGTACCCCCATCCCCATAATCATGTTGTAATAATTTAAGACTTTAAATTTCCGCATTTAAAAGCTTTCAAATTATGCCATGATAGACTTAGGGTTTGTATGCAAATAAAATAACAAATAGCTTGACCTAAATTCAAAGACAAAAATGCATGAAAATGGATAACACAATGCACACTTGCACCCTTAGGGTTACTCCACTTGTTGCCTTCAAAAATGGGTCATTTTGCATGTTGAGTGTCTTTGGCAAAACAAAAACAAATCTAATGATCATAGTCCCTCGATGACGCTTTCTCAAGTTGCCTAAAAAATGATCAAGTCCCTTAAAGGAAAAATTGCCAAAGACACTTGGCACTATTGAATTCATGGTCTAAACGATGACCCGCGCCCGTCCCGTTAACATCCTAACACAAGATTGTCCACCAAATACAATGGTGGAACAATACTGTTAAAAGGGTTAAAACATAGGAATGATCTTTGAGAAATTTAGGGTAGATAGCTCTTGGTTACTTGACCAACTTGCAAAACAAATCCTTGACATTTTTCAAAACACACTCCACAACACAAACTTTCAAAATAACTTTCAAAAAACATTGAAACATCTTTTCAAAAAGACAATACAACTTTGTATACATTCAAACAAGAATCATTACAAAGGTTGCCACAACGATGACCTCTTTTCAAAACATCTTTCAAAATCACACACAAAGCACCATTTAAAACAATTGAAAGCACCATTTCAAACAATTGAAAATGCAAGGCAAGTGATCTAAGCAAGTAACTAAGAGCCCATGGATAACCATGGATAGAAAGGGTGCTAATACCTTCCCTTTCTATAATCTACTCCTTGAACCTAAGAAAACATCTCAAAGGTTTTTCCTGTGCTTTTTAACCTTTCCTTAGGATAAAATAAAAAGTCGGTGGCAACTCTTGATAAACCGAAACATTTGCGAAAACAAACGCAAAACCCAAGTCAGTTCTCCCACCGTATCACAAACATGTTCATACTATTTTCTTCTTTTTGTTTTGTTTTCACTCTCTTAATATGTGTCATGGTTAACCATCTTCTTGGCTTTTGCTCTTGGTACATTTAAATACGCTTTAAAGAATTAATCTAGTCTTAAGGTGATGGCCTTGGGCCATATTGCTATTCAAACTCAAATGAAAGAAACAGGAAACAAAAAAGTTAGAAACGAAGCCTCTGACTTCCATACTAACCTTCAGGCCAAATGAAAGAGGAAGTCGAAAGGTACAACATGCTGGCCTCCAGGCCCCAATCGAAAGCCAAAATATGATGTCTTCTAGACCCCAGCCGAAACTCATTCTTTCACCCCTTTTCAGGTAAGGTCGAAGAAGGCCAAAAATGGCAGAATCGAAGGGTTACTGCCCTAAGTCGAAAGATCCATTTTTCTTGCTTTTACCTTATTTTTGCCTTTATATTTTCATGCAATTCAATATGGTTGTAATAGTGTAGGATTTATCTTTTTCACTCTTTTATTACCTTCATATAAATGTTAATTAGGTATGTATGACAAGATAAAATCAACAAGTAGACAACCCAAAAATCAAAGACAAAATGCATGTAATCAAACACACTTGCACACATGCACCCTTAAGGAAATTCCATTTGTTGTCTTATAAAAATGGCCATGTTATGCATGTGGGATGTCTTAGCACAAACGAATTGAAAAAAGATCATAGTCCCTCGATGACGCTATCAAAGTTGCCTTTCAAAATGATCTTAGTCCCTACAGAAAAGTGCTAAGTCGTTTCACAACATTTCTATCATGGCCATACGATGACCCAACGCTCGTCCCTTCACATCCAATGATGGGGCTTCTTATCAAATCAATGCTAAGGTAGAAACATCTAAAGGAGGAGGAAAAACACATCTAAAACCTTTTGAGTAGGTAGATTACTTTTAGTTACTTGCTCAATTTCAAAACAAACATCCTTGCTATTTTTAAAACCATCACATACACTTTCAAAACACTTTCCAAGACTTGAAATATTTTCAAAAATCTCAACACTTTGCATACATTCTTACGAACGGGAATCATTGCAAAGTTCGCCTAAACGATGGTACCTTTTCAAAATACTTTCAAAAACCACACAAAAGCACAATTTTCAAACAAAAGCAAGTGATCTAACAAGTAACTAAGAGCCCATGGATAACCATGGATAGAAAGGGTGCTAATACCTTCCCTTTCTATAATCTACTCCCCGAACCCAAGAAAACATCTCAAAGGTCTTTCCTGTGCTTTTTGACCTTCCCTTAGGATAAAATAAAAAGTCGGTGGCGACTCTTGCTAAACCGAAACATTTGCAAACACAAACGCAAAACCCAAGTCAGTTCTCCCACCGTATCACAGAACTGGCGACTCTGCTGGGGAATAATTCTAAAAGTGGAGTAACCTTAGGGCTTAGATCACCCTTTTGCATGATTATTGTTTGCCTTGATTGCTTTACATTTTGGTTCTCTTGTTTGGGCTTGAAATCCTCCACCCGGATTTGGGAAACATTCATAGATAGTGTTGTACCCCAAAATTTGCCCTCCCATATTCTCCAAGAAATTGCCAAGTCAAGCTTCAAAATCTCCCCAAGGGTTGCACAGTCAAAGATCTCCTATACAGTCAAAACCAGGGTTTGTGTTCTGATCAAGAAAATGAAACTTCCAAAGGCCCAATCAAGTCTCATATGCCTACAAATATGGTCAAGCATCCTCATATCAAGTTTCAAGGCATTCAGCTCAAAATTGCACAGTCAAAAACCCTAATTGCACTACAGTCAACTGTAGGGGCAAAATGGTCATTTGACAGTCAGAAGTTCAAATTTTTGGTCAACATATCATTTTGAAGCCACAAACATCATTTGATCAATGCTTGATCATGATTCTCAAAGCTTGGCTCAAAAATCATCAAGATGTAAAAGTTTCCTTATTTGGACAGCTGAAAAAGTCAACTGAAATTGACCAGGGCATAACTTTCACATGGATTATCAGAAAAATTCCATCCAAAGCTCATTTTGAAGAGAAAGACATTTCCTACAACTCATATTCATACTTCAAGTCCAAGAAATGCTCTCACAAAAAGTTATCAATTTCAACATTATAGGTCATTTTCAAAAGTCAACAAAAGGGGACTTTAAGTCAAGGGCCATAACTTGAGATTGGTAAATCAAAATGACATGGGATCAAAGGCATTGGTTAGAGGACTCAAAGACCTTTCCAAAATGTCCAAGAACATGAGAAAAGCTTAAAAATTGAGCAAGTTACGCCTTGTGGAAGTTGGGAAATTTTTGGATATTTTGAAAAGTCAACATTGATTCAAATGACCTAAAATTGCTAATGGGCCCATTTTTCTTCCATGATTCATCATCCATGACATATGCATGACCACTTGGCCCAAAGGGAAGTTTTTATTCATTTTTTATTTATTTATTTGAATTTTTATTTATATTAATTCACTTAAATCAATTAAATATGTGAAAAATACTTAACTTAACCTAATAAATCTTTTTGTACATGTTTTAGTCTCAATAATTCGTGCACATTCAGATATGGGAAGATTTGGTTTGATTGGATCCTAATTGATACAAAATTGCATGGAAAAAGATATGAAAAAATCCTAGAAAATCAAATTTCCAAAATCAATGAATGCAATGGATTTGATTGATTTTTCTTGACCTAATTCACTACTACATATGCTAGGATCACAACCCTAATCAGAATACACACTAAGCTGCGCAAGAAGGCCATAATCAAACTTGAAATTTTTTCTCCAAAAACTCAAAACTGCAAACTCACTTCCAAGGCGATTCAAGACCTAATTTTTGTTCCATTAGCTTGCTCAAGTGTCATTGAACGTTTCCCAATCAAGAACATCCATCAAAACCTCAGGAATTGGTATACAGAATCTGGAATACCTCGTGAAAAATTCATGATCGTGTTTTAAAACTTATGCATCTTCATAACATTTTATTCATTGATTCATATTCCTGATGAAGTTCTGAAGCTAACCAATATATTTAATTGCCTTTTTATGTGTTGTACGCAAATATGCCATTGTTGATATTTAGGGTTCAAGAAGCTTGGAATTAGGGCTTTTGTAATGGGGAAAAATTAGCCCTCAAGACCACCACCATTAGAATCATCATGGCTGGACGAACAAGAACCAACCCTCGCGCTCAATTTATGAGCGTCTGAGGGCTAATCGCTATTTTCTGGAAAGCTACCTAACAGAACGCGTGTAAAACCGTGGCCTAAATGTTTTGTATTTCAGGAACATGAAGACGATGATATCGTGGCTGCCAACGACTGGCTGGTTTAAAATTCGCGCGCAATAATCCATTAACGCGTTATTTCATATTATATTATTTGTTGTTTATTTATTTAACAAAAGGTTTCAGTGGTTCAGCTGGCAAGCGTTGAGTGTGTTCACATCCAAGACCTGGGTTCGAGCCCCAGGTCTTCAATAATTTCCATGTTATTTTTCCTTTAACGTTCACGTGCAGCGCTTATGTTGAGGATCATGATACACCTCTTAATCCAGCCATCCACGTGCTCCTGGAGATCAGATCAAAGGCTGAGAATTGATGAGCACCATAGGCTTGAGTCAACGCCTCTGCACGTGCCCAGTAAAAGTCCATCAGGCCTTGCTAAATGGGCCAGATTACTAAGGCCAGACCCCCACTTTGGGGACTACCACCCCCCTAGGTTTGCAAATTTTTCTTTTTTATTTTATTTTCTTTATTTATTTAAATCTTTTACTTTTAATTATTATTTGTTTAAATTAATTAATTATTTTTATAAAATACAAAATATCATAAAAAATCAGAAAAGATAAAAAATATAATAAATATTTTATTTTAATATTTCTTGTAAATTAATGCATGTAAATTAATTAGTTTAAAATAGGGTTTTAATTTTAATTTCTTTCATAACAAAAATCTAAAAAATATAGAACTAGGTTTAATCAATGTTTTATTCCTTTTTAATTTTTTCTTTTTCACAATAATATTATTTATTTTATTTATTTTCATAATTAAATTTGTATATAAAAATTAGGTTTAATTTAGGTTAAAAACTTCAATATTTTTCTTAATAACTTAAAAATAATTAGAATTAGGTTTAGCATTTTATTTTAATTTTAATTAATTCTTTTTATATTAAATCTTAAAATACATAAAAATGCCACAAAAAAAACAAAAACAATTTCTTTTCTTAAATTAATTAATTCATGTAATTTTAATATTTGGCAAAAAGGGTCCAACGCCCTCGTTTCGATTTAATTCTTATTTCGTGTATTTATTTTATTTTGCTTAAATAATTATGTACCTCTCCCGAAGCCATGTAAATTACTTCTCGCACTTTTCAATTCTTTATTTTCTGTCAAATCGGGTCCTGGTTAATTTTGGCGATGTGGACCCGCGCCATTTGTAATAACTTTAGATCTTTACTTTTCCTCGCAACTTTTTAACTGTTAATCAAAAGCATGAAAGAATGTATGGACGAAATAAAAACAAGCGTAGAACACCAATAACATGACAAGACAAATACAAATGAAAACGACACACTAATCGCACACACCACCCCTAGGGTACGCCTCACTGTTGCCTTGCCTCGAAAGGTGATCGTCGAGTAGAGGATGTCTTAGTAAGTCCTCATGATCCGGGAACCTGGCATGAGGGTAGCTTCTAAGGTATCTTCCCATTGCTCCGGTGATCACCATGTCCCGAACTTCGAATTGACCCGAACACCTCCAACGGTGGTGCTACCTACCTCTCAATGGTGGGATGGCACTACTTTAAAGGACATTTACACAGACGAATTCCTTAGGGTAGGTAGACGACTCTAGATACTTGCTCTAAATTCAAAACAAATTCAAAAATACTTTTCACACCGACACCTTTTCAAAAAGCTTTCGAAAGCAACTTTTCAAACACTCTTGAGGACTGATACAAGAGTCGAACTGGAATTTTCAAAGAAACTTTTTAAAACCCACAGCTGAAAAGCAAACAAACCATTTTTGAAAACACAATGAGCAAGTATCTAAGAGCCCATGGATAACCATGGATAGAAAGGGTGCTAACACCTTCCCTTTCTATAACCTACCTCCCGAACCGAGAGCAATCTCTTTAAGGAATTTTTCTGTGCTTTTGTCCTTTCCATTTGGAGAAAATAAAAGACGGTGGCGACTCTTGCTTCCGCGATATTTCGCGAACCAGCGTTAAACAATCAGTTCCAGATCCACCGATCACAGAACTGGCGACTCTGCTGGGGACAAACTATAAAGTGAGGTGTACCTTAGGGTAGTTCATAACTGTGTTTTCAATTGTACTGACTTACTTGCTTTACTATTGTGGGTTGCATGGGAGTTACATAGATCCTAACCCGGATCTGGGGATACCCTGTTTAGGTAGCATAAGCTGTGAGGGACCTGTCCGGCATAGACCGACACAGGTGAAGCAGTGGCTACGTTGGTGTGGCACCTTGGTCTGTACCGATATCCCTTGTGTCGCAACAAGGAGAATATGGGTCTTCTAAGGAGTCATTAAGCACCAACAACCTTAGAACCTTAATTGACACAACTCGGCCTTTAGAATTGTAGCAGTATGCTACGCCCATTGAGGCTAAACTCTCGTGATGGTTCTGGCCGCAAGAAAAGATTGCGATGCTGGAGTTATGACCGATTGAGGGTAGTCAATGATATTGGGATCCTCTAAGAACCCGGTTACTTTTGATTAGGACAGGTATGAACCAACAAACTGAAAGAGGGTAGTACCTAGACCTCATGCTGGCCTAAACTTTAGGGGCTTGCCTTGTGTGACTTGTGTGCCTTACCATGTTTGCCTTTGTATCTATTTGTGGTGTGCTTTATCATAACATCATAGCATCATGAGCATTGCATGCATCCTGCATAAGGACTGACCATTTCAAAGACAAGAGGGTTTCACCTTTGCTCTGTTTTGTAGGACATTATGATGCCTGTGCGAAGGAATACTATCCGGTTCAACTTTGTTCATTCACCTGAGTTGCTTGATGAGTTGGTTAGCAGAATTCCAAATACCACTTCCTTCATTCAGAGGCATGGTTCCCTTCTCAGTTTAGTCACTGCAAAGCGGGATCAACAGTTGATGAGTGTTCTGACCCAGTTCTATGACCCTCTGTACCAGTGCTTCACCTTTCAAGACTTCCAGCTGGTCCCTACCCTGGAAGAGTTCTCTGATTTGCTTGGTATCCCCATCTTGGATCAGACTCCCTATACTGGTTGGGAAAAGACCCTCAGGCTTGAGGATGTGGCTGCAGCTCTTCCTTTGACCCATCAAGAGGTAACAGACAACTGGGTGACTAGAAGCGGAGTTAAGGGTTTCTTGGCCAAGTTTCTGATTGGCAAAGCTAACAGTTTCTGGAATGACCTGGACTTTAGGGCATATGAAGACATCTTGGCTCTCCTAATCTCTGGGTTGGTCCTATTTCCTAATCCCGACAACTTCATCAATGTCACCGCCATAAGGATCTTTATGTCTCAAAATCCTGTGCCCACTCTCTTGGGTGACATCTTGCAACAACTTCATGCCCGTACTACCCGAAGACGAGGAACCCTATGGTGTTGTATCCCTTTGTTGGTGAGGTGGTTTATTTCACACCTCCCTAAGTTCGTACTAAAGAACCAAGAAGGAAGAGGTTGGGCTCACAGGTTAATGTCTCTCACCGATAAAGACATCATTTGGACTTGCAGAGGTTTGGATGAGATAGCTATTATTGATCGATGCGGGGAGTATCCTAATGTTCCTCTGATTGGTACCCAAGGAGGGATCTCCTACAATCCATGTCTAGCACTCCGTCAGTTTGGAAGAGCAAGAAGGGCAGGTCCCCATGAGATGTTGGTGCCTCACATCAGTTTCGAGTTTCAGGTGGATAGTGATGAGCTGCGTCATAGGTTCATCAAGGCTTGGGACAAAGTTCATAAAGCTGACCCACAAGAGTTAGGGCCAAAGAATTCTTTACCTATGGAAGCCTACTACAAATGGGTTCGCATCCGCGCTCAGAAGTTAGGTATGCCGTATGAAGCTGTCAGACCCGTCATTCTTGAGTGTCCTGACAAAGATGGTGTTACTCCAACTGTCCTCCCTCCTCAGCTACCTACTGATTATGAGACATTGAAGAGATCTTGGTCGCAACTGCGAGAAGAGCGAGATTCTTACCGGGAAAAGTTCAACGAGCAGGAATCAAAGATCCAGAAGCTGACCAAGCAGTTGGAGAATGAGAGAGCTCTGAATGCCTACATCCGTACTGAGAAGAGGAGACCATGGGATCAATAATGAGCTCCAGATGTGCTTTTACAGTTTTATTTCCTTTTCAGTATTTCCTTTCATGTAACGCCTAAAGGGCAACTTGTTGAATAATTTCAATTGCAAAGTTAAATCTAATGAAGTGTGTTCCTTTTTGTTTACAAAGTTGACTCCCGATTGTCTTTGAAAACATGAATCATACGCATTTCATACATCATGTGCATAGCAGGTTTTTCCTCTTTTCAGGTTGCTTACAAGTCTTCGCTGTTTATTTCAGCATCATGAATCCCGAATCTGCATCAACTGAGACATCAATCAAGGCTCTTCAGGTGCAGAATGCACAATTCCAGGAATTAATCAAGGGTCTGGCTCAAGGCCAAGAGGAGCTGAAGGCTATGCTCCTGAAGAAGGAGAAGAAGAAGAAGAGAAGAACTGTTCTGTTCAACTCGGGCCGAAGGTTTGGCAATGCTCTGCAGCAGGAAGAGGCTGGTTCTTCTGTTGACAAGAGTTCTCCTCAGGCAGAAGCAAGGGTTCCTAGTCCGGTAGTCTCCGACAACGAGACTGATTTTGATGAAGAGCAGTACCCTCCTGCAGACGACAAATACAAGCAACTGGAGGATAGGTTGAAAGCTATGGAGATTCAACAGGTACCGGGGCTGGATTTCGGAGATTTGGGTTTGTCAACTGGTGTGATCATCCCTCACAAGTTCAAAGCACCATCCTTCTCTAAATATGACGGGGAGTCTTGTCCCAAGCTGCATCTAAGGTCCTATGTTCGGAAAATTCAGCCGTACTCGGCGGATAAGAATTTATGGATCCACTTCTTCCAGGAGAGTCTTTCAGGGACTCATCTCGAATGGTTCTATCAGCTGGATGGGACCAAGGTTCGTAACTGGGAGGAGTTGGCTACTGCTTTCTACAAGCAGTATCAATATAATGCCGACCTTGCCCCTACACGTACCCAACTCCAGGGTATGTCGTTAGGTGCAAGTGAAGGTTTTAAAGAGTACGCTCATAAGTGGAGAGACCTGGCTGGCAGGGTGCAGCCACCATTGACTGATCGGGAGTTGGTAGACATGTTTTTGGGGACCCTATCTGGGCCATTTTTCAACCATCTCATTGGGAATTCTTCTGCTGGGTTCACTGATTTGATTCTGACTGGAGAGAGAATTGAAGCTGGATTGAAGTCTGGAAAGATTGCAAAGGGTGCATCGTCTAGTTCAGAAAAGAAACCATTCAAGAAGGAGTCTAGTGCCGTATATGGTTCCCGGAGATCAGAGAGACCGGAGCGCCGCCAATCTGTCAGTGCGGTAATGATTGCTAAGCCTGCTGCCGCTCCTCGGCCGACCAATCCTCAGAGGGCTGAAAGACCCCGGAGGGAGTTTACCCGGTTAAGCATGACCCTATCGCAGATCCTGCCACAGTTGCTATCCACCAATTTGGTGACTGTCAGGGAGGCTCCGAAGTTCCCCAATACTGCATCTCCTAAGTACAACCCGAATGCTCGTTGTGCTTACCATTCAGATAGCCCGGGGCACTCTACCGATGACTGTTGGGCATTAAGGAACAAGCTGCAGGACCTTATTGACGCCAAGGAGGTACAGTTTGAGGCATCTGAGAAGCCTAATGTAGTGACAGCGCCCCTGCCTGCTCATGGAGTGAATGCTATTGGGGACGAAGAGGAAGTTGATGAAGCTGAGTTTGATAGCTGGATCTACCCGGCAACCGACGGTGGACTTAACAATTGGAGCGCAAAAGACAATCTCCCTGTTTCTCTTGTTACTGAGTAATGAATTCCTATGTTTTGTTATTTTGTAATAAACAATAAATAAACTCTATGGCCCAGTGTCTTACCCGAGGCACCGTGGTTCTATTTAGGAGGGCATATAAATTGTCATTTCATATATCATGAATGAAAATCTTGGACGTTTTCCCGCATTACAAATATTGTGCTCCTTTTCTGTCTTTCTTTCCTTTACATATATTTCAAAACAGCTGTATTTACACACACACTCACTCATACAGGTTTCAATCCACTCTGGATCTTACTGATAACAACCCTGCTACTGCCAATTATGACTTCGAAAATCCGATCAACTTAGCCGAAGACGGAGGTGAAGATGATTGCGAAGTGCCTGGCGAGCTTGCAAGACTGTTGCTTCAGGAAGAGAGGGCAATTCAACCCCATGAAGAGCCAGTGGAAACAATTAACCTGGGTACTGAGGCAGACAGGAAAGAGGTAAAGATTGGTGCCAACCTAGAGCTCAGCGTGAAGCAACGGTTGACTCAAATGCTGCATGATTATATGGAGATCTTTGCCTGGTCCTACGAAGACATGCCCGGGTTGGATACCGATATTGTGGTCCATCACTTGCCAACTAAGGAAGACTGCCCTCCGATTAAGCAAAAGGTCCGTCGGATGCGTCCAGAGATGTCTGAAAAGATTAAAGCCGAGGTCACGAAACAGTTTGATGCTGGGTTCCTTGCAGTGACTTCTTACCCTCAGTGGGTCGCTAATGTGGTGCCGGTACCTAATAAGGATGGAAAAGTCAGAATGTGTGTCGACTACAGGGATCTGAACAGGGCCAGCCCCAAGGATGACTTCCCTCTACCTCACATTGATGTCCTTGTTGATAATACAGCTCAGCACAAGGTATTCTCTTTCATGGATGGCTTTTCAGGTTACAATCAGATCAAGATGGCACCTGAAGACATGGAGAAGACTACATTTGTTACTCAGTGGGGCACCTTCTGTTACAAGGTCATGCCATTTGGATTAAAGAATGCTGGGGCAACCTACCAACGTGCCATGGTTGCTTTATTTCATGATATGATCCATCATGAGATAGAAGTGTATGTTGACGACATGATCGCAAGGTCCCAGACTGAGGAAGAGCATCTAGATCATCTGCAGAAGTTGTTTGACCGGTTGAAACTATACAAGCTGAGATTGAACCCGAACAAGTGCACCTTCGGGGTAAGATCTGGAAAATTGCTAGGCTTCATGGTTAGTGATAAAGGTATTCAAGTGGACCCTGCTAAGGTCAAAGCTATTCAAGAGATGCCAGTTCCCAGGACAGAGAAGGAGGTCAGAGGCTTTTTAGGACGCCTGAATTACATTGCTCGGTTCATCTCACATCTAACCGCTACCTGTGAGCCAATCTTCAAGCTGTTGAAGAAAGATCAGGTAGTACGTTGGAACGATGAATGTCAGGCTGCTTTTGACAGAATCAAAGAGTATCTCCAAGAACCACCTATCCTTATGCCACCGGTTGAAGGGAGACCTCTGATCCTATATCTGACAGTACTCGACAACTCAATGGGGTGTGTGCTGGGGCAGCATGACGAGTCTGGCCGAAAAGAGCATGCCATTTATTACCTTAGCAAAAAGTTTACCGACTGTGAGACCCGATACTCACTGCTTGAGAAAACTTGCTGCGCTTTGGTATGGGCTGCTCGCCGGCTGAGACAGTATATGCTGACTCACACTAACTTATTGATCTCAAAGATGGATCCTATAAAGTACATATTCGAAAAGCCTGCTCTGTCTGGGAGAATTGCAAGATGGCAAATGATCTTGACGGAATACGACATTCAGTACACAACCCAGAAAGCCATCAAGGGAAGTGTATTGGCAGACCACTTGGCACACCAGGCCGTAGATGATTATCAATCAATGAACTTCGAGTTTCCGGATGAGAGCATCATGATAGTAACTGATTGTGAAGTACCTGGACCGGATGAAGGACCTGAACCAGGATCTCGATGGTCTATGCCCTTTGACGGAGCCTCCAATGCTTTGGGAAATGGTATCGGCGCCATCATCATATCACCTCAAGGTACTCATACTCCACTCACTGCCCGGCTGTGTTTCAACTGTACCAACAACATGGCGGAGTATGAGGCGTGCATCATGGGTCTTCAAGCTGCGATCGACCTAAGGATCAAGTTTCTGAGAGTCTTCGGAGATTCCGCTCTTGTGATCAATCAGATCAAAGGAGAGTGGGATACGAAACATCCCAACCTGATTCCTTACAGAGAATGTGTGTTGACCTTGATCCCCCACTTCACAGAGATAACCTTTGAACACTTTCCAAGAGAAGAGAATCAGTTGGCGGACGCGTTAGCTACAATGTCTTCAATGTTCAAGGTCAAATAGGATAATGAGGCTCCCCGGATCATCATCTGGAAACTGGACGAACCGGCATACTGTTGTGATCTCGAAACTGAATTGGTGACTGAGAAGCCTTGGTACCATGAAGTGAAGAGATATCTGGAAGCTCAGGAATACCCTGAAGGTGCATCTGTCAACGATAAGAAATTCCTAAGGAGGTTCGCAGCAAAGTTCTTCCTTAGCAACGGCATCTTGTATAAGCGAAACCATGATTCAACCTTACTGCGTTGTGTGGATAAGACTGAAGCAGAAAGGATCATGGAAGAGCTACATGAAGGGACCTTTGGTACACATTCCAGTGGACATACAATGGCTAAGAAAATCCTACGGGCAGGATATTACTGGTCCACAATGGAGGCTGACTGCTACCAACATTCCAGAACATGCCATAAGTGTCAGATCTATGCAGACAAGGTGCACGTTCCTCCGGTTCCCCTGAATGTTCTGACTGCGCCTTGGCCGTTCGCAATGTGGGGCATAGATATGATCGGCGAGATTAAACCTACGGCATCTAATGGGCATCGCTTCATCCTAGTGGCGATTGATTATTTTACGAAGTGGGTCGAAGCAGCATCCTATGCTACGGTAACCAAGACTGTTGTGGCACGGTTCATTCGGCATAATCTGATTTGTCGATACGGCGTCCCAGAGAGGATTATTACAGACAACGGTACCAATCTAAACAATAAGATGATTGCTGAGCTCTGCGAGCAGTTCAAGATACAGCACCACAATTCTTCTCCTTACAGACCGAAGATGAATGGGGCTGTAGAAGCAGCAAATAAAAATATCAAGAAAATCGTGCAGAAGATGACAGTGACTTATAAAGATTGGCACGAGATGTTACCGTTCGCTCTACATGGGTACCGTACCTCAGCTAGGACGTCAACCGGGGCAACTCCTTTCTCTCTGGTTTATGGTATGGAGGCAGTCTTACCGATCGAAGCACAAATACCCTCTCTCCGGATAATGAAGGATGCAAATCTGAACGAAGATGATTGGATCCAGACACGACTTGATCAGCTAAACCTCATTGATGAAAAGAGACTTGCTGCTATCTGTCATGGTCAGACGTATCAGAAACGGATGATCAGGGCATTTAACAAAAAGGTCAGACCACAGGAGTATCAAGTTGGGGATCTGGTAATCAAGAGAATCATCCTTCCTCAGAGTGATCCAAGGGGCAAATGGACCCCTACGTACGAAGGGCCATTTGTGGTTAAGCATGTGTTCTCAGGAGGAGCCATGATATTGACCAACATGGATGGTGACGACCTCCCTCACCCCGCTAATGCAGACATAGTAAAAAATACTACGCATGAAAAAAGACCCGCTAGGCTGACATGCCTAGGCAAAAGTTAGGGCTTCCCGTCGAACCAAAAGGGTTCGGGCAAAATGAAGGGATGAAAATGAAAAAATCTGTACACCCGGCAAGTCGAAAACCTGAAAAGGCGGCTTGGGCAAAAATGGGTATCCCGGTGGACTGAAAACCCGAAAGGGCGGTCCAGGCAAAAATTAGGGATAAAGCGTAATACTATGTCTCATTGATCACTTTGCATCCAGAATCCGGTATCTACATCAAGTTCAGACGGCATCGATCAGTCAGCTTCACCTTCAACCAAGGTCATCAAGTGATGAGACGCTCGGAGTTATAAAGGCAATAGCAGAGTTGAAACCCAGTGGGATCATTCATTTCACACAGCTGTTTTATTTTTGTACAAAATTTGTATAAACTCTCTTGTTCGGCGGCGTTCCTCTTACTAGGACGTCAGCCTCCTGTACACAAAACGCCTATTTCCAGGCCATTCAAAAATCAATACAAATATACTTTTCAGTTAAACGTGCCAAATGTTTTTCTTTTTCCGTTTTGTTTTGCGAAGAACGTCCAAGGTTCAATTTGTGATATATGCATTGACAATAATCTGCTAACTCATAAATATTTGCATACGAAACAAAGGAATTAATTGTAGGTGACACTAGAAACAGGGGCAATAAAGAGTTGTCTAAAGCAATTCAATTGTCTATCCTCCAAGGTACCAAGGTAGGTTCAGCTAAAGAACATAACCAGTACATATCAATTCCCCAGAGAGTAAGTCAGCAGTCAATGCATTCACCTCCAAGCAGAGTTATCAAATCTCAAGGAAATTGAGTATCCTCCCATAGATCTCAATACTTCCCCAGCAGCATATATTCTTAACAAGCATCCCCGGCAGTCTTGGTCTAAAGATTGTTCCCCGGCGGTATCTCAATATTCAAAAGAGTCACTTCCCCAGCATATCAAAACTTCCCCAAGAGAGTCCAATCCAGTTTCCCCAGGAAAGTTGGAATTCATCTCCCCCAAGCAATAAGCTTATCCCCAGTAGATTCTGGAAGCTTATCCCCTCACAGAGCACGAACGCGTCGTCCGGCTTGATTTAAAGAGTTATTTCCTTAACAGGATATAACTGGGTTATCCTCAGCCAAAAGCCACGGAAAGAGCGTCCTCGACGAAGTCTTCTTATCCCCAGCGAAGTCTACTAACACTTCCAACTCAACAATGGTATCTCCAGCAAGTTATCATCAACAACTCAGCAAAGTATCTCTCTCCCCACAGAGTATCGCCCCTCAACATGGTCGCTAGAGTATTTTTCTCCCCGCAGAATCTTCCATTTGCCAAGTTTATTCCGCAACGGAGTCATCTTCTCCTACCGGTATTCTTGCAGTTATCATCCCCAGCGGAAGCAAAAGCTTATTCTTCAACATCAGCCCAGGATATGACTTCCCGGCACCCGTCAAGGATTTAATTTCCTAGACAAAAACATACATAAAACATTACATACATCATTATAGCATGCATAGACGCATCATATCATACAAATCTCATTTATGTTGAGAACATCATTGCTTGATCCATATCATGCATTGCATATGGCTGACCTTTACCTTTCAGGAAAGACGCAGTTGAAGTTCTCAATCATATTTCAAGACCTAGACCGGTTCAGTTAATCGATTCCAAAGATTTCTTATCCAGCCCCAGGCCTTCTCTAGTCCAGCTAAATCGACTCCCAACAGATTTTTCTAATAAAGACTCAGTAGAAGTTATCCCAAGTTATAATTTCCTATTGGCCCTCTCTCCGACGGTGTATGAGATTTCCATTTTAGGGTTTTCTTTAAGATTATGATTGTCAGATGGGTTCCCTCTTCGACGGTGAGTGAGGTGATAGTCTCCTATGGTTCCCTCTCCAACGATGAGTGAGGTGGTAAGTCCTTTTCAGATGTTTCCCTCTCCGACGGTGAGTGAGGTGATAGTCTCCTATGGTTCCCTCTCCGACGGTGAGTGAGGTGGTAAGTCCTTTTCAGATGTTTCCCTCTCCGACAGTGAGTGAGGTGATAGTCTCCTATGGTTCCCTCTCCGACGGTGAGTGAGGTGGTAATCCCTTTTCAGATGTTTCCCTCTCCGACGGTGAGTGAGGTGATAGTCTCCTATGGTTCCCTCTCCGACGGTGAGTGAGGTGGTAAGTCCTTTTCAGATGTTTCCCTCTCCGACAGTGAGTGAGGTGATAGTCTCCTATGGTTCCCTCTCCGACGGTGAGTGAGGTGGTAAGTCCTTTTCAGATGTTTCCCTCTCCGACGGTGAGTGAGGTGATAGTCTCCTATGGTTCCCTCTCCGACGGTGAGTGAGGTGGTAATCCCTTTTCAGATGTTTCCCTCTCCGACGGTGAGTGAGGTGATAGTCTCCTATGGTTCCCTCTCCGACGATGAGTGAGGTGGTAAGTCCTTTTTAGATGTTTCCCTCTCCGACGGTGAGTGAGGTGATAGTCTCCTATGGTTCCCTCTCCGACGGTGAGTGAGGTGGTAAGTCCTTTTCAGATGTTTCCCTCTCCGACGGTGAGTGAGGTGATAGTCTCCTATGGTTCCCTCTCCGACGGTGAGTGAGGTGGTAAGTCCTTTTCAGATGTTTCCCTCTCCGACGGTGAGTGAGGTGATAGTCTCCTATGGTTCCCTCTCCGACGGTGAGTGAGGTGGTAAGTCCTTTTCAGATGTTTCCCTCTCCGACGGTGAGTGAGGTGATAGTCTCCTATGGTTCCCTCTCCGACGGTGAGTGAGGTGGCAAGTCCTTTTCAGATGTTTCCCTCTCCGACGGTGAGTGAGGTGATAGTCTCCTATGGTTCCCTCTCCGACGGTGAGTGAGGTGATAATTCCTTTTCAGATGGTTCCCTCTCCGACAGTGAGTGAGGTGATAATTCCTTTTCAGATGGTTCCCTCTCCGACGGTGAGTGAGGTGATAATTCCCTTTTCGATTATAATTGTCTATTGGTTCTCTCCATGATACTGTGAAGATGGTAATTCCCACCAAGATTTTTCTCAACGAGCGTTGTTGAAGTTAAAGTCACCCAAGGTTCTCTTACCATTCATGCTAAGGTAGTGACCACCTATGGTTCATTCATCATCTTGTGAAGCTCCAGATTCAGCTCCTGTAACCAGTCAGGACACATTTATACCAAGCATCTGAAAACCAGCTCCTGCAACGTGTCAGGTACTTATTTTCCTTTTGCAGGTATGCATGTTCTCACTAAGGAATCTCTTACGTGATCAACATCCAGATGGCATCTATAAGCCCATCATCCTATCCATCAACCCCTAAATGGCATCTGTAAGCCCATTTCCACCATCACTGCTACTATGTGAGCGCAAATTTCTGGGCACTCTAGTGTTCAATCATCTTCTACCCTCGGATTACGAAAGGCACGACAGCCAATCTGCATCCTCAGGTCTAAGAAGATTGAACAGGGGCAACTGTTGTACCCCAAAATTTGCCCTCCCATATTCTCCAAGAAATTGCCAAGTCAAGCTTCAAAATCTCCCCAAGGGTTGCACAGTCAAAGATCTCCTATACAGTCAAAACCAGGGTTTGTGTTCTGATCAAGAAAATGAAACTTCCAAAGGCCCAATCAAGTCTCATATGCCTACAAATATGGTCAAGCATCCTCATATCAAGTTTCAAGGCATTCAGCTCAAAATTGCACAGTCAAAAACCCTAATTGCACTACAGTCAACTGTAGGGGCAAAATGGTCATTTGACAGTCAGAAGTTCAAATTTTTGGTCAACATATCATTTTGAAGCCAGAAACATCATTTGATCAATGCTTGATCATGATTCTCAAAGCTTGGCTCAAAAATCATCAAGATGTAAAAGTTTCCTTATTTGGACAGCTGAAAAAGTCAACTGAAATTGACCAGGGCATAACTTTCACATGGATTATCAGAAAAATTCCATCCAAAGCTCATTTTGAAGAGAAAGACATTTCCTACAACTCATATTCATACTTCAAGTCCAAGAAATGCTCTCACAAAAAGTTATCAATTTCAACATTATAGGTCATTTTCAAAAGTCAACAAAAGGGGACTTTAAGTCAAGGGCCATAACTTGAGATTGGTAAATTAAAATGACATGGGATCAAAGGAATTGGTTAGAGGACTCAAAGACCTTTCCAAAATGTCCAAGAACATGAGAAAAGCTTAAAAATTGAGCAAGTTACGCCTTGTGGAAGTTGGGAAATTTTTGGATATTTTGAAAAGTCAACATTGATTCAAATGACCTAAAATTGCTAATGGGCCCATTTTTCTTCCATGATTCATCATCCATGACATATGCATGACCACTTGGCCCAAAGGGAAGTTTTTATTCATTTTTTATTTATTTATTTGAATTTTTATTTATATTAATTCACTTAAATCAATTAAATATGTGAAAAATACTTAACTTAACCTAATAAATCTTTTTGTACATGTTTTAGTCTCAATAATTCGTGCACATTCAGATATGGGAAGATTTGGTTTGATTGGATCCTAATTGATACAAAATTGCATGGAAAAAGATATGAAAAAATCCTAGAAAATCAAATTTCCAAAATCAATGAATGCAATGGATTTGATTGATTTTTCTTGACCTAATTCACTACTACATATGCTAGGATCACAACCCTAATCAGAATACACACTAAGCTGCGCAAGAAGGCCATAATCAAACTTGAAATTTTTTCTCCAAAAACTCAAAACTGCAAACTCACTTCCAAGGCGATTCAAGACCTAATTTTTGTTCCATTAGCTTGCTCAAGTGTCATTGAACGTTTCCCAATCAAGAACATCCATCAAAACCTCAGGAATTGGTATACAGAATCTGGAATACCTCGTGAAAAATTCATGATCGTGTTTTAAAACTTATGCATCTTCATAACATTTTATTCATTGATTCATATTCCTGATGAAGTTCTGAAGCTAACCAATATATTTAATTGCCTTTTTATGTGTTGTACGCAAATATGCCATTGTTGATATTTAGGGTTCAAGAAGCTTGGAATTAGGGCTTTTGTAATGGGGAAAAATTAGCCCTCAAGACCACCACCATTAGAATCATCATGGCTGGACGAACAAGAACCAACCCTCGCGCTCAATTTATGAGCGTCTGAGGGTTAATCGCTATTTTCTGGAAAGCTACCTAACAGAACGCGTGTAAAACCGTGGCCTAAATGTTTTGTATTTCAGGAACATGAAGACGATGATGTCGTGGCTGCCAACGACTGGCTGGTTTAAAATTCGCGCGCAATAATCCATTAACGCGTTATTTCATATTATATTATTTGTTGTTTATTTATTTAACAAAAGGTTTCAGTGGTTCAGCTGGCAAGCGTTGAGTGTGTTCACATCCAAGACCTGGGTTCGAGCCCCAGGTCTTCAATAATTTCCATGTTATTTTTCCTTTAACGTTCACGTGCAGCGCTTATGTTGAGGATCATGATACACCTCTTAATCCAGCCATCCACGTGCTCCTGGAGATCAGATCAAAGGCTGAGAATTGATGAGCACCATAGGCTTGAGTCAACGCCTCTGCACGTGCCCAGTAAAAGTCCACCAGGCCTTGCTAAATGGGCCAGATTACTAAGGCCAGACCCCCACTTTGGGGACTACCACCCCCCTAGGTTTGCAAATTTTTCTTTTTTATTTTATTTTCTTTATTTATTTAAATCTTTTACTTTTAATTATTATTTGTTTAAATTAATTAATTATTTTTATAAAATACAAAATATCATAAAAAATCAGAAAAGATAAAAAATATAATAAATATTTTATTTTAATATTTCTTGTAAATTAATGCATGTAAATTAATTAGTTTAAAATAGGGTTTTAATTTTAATTTCTTTCATAACAAAAATCTAAAAAATATATAACTAGGTTTAATCAATGTTTTATTCCTTTTTAATTTTTTCTTTTTCACAATAATATTATTTATTTTATTTATTTTCATAATTAAATTTGTATATAAAAATTAGGTTTAATTTAGGTTAAAAACTTCAATATTTTTCTTAATAACTTAAAAATAATTAGAATTAGGTTTAGCATTTTATTTTAATTTTAATTAATTCTTTTTATATTAAATCTTAAAATACATAAAAATGCCAAAAAAAAAAACAAAAACAAATTATTTTCTTAAATTAATTAATTCATGTAATTTTAATATTTGGCAAAAAGGGTCCAACGCCCTCGTTTCGATTTAATTCTTATTTCGTGTATTTATTTTATTTTGCTTAAATAATTATGTACCTCTCCGAAGCCATGTAAATTACTTCTCGCACTTTTCAATTCTTTATTTTCTGTCAAATCGGGTCCTGGTTAATTTTGGCGATGTGGACCCGCGCCATTTGTAATAGCTTTAGATCTTTACTTTTCCTCGCAACTTTTTAACTGTTAATCAAAAGCATGAAAGAATGTATGGACGAAATAAAAACAAGCGTAGAACACCAATAACATGACAAGACAAATACAAATGAAAACGACACACGAATCGCACACACCACCCCTAGGGTACGCCTCACTGTTGCCTTGCCTCGAAAGGTGATCGTCGAGTAGAGGATGTCTTAGTAAGTCCTCATGATCCGGGAACCTGGCATGAGGGTAGCTTCTAAGGTATCTTCCCATTGCTCCGGTGATCACCGTGTCCCGAACTTCGAATTGACCCGAACACCTCCAACGGTGGTGCTACCTACCTCTCAATGGTGGGATGGCACTACTTTAAAGGACATTTACACAGACGAATTCCTTAGGGTAGGTAGACGACTCTAGATACTTGCTCTAAATTCAAAACAAATTCAAAAATACTTTTCACACCGACACCTTTTCAAAAAGCTTTCGAAAGTAACTTTTCAAACACTCTTGAGGACTGATACAAGAGTCGAACTGGAATTTTCAAAGAAACTTTTTAAAACCCACAGCTGAAAAGCAAACAAACCATTTTTGAAAACACAATGAGCAAGTATCTAAGAGCCCATGGATAACCATGGATAGAAAGGGTGCTAACACCTTCCCTTTCTATAACCTACCTCCCGAACCGAGAGCAATCTCTTTAAGGAATTTTTCTGTGCTTTTGTCCTTTCCATTTGGAGAAAATAAAAGACGGTGGCGACTCTTGCTTCCGCGACATTTCGCGAACCAGCGTTAAACAGTCAGTTCCAGATCCACCGATCACAGAACTGGCGACTCTGCTGGGGACAAACTATAAAGTGAGGTGTACCTTAGGGTAGTTCATAACTGTGTTTTCAATTGTACTGACTTGCTTGCTTTACTATTGTGGGTTGCATGGGAGTTACATAGATCCTAACCCGGATCTGGGGATACCCTGTTTAGGTAGCATAAGCTGTGAGGGACCTGTCCGGTGTAGACCGACACAGGTGAAGCAGTGGCTACGTTGGTGTGGCACCTTGGTCTGTACCGATATCCCTTGTGTCGCAACGAGGAGAATATGGGTCTTCTTAGGAGTCATTAAGCACCAACAACCTTAGAACCTTAATTGACACAACTTGGCCTTTAGAATTGTAGCAGTATGCTATGCCCATTGAGGCTAAACTCTCGTGATGGTTCTGGCCGCAAGAAAAGATTGCAATGCTGGAGTTATGACCGATTGAGGGTAGTCAATGATATTGGGATCCTCTAAGAACCCGGTTACTTTTGATTAGGACAGGTATGAACCAACAAACTGAAAGAGGGTAGTACCTAGACCTCATGCTGGCCTAAACTTTAGGGGCTTGCCTTGTGTGACTTGTGTGCCTTACCATGTTTGCCTTTGTATCTATTTGTGGTGTGCTTTATCATAACATCATAGCATCATGAGCATTGCATGCATCCTGCATAAGGACTGACCATTTCAAAGACAAGAGGGTTTCACCTTTGCTCTGTTTTGTAGGACATTATGATGCCTGTGCGAAGGAATACTATCCGGTTCAACTTTGTTCATTCACCTGAGTTGCTTGATGAGTTGGTTAGCAGAATTCCAAATACCACTTCCTTCATTCAGAGGCATGGTTCCCTTCTCAGTTTAGTCACTGCAAAGCGGGATCAACAGTTGATGAGTGTTCTGACCCAGTTCTATGACCCTCTGTACCAGTGCTTCACCTTTCAAGACTTCCAGCTGGTCCCTACCCTGGAAGAGTTCTCTGATTTGCTTGGTATCCCCATCTTGGATCAGACTCCCTATACTGGTTGGGAAAAGACCCTCAGGCTTGAGGATGTGGCTGCAGCTCTTCCTTTGACCCATCAAGAGGTAACAGACAACTGGGTGACTAGAAGCGGAGTTAAGGGTTTCTTGGCCAAGTTTCTGATTGGCAAAGCTAACAGTTTCTGGAATGACCTGGACTTTAGGGCATATGAAGACATCTTGGCTCTCCTAATCTATGGGTTGGTCCTATTTCCTAATCCCGACAACTTCATCAATGTCACCGCCATAAGGATCTTTATGTCTCAGAATCCTGTGCCCACTCTCTTGGGTGACATCTTGCAACAACTTCATGCCCGTACTACCCGAAGACGAGGAACCCTATGGTGTTGTATCCCTTTGTTGGTGAGGTGGTTTATTTCACACCTCCCTAAGTTCGTACTAAAGAACCAAGAAGGAAGAGGTTGGGCTCACAGGTTAATGTCTCTCACCGATAAAGACATCATTTGGACTTGCAGAGGTTTGGATGAGATAGCTATTATTGATCGATGCGGGGAGTATCCTAATGTTCCTCTGATTGGTACCCAAGGAGGGATCTCCTACAATCCATGTCTAGCACTCCGTCAGTTTGGAAGAGCAAGAAGGGCAGGTCCCCATGAGATGTTGGTGCCTCACATCAGTTTCGAGTTTCAGGTGGATAGTGACGAGCTGCGTCGTAGGTTCATCAAGGCTTGGGACAAAGTTCATAAAGCTGACCCACAAGAGTTAGGGCCAAAGAATTCTTTACCTATGGAAGCCTACTACAAATGGGTTCGCATCCGCGCTCAGAAGTTAGGTATGCCGTATGAAGCTGTCAGACCCGTCATTCTTGAGTGTCCTGACAAAGATGGTGTTACTCCAACTGTCCTCCCTCCTCAGCTACCTACTGATTATGAGACATTGAAGAGATCTTGGTCGCAACTGCGAGAAGAGCGGGATTCTTACCGGGAAAAGTTCAACGAGCAGGAATCAAAGATCCAGAAGCTGACCAAGCAGTTGGAGAATGAGAGAGCTCTGAATGCCTACATCCGTACTGAGAAGAGGAGACCATGGGATCAATAATGAGCTCCAGATGTGCTTTTACAGTTTTATTTCCTTTTCAGTATTTCCTTTCATGTAACGCCTAAAGGGCAACTTGTTGAATAATTTCAATTGCAAAGTTAAATCTAATGAAGTGTGTTCCTTTTTGTTTACAAAGTTGACTCCCGATTGTCTTTGAAAACATGAATCATACGCATTTCATACATCATGTGCATAGCAGGTTTTTCCTCTTTTCAGGTTGCTTACAAGTCTTCGCTGTTTATTTCAGCATCATGAATCCCGAATCTGCATCAACTGAGACATCAATCAAGGCTCTTCAGGTGCAGAATGCACAATTCCAGGAATTAATCAAGGGTCTGGCTCAAGGCCAAGAGGAGCTGAAGGCTATGCTCCTGAAGAAGGAGAAGAAGAAGAAGAGAAGAACTGTTCTGTTCAACTCGGGCCGAAGGTTTGGCAATGCTCTGCAGCAGGAAGAGGCTGGTTCTTCTGTTGACAAGAGTTCTCCTCAGGCAGAAGCAAGGGTTCCTAGTCCGGTAGTCTCCGACAACGAGACTGATTTTGATGAAGAGCAGTACCCTCCTGCAGACGACAAATACAAGCAACTGGAGGATAGGTTGAAAGCTATGGAGATTCAACAGGTACCGGGGCTGGATTTCGGAGATTTGGGTTTGTCAACTGGTGTGATCATCCCTCACAAGTTCAAAGCACCATCCTTCTCTAAATATGACGGGGAGTCTTGTCCCAAGCTGCATCTAAGGTCCTATGTTCGGAAAATTCAGCCGTACTCGGCGGATAAGAATTTATGGATCCACTTCTTCCAGGAGAGTCTTTCAGGGACTCATCTCGAATGGTTCTATCAGCTGGATGGGACCATGGTTCGTAACTGGGAGGAGTTGGCTACTGCTTTCTACAAGCAGTATCAATATAATGCCGACCTTGCCCCTACACGTACCCAACTCCAGGGTATGTCGTTAGGTGCAAGTGAAGGTTTTAAAGAGTACGCTCAGAAGTGGAGAGACCTGGATGGCAGGGTGCAGCCACCATTGACTGATCGGGAGTTGGTAGACATGTTTTTGGGGACCCTATCTGGGCCATTTTTCAACCATCTCATTGGGAATTCTTCTGCTGGGTTCACTGATTTGATTCTGACTGGAGAGAGAATTGAAGCTGGATTGAAGTCTGGAAAGATTGCAAAGGGTGCATCGTCTAGTTCGGAAAAGAAACCATTCAAGAAGGAGTCTAGTGCCGTATATGGTTCCCGGAGATCAGAGAGACCGGAGCGCCGCCAATCTGTCAGTGCGGTAATGATTGCTAAGCCTGCTGCCGCTCCTCGGCCGACCAATCCTCAGAGGGCTGAAAGACCCCGGAGGGAGTTTACCCGGTTAAGCATGACCCTATCGCAGATCCTGCCACAGTTGCTATCCACCAATTTGGTGACTGTCAGGGAGGCTCCGAAGTTCCCCAATACTGCATCTCCTAAGTACAACCCGAATGCTCGTTGTGCTTACCATTCAGATAGCCCGGGGCACTCTACCGATGACTGTTGGGCATTAAGGAACAAGCTGCAGGACCTTATTGACGCCAAGGAGGTACAGTTTGAGGCATCTGAGAAGCCTAATGTAGTGACAGCGCCCCTGCCTGCTCATGGAGTGAATGCTATTGGGGACGAAGAGGAAGTTGATGAAGCTGAGTTTGATAGCTGGATCTACCCGGCAACCGACGGTGGACTTAACAATTGGAGCGCAAAAGACAATCTCCCTGTTTCTCTTGTTACTGAGTAATGAATTCCTATGTTTTGTTATTTTGTAATAAACAATAAATAAACTCTATGGCCCAGTGTCTTACCCGAGGCACCGTGGTTCTATTTAGGAGGGCATATAAATTGTCATTTCATATATCATGAATGAAAATCTTGGACGTTTTCCCGCATTACAAATATTGTGCTCCTTTTCTGTCTTTTTTTCCTTTACATATATTTCAAAACAACTGTATTTACACACACACTCACTCATACAGGTTTCAATCCACTCTGGATCTTACTGATAACAACCCTGCTACTGCCAATTATGACTTCGAAAATCCGATCAACTTAGCCGAAGACGGAGGTGAAGATGATTGCGAAGTGCCTGGCGAGCTTGCAAGACTGTTGCTTCAGGAAGAGAGGGCAATTCAACCCCATGAAGAGCCAGTGGAAACAATCAACCTGGGTACTGAGGCAGACAGGAAAGAGGTAAAGATTGGTGCCAACCTAGAGCTCAGCGTGAAGCAACGGTTGACTCAAATGCTGCATGATTATATGGAGATCTTTGCCTGGTCCTACGAAGACATGCCCGGGTTGGATACCGATATTGTGGTCCATCACTTGCCAACTAAGGAAGACTGCCCTCCGATTAAGCAAAAGGTCCGTCGGATGCGTCCAGAGATGTCTGAAAAGATTAAAGCCGAGGTCATGAAACAGTTTGATGCTGGGTTCCTTGCAGTGACTTCTTACCCTCAGTGGGTCGCTAATGTGGTGCCGGTACCTAAGAAGGATGGAAAAGTCAGAATGTGTGTCGACTACAGGGATCTGAACAGGGCCAGCCCCAAGGATGACTTCCCTCTACCTCACATTGATGTCCTTGTTGATAATACAGCTCAGCACAAGGTATTCTCTTTCATGGATGGCTTTTCAGGTTACAATCAGATCAAGATGGCACCTGAAGACATGGAGAAGACTACATTTGTTACTCAGTGGGGCACCTTCTGTTACAAGGTCATGCCATTTGGATTAAAGAATGCTGGGGCAACCTACCAACGTGCCATGGTTGCTTTATTTCATGATATGATCCATCATGAGATAGAAGTGTATGTTGACGACATGATCGCAAGGTCCCAGACTGAGGAAGAGCATCTAGATCATCTGCAGAAGTTGTTTGACCGGTTGAAACTATACAAGCTGAGATTGAACCCGAACAAGTGCACCTTCGGGGTAAGATCTGGAAAATTGCTAGGCTTCGTGGTCAGTGATAAAGGTATTCAAGTGGACCCTGCTAAGGTCAAAGCTATTCAAGAGATGCCAGTTCCCAGGACAGAGAAGGAGGTCAGAGGCTTTTTAGGACGCCTGAATTACATTGCTCGGTTCATCTCACATCTAACCGCTACCTGTGAGCCAATCTTCAAGCTGTTGAAGAAAGATCAGGTAGTACGTTGGAACGATGAATGTCAGGCTGCTTTTGACAGAATCAAAGAGTATCTCCAAGAACCACCTATCCTTATGCCACCGGTTGAAGGGAGACCTCTGATCCTATATCTGACAGTACTCGACAACTCAATGGGGTGTGTGCTGGGGCAGCATGACGAGTCTGGCCGAAAAGAGCATGCCATTTATTACCTTAGCAAAAAGTTTACCGACTGTGAGACCCGATACTCACTGCTTGAGAAAACTTGCTGCGCTTTGGTATGGGCTGCTCGCCGGCTGAGACAGTATATGCTGACTCACACTACCTTATTGATCTCAAAGATGGATCCTATAAAGTACATATTCGAAAAGCCTGCTCTGTCTGGGAGAATTGCAAGATGGCAAATGATCTTGACGAAATACGACATTCAGTACACAACCCAGAAAGCCATCAAGGGAAGTGTATTGGCAGACCACTTGGCACACCAGGCCGTAGATGATTATCAATCAATGAACTTCGAGTTTCCGGATGAGAGCATCATGATAGTAACTGATTGTGAAGTACCTGGACCGGATGAAGGACCTGAACCAGGATCCCGATGGTCTATGCACTTTGACGGAGCCTCCAATGCTTTGGGAAATGGTATCGGCGCCATCATCATATCACCTCAAGGTACTCATACTCCACTCACTGCCCGGCTGTGTTTCAACTGTACCAACAACATGGCGGAGTATGAGGCGTGCATCATGGGTCTTCAAGCTGCGATCGACCTAAGGATCAAGTTTCTGAGCGTCTTCGGAGATTCCGCTCTTGTGATCAATCAAATCAAAGGAGAGTGGGATACGAAACATCCCAACCTGATTCCTTACAGAGAATGTGTGTTGACCTTGATCCCCCACTTCACAGAGATAACCTTTGAACACTTTCCAAGAGAAGAGAATCAGTTGGCGGACGCGTTAGCTACAATGTCTTCAATGTTCAAGGTCAAATAGGATAATGAGGCTCCCCGGATCATCACCTGGAAACTGGACGAACCGGCATACTGTTGTGATCTCGAAACTGAATTGGTGACTGAGAAGCCTTGGTACCATGAAGTGAAGAGATATCTGGAAGCTCAGGAATACCCTGAAGGTGCATCTGTCAACGATAAGAAATTCCTGAGGAGGTTCGCAGCAAAGTTCTTCCTTAGCAACGACATCTTGTATAAGCGAAACCATGATTCAACCTTACTGCGTTGTGTGGATAAGACTGAAGCAGAAAGGATCATGGAAGAGCTACATGAAGGGACCTTTGGTACACATTCCAGTGGACATACAATGGCTAAGAAAATCCTACGGGCAGGATATTACTGGTCCACAATGGAGGCTGACTGCTACCAACATTCCAGAACATGCCATAAGTGTCAGATCTATGCAGACAAGGTGCACGTTCCTCCGGTTCCCCTGAATGTTCTGACTGCGCCTTGGCCGTTCGCAATGTGGGGCATAGATATGATCAGCGAGATTAAACCTACGGCATCTAATGGGCATCGCTTCATCCTAGTGGCGATTGATTATTTTACGAAGTGGGTCGAAGCAGCATCCTATGCTACGGTAACCAAGACTGTTGTGGCACAGTTCATTCGGCATAATCTGATTTGTCGATACGGCGTCCCAAAGAGGATTATTACAGACAACGGTACCAATCTGAACAATAAGATGATTGCTGAGCTCTGCGAGCAGTTCAAGATACAGCACCACAATTCTTCTCCTTACAGACCGAAGATGAATGGGGCTGTAGAAGCAGCAAATAAAAATATCAAGAAAATCGTGCAGAAGATGACAGTGACTTATAAAGATTGGCACGAGATGTTACCGTTCGCTCTACATGGGTACCGTACCTCAGCTAGGACGTCAACCGGGGCAACTCCTTTCTCTCTGGTTTATGGTATGGAGGCAGTCTTACCGATCGAAGCACAAATACCCTCTCTCCGGATAATGAAGGATGCAAATCTGAACGAAGATGATTGGATCCAGACACGACTTGATCAGCTAAACCTCATTGATGAAAAGAGACTTGCTGCTATCTGTCATGGTCAGACGTATCAGAAACGGATGATCAGGGCATTTAACAAAAAGGTCAGACCACAGGAGTATCAAGTTGGGGATCTGGTAATCAAGAGAATCATCCTTCCTCAGAGTGATCCAAGGGGCAAATGGACCCCTACGTACGAAGGGCCATTTGTGGTTAAGCATGTGTTCTCAGGAGGAGCCATGATATTGACCAACATGGATGGTGACGACCTCCCTCACCCCGCTAATGCAGACATAGTAAAAAATACTACGCATGAAAAAAGACCCGCTAGGCTGACATGCCTAGGCAAAAGTTAGGGCTTCCAGTCGAACCAAAAGGGTTCGGGCAAAATGAAGGGATGAAAATGAAAAAATCTGTACACCCGGCAAGTCGAAAACCTGAAAAGGCGGCTTGGGCAAAAATGGGTATCCCGGTGGACTGAAAACCCGAAAGGGCGGTCCAGGCAAAAATTAGGGATAAAGCGTAATACTATGTCTCATTGATCACTTTGCATCCAGAATCCGGTATCTACATCAAGTTCAGACGGCATCGATCAGTCAGCTTCACCTTCAACCAAGGTCATCAAGTGATGAGACGCTCGGAGTTATAAAGGCAATAGCAGAGTTGAAACCCAGTGGGATCATTCATTTCACACAGTTGTTTTATTTTTGTACAAAATTTGTATAAACTCTCTTGTTCGGCGGCGTTCCTCTTACTAGGACGTCAGCCTCTTGTACACAAAACGCCTATTTCCAGGCCATTCAAAAATCAATACAAATATACTTTTCAGTTAAACGTGCCAAATGTTTTTCTTTTTCCGTTTTGTTTTGCGAAGAACGTCCAAGGTTCAATTTGTGATATATGCATTGACAATAATCTGCTAACTCATAAATATTTGCATACGAAACAAAGGAATTAATTGCAGGTGACACTAGAAACAGGGGCAATAAAGAGTTGTCTAAAGCAATTCAATTGTCTATCCTCCAAGGTACCAAGGTAGGTTCAGCTAAAGAACATAACCAGTACATATCAATTCCCCAGAGAGTAAGTCAGCAGTCAATGCATTCACCTCCAAGCAGAGTTATCAAATCTCAAGGAAATTGAGTATCCTCCCATAGATCTCAATACTTCCCCAGCAGCATATATTCTTAACAAGCATCCCCGGCAGTCTTGGTCTAAAGATTGTTCCCCGGCGGTATCTCAATATTCAAAAGAGTCACTTCCCCAGCATATCAAAACTTCCCCAAGAGAGTCCAATCCAGTTTCCCCAGGAAAGTTGGAATTCATCTCCCCCAAGCAATAAGCTTATCCCCAGTAGATTCTGGAAGCTTATCCCCTCACAGAGCACGAACGCGTCGTCCGGCTTGATTTAAAGAGTTATTTCCTTAACAGGATATAACTGGGTTATCCTCAGCCAAAAGCCACGGAAAGAGCGTCCTCGACGAAGTCTTCTTATCCCCAGCAAAGTCTACTAACACTTCCAACTCAACAATGGTATCTCCAGCAAGTTATCATCAACAACTCAACAAAGTATCTCTCTCCCCACAGAGTATCGCCCCTCAGCATGGTCGCTAGAGTATTTTTCTCCCCGCAGAATCTTCCATTTGCCAAGTTTATTCCGCAACGGAGTCATCTTCTCCTACCGGTATTCTTGCAGTTATCATCCCCAGCGGAAGCAAAAGCTTATTCTTCAACATCAGCCCAGGATATGACTTCCCGGCACCCGTCAAGGATTTAATTTCCTAGACAAAAACATATATAAAACATTACATACATCATTATAGCATGCATAGACGCATCATATCATACAAATCTCATTTATGTTGAGAACATCATTGCTTGATCCATATCATGCATTGCATATGACTGACCTTTACCTTTCAGGAAAGACGCAGTTGAAGTTCTCAATCATATTTCAAGACCTAGACCGGTTCAGTTAATCGATTCCAAAGATTTCTTATCCAGCCCCAGACCTTCTCTAGTCCAGCTAAATCGACTCCCAACAGATTTTTCTGATAAAGACTCAGTAGAAGTTATCCCAGGTTATAATTTCCTATTGGCCCTCTCTCCGACGGTGTATGAGATTTCCATTTTAGGGTTTTCTTTAAGATTATGATTGTCAGATGGGTTCCCTCTCCGACAGTGAGTGAGGTGATAGTCTCCTATGGTTCCCTCTCCGACGATGAGTGAGGTGGTAAGTCCTTTTCAGATGTTTCCCTCTCCGACGGTGAGTGAGGTGATAGTCTCCTATGGTTCCCTCTCCGACGGTGAGTGAGGTGGTAAGTCCTTTTCAGATGTTTCCCTCTCCGACGGTGAGTGAGGTGATAGTCTCCTATGGTTCCCTCTCCGACGGTGAGTGAGGTGGTAATCCCTTTTCAGATGTTTCCCTCTCTGACGATGAGTGAGGTGATAGTCTCCTATGGTTCCCTCTCCGACGGTGAGTGAGGTGGTAAGTCCTTTTCAGATGTTTCCCTCTCTGACGGTGAGTGAGGTGATAGTCTCCTATGGTTCCCTCTCCGACGGTGAGTGAGGTGGTAAGTCCTTTTCAGATGTTTCCCTCTCCGACGGTGAGTGAGGTGATAGTCTCCTATGGTTCCCTCTCCGACGGTGAGTGAGGTGGTAATCCCTTTTCAGATGTTTCCCTCTCCGACGGTGAGTGAGGTGATAGTCTCCTATGGTTCCCTCTCCGACGATGAGTGAGGTGGTAAGTCCTTTTCAGATGTTTCCCTCTCCGACGGTGAGTGAGGTGATAGTCTCCTATGGTTCCCTCTCCGACGGTGAGTGAGGTGGTAAGTCCTTTTCAGATGTTTCCCTCTCCGACAGTGAGTGAGGTGATAGTCTCCTATGGTTCCCTCTCCGATGGTGAGTGAGGTGGTAAGTCCTTTTCAGATGTTTCCCTCTCCGACGGTGAGTGAGGTGATAGTCTCCTATGGTTCCCTCTCCGACGGTGAGTGAGGTGGTAAGTCCTTTTCAGATGTTTCCCTCTCCGACGGTGAGTGAGGTGATAGTCTCCTATGGTTCCCTCTCCGACGGTGAGTGAGGTGGCAAGTCCTTTTCAGATGTTTCCCTCTCCGACGGTGAGTGAGGTGATAGTCTCCTATGGTTCCCTCTCCGACGGTGAGTGAGGTGATAATTCCTTTTCAGATGGTTCCCTCTCCGACGGTGAGTGAGGTGATAATTCCTTTTCAGATGGTTCCCTCTCCGACAGTGAGTGAGGTGATAATTCCCTTTCCGATTATAATTGTCTATTGGTTCTCTCCCTGATACTGTGAAGATGGTAATTCCCACCAAGATTTTTCTCAACGAGCGTTGTTGAAGTTAAAGTCACCCAAGGTTCTCTTACCATTCATGCTAAGGTAGTGACCACCTCTGGTTCATTCATCATCTTGTGAAGCTCCAGATTCAGCTCCTGTAACCAGTCAGGACACATTTATACCAAGCATTTGAAAACCAGCTCCTGCAACGTGTCAGGTACTTATTTTCCTTTTGCAGGTATGCAGGTTCTCGCTAAGGAATCTCTTACGTGATCAACATCCATATGGCATCTATAAGCCCATCATCCTATCCATCAACCCCTAAATGGCATCTGTAAGCCCATTTCCACCATCACTGCTACTATGTGAGCGCAAATTTCTGGGCACTCTAGTGTTCAATCATCTTCTACCCTCGGATTACGAAAGGCACGACAACCAATCTGCATCCTCAGGTCTAAGAAGATTGAACAGGGGCAACTGTTGTACCCCAAAATTTGCCCTCCCATATTCTCCAAGAAATTTCCAAGTCAAGCTTCAAAATCTCCCCAAGGGTTGCACAGTCAAAGATCTCCTATACAGTCAAAACCAGGGTTTGTGTTCTGATCAAGAAAATGAAACTTCCAAAGGCACAATCAAGTCTCATATGCCTACAAATATGGTCAAGCATCCTCATATCAAGTTTCAAGGCATTCAGCTCAAAATTGCACAGTCAAAAACCCTAATTGCACTACAGTCAACTGTAGGGGCAAAATGGTCATTTGATAGTCAGAAGTTCAAATTTTTGGTCAACATATCATTTTGAAGCCACAAACATCATTTGATCAATGCTTGATCATGATTCTCAAAGCTTGGCTCAAAAATCATCAAGATGTAAAAGTTTCCTTATTTGGACAGTTGAAACAGTCAACTGAAATTGACCAGAGCATAACTTTCACATGGATTATCAGAAAAATTCCATCCAAAGCTCATTTTGAAGAGAAAGACATTTCCTACAACTCATCTTCATACTTCAAGTCCAACAAATGCTCTCACTAAAAGTTATCAATTTCAACATTATAGGTCATTTTCAAAAGTCAACAAAAGGGGACTTTAAGTCAAGGGCCATAACTTGAGATTGGTAAATCAAAATGACATGGGACCAAAGGCATTGGTTAGAAGACTCAAAGACCTTTCCAAAATGTCCAAGAACATGAGAAAATCCTAAAAATTGAGCAAGTTACGCCTTGTGGAAGTTGGGAAATTTTTGGATATTTTGAAAAGTCAACATTGATTCAAATGACCTAAAATTGCTAATGGGCCCATTTTTCTTCCATGATTCATCATCCATGACATATGCATGACCACTTGGCCCAAAGGGAAGTTTTTATTCATTTTTTATTTATTTATTTGAATTTTTATTTATATTAATTCACTTAAATCAATTAAATATGTGAAAAATACTTAACTTAACCTAATAAATCTTTTTGTACATGTTTTAGTCTCAATAATTCGTGCACATTCAGATATGGGAAGATTTGGTTTGATTGGATCCTAATTGATACAAAATTGCATGGAAAAAGATATGAAAAAATCCTAGAAAATCAAATTTCCAAAATCAATGAATGCAATGGATTTGATTGATTTTTCTTGACCTAATTCACTACTACATATGCTAGGATCACAACCCTAATCAGAATACACACTAAGCTGCGCAAGAAGGCCATAATCAAACTTGAAATTTTTTCTCCAAAAACTCAAAACTGCAAACTCACTTCCAAGGCGATTCAAGACCTAATTTTTGTTCCATTAGCTTGCTCAAGTGTCATTGAACGTTTCCCAATCAAGAACATCCATCAAAACCTCAGGAATTGGTATACAGAATCTGGAATACCTCGTGAAAAATTCATGATCGTGTTTTAAAACTTATGCATCTTCATAACATTTTATTCATTGATTCATATTCCTGATGAAGTTCTGAAGCTAACCAATATATTTAATTGCCTTTTTATGTGTTGTACGCAAATATGCCATTGTTGATATTTAGGGTTCAAGAAGCTTGGAATTAGGGCTTTTGTAATGGGGAAAAATTAGCCCTCAAGACCACCGCCATTAGAATCATCATGGCTGGACGAACAAGAACCAACCCTCGCGCTCAATTTATGAGCGTCTGAGGGCTAATCGCTATTTTCTGGAAAGCTACCTAACAGAACGCGTGTAAAACCGTGGCCTAAATGTTTTGTATTTCAGGAACATGAAGACGATGATGTCGTGGCTGCCAACGACTGGCTGGTTTAAAATTCGCGCGCAATAATCCATTAACGCGTTATTTCATATTATATTATTTGTTGTTTATTTATTTAACAAAAGGTTTCAGTGGTTCAGCTGGCAAGCGTTGAGTGTGTTCACATCCAAGACCTGGGTTCGAGCCCCAGGTCTTCAATAATTTCCATGTTATTTTTCCTTTAACGTTCACGTGCAGCGCTTATGTTGAGGATCATGATACACCTCTTAATCCAGCCATCCACGTGCTCCTGGAGATCAGATCAAAGGCTGAGAATTGATGAGCACCATAGGCTTGAGTCAACGCCTCTGCACGTGCCCAGTAAAAGTCCACCAGGCCTTGCTAAATGGGCCAGATTACTAAGGCCAGACCCCCACTTTGGGGACTACCACCCCCCTAGGTTTGCAAATTTTTCTTTTTTATTTTATTTTCTTTATTTATTTAAATCTTTTACTTTTAATTATTATTTGTTTAAATTAATTAATTATTTTTATAAAATACAAAATATCATAAAAAATCAGAAAAGATAAAAAATATAATAAATATTTTATTTTAATATTTCTTGTAAATTAATGCATGTAAATTAATTAGTTTAAAATAGGGTTTTAATTTTAATTTCTTTCATAACAAAAATCTAAAAAATATAGAACTAGGTTTAATCAATGTTTTATTCCTTTTTAATTTTTTCTTTTTCACAATAATATTATTTATTTTATTTATTTTCATAATTAAATTTGTATATAAAAATTAGGTTTAATTTAGGTTAAAAACTTCAATATTTTTCTTAATAACTTAAAAATAATTAGAAATAGGTTTAGCATTTTATTTTAATTTTAATTAATTCTTTTTATATTAAATCTTAAAATACATAAAAATGCCAAAAAAAAAACAAAAACAATTTATTTTCTTAAATTAATTAATTCATGTAATTTTAATATTTGGCAAAAAGTGTCCAACGCCCTCGTTTCGATTTAATTCTTATTTCGTGTATTTATTTTATTTTGCTTAAATAATTATGTACCTCTCCCGAAGCCATGTAAATTACTTCTCGCACTTTTCAATTCTTTATTTTCTGTCAAATCGGGTCCTGGTTAATTTTGGCGATGTGGACCCGCGCCATTTGTAATAGCTTTAGATCTTTACTTTTCCTCGCAACTTTTTAACTGTTAATCAAAAGCATGAAAGAATGTATGGACGAAATAAAAACAAGCGTAGAACACCAATAACATGACAAGACAAATACAAATGAAAACGACACACGAATCGCACACACCACCCCTAGGGTACGCCTCACTGTTGCCTTGCCTCGAAAGGTGATCGTCGAGTAGAGGATGTCTTAGTAAGTCCTCATGATCCGGGAACCTGGCATGAGGGTAGCTTCTAAGGTATCTTCCCATTGCTCCGGTGATCACCATGTCCCGAACTTCGAATTGACCCGAACACCTCCAACGGTGGTGCTACCTACCTCTCAATGGTGGGATGGCACTACTTTAAAGGACATTTACACAGACGAATTCCTTAGGGTAGGTAGACGACTCTAGATACTTGCTCTAAATTCAAAACAAATTCAAAAATACTTTTCACACCGACACCTTTTCAAAAAGCTTTCGAAAGCAACTTTTCAAACACTCTTGAGGACTGATACAAGAGTCGAACTGGAATTTTCAAAGAAACTTTTTAAAACCCACAGCTGAAAAGCAAACAAACCATTTTTGAAAACACAATGAGCAAGTATCTAAGAGCCCATGGATAACCATGGATAGAAAGGGTGCTAACACGTTCCCTTTCTATAACCTACCTCCCGAACCGAGAGAAATCTCTTTAAGGAATTTTTCTGTGCTTTTGTCCTTTCCATTTGGAGAAAATAAAAGACGGTGGCGACTCTTGCTTCCGCGACATTTCGCGAACCAGCGTTAAACAGTCAGTTCCAGATCCACCGATCACAGAACTGGCGACTCTGCTGGGGACAAACTATAAAGTGAGGTGTACCTTAGGGTAGTTCATAACTGTGTTTTCAATTGTACTGACTTGCTTGCTTTACTATTGTGGGTTGCATGGGAGTTACATAGATCCTAACCCGGATTTGGGGATACCCTGTTTAGGTAGCATAAGCTGTGAGGGACCTGTCCGACGTAGACCGACACAGGTGAAGCAGTGGCTACGTTGGTGTGGCACCTTGGTCTGTACCGATATCCCTTGTGTCGCAACGAGGAGAATATGGGTCTTCTAAGGATTCATTAAGCACCAACAACCTTAGAACCTTAATTGACACAACTTGGCCTTTAGAATTGTAGCAGTATGCTACGCCCATTGAGGCTAAACTCTCGTGATGGTTCTGGACGCAAGAAAAGATTGCGATGCTGGAGTTATGACCGATTGAGGGTAGTCAATGATATTGGGATCCTCTAAGAACCCAGTTACTTTTAATTAGGACAGGTATGAACCAACAAACTGAAAGAGGGTAGTACCTAGACCTCATGCTGGCCTAAACTTTAGGGGCTTGCCTTGTGTGACTTGTGTGCCTTACCATGTTTGCCTTTGTATCTATTTGTGGTGTGCTTTATCATAACATCATAGCATCATGAGAATTGCATGCATCCTGCATAAGGACTGACCATTTCAAAGACAAGAGGGTTTCACCTTTGCTCTGTTTTGTAGGACATTATGATGCCTGTGCGAAGGAATACTATCCGGTTCAACTTTGTTCATTCACCTGAGTTGCTTGATGAGTTGGTTAGCAGAATTCCAAATACCACTTCCTTCATTCAGAGGCATGGTTCCCTTCTCAGTTTAGTCACTGCAAAGCGGGATCAACAGTTGATGAGTGTTCTGACCCAGTTCTATGACCCTCTGTACCAGTGCTTCACCTTTCAAGACTTCCAGCTGGTCCCTACCCTGGAAGAGTTCTCTGATTTGCTTGGTATCCCCATCTTGGATCAGACTCCCTATACTGGTTGGGAAAAGACCCTCAGGCTTGAGGATGTGGCTGCAGCTCTTCCTTTGACCCATCAAGAGGTAACAGACAACTGGGTGACTAGAAGCGGAGTTAAGGGTTTCTTGGCCAAGTTTCTGATTGGCAAAGCTAACAGTTTCTGGAATGACCTGGACTTTAGGGCATATGAAGACATCTTGGCTCTCCTAATCTATGGGTTGGTCCTATTTCCTAATCCCGACAACTTCATCAATGTCACCGCCATAAGGATCTTTATGTCTCAGAATCCTGTGCCCACTCTCTTGGGTGACATCTTGCAACAACTTCATGCCCGTACTACCCGAAGACGAGGAACCCTATGGTGTTGTATCCCTTTGTTGGTGAGGTGGTTTATTTCACACCTCCCTAAGTTCGTACTAAAGAACCAAGAAGGAAGAGGTTGGGCTCACAGGTTAATGTCTCTCACCGATAAAGACATCATTTGGACTTGCAGAGGTTTGGATGAGATAGCTATTATTGATCGATGCGGGGAGTATCCTAATGTTCCTCTGATTGGTACCCAAGGAGGGATCTCCTACAATCCATGTCTAGCACTCCGTCAGTTTGGAAGAGCAAGAAGGGCAGGTCCCCATGAGATGTTGGTGCCTCACATCAGTTTCGAGTTTCAGGTGGATAGTGACGAGCTGCGTCGTAGGTTCATCAAGGCTTGGGACAAAGTTCATAAAGCTGACCCACAAGAGTTAGGGCCAAAGAATTCTTTACCTATGGAAGCCTACTACAAATGGGTTCGCATCCGCGCTCAGAAGTTAGGTATGCCGTATGAAGCTGTCAGACCCGTCATTCTTGAGTGTCCTGACAAAGATGGTGTTACTCCAACTGTCCTCCCTCCTCAGCTACCTACTGATTATGAGACATTGAAGAGATCTTGGTCGCAACTGCGAGAAGAGCGGGATTCTTACCGGGAAAAGTTCAACGAGCAGGAATCAAAGATCCAGAAGCTGACCAAGCAGTTGGAGAATGAGAGAGCTCTGAATGGCTACATCCGTACTGAGAAGAGGAGACCATGGGATCAATAATGAGCTCCAGATGTGCTTTTACAGTTTTATTTCCTTTTCAGTATTTCCTTTCATGTAACGCCTAAAGGGCAACTTGTTGAATAATTTCAATTGCAAAGTTAAATCTAATGAAGTGTGTTCCTTTTTGTTTACAAAGTTGACTCCCGATTGTCTTTGAAAACATGAATCATACGCATTTCATACATCATGTGCATAGCAGGTTTTTCCTCTTTTCAGGTTGCTTACAAGTCTTCGCTGTTTATTTCAGCATCATGAATCCCGAATCTGCATCAACTGAGACATCAATCAAGGCTCTTCAGGTGCAGAATGCACAATTCCAGGAATTAATCAAGGGTCTGGCTCAAGGCCAAGAGGAGCTGAAGGCTATGCTCCTGAAGAAGGAGAAGAAGAAGAAGAGAAGAACTGTTCTGTTCAACTCAGGCCGAAGGTTTGGCAATGCTCTACAGCAGGAAGAGGCTGGTTCTTCTGTTGACAAGAGTTCTCCTCAGGCAGAAGCAAGGGTTCCTAGTCCGGTAGTCTCCGACAACGAGACTGATTTTGATGAAGAGCAGTACCCTCCTGCAGACGACAAATACAAGCAACTGGAGGATAGGTTGAAAGCTATGGAGATTCAACAGGTACCGGGGCCGGATTTCGGAGATTTGGGTTTGTCAACTGGTGTGATCATCCCTCACAAGTTCAAAGCACCATCCTTCTCTAAATATGACGGGGCGTCTTGTCCCAAGCTGCATCTAAGGTCCTATGTTCGGAAAATTCAGCCGTACTCGGCGGATAAGAATTTATGGATCCACTTCTTCCAGGAGAGTCTTTCAGGGACTCATCTCGAATGGTTCTATCAGCTGGATGGGACCAAGGTTCGTAACTGGAAGGAGTTGGCTACTGCTTTCTACAAGCAGTATCAATATAATGCCGACCTTGCCCCTACACGTACCCAACTCCAGGGTATGTCGTTAGGTGCAAGTGAAGGTTTTAAAGAGTACGCTCAGAAGTGGAGAGACCTGGCTGGCAGGGTGCAGCCACCATTGACTGATCGGGAGTTGGTAGACATGTTTTTGGGGACCCTATCTGGGCCATTTTTCAACCATCTCATTGGGAATTCTTCTGCTGGGTTCACTGATTTGATTCTGACTGGAGAGAGAATTGAAGCTGGATTGAAGTCTGGAAAGATTGCAAAGGGTGCATCGTCTAGTTCGGAAAAGAAACCATTTAAGAAGGAGTCTAGTGCCGTATATGGTTCCCGGAGATCAGAGAGACCGGAGCGCCGCCAATCTGTCAGTGCGGTAATGATTGCTAAGCCTGCTGCCGCTCCTCGGCCGACCAATCCTCAGAGGGCTGAAAGACCCCGGAGGGAGTTTACCCGGTTAAGCATGACCCTATCGCAGATCCTGCCACAGTTGCTATCCACCAATTTGGTGACTGTCAGGGAGGCTCCGAAGTTCCCCAATACTGCATCTCCTAAGTACAACCCGAATGCTCGTTGTGCTTACCATTCAGATAGCCCGGGGCACTCTACCGATGACTGTTGGGCATTAAGGAACAAGCTGCAGGACCTTATTGACGCCAAGGAGGTACAGTTTGAGGCATCTGAGAAGCCTAATGTAGTGACAGCGCCCCTGCCTGCTCATGGAGTGAATGCTATTGGGGACGAAGAGGAAGTTGATGAAGCTGAGTTTGATAGCTGGATCTACCCGGCAACCGACGGTGGACTTAACAATTGGAGCGCAAAAGACAATCTCCCTGTTTCTCTTGTTACTGAGTAATGAATTCCTATGTTTTGTTATTTTGTAATAAACAATAAATAAACTCTATGGCCCAGTGTCTTACCCGAGGCACCGTGGTTCTATTTAGGAGGGCATATAAATTGTCATTTCATATATCATGAATGAAAATCTTGGACGTTTTCCCGCATTACAAATATTGTGCTCCTTTTCTGTCTTTCTTTCCTTTACATATATTTCAAAACAGCTGTATTTACACACACACTCACTCATACAGGTTTCAATCCACTCTGGATCTTACTGATAACAACCCTGCTACTGCCAATTATGACTTCGAAAATCCGATCAACTTAGCCGAAGACGGAGGTGAAGATGATTGCGAAGTGCCTGGCGAGCTTGCAAGACTGTTGCTTCAGGAAGAGAGGGCAATTCAACCCCATGAAGAGCCAGTGGAAACAATCAACCTGGGTACTGAGGCAGACATGAAAGAGGTAAAGATTGGTGCCAACCTAGAGCTCAGCGTGAAGCAACGGTTGACTCAAATGCTGCATGATTATATGGAGATCTTTGCCTGGTCCTACGAAGACATGCCCGGGTTGGATACCGATATTGTGGTCCATCACTTGCCAACTAAGGAAGACTGCCCTCCGATTAAGCAAAAGGTCCGTCGGATGCGTCCAGAGATGTCTGAAAAGATTAAAGCCGAGGTCATGAAACAGTTTGATGCTGGGTTCCTTGCAGTGACTTCTTACCCTCAGTGGGTCGCTAATGTGGTGCCGGTACCTAAGAAGGATGGAAAAGTCAGAATGTGTGTCGACTACAGGGATCTGAACAGGGCCAGCCCCAAGGATGACTTCCCTCTACCTCACATTGATGTCCTTGTTGATAATACAGCTCAGCACAAGGTATTCTCTTTCATGGATGGCTTTTCAGGTTACAATCAGATCAAGATGGCACCTGAAGACATGGAGAAGACTACATTTGTTACTCAGTGGGGCACCTTCTGTTACAAGGTCATGCCATTTGGATTAAAGAATGCTGGGGCAACCTACCAACGTGCCATGGTTGCTTTATTTCATGATATGATCCATCATGAGATAGAAGTGTATGTTGACGACATGATCGCAAGGTCCCAGACTGAGGAAGAGCATCTAGATCATCTGCAGAAGTTGTTTGACCGGTTGAAACTATACAAGCTGAGATTGAACCCGAACAAGTGCACCTTCGGGGTAAGATCTGGAAAATTGCTAGGCTTCGTGGTCAGTGATAAAGGTATTCAAGTGGACCCTGCTAAGGTCAAAGCTATTCAAGAGATGCCAGTTCCCAGGACAGAGAAGGAGGTCAGAGGCTTTTTAGGACGCCTGAATTACATTGCTCGGTTCATCTCACATCTAACCGCTACCTGTGAGCCAATCTTCAAGCTGTTGAAGAAAGATCAGGTAGTACGTTGGAACGATGAATGTCAGGCTGCTTTTGACAGAATCAAAGAGTATCTCCAAGAACCACCTATCCTTATGCCACCGGTTGAAGGGAGACCTCTGATCCTATATCTGACAGTACTCGACAACTCAATGGGGTGTGTGCTGGGGCAGCATGACGAGTCTGGCCGAAAAGAGCATGCCATTTATTACCTTAGCAAAAAGTTTACCGACTGTGAGACCCGATACTCACTGCTTGAGAAAACTTGCTGCGCTTTGGTATGGGCTGCTCGCCGGCTGAGACAGTATATGCTGACTCACACTACCTTATTGATCTCAAAGATGGATCCTATAAAGTACATATTCGAAAAGCCTGCTCTGTCTGGGAGAATTGCAAGATGGCAAATGATCTTGACGGAATACGACATTCAGTACACAACCCAGAAAGCCATCAAGGGAAGTGTATTGGCAGACCACTTGGCACACCAGGCCGTAGATGATTATCAATCAATGAACTTCGAGTTTCCGGATGAGAGCATCATGATAGTAACTGATTGTGAAGTACCTGGACCGGATGAAGGACCTGAACCAGGATCCCGATGGTCTATGCACTTTGACGGAGCCTCCAATGCTTTGGGAAATGGTATCGGCGCCATCATCATATCACCTCAAGGTACTCATACTCCACTCACTGCCCGGCTGTGTTTCAACTGTACCAACAACATGGCGGAGTATGAGGCGTGCATCATGGGTCTTCAAGCTGCGATCGACCTAAGGATCAAGTTTCTGAGCGTCTTCGGAGATTCCGCTCTTGTGATCAATCAGATCAAAGGAGAGTGGGATACGAAACATCCCAACCTGATTCCTTACAGAGAATGTGTGTTGACCTTGATCCCCCACTTCACAGAGATAACCTTTGAACACTTTCCAAGAGAAGAGAATCAGTTGGCGGACGCGTTAGCTACAATGTCTTCAATGTTCAAGGTCAAATAGGATAATGAGGCTCCCCGGATCATCATCTGGAAACTGGACGAACCGGCATACTGTTGTGATCTCGAAACTGAATTGGTGACTGAGAAGCCTTGGTACCATGAAGTGAAGAGATATCTGGAAGCTCAGGAATACCCTGAAGGTGCATCTGTCAACGATAAGAAATTCCTGAGGAGGTTCGCAGCAAAGTTCTTCCTTAGCAACGGCATCTTGTATAAGCGAAACCATGATTCAACCTTACTGCGTTGTGTGGATAAGACTGAAGCAGAAAGGATCATGGAAGAGCTACATGAAGGGACCTTTGGTACACATTCCAGTGGACATACAATGGCTAAGAAAATCCTACGGGCAGGATATTACTGGTCCACAATGGAGGCTGACTGCTACCAACATTCCAGAACATGCCATAAGTGTCAGATCTATGCAGACAAGGTGCACGTTCCTCCGGTTCCCCTGAATATTCTGACTGCGCCTTGGCCGTTCGCAATGTGGGGCATAGATATGATCGGCGAGATTAAACCTACGGCATCTAATGGGCATCGCTTCATCCTAGTGGCGATTGATTATTTTACGAAGTGGGTCGAAGCAGCATCCTATGCTACGGTAACCAAGACTGTTGTGGCACAGTTCATTCGGCATAATCTGATTTGTCGATACGGCGTCCCAGAGAGGATTATTACAGACAACGGTACCAATCTGAACAATAAGATGATTGCTGAGCTCTGCGAGCAGTTCAAGATACAGCACCACAATTCTTCTCCTTACAGACCGAAGATGAATGGGGCTGTAGAAGCAGCAAATAAAAATATCAAGAAAATCGTGCAGAAGATGACAGTGACTTATAAAGATTGGCACGAGATGTTACCGTTCGCTCTACATGGGTACCGTACCTCAGCTAGGACGTCAACCGGGGCAACTCCTTTCTCTCTGGTTTATGGTATGGAGGCAGTCTTACCGATCAAAGCACAAATACCCTCTCTCCGGATAATGAAGGATGCAAATCTGAACGAAGATGATTGGATCCAGACACGACTTGATCAGCTAAACCTCATTGATGAAAAGAGACTTGCTGCTATCTGTCATGGTCAGACGTATCAGAAACGGATGATCAGGGCATTTAACAAAAAGGTCAGACCACAGGAGTATCAAGTTGGGGATCTGGTAATCAAGAGAATCATCCTTCCTCAGAGTGATCCAAGGGGCAAATGGACCCCTACGTACGAAGGGCCATTTGTGGTTAACCATGTGTTCTCAGGAGGAGCCATGATATTGACCAACATGGATGGTGACGACCTCCCTCACCCCGCTAATGCAGACATAGTAAAAAATACTACGCATGAAAAAAGACCCGCTAGGCTGACATGCCTAGGCAAAAGTTAGGGCTTCCCGTTGAACCAAAAGGGTTCGGGCAAAATGAAGGGATGAAAATGAAAAAATCTGTACACCCGGCAAGTCGAAAACCTGAAAAGGCGGCTTGGGCAAAAATGGGTATCCCGGTGGACTGAAAACCCGAAAGGGCGGTCCAGGCAAAAATTAGGGATAAAGCGTAATACTATGTCTCATTGATCACTTTGCATCCAGAATCCGGTATATACATCAAGTTTAGACGACATCGATCAGTCAGCTTCACCTTCAACCAAGGTCATCAAGTGATGAGACGCTCGGAGTTATAAAGGCAATAGCAGAGTTGAAACCCAGTGGGATCATTCATTTCACACAGCTGTTTTATTTTTGTACAAAATTTATATAAACTCTCTTGTTCGGCGGCGTTCCTCTTACTAGGACGTCAGCCTCCTGTACACAAAACGCCTATTTCCAGGCCATTCAAAAATCAATACAAATATACTTTTCAGTTAAACGTGCCAAATGTTTTTCTTTTTCCGTTTTGTTTTGCGAAGAACGTCCAAGGTTCAATTTGTGATATATGCATTGACAATAATCTGCTAACTCATAAATATTTGCATACGAAACAAAGGAATTAATTGCAGGTGACACTAGAAACAGGGGCAATAAAGAGTTGTCTAAAGCAATTCAATTGTCTATCCTCCAAGGTACCAAGGTAGGTTCAGCTAAAGAACATAACCAGTACATATCAATTCCCCATAGAGTAAGTCAGCAGTCAATGCATTCACCTCCAAGCAGAGTTATCAAATCTCAAGGAAATTGAGTATCCTCCCATAGATCTCAATACTTCCCCAGCAGCATATATTCTTAACAAGCATCCCCGACAGTCTTGGTCTAAAGATTGTTCCCCGGCGGTATCTCAATATTCAAAAGAGTCACTTCCCCAGCATATCAAAACTTCCCCAAGAGAGTCCAATCCAGTTTCCCCAGGAAAGTTGGAATTCATCTCCCCCAAGCAATAAGCTTATCCCCAGTAGATTCTGGAAGCTTATCCCCTCACAGAGCACGAACGCGTCGTCCGGCTTGATTTAAAGAGTTATTTCCTTAACAGGATATAACTGGGTTATCCTCAGCCAAAAGCCACGGAAAGAGCGTCCTCGACGAAGTCTTCTTATCCCCAGCGAAGTCTACTAACACTTCCAACTCAACAATGGTATCTCCAGCAAGTTATCATCAACAACTCAGCAAAGTATCTCTCTCCCCACAGAGTATCGCCCCTCAGCATGGTCGCTAGAGTATTTTTCTCCCCGCAGAATCTTCCATTTGCCAAGTTTATTCCGCAACGGAGTCATCTTCTCCTACCGGTATTCTTGCAGTTATCATCCCCAGCGGAAGCAAAAGCTTATTCTTCAACATCAGCCCAGGATATGACTTCCCGGCACCCGTCAAGGATTTAATTTCCTAGACAAAAACATATATAAAACATTACATACATCATTATAGCATGCATAGACGCATCATATCATACAAATCTCATTTATGTTGAGAACATCATTGCTTGATCCATATCATGCATTGCATATGACTGACCTTTACCTTTCAGGAAAGACGCAGTTGAAGTTCTCAATCATATTTCAAGACCTAGACCGGTTCAGTTAATCGATTCCAAAGATTTCTTATCCAGCCCCAGGCCTTCTCTAGTCCAGCTAAATCGACTCCCAACAGATTTTTCTGATAAAGACTCAGTAGAAGTTATCCCAGGTTATAATTTCCTATTGGCCCTCTCTCCGACGGTGTATGAGATTTCCATTTTAGGGTTTTCTTTAAGATTATGATTGTCAGATGGGTTCCCTCTCCGACGGTGAGTGAGGTGATAGTCTCCTATGGTTCCCTCTCCGACGATGAGTGAGGTGGTAAGTCCTTTTCAGATGTTTCCCTCTCCGACGGTGAGTGAGGTGATAGTCTCCTATGGTTCCCTCTCCGACGGTGAGTGAGGTGGTAAGTCCTTTTCAGATGTTTCCCTCTCCGACGGTGAGTGAGGTGATAGTCTCCTATGGTTCCCTCTCCGACGGTGAGTGAGGTGGTAATCCCTTTTCAGATGTTTCCCTCTCTGACGATGAGTGAGGTGATAGTCTCCTATGGTTCCCTCTCCGACGGTGAGTGAGGTGGTAAGTCCTTTTCAGATGTTTCCCTCTCCGACGGTGAGTGAGGTGATAGTCTCCTATGGTTCCCTCTCCGACGGTGAGTGAGGTGGTAAGTCCTTTTCAGATGTTTCCCTCTCCAACGGTGAGTGAGGTGATAGTCTCCTATGGTTCCCTCTCCGACGGTGAGTGAGGTGGTAATCCCTTTTCAGATGTTTCCCTCTCCGACGGTGAGTGAGGTGATAGTCTCCTATGGTTCCCTCACTGACGATGAGTGAGGTGGTAAGTCCTTTTCATATGTTTCCCTCTCCGACGGTGAGTGAGGTGATAGTCTCCTATGGTTCCCTCTCCGACGGTGAGTGAGGTGGTAAGTCCTTTTCAGATGTTTCCCTCTCCGACGGTGAGTGAGGTGATAGTCTCCTATGGTTCCCTCTCCGACGGTGAGTGAGGTGGTAAGTCCTTTTCAGATGTTTCCCTCTCCGACGGTGAGTGAGGTGATAGTCTCCTATGGTTCCCTCTCCGACGGTGAGTGAGGTGGTAAGTCCTTTTCAGATGTTTCCCTCTCCGACGGTGAGTGAGGTTATAGTCTCCTATGGTTCCCTCTCCGACGGTGAGTGAGGTGGCAAGTCCTTTTCAGATGTTTCCCTCTCCGACGGTGAGTGAGGTGATAGTCTCCTATGGTTCCCTCTTCGACGGTGAGTGAGGTTATAATTCCTTTTCAGATGGTTCCCTCTCCGACGGTGAGTGAGGTGATAATTCCTTTTCAGATGGTTCCCTCTCCGACAGTGAGTGAGGTGATAATTCCCTTTCCGATTATAATTGTCTATTGGTTCTCTCCCTGATACTGTGAAGATGGTAATTCCCACCAAGATTTTTCTCAACGAGCGTTGTTGAAGTTAAAGTCACCCAAGGTTCTCTTACCATTCATGCTAAGGTAGTGACCACCTCTGGTTCATTCATCATCTTGTGAAGCTCCAGATTCAGCTCCTGTAACCAGTCAGGACACATTTATACCAAGCATTTGAAAACCAGCTCCTGCAACGTGTCAGGTACTTATTTTCCTTTTGCAGGTATGCAGGTTCTCGCTAAGGAATCTCTTACGTGATCAACATCCAGATGGCATCTATAAGCCCATCATCCTATCCATCAACCCCTAAATGGCATCTGTAAGCCCATTTCCACCATCACTGCTACTATGTGAGCGCAAATTTCTGGGCACTCTAGTGTTCAATCATCTTCTACCCTCGGATTACGAAAGGCACGACAGCCAATCTGCATCCTCAGGTCTAAGAAGATTGAACAGGGGCAACTGTTGTACCCCAAAATTTGCCCTCCCATATTCTCCAAGAAATTTCCAAGTCAAGCTTCAAAATCTCCCCAAGGGTTGCACAGTCAAAGATCTCCTATACAGTCAAAACCAGGGTTTGTGTTCTGATCAAGAAAATGAAACTTCCAAAGGCCCAATCAAGTCTCATATGCCTACAAATATGGTCAAGCATCCTCATATCAAGTTTCAAGGCATTCAGCTCAAAATTGCACAGTCAAAAACCCTAATTGCACTACAGTCAACTGTAGGGGCAAAATGGTCATTTGATAGTCAGAAGTTCAAATTTTTGGTCAACATATCATTTTGAAGCCACAAACATCATTTGATCAATGCTTGATCATGATTCTCAAAGCTTGGCTCAAAAATCATCAAGATGTAAAAGTTTCCTTATTTGGACAGCTGAAAAAGTCAACTGAAATTGACCAGGGCATAACTTTCACATGGATTATCAGAAAAATTCCATCCAAAGCTCATTTTGAAGAGAAAGACATTTCCTACAACTCATCTTCATACTTCAAGTCCAAGAAATGCTCTCACAAAAAGTTATCAATTTCAACATTATAGGTCATTTTCAAAAGTCAACAAAAGGGGACTTTAAGTCAAGGGCCATAACTTGAGATTGGTAAATCAAAATGACATGGGACCAAAGGCATTGGTTAGAAGACTCAAAGACCTTTCCAAAATGTCCAAGAACATGAGAAAAGCTTAAATATTGAGCAAGTTACGCCTTGTGGAAGTTGGGAAATTTTTGGATATTTTGAAAAGTCAACATTGATTCAAATGACCTAAAATTGCTAATGGGCCCATTTTTCTTCCATGATTCATCATCCATGACATATGCATGACCACTTGGCCCAAAGGGAAGTTTTTATTCATTTTTTATTTATTTATTTGAATTTTTATTTATATTAATTCACTTAAATCAATTAAATATGTGAAAAATACTTAACTTAACCTAATAAATCTTTTTGTACATGTTTTAGTCTCAATAATTCGTGCACATTCAGATATGGGAAGATTTGGTTTGATTGGATCCTAATTGATACAAAATTGCATGGAAAAAGATATGAAAAAATCCTAGAAAATCAAATTTCCAAAATCAATGAATGCAATGGATTTGATTGATTTTTCTTGACCTAATTCACTACTACATATGCTAGGATCACAACCCTAATCAGAATACACACTAAGCTGCGCAAGAAGGCCATAATCAAACTTGAAATTTTTTCTCCAAAAACTCAAAACTGCAAACTCACTTCCAAGGCGATTCAAGACCTAATTTTTGTTCCATTAGCTTGCTCAAGTGTCATTGAACGTTTCCCAATCAAGAACATCCATCAAAACCTCAGGAATTGGTATACAGAATCTGGAATACCTCGTGAAAAATTCATGATCGTGTTTTAAAACTTATGCATCTTCATAACATTTTATTCATTGATTCATATTCCTGATGAAGTTCTGAAGCTAACCAATATATTTAATTGCCTTTTTATGTGTTGTACGCAAATATGCCATTGTTGATATTTAGGGTTCAAGAAGCTTGGAATTAGGGCTTTTGTAATGGGGAAAAATTAGTCCTCAAGACCACCACCATTAGAATCATCATGGCTGGACGAACAAGAACCAACCCTCGCGCTCAATGTATGAGCGTCTGAGGGCTAATCGCTATTTTATGGAAAGCTACCTAACAGAACGCGTGTAAAACCGTGGCCTAAATGTTTTGTATTTCAGGAACATGAAGACGATGATGTCGTGGCTGCCAATGACTGGCTGGTTTAAAATTTGCGCGCAATAATCCATTAACGCGTTATTTCATATTATATTATTTGTTGTTTATTTATTTAACAAAAGGTTTCAGTGGTTCAGCTGGCAAGCGTTGAGTGTGTTCACATCCAAGACCTGGGTTCGAGCCCCAGGTCTTTAATAATTTCCATGTTATTTTTCCTTTAACGTTCACGTGCAGCGCTTATGTTGAGGATCATGATACACCTCTTAATCCAGCCATCCACGTGCTCCTGGAGATCAGATCAAAGGCTGAGAATTGATGAGCACCATAGGCTTGAGTCAACGCCTCTGCACGTGCCCAGTAAAAGTCCACCAGGCCTTGCTAAATGGGCCAGATTACTAAGGCCAGACCCCCACTTTGGGGACTACCACCCCCCTAGGTTTGCAAATTTTTCTTTTTTATTTTATTTTCTTTATTTATTTAAATCTTTTACTTTTAATTATTATTTGTTTAAATTAATTAATTATTTTTATAAAATACAAAATATCATAAAAAATCAGAAAAGATAAAAAATATAATAAATATTTTATTTTAATATTTCTTGTAAATTAATGCATGTAAATTAATTAGTTTAAAATAGGGTTTTAATTTTAATTTCTTTCATAACAAAAATCTAAAAAATATAGAACTAGGTTTAATCAATGTTTTATTCCTTTTTAATTATTTCTTTTTCACAATAATATTATTTATTTTATTTATTTTCATAATTAAATTTGTATATAAAAATTAGGTTTAATTTAGGTTAAAAACTTCAATATTTTTCTTAATAACTTAAAAATAATTAGAATTAGGTTTAGAATTTTATTTTAATTTTAATTAATTCTTTTTATATTAAATCTTAAAATACATAAAAATGCCAAAAAAAAAAACAAAAACAATTTCTTTTCTTAAATTAATTAATTCATGTAATTTTAATATTTGGCAAAAAGGGTCCAACGCCCTCGTTTCGATTTAATTCTTATTTCGTGTATTTATTTTATTTTGCTTAAATAATTATGTACCTCTCCCGAAGCCATGTAAATTACTTCTCGCACTTTTCAATTCTTTATTTTCTGTCAAATCGGGTCCTGGTTAATTTTGGCGATGTGGACCCGCGCCATTTGTAATAGCTTTAGATCTTTACTTTTCCTCGCAACTTTTTAACTGTTAATCAAAAGCATGAAAGAATGTATGGACGAAATAAAAACAAGCGTAGAACACCAATAACATGACAAGACAAATACAAATGAAAACGACACACAAATCGCACACACCACCCCTAGGGTACGCCTCACTGTTGCCTTGCCTCGAAAGGTGATCGTCGAGTAGAGGATGTCTTAGTAAGTCCTCATGATCCGGGAACCTGGCATGAGGGTAGCTTCTAAGGTATCTTCCCATTGCTCCGGTGATCACCATGTCCCGAACTTCGAATTGACCCGAACACCTCCAACGGTGGTGCTACCTACCTCTCAATGGTGGGATGGCACTACTTTAAAGGACATTTACACAGACGAATTCCTTAGGGTAGGTAGACGACTCTAGATACTTGCTCTAAATTCAAAACAAATTCAAAAATACTTTTCACACCGACACCTTTTCAAAAAGCTTTCGAAAGCAACTTTTCAAACACTCTTGAGGACTGATACAAGAGTCGAACTGGAATTTTCAAAGAAACTTTTTAAAACCCACAGCTGAAAAGCAAACAAACCATTTTTGAAAACAGAATGAGCAAGTATCTAAGAGCCCATGGATAACCATGGATAGAAAGGGTGCTAACACCTTCCCTTTCTATAACCTACCTCCCGAACCGAGAGCAATCTCTTTAAGGAATTTTTCTGTGCTTTTGTCCTTTCCATTTGGAGAAAATAAAAGACGGTGGCGACTCTTGCTTCCGCGACATTTCGCGAACTAGCGTTAAACAGTCAGTTCCAGATCCACCGATCATAGATAGCAATATGTTATGGAAACTGTGCGGGGTATACCGCCACGGTTAAAGCAATAGCTATATTAGTGCGACATATTTGTGAGTATCGGTAGCCTTTGAGTCAATCAAAGAGAATACGGGGCCGCTGAGTGATGTCATTAAGCACTAATGAACTAGAACCTTACTTGACCATCCTGGCCTTTTATTAGGGGTAGTGAGATGACCGGCTTTGGTGCAGTCCGAAGTGGGTAGATACTCGATACTACACTCATTGAGGGTTGTTTTCTTGCAATATTTTGGTCGGTAGTTAAGTGGCTAAACCAAAACAATGAACATAGAAAACAATCTAATGATATTGAGCTCCTTAGAACCTGGTTACTATTTATAGGACAGGTTTTGAGCCAACTAAACTCAAGAGGGTACTTACCTATGAAACCTCATGCAAGCCTGGAACTAGGGTTTTGTGTGACTTGCTTGTACATGTGTTTGTGCATACATCATGAACATCATAAAGCATCATATGCATCCACTAACCATTTCAAGGGTTTGGATCTTCATCTTTGTTCTTGTTTTGTAGGTTATGGAATCTCTTCGCAGGAAAACAATTCAAGTCAACCTTGTGAGGATCCCTCCTCAACTCAAAGAGCTTACTTCCAGGGTTCCAGAGAATTCTCTCTTCAGTGAAAGACATGGTATACTTCTCAACTTAGTCAACACCAGCATTGAAGAAGACATGGTGAAAGTTCTCTTCCAGTTCTTTGACCCCCTACACCACTGTTTCACATTCCCTGATTACCAATTGGTGCCTACTTTGGAGGAATTTTCTCAACTCCTGAGAATTCCTATTCTTAATCAACTACCCTACAACGGTATGGAAAAAGAACCAAAGCCTGAAGATGTTGCTCAAGCATTACACTTGCAACCGTCTGACATCAAGGGGCATTGAGAAACCAAAAGTGGTGTCAAGGGTTTCTTGGCAAAGTTTCTGTTTGAGAAGGCCCAAGACTGCTGGAATTCTCTTGATCTGCAAGCCTTTGAAGAGATTGTGGCACTCCTTGTTTATGGGTTGGTCTTGTTCCAAAACCCTGACCAACTTATAGATGTGAATGCTGTCAAGATTTTCATGTCCAAGAATCCCATACCTACATTACTTGGGGACATCCTACACTCATTTTACACACGAACAATGAGGAAAAGAGGTGTTCTCATGTGATGTACTCCTCTCCTAGAAAGGTGGTTTATTTATCACCTTCCACAATCAGTTTTGAAGAATGAGCAGGGTTTAAGGTGGTCACAACGGTTGATGACCCTCACACATTTTGATGTACATTGGTGTTCTCGGTCCAGAGAAAATGTCATCATCATTGATCGTTGTGGTGAATTCCCTAATGTCCCATTACTTGGCATTAGGGGAGGCATTACCTACAACCCCTGTCTAGCTTTAAGACAATTTGGATATGCTCGAAGGGATGGCCCTCATGACATGCTGATTCCTGACCTAGTTTTTGACTTCGACAACGATGCGCAAGGACTTCGACAAAGGTTCATCAAACCTTGGAGGATGCCTAACAAGGTAGACAGTTAGACACTGGGGCACAAGAATTCCATCCCCCTTGAGCCTTACCTCAAGTGGGTACGAACCCGCTCCCAGAATTTTATGATGCCATATCCTCACATTCTCCCCTTGATTAAAGAACCTGTTAAGGAAGGAGAGGTTCCATACACCATCCTACATCCTGACATGCCAACATCATGGGAGGAAATGCAAAAGAGTTGGATCCAACTCAAAGAAGAACGGGATACTTTTGAAGCCAGCTTCTATGCCAGTGAGAAGAAGGTTTTAGAGCTCACCCGCCGACTTCACGAGGAGGAAACTCTCAACACCTACATCGCACCAAAGAGGATGCGCAACGTCTTTTTACATTAAGAATTTTGTAATATTTTGCCCATGGGGCACTTATGTACTAACAAGTTCTTCTTAATATGACATGTGTTCCTTTTGTTTGTAACAAATTTGAATTTTTGAACCCTTGAATGCATTATATGAATAACATATCATTCATCATATGCATAAGCAGGTCTTCAAGCCAGGTTTCCTTATCTTTCTACTGTTTATTTCAGCAAGATGGATTTGGAGCAAACAGTGAAGGACCTACAGGCACAAAATTCACAATTTCAGCAACTCCTCATGACCTTGGCAAAGGGTCAGGAGGATCTCAAAGTTCTGCTAGAGAAGAGTAAAGAGAAGAAAAAGAAAAAGAGACCGGGGGTAGCTACTTTTGGAAGAAGATTTGAGGGCGATGCTAGAAGGACTCTTGAATTTCCTTCAACATCTGACGAATGGATTGGCAAGGGGAAAGGAGTTACTGTACCTTCTGAATCTGAGGTAGAAGAGGAGGAAGAGGAAGCGGATGAAGACTATTCAGAACAACAGTATCCACCAGCAAATGACAAGTATAAGAACCTTGAAGACAGATTGGCAGCTATGGAGTTGCAGAGGGTGCCCGGATTGGATTTTGAGGAACTGGGATTGGTAGTCGGGATTGTAATCCCTCCTAAGTTCAAGGTGCCAACATTCGCCAAGTACGACGGTCTGTCTTGCCCTAAGATGCATTTAAGATCGTATGTTAGAAAGATCCAGCCACATTCATCCGACAAAGATCTATGGGTGCACTTTTTCTAAGACAGCTTGTCTGGCACTCAGCTAGATTGGTTTTATCAGCTCGAGAGATCAGAGGTCCATAATTGGGAAGACTTGGAAGCTGCTTTCTATCGTCATTATCAGTATAATGTTGATTTGGCGCCTACCCGTACTCAGCTACAAAGTATGGGGATGGCTTCAAATGAAAGGTTTAAGGAGTACGCCCAGAAGTGGCGTGACCTGGCTGGAACGATGCAGCCACCGCTATCAGATAGGGAATTAGTTGACATGTTTTTGGGGACCCTATCTGGCCCTTTCTTCAACCATCTAATCGGAAGCTCTTCGGCAGGATTTACTGAGTTGATTTTGACCGGCGAGAGGGTGGAAGTCGGTATCAAAAGTGGAAAAATTCAAAAGGATGCTTCCGCATCCACAACTGCTAGAAAACCTTTCCTAGCCAAGAAAGAAGCATCTGCTGTATACACTCAAAAAAATCGGGAAAGAGAGGAACGTCGACCAACAGTGGAGGCCGTATTAATACAGAAGTCCGCATCAGATCAGCTTAGAAATAGTCAACCGAGGAATGATCAGCCCAGAATTTATCAGCAAAGGCCACCATGATAGTTTACCCCAGTAAATATGACACCTGCTCAAATCCTTCCACATCTCCTGAAGTTGAATCTTGCTAATTTAAAAGAGGCGCCAAAGAATGTAAATACCACCTCTCCATCCTACAACTCAAAATCCAAGTGTGCTTACCATTCCGACAGTTTTGGGAACGATACCAATAATTGCTGGGCACTCAAGAACAAAATTCAGGATTTAATTGACGCCAAAGAGGTTGAATTTGACGCTCCGGAAAAGCCCAATGTCATATCCGCGCCAATGCCCAAGCACGGCCACAATGTGCATGCTTTTTGTAAAATTTCCATGTTACTGATGTTGCCGATCTGTTGACTCCATTGTTAGTAATAAAAGAAAATTTGTTGAGGGCCGGGATCTTTCCTGGTTGTGACGAAGACTGCCATTTTTGCTTGAACATTCAAGATGTTTTCCCAATGTTAAAATCAGGTGTCCAACGCCTGATGGATACTCAAGAAATACTTTTCCAGAAAACCCCTGTTAACACTTTCAATCCAATTACTCCTGATACTTGTGATACCTCAACCAATGATATTGCCATCATAACCATTTCCGACAATCCTCCCAAGGCTTGCAAAAGGCCTATCAAGATTACACCCAACTCTGAATGTGTACCTCTCAAGATCACTATGCCGGGACCTGTCCCATACCAATCAAGCAAAATGATACCGTGGAACTATGGGGGAGAAATCTTCTACCACGACATTAAACAAATCGAAATAGTCCAAGAAATCTCTGAAGAAGACCCTGACATAGGGAACATCGCGGGTACAAGCAAGATTACCCACAGTGGCCGGATCTTTTCTCCGGAGATTGCTCCTCCCCGAGCAGTCTTCGGACCCTTAAAAGCTTCTGCACCTGTTGGACCCTCTGTGCAAGGCCCAGTGATTGAAGAGTTGAACACTCCTAAAGAAAGACCATCCGCTGATAACACCGACAAAGGTAAAGGGATACTGGAAATGCCTATCAGGATAAAGGCTCATGCTGTGGTTATCCCCGAAACCACTCATAAGGAGATGGATGAAATCCTTAAAATAATCAGAAAAAGTGACTACGACGTTGTGGAACAATTAGAGAAAACCCCTTCTAAAATCTCAATGTTGGCTCTCCTGATCTGTTTAGAGGCCCATGCTAAGGCCCTGATTAAGTTCTTGAAGACGGCACATGTGCCCCAAGAGACTTCGGCTGACCAATTCCAGGATTGTGTGGCCAGTCTTACTGCTGACAATGGCCTGGGTTTTTCCGACGCTGACTTAACTCCCAAAGGAAGGAAACACAATGATGCGTTGCATGTTTCAGTTGAGTGCCGAGGAACCACCCTCGCCCATGTCTTGGTTGATACTGGTTCTTCCCTGAATGTGCTGCCAAAGAAGGCCTTAGATCGTCTAGATTACGAAGGTTTGACTCTCAAACCTAGTAACATCGTCGCCAGAGCTTTCGATGGTTCCAAAAGAATGGTTCATGGAGAGGTTGATATTCCCATCAAGGTAGGCACTAAAGTGTTCAACTCCACCTTCTATGTGATGGACATCCGTCCGTCATACTCATGTTTGCTAGGAAGACCGTGGATCCATTATGTCGGGGCAGTTACATCCTCTTTGCACCAGATGCTGAAGTATCCTGTTAAGGGTAAAATCATAATTGTGCATGGCGAGGAAGAGTAGATGATTAGTCATCTCAATTCCTTTCGATATGTGGAGTTAGACGGCGAGTTCATCGAAACACCTTTTCAACATTTTGAGGAAGTTTATTCCGAGGTAGCAGTTGCGAAGACAGCAGTTGAGGTACCTATCGTTCCCAAGTATGTGGCTAAGATGGCATCTCTCAAGGATGCAGAGGTTGTGATTAAGGAGGGGAAGAGCATAGTATGGGGACAATTGCCTGACTTTCCCCATAAGACGGACAAGTTTGGTTTAGGGTTTACTGCTGCAGGACAGAAGGCCATGCGTCGTTCTAAGATTGGAAGATCACCTGTCAAGATTTCTCACCATGGAATCAATGCTGTAGAGAATGAAGATGAGGAGAGCCACTTTGAAGACTGGATTTTTCCGACTGTCGAAGGGGGTTTGAGCAATTGGGAAGCAAAGGATTTCGTTCCTATCACCTTTATCAACCAGTAATTTTATCTTTGAACAATTTCCCATTTATGGTCTGTAATAACTAAAACAATTCACACACTATTTTTGCCTCATGCCTTACCTGGGGCATGTAGGTCCATTTGTAAGGGTTTGATTTCCTTCATAATCATATGCCATGTTTTAATGAATCATTGGACGTTTTTCATCTATAAACTGTTCATTTTCTTTCCTTTTTGCATTTTTGTTTGTTTAAGGATGGTTATCCCTTACACACACCCACACTCACAAACGCAGGTATCCATCCACTCCGGATTCCATGGGTGACTACTCTATTTTAGCCTTCGATAACTCTGAAGATTTGGTCAATCACGCTGAGTACGAAGCTGACGAAGATTGTGAAGTGCCGGGAGAGTTAGCCAGACTTCTACAACAAGAAGAGAGGGCCATTCTGCCTCATGAAGAGTTGTTAGAAACCATCAACTTAGGGACAGAGGAGTACAAGAAGGAAGTAAAAGTGGGTGCCAACCTGGAACCGAGTGTCAAGGAGCGCTTAGTACAGTTGTTGAATGAATACGTTGAAATCTTTGCCTGGTCTTATGAAGACATGCCAGGGTTAGACACATATATCGTGGTTCACCGTCTCCCTACAAGAGAAGACTATCCACCGATCAAGCAAAAGGTTCGCCGAATGAGACCTGACATGTCTGAGAAGATTAAGGCCGAAGTAATGAAGCAATTCAACGCCGACTTTCTGGATGTTACAACCTATCCACAATGGGTTGCTAACATTATGCCCGTACCCAAAAAGGATGGCTAGGTCAGAATGTGTGTGGACTATCTAGATTTGAACAGGGCTAGCCCTAAATATGATTTTCCGCTACCACATATTGACATTTTGGTTGACAACACAGCTCAGCACAAAGTATTTTCTTTCATGGACAGATTCTCGGGCTACGACCAGATCAAAATGGCCCCCGAGGACATGGAGAAAACTACCTTTGTCACACATTGGGGTACCTTCTGCTACAAGGTGATGCCGTTCGGACTAAAGAACGCAGGGGCAACCTATCAACGCGCCATGGTAGCTTTATTTCATGATATGATACATCATGAGATCGAAGTTTACGTAGACGACATGATAGCTCGATCACAAACAGAAGAAGAACACCTTGAACATTTGCAGAAGCTGTTTTCCAGGTTGAAAGAGTATAAACTCAGACTGAATCCAAGCAAGTGCACTTTTGGAGTTAGGTCTGGTAAACTTCTGGGATTTATTATCAGCAACAAGGGCATTGAAGTCGATCCAGCTAAAGTGAAGGCTATACAAGAAATGCCTGCCCCCCATACTGAAAAGGAGGTTAGAGGATTCTTGGGACGCTTGAACTATATCGCCAGGTTCATCTCTCACCTGACGTCTACCTGTGAGCCAATTTTCAAACCGTTGAAGAAAGATAAGGTAGTTGAATGGAACCACGATTGTCAAGTTGCTTTTGATAAGATCAAGGAGTATTACTAGAACCTCCTATCCTGATGCCACCCGTCAAAGGAAGGCCGTTAATCATGTATCTAACTGTTTTGGACAACTCAATGGGGTGCGTACTGGGCCAGCATGACGAGTCTGGTCGAAAAGAGCATGCCATTTATTACCTTAGCAAAAAGTTTACCGACTGTGAGACTCGCTACTCGCTGCTCGAGAAAACTTGTTGCGCTTTGGTATGGGCTGCTCGCCGACTAAGGCAGTATATGTTGACTCAGACCACTTTGTTGATTTCCAAAATGGATCCGATCAAGTATATCTTTGAAAAACCTGCTTTATCTGGAAGAATTGCTAGATGGCAAATGATCCTGATAGAGTATGACAACTAGTATACTACCCGAAAAGCTATAAAGGGGAGTGTACTAGCTGACCATCTAGCTCATCAAGCCGTCAAAGATTATCAATCTATGAGATTCGACTTCCTTGACGAGGACATCATGACTTTGAACAACATCGAAGGTGACGGTCCGTATGACGGACCTGAACAAGGATCCCGATGGACCCTGTACTTTTATGGTGCTTCAAATGCACTTGGCAACGGTATCGACGTAGTACTCATTTCCCCAGAAGGTTGCTGTTGTACCCAAAATTTGCCCTCCCATATTCCTCAAGATTTGTCAAGAATGATCCTCAAATTAGCTCAAGGGTTGTACAGTCAAAGCACCTCCTAAGGCAGTCAATTCAAAATTAGGGTTTTGGTTCTTTCAAGGAATTTAGGGTTCTCAATGGTTCAATCAAGTCTCATAGGCCTATATGCATTCTCTAGCACCTACATGCCAAGTTTCAAGACTTACAGTGTCAGTTTGCACAGTCAAAAGCTCCATTTGATCTACAGTCAACTGCAAGGGCAAAATGGTCATTTTGTAGTCAAAAGTCATAATTTTTGGTCAACATATTATTTTGAGTTCACAATCATCATTTGATCAAGTCTTGATCATGATTCCACAAGAATAACTCAAAAAATCATCAAGGTGCAAAATTTACTATTTTTGGACAGTAGAAAAGTCAACTGTACCTTGACCAGGGCATAACTTTTTTATGGTTTATCAGGAAAATTCCATCCAAGGCTCATTTTGAAGAGGATGCAATGTCCTATAATCCATCTTCACACTCCAAGTTCAAGAAATGCTCTCACAAAAATTTACCAATTTTTACATTATAGGTCAAATTCAAAAGTCAACAAATGTACACTTTGAGTCAAAGGCCATAACTTGAGATTGGTAAATCCAAATGACATGGGACTAAAGGCATTGGTTAGAGGACTTCAAGAGATTTCCAAAATGTCCAAGAACATGGTCATATGATCATAATTGAGCAAGTTGTGCATTGGAGAAGTTGGGAAATTTTTATGAGTTTGCAAAAGTCAACTTTGCTCAAAACACCTTCTTTTTGCTAATGGGCCTCAAATCTCTTCTTGAAACTTCACCCATGACTTATGCACGACCCACCAAGCTTAATTGGATTTATTTTCTTATTTTTATTGATTAATTGGATTTTTAATATATATTAATTCATTTAATTAATTTAAATTACAAGAAAATAGAAGATTTGATTTTTTAAATCAATTTGTGAAGCAAATATGATCAAAGCACATGGGTTGGATCCAAATTTTTGACCTAATTTGTTTCCCTTATACATAAGCAAGCTAACCATACCCTAGCACACGATTAAAAAGCTGCAGAAACGGCCATAGCAAATTCAAGAATTTTCAAGAAAAGTCAAAACCTGTTCTTGCATTCTAGGTCGATTGAAGGCATTTTGTTCATCCAAACACCTTGCAGGAGGCACTAGGATTGATTTACAATCAAATTCAAGCATCAAAGCTCAAGGAATCACGATACACAGTCCCACGGTTTGCCCTTATATTCCATAATTGTATCTCTTAATTCATGCGCATTTAACATGTTTTTGTGACTGATTTGCATTGTTAGAGACCATACAAAGCTAATGGAATGAATTAATTGGACTATAGTGCCCTGAATCGTAAGATACCATGACTGAATTTCTAGGTTTCTTGAGCTCTTAAATGGGGCTTTTAGATCCAGGAAAAATTAGGAATAGTGAGATACATGACTGAAATTGTGAGACCAAGACGATTCCAACCCACACCTCGCGAAACATTTATATTCACTGTGCTTCTAATCGCTATTTTTCCTTGCAGGAAGTAGTGGGGGTTAAAAACCCCCGATATCTGATTCTAAATATGCAGAAAAAAGGTTGAAGACGATGATGTGTAATCGTCTGGTTGGCTTATTTGAAAAGCGCGCGTTTTTTTTTTATAATTTCAGCATATTGATTTTTTTTGCATATATAATAAATACTTATTATTCCAATATCAATTGAAGCATGATGGTGTAGTGGCAGGGACGCTGGCCTGGAAGCATTGGGACCTGGGTTCGAATCCCAGGTCCCCCCAAAACACTTATTCCATTTTTTCTTTATGTGTTCACATGCAGATTCCAAAAGGTGGTCCACCATGCACCTCTAACCTCAAAACGTCAGGTGTCTCCAAACTCAAATCCAATGGCCAGAGTGGAGTCCTCACCATAGTCTCTAGTCAACGCCTATGCATGGGATGGCTATAGTCAAAGCAGGCTTGAGCATTGTTGGGCCATAAAATTCCAGTAAAACCTCCTGATTTGGGCCAGCACCCCCTGGGTTTATTTCTTTTTTTTCTTCTTTTATTTTTTTCACTTAATTGTTTTTATTATTAATTATTATTATTATTACTTAATTAACCAAATTAATTTTTTCATAATAAAATCAGAAAACTAAAAAATATAATATTTTTTTATTATTATTTATTAAAATTAATTTCACCCTTTTATTATTTTTGTAAATAAATAAATAAATAATTAATTAATTTAGTTTTAATTAGGTTAATTTTAACTTTTTTGCAATAATTTTAAATTAACGTAGAATTAGGGTTTTTAATAACTTTTGACCATCTTTTATTTTTTCCTTAAAAAACATAAAAAACTCAAAAAAATATCTTTCTTTTATTTAATTAATTAATTAGTCTAGGTTTAATTTAATTAAATGCAAAATAATAAAAATCTCTTTCTTTCTCAAAAAGGGTCAAAACCCTAAAAACTCTCTGATCCAATTTTTCTCGCGCGTGTGATTATTCTTGATTCATATTTTGATCCTTATAATTGTATTTGCCCCGAGGATGTAATAGCTTTAATTAGGACCTTTTTATCGCTTTTATTTATTTTTCCGCAATTTACTTTTTCAAGGGTTTGTTTTTGGCGATGTAAATACCCGACGCCTTGTAATAGCTTAGTTTTATTTTCCGCAACCATTAACTGCTAGATGTATGCTAACTAGGATATGCATGACAAGACTTATCTTAATTTAAAATCAATCGTAGCTCACCATAACATGTATAAAGATAACTTAACTGAAACCTGACACACTCGCACATGCCACTCCTAGGGTACGCCTCACTTGGTTGCCTCGACGTGGTCATTGAGTATAAGGTGTTTTAGAGGTTGCCCTCCTGTCTAAAGATCAAAGTTGCCTCGAAACGGTTGCCTCGGAAAACAATCTAATACATTAGGGTTACCGCTAAGGTGTCCTACTATTGCTTTAGCGACCACACATGTCCCATAATCGAATTGACCCGAAAACTCCAACGACGGTGCTACCTACTTCTCAATAGTGGGATAGAACTGTCTAAAGGACATTTACACAGCTTAATTTCTTTTGAGTAGGTAGAGGTTCTCAGGTACTTGCTCTTTCAAAACAAAAAATACTTTTCGCACCTACACTTTTCTGACAAAAGTTTTCAAACAAACACTTCATACACTCTTGAGGACAGATACAAGAGTTAAATCGAAGTTTTCAAAACAAAACTTTTTCAAAACCCACAAACACAAGAAAAGCAAAAACTTTTTGAAAACATAGTGAGCAAGTACCTAAGAGCCCGTGGATAACCACGGATAGAAAGGGTGCTAACACCTTCCCTTTCTATAATCTACCTCCCGAACCTGAGAAACATCTCGAAAAGGAATTTTGATATGCTTTTGTCCTTTCCCTGTTGGATTAAATAAAAGACGGTGGTGACTCTTGCTTACCGCGACATTTTGCAAAACGCAAACGCGAACCAGCATTCCAAAACAGTCAGTTCTCATTCCCACCGATCACAGAACTGGCGACTCTGCTGGGGATTTTAATAAGTGAGGTGTACCTTAGGATTAGATCACTTGTGTTTTCAATTGTATGCCTTATATGCTTTAATTTTGTGGGCTTGTATCGGAGTTTTATAGATCCTAACCCAGATCCGGGGTACCCTTTTTTAGGTAAGTAGCAATAAATTGTGAGGGACCTGTCCGGCGTAGACCGCCACGGGTGAAGCAGTAGCTACATTGGTGTGACACCTTGGTCTGTATCGATATCCCTTGTGTTGGAACGAGGAGAATATGGGTCTTCTGAGGAGTCATTAAGCATCAACTGACCTTAGAACCTTACTTGACCATCTTGGCCTTTTTAAGGGTAGTGAGATGACCGACTTTGGTGCAGTCCGAAGTTTGTAGATACTCGATACTACACTCATTGAGGGTTGTTTTCTTGGAATATTTTGGTCGCCAGTTAAGTGGCTAAATCAAAACAATGAACATAGAAAACAATCCAATGATATTGAGCTCCTTAGAACCCGGTTACTATAGGACAGGTTTTGAGCCAACTAACTTCAAGAGGGTACTTACCTACGAACCCCATGCAAGCCTAAAACTAAGGGCTTGCTTGCTTTGTGTGAATATGACTGCCTGTATATACACTTGCTTACCTTTGCATACATGTACATAGCATCATAAAGCATCATATGCATTTGCTAACCATTTCAAGGGTTTGGATCTTCATCTTTGTTCTTGTTTTGTAGGACATGGAATCTCTCTGCAGGAAAACAATTCAGGTCAACCTTGTAAAGATCCCTCCTCAGTTCAAGGAGCTTACATCCAGGATTCCCGAGAACTCTCTCTTCAGTGAAAGACATGGTAGACTCCTCATCTTGGTCAACACCAACATTGAAGAAGATATGATAAAAGTTCTCTTCCAGTTCTTTGACCCCCTACACCACTGTTTTACATTCCCTGATTATCAATTGGTGCCTACTTTGGAGGAATTTTCTCAACTTCTGAGAATTCCTATTCTTAGTCAACTACCCTACAACGGTACGGAAAAGGAACCAAAACTTGAATATGTTGCTCAAGCATTACGTCTGCAACCATCTGACATCAAGGGGCATTGGGAAATCAGAAGTGGTACCAAGGGATTCTTGGAAAAGTTCCTATTTGAGAAGGCACAAGAATGTTGAAATTCTCTTGATCTACAAGCCTTTGAAGAGATTGTGGCACTCCTTGTCTATGGGTTGGTGTTGTTCCCAAATCCTGATCAACTTATAGATGTGAATGCTGTCAAGGTTTTCATGTCTAGGAATCCCATACCTACATTGCTTGGGGACATCCTCCACTCATTTTACACACGAACAATGAGAAAAAGAGGTGTTCTTATGTGCTGTACTCCTCTCCTGGCAAGGTGGTTTATTTCTCACCTTCCACAATCAGTTTTGAAGAACGAGCAGGGTTTAAGGTGGTCACAACGATTGATGACCCACACACATTCTGATGTACATTGGTGTTCTCGGTCCAGAGAAAATGTCACTATCATTGATCGTTGCGGAGAATTTCCTAATGTTCCTTTACTTGGAATTAGAGGAGGCATTACCTACAACCCCTGTCTGGCTTTGAGACAATTTGGATATGCTCGGACGGATGGCCCTCATGACATGCTGATTCCGGACATAGTTTTTGACTTCGACAACAATGCGCAAGGACTTCGACAAAGTTTCATCAGAGCTTGGAGGATGCCTAACAAGGTAGATAGTAAGACAATGGGGCACAAGAATTCCATCCCCCTTGAGCCTTACCTCAAGTGGGTACGAACCCGCTCCCAGAATCTTATGATGCCATATCCTCACATTCTCCCCGTGATCAAAGAGCCTGTTATGGAAGGAGAGGTTCCATACACCATTCTACATCCTGACATGCCAACATCATAGGAAGAAATGCAAAAGAGTTGGATCCAACTCAAGGAAGAACAGAATGCTTTTGAAGCCAGCTTACATGCCAGTGAGAAGAAGGTCTTGGAGCTCACCCGCTGACTTCACAAGGAAGAGACCCTCAACACTTACATCGCTCCAAAAAGGATGCGCAATGTCTTTTTACATTAAGTATTTTGTAATATTTCACCCATGAGGCACTGATGTACTAAACTAATTACTTCTTAATATGACGTGTGTTCCTTTTTTGTCTGCAACGAATTTGAATTTTTGAACCCTTGAATGCATTACATAAATAGCATACCATTCATCATATGCATAACAGGTAGCCTTTTTACAGGTCACTTATCTTCTTCGCTGTTTATTTCAGCAATCATCATGTCTACTGAGCCTTCCACTGAGCAAGCTATCAAGGCCCTCCAGGCCCAAAATGCCCAGTTCCAAGAGTTGGTTATGAGCCTAGCCTAGGGTCAACGGGAGTTGAAGACTCTGATTCTGAAAGAGAGGAAGAAGAAGAAGAAGAGGACCGTCCTATTCAACACTGGACACAGGTTTGGGAATGGACTATAGAATGAGGTTGATCTGACCACCTCATCTGTAGGGAAAGAAAGTCCACAAGAGAGAAGGGTTCCTAGTCCCGTGGTCTCCGACAACGAGATGGATTATGATGAAGAGCAGTATCCTCCTGCTGAGGATAGGTATAAATAGTTGGAGGACCGCTTGAGCGCCATGGAGATACAGAATGTGCCCGGGTTGGACTTTGGAGACCTAGGCTTATCCTCTGGGGTGGTGATTCCCCATAAGTTCAAGGCACCTATTTTTGCCAAATATGACGGAGCCTCCTGCCCAAAGCTGCACCTCCGATCGTATGTAAGGAAGATCCAACCTTACACTGCTGACAAGAATTTGTGGATCCATTTCTTTCAGGATAGTCTTTTAGGGACTCAACTCGAATGGTTCTATCAGCTGGATGGGGCCAGTATCCAAAACTGGGAAGATTTGGCTACTGCGTTCTATAAGCAGTATCAATATAATTCTGACCTCGCTCCTACGCGTACCCAACTCCATGGTATGTCACTAGGGATGTGTGAAGGATTTAAAGAGTACGCCCAAAAATGGAGAGACCTTGCCGGAAGGGTGCAGCCACCTTTGACTGATCGTGAACTGGTTGATATGTTTCTGGGGACCCTGTCTGGTCCGTTCTTCAACCATTTGATTGGAAACTCTTCAGCCGGGTTTACAGACCTTATCTTGACTGGTGAGAGGATCGAAGCTGGTATCAAGGCAGGGAATATACAGAAGGGTGCCTCATCGAGCGCTGAGAAGAAGCCGTTCAAGAAAGAATCTAGTGTCGTCTATGGTTCAAGGAGACCAAATAGATCTGAACACCGCCAAGCTGTCAACGCGGTGGTCATTTCAAAACCTGCCGGTGCTCCTCAACATCACAACCAACAAAGGGGTGAGAGACCTCGAAGGCAATTCACTCGCCTCAGCATGACCTTGTCCCAGATATTGCCGCAGTTACTGACAACCAATTTGGTAACTCTAAGGGAAGCCCCAAAGAATCCGAATACTACATCATCAAAGTATAACCCCAACGCCCGTTGTGCTTATCATTCTGAGAGCCCGGGGCATAATACGGATGATTGCTAGACTTTGAAGAATAAGGTCCAAGACTTGATTGATGCAAAAGAGATTGAGTTCGAGGCGCCCGAGAGGCCTAATGTTGTGACTGCTCTCATGCCCAAACATGGAGTAAATGCTGTAGAGGAAGACTTGTTTATAGCCTCGGTGAATGATATTGTTACCCCGCTGTTGACCGTCAAGAGGAACCTGTTGCTAGCCAATTTATTTCCGGGATGTAGTGAGGGTTGCCATCTGTGTTCTGTTTAACCTACTGGTTGTCCATATTTGAAGTCAGGCATCCAAAACCTGATGGATAATAAAGAGATCATGTTCGAGAAGATTGCTGTTCCTGCCACCCCTACTGAAGAAGTTTCCATTGTTACCATTTTCAACAATTCTCCCAAGGCTCCCTCGAGGAAGCCTGTCAGAATTACGCCTGTTCAAAAGATTTCACCCATAATCATCACTGTTCCGGGGCCTATTCCCTACACCTCTGACAAAGCTGTCCCTTGGCACTATGGGGCAGATGTTTATGTTCTTGGGGTTAAGCAAGAGTTTGATACTAATACCGGCGTCAGCAACATCACCAGGCCTGCTAAAGTCACCCGCAGTGGTAGACTTTTCTCACCAGATATTGCGCCACCAACTATCCAAAGACCTATCGTCGTCACACCTGCAAGTGTGCCTACTCCCCTTCCTGATCAAGTTCCTATTCCTACCCCTGTTACCGAGTCATCTGACGCTCGGGGCAAAGGGATCGCCACTGATATGCCTGCCCAGACGGAGGCACCAAAGACCATTAATGTTGAAGCTTCCAAACAAGAGATGGAAGAGATTCTGAAGATCATTAAGAAGAGTGATTATAATGTAGTTGAGCAGCTGGGGCAAACCCCCGCCAAGATTTATATGTTATCACTGTTGTTGTGTTCAGAGGCCCATGCCAAGGCTCTGATTACCTTCCTGAAGATGGCCCATGTGCCACAAGAGACATCAGCTGATCAGTTTACCGATTGTGTGGCCAATTTAACTGCTGATAATGGTTTGGGTTTCTCCGACGCTGATCTGACGGCTAAAGGGAAGAACCATAACGATGCCCTGCATGTTTCCATTGAATGCAGGGGCACTACTCTTGCACACGTGTTGGTTGAACTGGTTCCTCGTTGAACGTCTTGCCCAAGAAAGCTCTAGACAGGTTGGATTGCGAAGGTTTGGAACTCAAGCCAAGTAACATTGTTGTCCGGGCCTTCGATGGGTCTAAAAGGATGGTGCATGGTGAGGTTGATATTCCAATTAGAGTTGGTTCTCAGGTCTTCGATTCTACATTCTACGTGATTGTTTACCGTGGGAATTGGTAAACAACCGCTGATCTTCCAAAAGGTTACTTATTTGGTTACTTGCAGGATCGATCAGATTGATCCTAAGACATGGTTGATTTTGGGGTTTTGACTAAGTTTGATAATGGTTAAATGACAAAGAAATAAAGAAGCTTTATGTAAATTGCATGAAGAAGAGAACTTGATAAAATAAAGGAAGGCTTGAAATAAAGGCTTTCGATTGGAAAAGTAAAGGAGAAAGCAAGTAAAGTTTCTGGAAAATAAATGACTTTGATTAATAAAGTGGTGTTTCACACATACATTCTCAACAATTCTTTCTCATACGCTGGGTACTCGAATCTATATGAGTGACTTGTATATAATTGTGAACACACGCGAAAAACTGCGTGAACTACTAATATTTATACTAAACATCCCAAGTAACCGTCGGGCAGTTACACTGCTTCGAGATGACTCCACTTGGCACGTTCTCAGCGTTCGATGCTCCAGATCTTGGCACGTTGCACTTGGTAATCGCTGGGAACCGTTTTCCCTCCAAACGTTTGAATCTCAAACCGCTCCACTGTGAGCAATCGAACACCTTCGTCGAGAAGCATCTTCGACGAGAAACACCTTCGACGTCGAAGGCAACCAAATTCTCCCTTGGAAGAAATTCTCTAAGTACATTGCCATCCTCTAACGAACACTTCGACAGAACCAGCTGGTCGAAAACCATCCTTCAGCTTTAATGGCTTACATTAATAAAACAAGGGTGTCGAATTTAGGAGCCAACAAATTGCCCCCCAAGAATGCCTTATTTCGACTCTAAAAAGAAAAAGGCATTCTTTGAAATTCCATGCGACACCTGTCTTTTCATTCTTAGTCACAAATTAAACTGTGCAATTTTTGTCTTCTACCAACCACTGACAATCCCAAGAAAAAGCCATCATTTCATCCGTACCTAAGACGTCACCTCAGTACGGCGTGCAGCGTGCCCAATGTCTTTTCACAAATTGTCATCATGACAATTTCCCACAAATGAGGGCGCACGCTGCACCCTTTCATTTATGCAGAACGGCTATGTCAAAAGGGGAACGCCACGTGTCCCACTACCTTCAGCAACATTAAATGGCATTAAATGGCCTCGAATTTGTGGATTTCCCAACACTATAAATAGCGCCAAGTACCCACTGTGGGACTTTTTCACGCTATCCTGCCTTCAAACTTCCTTGAGCACAAACTCTCTGCAAACTTTGCAAACACCTTGTTCTTCACTTCATCTTCAACCTCAACATCAACAATGGCCTCAGGTTCTTCTACCGCTCCTAGTTCTAACATCCCCTCCAGAAATGCTAAACCCAAGATCTTCTCCACTGCCCCCGTAGTTACTCCTACAGGCCAAAGAAGGGTTCCTGAACCCCTAGACATTGCTGAACGTGAAGCCTATTCACACCAACTCATGATTCCGGTTGGATACTCCAACCAAATCTTCGCCATGTCTGGCCCGCTAAACCCAAGCATCGCTGAAGCCATGAAGATCAAAAGCTTCTTTCCAGTGCTTGAAAAGCTCAAACCTGTTGGATGCTCTAAAAAAGATGCAGAGGATAACGAAGATCCCGATAAGGAGAAAATCGATCTTCGCTTCTTCAATAGGGGTGTTAGGGCTTTCAGGTCTAGCCCTAGCCTCACTCCTGACTACAGTGCTTGGCTGGAAAAAATGGAAAAAAGCCAGGCTTCGATCTGGAAGGACCTGGAAATATTCGACCTAGTTATGTTGTCGAAGACGGGCCTTAACTACTCCCCAGAGATGTTGATAGCTTCCTTGCTCTTCTGGGATTACACTCATTTCACCTTTCACCTTCCCTGTGGAATGCTAACACCCACGCTGTTCGACGTGGCTGCCATCACTGGCCTTCGACCTACTGGGGATTATTTCGACCCAGAGGAAATGTCGGAGGATCAGATTGGATTCTCAGCTACAAAACCAACCTACACCACCTATATCAACCATTACCACGATAAGTCGACGGCCACTGTGTCGGATGTAGAGCATATCGCGTTTCTAGCCCTATGGCTGTCACGCTTTGTGTTCTGCACAAAGTCTTTACAGGTGACAAAGAAGATGGTCACCCTCGCCACCCAACTCCACCATGGCTAAAATATTTGTTTGGCAGAATTAATTTTGGCGAATCTGTACGAGTCGATTAGCAGCGGAGCAACTCTGTTGAAGATCATCGAGAATAGAGCCAGTCTGCTGCTTGCAGGACCTTTTTGGCTACTTCAGTTGTGGCTCAATGCCACCTTCGAGTCTTTCTTACCTCAGAAGACTCAAATAAATGAGCAAGCTCCGGAGATAGCAAATAGGCGCATCGAAGGCACAAGATTGGCTCTACTAACCCCGACTGAAGATGGGCTGGAGCTTCAACAAACCTTTGCAAACTTCGTCTTGATGTTTGCAAGAAGAAAAGAATTTGTTTCGACCATGGCTCCCTTTGCTCGACGAAAGGTTGGTCCAGAATGGTTCACGAGGCCCCATCCTAAGTCGTCAAGTGGCCCTCAGGTCGAAGAACATACAATAATGTGGGAAGCATTTCTCACACCAAGAATAATGCCCCTGCGATTCAAGAGCTCCAAGACTCACTTGAGCCTGATCGCGTATCAACCAAACTTGGTCTCTCTCCAGTTTGGTATCATTCAAACACTTCCTTCTCCTATTTTTCCCAGGGAGAAGTCTATGTTATATTTTTGCAACGACTACACTGAAGACGCTGCCACCAAGCATATCGGCAGGTATGCTGGTCGAACAGTCCTTTCGTTGTTCGACTATCAGCTTAACTTTCTCTGCTCACCATCCTTCGAAGAGTGGTGGAAAAGTTACTACGCTGAAGAGTTCCTCGACGAGAAGGACTTTGTGGACGAACTTCAAAAGTCTTTTGTTCTAGTCCTGGACAAAATAAAGAAGTGTAAGTTCACTCTCTAAATTATTTTGTCTTTCCATTTCGACTGGTAGCCTGTTAATTATAACTTGTCTTCTTTCAGTTGTTCGAAAGCCTGCAGCCAAGAAAGCTGCAGAAGGCCATCAGGGAGGAGGTCCTCTGACAAAACCTCCACCACCGGCGAAAACTATAGCATCGGCGAAAACTACAACAAGCCATCAGGGGGAAGGTCCTTCGAAAAAACCTTCAGCACCGGTAACCAGACTTTTATTATTTTCTTCTGGTTTTAACATTCTGATTTTCGGTGTAACTTCTAAATCGAACTCCAATTGGTTTTTAGGCACCTTCACCCAAGAAACGACCTGCACTGACGGTCGAATCTGGGAGTGACGAAGAAGACGACTCTCCCCCTGCTCCTCTAAAGAGGCGAAAACTGAAGAAGGATGTTCCTTCTCCTGAGACTCGAACAATCAGAATAAAGGTTGCTGGGAGAAAACCCAGGCCACCTCCAGTAATTATTGAAGAGCCAACGGAGGAGGAACTAAATGTTCTGCTCAACAAACCTGTCGAAAGCGACAATTCCAGCCCTGGGGCTGAAGTTCCTCTGCAGGTAATTTCTTTGACCTTTTTTAAACTCAGGTGTCGATGCTCGCGTTCGATTATGTCTCTTTCTAAACTAGAAGATTCTTCTTTTTCAGGAAACCACTAAAGCTTAGCGCCAAAGACTTCTGAAACGCTAGATTCTGATGAACTCAGTAGGCCACAAGAGAAAGAATTGGCGAACGATGAAGCCAACGCTGAAACAGATGAAGCAAATGCTGAGACAGAAGAACAACAAACAGAAGATCAACAACCAAAGGAGATTCAAGTGGTTGATCTGTCGGAGGAACACCATGACGAAGGGGATCACGCTGATGCTGGCACTGCTGAAGTTTAAGTCGAAGATAGTCACGTCGAAGCCAACGCTATTCAACAGCTCCAACCCCAAGACAACGCTGCTGCAAAGGTTACCACCTCAACAAAGCATAGGTCGAAAGAAGACTTAGCACTCTTGAAGCAAACTAATCCAGTTGGCTATCTGAATGCCATTATCGAGAGCAAGGGAAGTTCGTCTGATATTAGTCAGGAGGCTTCTACTCAGTCGGGGAAGTCCACTGAGACTTCTCCTCTCTATGAGGCATTGACGAAGGTCAAGGCCCAGTTCTTCAAGAAAGATTTGATGAAAGCTTTGGAGGGGGACCCTACTGCTCCGTCGTGTTTGGGAGCTGTTTTGAACGCAGTAGACTTGCTAGCTGTGACTTCGGAGGTTTCAAGCTTTATCATGGAGTTATACTCCATTATTGATCAAGTCTCAGCAGACTATCGGCGACAAATGGGCTTCAACAGCCAGCTTGAAGCGTTATATGGCAAAAGTTCTTCTGCATGGACTGCTATAGCAGAGACGACTTCTCGAATTGCAGAGTTGTCGAAGCAAAAGGCATCTAAGCAGGAAGAAATTGATGCCATAGATCGAGAGAATGCTTCCATAAAGGCGCAAATCGAAGAGCTGGAGGCTAAGATGAATGCCAACACTAAGCGCAAGGTGGAGCTTCTCTCGACTGTTCCAGACAACGAGAGTCAAGCTGAAATCACACAAGGCCTAGAATTTGCTGAGAAAGCTCAAGCCTTCGACGACCAAATTGCCAAGCTTGCCCAGGCGAATGCCTTGTGCAACAAAAGTCTGGAGTTGCAGCAAGCGAAGTACCTTCGACTCAAAGATTCCATCCCCTTCTGATTGACTCAGCCCTTTAACCATATATTGTAATATGTATTTGACAATATTGCCATTTTGGCTAATTTATAAAATTTTCCATTTTGGCTTATTTATGGTTAATTTCGTCATTACTTGTTATTTATTTTGATCTCTTGGAGTATAGGTTTATACTTTTTCAAATATTTGCCATTTACTCTCAAGAGTCTTTTATCTTCACCTAACTCTTCGACTTCATAAGCTCCACCAGAAAAGGTTTGGATAATTCTGAATGGTCCTTCCCATTTGGGCGACCATTTTCCCATGCTTCGATCCCTTCGATCCATGGGAAGAATCACCTTCCAAACTAATTCTCCAGGCGAGAATGCCTTAGGTTTCACTTTTTTATTGTAAGAGTCTTCTACTCTTTTCTTCTGAAGCCTTAGTAGGTCGAGAGCGCGCAGTCTTTCTTCGTCTAAATCTACTAGTTCGTCTAACATCATATCCCAATAAACTTCAGAGGGGATATCATGGTGTCTCTGAACCCTTGCAGATTGAAGACAAATTTCTGCTGGCAACACTGCGTCATGACCAAAAGTTAGCCTATATGGTGTTGTACCTATGGCTTCTTTTGGGGACGTTCGACAGGCCCACAAGATCTGGTCTAACGTCTTATGCCAATTTTTTGGCTTCTTCCCAACATGCTTTTTTATCAAGCCAATCACTACTTTGTTCGCTGCTTCGACTTGACCGTTTTCTTGTGCATAATAAGGCGTTAATGTTAGGAGTTTAAAGCCTATTTCCTGAGCGAATTCCTGCATCTTTCGACCGGTGAAAACTGATCCTTGATCAGTAGTTATAGTCTCAGGGATTCCATATCTAAAGATAATGTTCTTTTGAATAAATTCAATGACATTTTCTTGGTCTACATTGACTAAAGGAATAGCTTCGATCCACTTAGTAAAATAATCAATGCCTACCAATATATACTTCTGGCTCTTTGATGATGCTGGTCGAATCTCTCCAATAAGGTCCAACGCCCATCCTCTAAAGGGCCAAGGTTTCACTATCGAGTGAAGTTCGCTTGCTGGTACATGCTGGATGCCTGTATGGACTTGACATTCTTGACAACCCTTGGCGAACTCGACACAATCTTTCAACATGGTGGGCCAGTATAGTCCTTGTCGAAACAACAACCATTTCATCTTATGGCCTACTTGGTGAGCCCCACATGCTCCAGCGTGCGTAGTCGAAAGGGCTATGTATGCTTCAGTTTCACTTAAGCACTTTAGCAATACCCCTTCAGGTGTCTTTTTAAATAACTCATTACCCATGAGTACGTAACTTAACGCCCTATATTTTGTTTTTCGTTCTGTCGAAGCTACTGGATTTTGAAGATAGTCCACAACGGGTTTCCTCCAATTTTGCTCTGACAAATTGTCTATGAACGAAATTTCGAAGTTACTTTGATCAGCATACCCTAGTCTTGTTGATTCCAAGTCTGTTGGTGACAAACAAGTTGCTTTTATCTTTTCTCGAACTTCGATTGCTCTTTGTAATCTCGTTTTTGAAATTTTGTACCCAGATGCAATTTGTGCCAAATCGTTGGCTATTTGATTTTCCAATCTGGGTATGTGTCGAATATTGACCATTTCAAATTTTTTTCAATAAACGATTTGCTATCACAAAGTACATAATGAGATTTTCTCTTATGCATTTATATTCTTTTGTGACTTGCTTAATGACTAACTCTGAGTCTCCCATTATTTCGACTCGAGTTGCCCCCAATTCCAACAATATCTCAAGGCCAGTAATTAGAGCTTCATACTCAGCCTCATTGTTCGAACAAGAACCTGATATCTTGTACTTGAATGTTGTTGGAATTTTTTCTGGAGACTCCCTTTATCCTTTGTTTCTTAAACCGTGAACCAGGCCACGTTATAACCCTCAAAAGTCCTAGCTGAAGCATGGGTTAGCTCGAAAGCATACTGTCACGAAAGGTATCCTGACTCCTTAAGGCCTACGGTAAATACGGGTTGACATCACGTTTTACAAACATTCATTTGTTTTATGAAAAAGAACGCATTTTCAAAATCTTCAAGACAGACATAAGCTTTGCATTTTTGACATAATTTTGTTTGCATATGACTTTTTGTTTGAACAGCAGGGAAATTCGCACGAGAAATACCTAGTGAACAAGAGTATCTCCAATCAAGGGGCACGACATGATCATGGTCTACCATCTGGGACAGTTAAGTCAAGATCCAGAGGATCTCTCAAAAAGCCAAAAAGCCTGGGGCAAATCTCTGCCTGAGTCACTTGGGGCACTCCAGCAAGGAATCTTGCTTGGTCAAATACCTTCTGGTGGCACGACAAAAACACTCCTAAACAGGGGCAACTCCCTAACATTCTGAGAACACGGACATAGTCAAAAAAAAACACTACGCACAATCAAAGACCCGCTAGGTTGACATACCTAGGAAAAAATAAGGGCTCCCCGGCGAACCAAAAGGGTTCGGGCAAAATGAAGGGGTGAAATGAAAAAACATGTACACCCGGCAAGTCAAAAACCTGAAAAGGCGGCTTGGGCAAAAACGGGTATCCCGGTGGACTGAAAACCCGAAAGGGCAGTCCAGGCAAAAGTTAGGGATCAAAGCGTACGACTATGTCCTGTCATCTTGTCACCTGCCTACCAGAAGAAGGTTTGACCCTCAACAATTATCAGCATCCCACAGGTGCCTCCCCCATAGAAACAGGGGCAATAATGGGTGGTCTAAGCAATCTGATTGTTCTGTCCTCCAGGGTGTCAAGTTAGGGTCCGTGGAAGAACATAACCAATACCGTTCAAAACTTCCCCAGAGAATCCAATCCAGTTCCCCAGGAAAGTTGGAACTCATCTCCCCAAGCAGTAAGCTTATCCCCAGTAAGTTACGGAAGCTTACTCCTCTCAAGGCACGAACGCGTCGCCCGGCTTGATTTAAAGAGTTATTTCCTTAACAGGATATAACTGGGTTATCCTCAGCCAAAAGCCACGGAAAGAGCGTCGTCGCCGAAGTCTTCTTACCCCCAGCGAAGGTCATCAACTACTTCCCATACAACAAGGGTATCCTCAGCAAACTACTGTCAACATTCAGCAAAGCATCTCTCTCCCCACAGAGTGTTGCTTCTCAGCATGGTCACTAGAGTATCTTTTCTCCCTGCAGAATCCTCCATTTGCCAAGTTTATTCCCCAACGGAGTTATCTTCTCCTACCGGTATACTTGCAACTATCATCCCCAGCGGAAGCAAAAGCTATTCTTCAACATCAGCCCAGGAGTGATTTCCCGGCACCCGTCAAGGATTTATTTTCTTAGACAAAAATACATTCATAAACATCACATCTTCATACATTATAGCATCCATATGCATCATACTACACGAATCTCATTGATTTTGAAGACATACAGTTCATGCATCATGATTTTGCATACAATTATGTTTTGCCTTTTCAGGAAAAAGATCAATACAAAAATGACTACTATTAACTATCGCAATTCAGTCTAGATATAGTGTCAGATGTAAACCAGAGATGGTGACGTTCTGATGCTGCTTCCAGATTTCCTTCTAGATATAGTTTCGGATATGACCCAGATATGGTGACGTTCTGATGCTGCTTCCAGATTTCCTTCTCGATATAGTTTCAGATATGATCCAGAGATGGTGACGTTCTGATACTGCTTCCAGATTTCCTTCTAGATATAGTTTCGGATATGACCCAGAGATGGTGACGTTCTGATACTGCTTCCAGATTTCCTTCTAGATATAGTTTCGGATATGATCCAGAGATGGTGACGTTCTGATACTGCTTCCAGATTTCCTTCTAGATATAGTTTCGGATATGACCCAGAGATGGTGACGTTCTGATGCTGCTTCCAGATTTCCTTCTAGATATAGTTTCGGATATGACCCAGAGATGGTGACGTTCTGATGCTGCTTCCAGATTTCCTTCTAGATATAGTTTCGGATATGATCCAGAGATGGTGACGTTCTGATACTGCTTCCAGATTTCCTTCTAGATATAGTTTCGGATATGATCCAGAGATGGTGACGTTCTGATGCTGCTTCCAGATTTCCTTCTAGATATAGTTTCGGATATGACCCAGAGATGGTGACGTTCTGATGCTGCTTCCAGATTTCCTTCTAGATATAGTTTCGGATATGATCCAGAGATGGTGACGTTCTGATGCTGCTTCCAGATTTCCTTCCAGATATAGTTTCAGATGTAAACCAGATATGGTGACGTTCTGATACTGCTTCCAGATCTCCTTCCAGATATAGTCCAGATATGACCCAGATATGGCGATGTTCTGACACTTATTCCAGTTGAAGATATTCCAAGACTTTGTCCGGTTCATTTAAATCGATTCCCAACAGATTTTTCTGATAAAGACTCAGCAGAAGCTATGGTCCCCTCTCCGACAAGTGCGTGAGGTGGTAATTCCTTCTTCAGATGTTTCCCTCTCCGACGATGAGTGTGAGGTGATAGTCTTCTATGGTTCCCTCTCCGACGGTGTGTGAGGTGGTCAGTCCTTTTCAGATGGTTCCCTCTCCGACGATGAGTGTGAGGTGATAGTCTCTTATGTTTCCCTCTCCGACGGTGTGTGAGGTGACAATTCCTTTTCCTATGATTCCCTCTCCGACGGCGAGTGAGGTGAGTCCCTTTCAGCTTATAATGGCCTATGGTTCTCTTCCCGATACTGCAAAGATGGTAATTCCCGCCAAGATTTTTCTCAACGAGCGTTGTTGAAGTTAAAATCACCCAAGGTTCTCTTAACATTCATGCTAAGGCAGTAACCATACCTGGTTCATTCATCATCTTTTGAAGCTCCAGACTCAGCTCCTGTAACCAGTCAGGACATATCTATGCCAAGCATCTAAAATCAGCTCCTGCAACGTGTCAGGTACTCATTTTTCTTTTGCAGGTATGCAGGTTCTCGCTAAGGAATCTCCTACGCGATCAATATCCAGATGGCATCTATAAGCCCATCATCATGTTCATCAACCTCTAAATGGCATCTGTAAGCCCATTTCCACCATCACCGCTACTATGTAAGCGCAAATTTCTGGGCACTCTAGTGTTCAATCATCTTCCACCTTCGGATTACGAAAGGCACGTCAGCCAATCTGCATCCTCAGGTCTAAGAAGATTGAACAGGGGCAACTGTTGTACCCCAAAATTTGCCCTCCCATATTCTTCAAGAAATTGCCAAGCCAAGTCACCCAAGGGTTGCTCAGTACTAAGGTCTCCTATACAGTCAAAACTAGGGTTTGTGTTCTGATCAAGAAAATGGAGTTTTCAAAGGCCCAATCAAGTCCCATAGGCCTACAAAGATGGTCAAGTATCCTCATATCAAGTTTCAAGGTATTCAGCTCAAAATTGCACAGTCAAAACCCTAAATTGCACTACAGTCAACTGTAGGGGCAAAATGGTCATTTGACAGTCAAAAGTTCAAATTTTTGGTCAACATATCATTTTGAAGCCACAAACATCATTTGATCAATGCTTGATCATGATTCTCAAAATTTGGCTCAGAAATCATCAAAGATGCAAAAGTTACTATATTTGGACAGCTGAAAAAGTCAACTGAAATTGACCAGGGCATAACTTTCACATGGATTATCAGAAAAATTCCATCCAAAGCTCATTTTGAAGAGAAAGACATTTCCTACAACTCATCTTCATACTTCAAGTCCAAGAAATGCTCTCACAAAAAGTTATCAATTTCAACATTATAGGTCATTTTCAAAAGTCAACAAAAAGGGACTTTAAGTCAAAGGCCATAACTTGAGATTGGTAAATCAAAATGACATGGGACCAAAGGCATTGGTTAGAGGACTCAAAGACCTTTCCAAAATGTCCAAGAACATGTGAAAAGCTTAAAAATTGAGCAAGTTATGCCTTGTGGAAGTTGGGAAATTTTTGGATATTTTGAAAAGTCAACAATGGTTCAAATGACCTAAATTTGCTAATGGGCCCATTTTTCTTCCATGATTCATCATTCTAAGCATATGCACGACCACTTGGCCCAAAGGGAAGTATTTTCTCATTTTTTTATTTATTTATTTGAATTATTATTTATATTAATTCATTTAAATTATATAAATATGTGGAAAATATAAAACTTGACCTAAAAAATCTTTTTGTACACATTCTAGACTCAAGATCTCGTGCACATCCCAATATGGCAAGATTTGGTTAGAATTGATCATAATTTGCACAAAAACCATGTGGAAAAGATATGTAAAGATTCTTAGAAAATCAAATATGCAAAACAATGAATGCCTTGGATTTGATCAAGTTTTGTTGACCTAATAGCTTCCATACATAATCAGAATCACAAACCTAATGCTCATACACCCTAAGCTGCGCATAAGAGGCCATTACAAACTTGAAAAATTGCTTGAAAGTTCAAAAACTGAAATCAACTTTAGGAGGCGATTGAAAGCACAACAACGATCCCAATAGCTTCCTGAAACCTCTCTGAACGTGTGCCAATCAAAAACAACAACCAAAGCTCCAAGAATTGGTATCTATGACTCGAACTGCAAAGAGAAAAATTCAGAATTGTACATCATGATTTATGCATCCTTTGCCATTTTTATTTATTGATTCATGTTTGTTGTGAAATTTTGAAGCTAACTAACACCTTTAATTGCGTTTTTCTGTGCTATACGAGATTATACCATGATTGAATGTTAGGGTTTCCTGAGCTTCAAATTAGGGATTCTTAATAGAGGAAAAATTGGACATCCCCAGTACCACCATTGCAATCAATGCATCTGGACGAAGAGATTGATATAGTCGCGCCCAATTTATGAGTTACATAGCTCTAATCGCTATTTTCTGAAAACATCCCTAAGGCCACGCTCATAAAACCGTTGCTTTTGTTTTTGGTTACAGGGATGAGGGAGAAGACGAACCCGTGGCAGCGTGTGATACGTAGTTTTGAATTTCGCGCGTTTTAATCTGTTAACATGTTCTTTTCTTTTATTATATTTATCGTTTATTTGTTTAACAAACGCATTAACTCGGTTCAGTGGTGCACGTGGTGGTTTGCAACGTGAATGACCTGGGTTCGATCCCAGGTCTTCTTCCTTTCCATTTATTTCTTTTCAATTAATGTTCATGTATAGCGCTTGGATTGAAGACCATGATACACCCCTAGATCAGAGCCATACACGCGTCTAGCTCCATCAATCTAAAGGCCATGGATTAGAGATCATGATGAACAAGAGTCAACGTACCAACATGTTGCACAAAAAAAGTCAAAAGGACCTGAAGCTTTTGGGCCTGGATTCTTGGACCAACACCTCACTTTGGGGCCTGAACCCCCCCTGGTTTGCTTTTCTTTTCATATTTTATTTTTTTAATTATTGTGTTATTTATTTTTATTGTTTTAATTAATTAATTTTTTTTTTACAAAATATAAAAACATCATAAACAATCCAGAAAAAGATAAAAAATGTAATAATATTTATTTAATTATTTTCATGAATGAATTGTATAATTGAATTTAGTATAATTAGGTTTTTTTGCAATTTTAATTCCTTTCATAATAAAATATAAAAAATATAGAATTTAGGTTTAATAACTTTTTATTCCTTTTTAATTTTCTCTTTTTTATCATAATACTTATTTATTTATTATTTTCATAATTAAATTGTACATAAAAATAATTAGGTTTAAATTAGGTCAAATTTCAATATTTTCTTAATAACTAAAAAATAATTAGAATTAGGGTTTGACATTTTATTTTAATTTTAATTAATCCTCTTTTTCTATTAAATCTTAAAAAACACAAAAATACCAAAAAACGTTTCTTTTAATATTAATTAATTCATGTAATTTAATATTTTGCAAAAGGGTCCAACGCCCATGTTTTTAATTTATTTAATGTCGCATATTTATTTTTATTGCTTAATTCATTATGTATCTCTCCCAAAGCCGTGTAAACAATTGCTCGCACTTTTATTTCTTTCGCTTTATTTACTTTCCGTCAAATCGGGTCCGGTTTAATTTTGGCGATGTGGACCCGCGTCATTTGTAATAGCCTTAGAATTAACTTTCTCGCAAACTTTTAAACTGTTAATAATTGCATGCAAGAATGAATGGACTTAAATAAAATCAAGCGTAGATCACAATGAACATGACAAGACAAATATCAATGAAAACGACACACGAATCGCACACACTACCCCTAGGGTACGCCTCACTGTTGCCTTGCCTCGAAAGGTGATCGTCGAGTAGAGGATGTCTTAGTAAGTCCTCATGATCCGGGAACCTGGCATGAGGGTAGCTTCTAAGGTGTCTTCCCATTGCTCTGGTGATCACCATGTCCCTACAAACTCGAATTGACCCGAACACCTCCAATGGTGGTGCTACCTACCTCTCAATGGTGGGATGACACTACTTTAAAGGACATTTACACAGACGAATTCCTTAGGGTAGGTAGACGACTCATAGATACTTGCTCTCTTCAAAAACAAACAAAAATCTTTTCGCACCAACACTTTTCAAAAAGCTTTCAAAGCAAACTTTTCAAACACTCTGACGTACGAGTCGAACAGAAATTTTTCAAAGAAACTTTTTTTAAACCCACATTGAAAAGCAAACAAACATTTTTGAAAACACATTGAGCAAGTATCTAAGAGCCCATGGATAACCATGGATAGAAAGGGTGCTAACACCTTCCCTTTCTATAACCTACCTCCCGAACCGAGAGCAATCTCTTTAAGGAATTTTTATGTGCTTTTGTCCTTTCCATTTGGAGAAAATAAAAGACGGTGGCGACTCTTGCTTCCGCGACATTTCGCGAACCAGCGTTAAACAGTCAGTTCCAGATCCACCGATCACAGAACTGGCGACTCTGCTGGGGATCCTTTTAAAGTGAGGTGTACCTTAGGGCTAGCTCATAACTATGTTTTCAATTGTCTTCTTTGCTTGCTTTACTATTGTGGGTTGCTTGGGAGTTCTATAGATCCTAACTCGGATCTGGGGGATACCTTTCTTAGAAAGTAGCAACAAGGCTGTGAGGGAACTGTGCGGGGTATACCGACATGGTTGAAACAGTCTGCTACGTTGATGTGGCACTTTGGTGTGTACCGGTAACCCTTGAGTTCAGTCAAGGAGAGTACGGGGCCTCCGCGTGGTGTCGTGAAGCATCAACAGACCTTAGGAACCTTAATTGAACTATCTTGGCCTCTTTAGGGTAGTGAGATAACTGACTTTGGTGCAGTCCGAGGTTGGTTGATACTCGATACTATATTCAATTGAGGGTTGCTTTCCTGGAATATTTCGGTCGCCAGTTCAGTGGCTAAATCGAAACGATGAACAATGAAAGCAATCCCGTGATATTGGGAACCTTAGAACCCGGTTACTTTGATTAGGACAGGTTGAACCCACCAACTTCAAAAGGGTACCACCCAGACCCCATGCTGGCCTAAACCCTAAGGGCTTCTCTTGTGTGACTTGTGTGCCTTCGTACTTGACTATATGCATGCTTGTTACCTAACACGTGTTTCTTGCAGGCTTTGTTTTAGTCCTTAACTGGGACTCATGACAGGTTTTACTTGTTTCTTGTAGGGTGTGGTTTGCAGTCCTTAATTGGGACTCCTAACAGGGTTTATTCATATTACCCCATGCATCATGACATCATACCATTGCATACATCCTAACCCATTTCAAGGATCTCAAGGGCTTGTGATGCAGGTCATGATGAATCAAACATCCAGCAAGGGGAAAAGAGGATTTATTTTCCTCTAGCCAAGGTTGTCAGGGGCTATGACCCACTTGATATGGTGAGCTTTGACACCTGAAGAATGATCCCCTAGCTAAGGTTATCGGGGGCTATGACCCACTGGATATGGTGAGCCTTTGACCCTTGAAGAAGGACTCTCAACGACATGAAGCTCTTTCAATCAAGTTACCAGTTTCCAACTCTAACAAGTTTCTCTGTTTACCCCGCGGGGTCCTTGAAATCGTTGCATGCATGTCATACATATCATCGCATTACAGGTACCCTTTTCTCTACAGGTTGCTTACCTTCTTCGCTGTTTATTTCAGCCGATCATCATGAATCCTGAATCATCAGCCGAGCAGACTATCAAGGACCTCCAGGCTCAGAACGCCCAGTTCCAAGAGCTGATCATGAATTTGACTCAAGGGCAACAAGATCTGAAGGCTCTGCTCTTGAAAAAGGACAAGAAGAAGAAGAGGACTGTTTTGTTCAGCCCTAGACGCAAGATCTGGGAATACCCCGCAAATTGAAACTGAGAGAACAACCCCATCTGTGGGAAAAAGCAGTCATCAAGAGGAAAGGGTGCCCAGTCCAGAGGTCTCTGACAATGAAACAGATTTCGACGACGAACAGTACCCTCCGGCTGAGGACAAGTACAAACAGTTGGAGGATAGGCTGAATGCTATGGAGATCCAACAGGTACCTAGGCTGGATCTTGGAGATTTGGGTTTGTCAACTGGTGTGGTTATTCCTCGGAAGTTCAAAGCACCATCCTTTACCAAGTATGACGGGGCGTCTTGTCCCAAGCTACATCTCAGGTCTTATGTTCGGAAAATCCAACCATACTCAGCAGATAAGAACTTGTGGATCCACTTCTTCCAGGAAAGTCTTTCAGGGACTCACCTCGAATGGTTCTATCAACTGGATGGGACCAAAATTCGTAACTGGGAGGAGTTGGCAACTGCTTTCTATAAGCAGTACCAGTACAATGCCGACCTTGCTCCCACACGTACCCAACTCCAGGGTATGTCGTTGGGGTCAAGTGAAGGTTTCAAGGAGTACGCACAAAGATGGAGAGACCTTGCTGGAAGGGTGCAACCTCCCTTAACTGACCGGGAGCTCGTTGACATGTTCTTGGGGACCCTGTCTGGTCCATTCTTCAACCACCTAATTGGGAATTCTGCTGCTGGGTTTACAGACCTTGTCTTGACTGGGGAGAGAATCGAAGCTGGTATCAAGTCAGGGAAGATTCAAGAAACCGCACCTGCTGATGCTCAGAAAAAGCCCCACAGTGGGAAGAAAGAATCCAATGCTATAAATGGTAAAAAGGGTCGTCATGATGTAGGGGCAATCCAGGTTGCTGATCCCACGCCCGTTCAACCAAGAAAGAGCAATAGGCGTAGGATAAAGCATCAAGATAGGAAGTATACTGATATCAACATGTCTTTGTCTCAGGCATTACAGCAATTGCTGAGGGCAAAACTGATCACACTAAAGGATCCTCCTCAAAGTCCTGACACTTCCTCTCCCAAGTACAACCCGGGTGTGAGATGTGCCTACCATTCTGACAGTCCTGGACATGACACCGACGACTGTTGGACCTTGAAGAACAAGATCCAGGATTTGATTGACGCCAAGGAAGTCGAGTTTGAACACTGATCCTACACCAAATCATCGAGAATGTCTTTTGTTCATTCAAATATTCAAATTGTATTTTTCTTTGATTGTTCAAACATTTAATCATGTTAAACATTGTTATCACATTAATACATCGCTTATGTCTATTTTGAATCAATATATTCGCATTCACTATATGCAAACTGTTTTCATATTTTTCTGATGTCAACTCTCAATTAATAATTCTAAGCCTCTTGAGGGAGGATGACGAAAACGATACCTAATCTACAGTATGCTTTTGAACAGACCCCGCTGATGAGGTACAGGCATTGTCTCAATTCCTAAACACTGGAGTAATAAGGAAGATAATCCATCGTCAACCCCTTCTGAGCCAAAAAAGTAGAAGTTTTATTTTCGAAAATCAAAACCCATAATCATAACCTGGGGCAGGGTAGTTCTCTCAGTTGATCCAAGTGCATAACGAATAGCACCAAAAGGTCCTTACAAAACAAAAGATAGTGATGGTTCCCTACAATCATAAAGACAGGCATTCGTTATCAAAAAATATAAATGGAAAGCCCAATAATTCAAAACCTACGAAGGGGACTCACGAAACTGGGGCATCCCGCTGACTGTAATTCCAAAAAGGAAACAGTTCAGGCAAAAAGAAAGGGATAACAAAAATAAAAAAGAAAGATGTCATACAAACCCTCCACAAAAAAGGAAATGACTGCCTAAATTGTCAACATCCGAACCATCATCGGAATATCAGAGCAAAGACTCAAAAAAGGTCTAACGCACGATCAACCGAGTTTAGGTTTGGAGAACATCACGAAGAGCGGGTGGGTACAAATAATTTGAGCCTTTATCCTTTGTTTCTTAAACCGTGAACCAGGCCACGTTATAACCCTCAAAAGTCCTAGCTGAAGCATGGGTTAGCTCGAAAGCATACTGTCACGAAAGGTATCCTGACTCCTTAAGGCCTACGGTAAATACGGGTTGACATCACGTTTTACAAACATTCATTTGTTTTATGAAAAAGAACGCATTTTCAAAATCTTCAAGACAGACATAAGCTTTGCATTTTTGACATAATTTTGTTTGCATATGACTTTTTGTTTGAACAGCAGGGAAATTCGCACGAGAAATACCTAGTGAACAAGAGTATCTCCAATCAAGGGGCACGGCATGATCATGGTCTACCATCTGGGACAGTTAAGTCAAGATCCAGAGGATCTCTCAAAAAGCCAAAAAGCCTGGGGCAAATCTCTGCCTGAGTCACTTGGGGCACTCCAGCAAGGAATCTTGCTTGGTCAAATACCTTCTGGTGGCACGACAAAAACACTCCTAAACAGGGGCAACTCCCTAACATTCTGAGAACACGGACATAGTCAAAAAAAAACACTACGCACAATCAAAGACCCGCTAGGTTGACATACCTAGGAAAAAATAAGGGCTCCCCGGCGAACCAAAAGGGTTCGGGCAAAATGAAGGGGTGAAATGAAAAAACATGTACACCCGGCAAGTCAAAAACCTGAAAAGGCGGCTTGGGCAAAAACGGGTATCCCGGTGGACTGAAAACCCGAAAGGGCAGTCCAGGCAAAAGTTAGGGATCAAAGCGTACGACTATGTCCTGTCATCTTGTCACCTGCCTACCAGAAGAAGGTTTGACCCTCAACAATTATCAGCATCCCACAGGTGCCTCCCCCATAGAAACAGGGGCAATAATGGGTGGTCTAAGCAATCTGATTGTTCTGTCCTCCAGGGTGTCAAGTTAGGGTCCGTGGAAGAACATAACCAATACCGTTCAAAACTTCCCCAGAGAATCCAATCCAGTTCCCCAGGAAAGTTGGAACTCATCTCCCCAAGCAGTAAGCTTATCCCCAGTAAGTTACGGAAGCTTACTCCTCTCAAGGCACGAACGCGTCGCCCGGCTTGATTTAAAGAGTTATTTCCTTAACAGGATATAACTGGGTTATCCTCAGCCAAAAGCCACGGAAAGAGCGTCGTCGCCGAAGTCTTCTTACCCCCAGCGAAGGTCATCAACTACTTCCCATACAACAAGGGTATCCTCAGCAAACTACTGTCAACATTCAGCAAAGCATCTCTCTCCCCACAGAGTGTTGCTTCTCAGCATGGTCACTAGAGTATCTTTTCTCCCTGCAGAATCCTCCATTTGCCAAGTTTATTCCCCAACGGAGTTATCTTCTCCTACCGGTATACTTGCAACTATCATCCCCAGCGGAAGCAAAATCTATTCTTCAACATCAGCCCAGGAGTGATTTCCCAGCACCCGTCAAGGATTTATTTTCTTAGACAAAAATACATTCATAAACATCACATCTTCATACATTATAGCATCCATATGCATCATACTACACGAATCTCATTGATTTTGAAGACATACAGTTCATGCATCATGATTTTGCATACAATTATGTTTTGCCTTTTCAGGAAAAAGATCAATACAAAAATGACTACTATTAACTATCGCAATTCAGTCTAGATATAGTGTCAGATGTAAACCAGAGATGGTGACGTTCTGATGCTGCTTCCAGATTTCCTTCTAGATATAGTTTCGGATATGACCCAGATATGGTGACGTTCTGATGCTGCTTCCAGATTTCCTTCTCGATATAGTTTCAGATATGATCCAGAGATGGTGACGTTCTGATACTGCTTCCAGATTTCCTTCTAGATATAGTTTCGGATATGACCCAGAGATGGTGACGTTCTGATACTGCTTCCAGATTTCCTTCTAGATATAGTTTCGGATATGATCCAGAGATGGTGACGTTCTGATACTGCTTCCAGATTTCCTTCTAGATATAGTTTCGGATATGACCCAGAGATGGTGACGTTCTGATGCTGCTTCCAGATTTCCTTCTAGATATAGTTTCGGATATGACCCAGAGATGGTGACGTTCTGATGCTGCTTCCAGATTTCCTTCTAGATATAGTTTCGGATATGATCCAGAGATGGTGACGTTCTGATACTGCTTCCAGATTTCCTTCTAGATATAGTTTCGGATATGATCCAGAGATGGTGACGTTCTGATGCTGCTTCCAGATTTCCTTCTAGATATAGTTTCGGATATGACCCAGAGATGGTGACGTTCTGATGCTGCTTCCAGATTTCCTTCTAGATATAGTTTCGGATATGATCCAGAGATGGTGACGTTCTGATGCTGCTTCCAGATTTCCTTCCAGATATAGTTTCAGATGTAAACCAGATATGGTGACGTTCTGATACTGCTTCCAGATCTCCTTCCAGATATAGTCCAGATATGACCCAGATATGGCGATGTTCTGACACTTATTCCAGTTGAAGATATTCCAAGACTTTGTCCGGTTCATTTAAATCGATTCCCAACAGATTTTTCTGATAAAGACTCAGCAGAAGCTATGGTCCCCTCTCCGACAAGTGCGTGAGGTGGTAATTCCTTCTTCAGATGTTTCCCTCTCCGACGATGAGTGTGAGGTGATAGTCTTCTATGGTTCCCTCTCCGACGGTGTGTGAGGTGGTCAGTCCTTTTCAGATGGTTCCCTCTCCGACGATGAGTGTGAGGTGATAGTCTCTTATGTTTCCCTCTCCGACGGTGTGTGAGGTGACAATTCCTTTTCCTATGATTCCCTCTCCGACGGCGAGTGAGGTGAGTCCCTTTCAGCTTATAATGGCCTATGGTTCTCTTCCCGATACTGCAAAGATGGTAATTCCCGCCAAGATTTTTCTCAACGAGCGTTGTTGAAGTTAAAATCACCCAAGGTTCTCTTAACATTCATGCTAAGGCAGTAACCATACCTGGTTCATTCATCATCTTTTGAAGCTCCAGACTCAGCTCCTGTAACCAGTCAGGACATATCTATGCCAAGCATCTAAAATCAGCTCCTGCAACGTGTCAGGTACTCATTTTTCTTTTGCAGGTATGCAGGTTCTCGCTAAGGAATCTCCTACGCGATCAATATCCAGATGGCATCTATAAGCCCATCATCATGTTCATCAACCTCTAAATGGCATCTGTAAGCCCATTTCCACCATCACCGCTACTATGTAAGCGCAAATTTCTGGGCACTCTAGTGTTCAATCATCTTCCACCTTCGGATTACGAAAGGCACGTCAGCCAATCTGCATCCTCAGGTCTAAGAAGATTGAACAGGGGCAACTGTTGTACCCCAAAATTTGCCCTCCCATATTCTTCAAGAAATTGCCAAGCCAAGTCACCCAAGGGTTGCTCAGTACTAAGGTCTCCTATACAGTCAAAACTAGGGTTTGTGTTCTGATCAAGAAAATGGAGTTTTCAAAGGCCCAATCAAGTCCCATAGGCCTACAAAGATGGTCAGGTATCCTCATATCAAGTTTCAAGGTATTCAGCTCAAAATTGCACAGTCAAAACCCTAAATTGCACTACAGTCAACTGTAGGGGCAAAATGGTCATTTGACAGTCAAAAGTTCAAATTTTTGGTCAACATATCATTTTGAAGCCACAAACATCATTTGATCAATGCTTGATCATGATTCTCAAAATTTGGCTCAGAAATCATCAAAGATGCAAAAGTTACTATATTTGGACAGCTGAAAAAGTCAACTGAAATTGACCAGGGCATAACTTTCACATGGATTATCAGAAAAATTCCATCCAAAGCTCATTTTGAAGAGAAAGACATTTCCTACAACTCATCTTCATACTTCAAGTCCAAGAAATGCTCTCACAAAAAGTTATCAATTTCAACATTATAGGTCATTTTCAAAAGTCAACAAAAAGGGACTTTAAGTCAAAGGCCATAACTTGAGATTGGTAAATCAAAATGACATGGGACCAAAGGCATTGGTTAGAGGACTCAAAGACCTTTCCAAAATGTCCAAGAACATGTGAAAAGCTTAAAAATTGAGCAAGTTATGCCTTGTGGAAGTTGGGAAATTTTTGGATATTTTGAAAAGTCAACAATGGTTCAAATGACCTAAATTTGCTAATGGGCCCATTTTTCTTCCATGATTCATCATTCTAAGCATATGCACGACCACTTGGCCCAAAGGGAAGTATTTTCTCATTTTTTTATTTATTTATTTGAATTATTATTTATATTAATTCATTTAAATTATATAAATATGTGGAAAATATAAAACTTGACCTAAAAAATCTTTTTGTACACATTCTAGACTCAAGATCTCGTGCACATCCCAATATGGCAAGATTTGGTTAGAATTGATCATAATTTGCACAAAAACCATGTGGAAAAGATATGTAAAGATTCTTAGAAAATCAAATATGCAAAACAATGAATGCCTTGGATTTGATCAAGTTTTGTTGACCTAATAGCTTCCATACATAATCAGAATCACAAACCTAATGCTCATACACCCTAAGCTGCGCATAAGAGGCCATTACAAACTTGAAAAATTGCTTGAAAGTTCAAAAACTGAAATCAACTTTAGGAGGCGATTGAAAGCACAACAACGATCCCAATAGCTTCCTGAAACCTCTCTGAACGTGTGCCAATCAAAAACAACAACCAAAGCTCCAAGAATTGGTATCTATGACTCGAACTGCAAAGAGAAAAATTCAGAATTGTACATCATGATTTATGCATCCTTTGCCATTTTTATTTATTGATTCATGTTTGTTGTGAATTTTTGAAGCTAACTAACACCTTTAATTGCGTTTTTCTGTGCTATACGAGATTATACCATGATTGAATGTTAGGGTTTCCTGAGCTTCAAATTAGGGATTCTTAATAGAGGAAAAATTGGACATCCCCAGTACCACCATTGCAATCAACGCATCTGGACAAAGAGATTGATATAGTCGCGCCCAATTTATGAGTTACATAGCTCTAATCGCTATTTTCTGAAAACATCCCTAAGGCCACGCTCATAAAACCGTTGCTTTTGTTTTTGGTTACAGGGATGAGGGAGAAGACGAACCCGTGGCAGCGTGTGATACGTAGTTTTGAATTTCGCGCGTTTTAATCTGTTAACGTGTTCTTTTCTTTTATTATATTTATCGTTTATTTGTTTAACAAACGCATTAACTCGGTTCAGTGGTGCACGTGGTGGTTTGCAACGTGAATGACATGGGTTCGATCCCAGGTCTTCTTCCTTTCCATTTATTTCTTTTCAATTAATGTTCATATATAGCGCTTGGATTGAAGACCATGATACACCCCTAGATCAGAGCCATACACGCGTCTAGCTCCATCAATCTAAAGGCCATGGATTAGAGATCATGATGAACAAGAGTCAACGTACCAACATGTTGCACAAAAAAAGTCAAAAGGACCTGAAGCTTTTGGGCCTGGATTCTTGGACCAACACCTCACTTTGGGGCCTGAACCCCCCCTGGTTTGCTTTTCTTTTCATATTTTATTTTTTTAATTATTGTGTTATTTATTTTTATTGTTTTAATTAATTAATTTTTTTTTACAAAATATAAAAACATCATAAACAATCCAGAAAAAGATAAAAAATGTAATAATATTTATTTAATTATTTTCATGAATGAATTGTATAATTGAATTTAGTATAATTAGGTTTTTTTGCAATTTTAATTCCTTTCATAATAAAATATAAAAAATATAGAATTTAGGTTTAATAACTTTTTATTCCTTTTTAATTTTCTCTTTTTTATCATAATACTTATTTATTTATTATTTTCATAATTAAATTGTACATAAAAATAATTAGGTTTAAATTAGGTCAAATTTCAATATTTTCTTAATAACTAAAAAATAATTAGAATTAGGGTTTGACATTTTATTTTAATTTTAATTAATCCTCTTTTTCTATTAAATCTTAAAAAACACAAAAATACCAAAAAACGTTTCTTTTAATATTAATTAATTCATGTAATTTAATATTTTGCAAAAGGGTCCAACGCCCATGTTTTTAATTTATTTAATGTCGCATATTTATTTTTATTGCTTAATTCATTATGTATCTCTCCCAAAGCCGTGTAAACAATTGCTCGCACTTTTATTTCTTTCGCTTTATTTACTTTCCGTCAAATCGGATCCGGTTTAATTTTGGCGATGTGGACCCGCGTCATTTGTAATAGCCTTAGAATTAACTTTCTCGCAAACTTTTAAACTGTTAATAATTGCATGCAAGAATGAATGGACTTAAATAAAATCAAGCGTAGATCACAATGAACATGACAAGACAAATATCAATGAAAACGACACACGAATCGCACACACTACCCCTAGGGTACGCCTCACTGTTGCCTTGCCTCGAAAGGTGATCGTCGAGTAGAGGATGTCTTAGTAAGTCCTCATGATCCGGGAACCTGGCATGAGGGTAGCTTCTAAGGTGTCTTCCCATTGCTCTGGTGATCACCATGTCCCTACAAACTCGAATTGACCCGAACACCTCCAATGGTGGTGCTACCTACCTCTCAATGGTGGGATGGCACTACTTTAAAGGACATTTACACAGACGAATTCCTTAGGGTAGGTAGACGACTCATAGATACTTGCTCTCTTCAAAAACAAACAAAAATCTTTTCGCACCAACACTTTTCAAAAAGCTTTCAAAGCAAACTTTTCAAACACTCTGACGTACGAGTCGAACTGAAATTTTTCAAAGAAACTTTTTTAAACCCACATTGAAAAGCAAACAAACATTTTTGAAAACACATTGAGCAAGTATCTAAGAGCCCATGGATAACCATGGATAGAAAGGGTGCTAACACCTTCCCTTTCTATAACCTACCTCCCGAACCGAGAGCAATCTCTTTAAGGAATTTTTTTGTGCTTTTGTCCTTTCCATTTGGAGAAAATAAAAGACGGTGGCGACTCTTGCTTCCGCGACATTTCGCGAACCAGCGTTAAACAGTCAGTTCCAGATCCACCGATCACAATACACATCAACTGGTTTTATATATTGTTTGAGCTTTGTACAAGAGAAATACAGACATAGACACAATTTTTCAACTTCACTATATCTAGTTTCTGCATCGTTCAAAACTCTACTAAGATAGTAAATGGGTCTTTCGACTCCATTCTCATCTTCTTGGGCTAACATGCTTCCCAAAGTTTTGTCGGATGCAGCTATGTACAATCTCATACTCCTGTTGCTACAAGGAGGCACCAAAATAGGTGGCTTTGTGAGGTACCCTTTGATCTTGTCGAAGGCTTCTTGTTGCTCTTGCCCCCATTCGAATCCCTCTTTGTTCAGTCGAAGTAAGGGTGAAAAGGCTTGATCTTTCCCACTTAGGTTAGATATGAATCTCCTTAAGAAATTTATCTTGCCTAACAGAGATTGCAGTTCCTTTTTGTTCGATGGCGCTTTCGCTTCCAGAATTGCCTTCGTCTTGTTCTGGTTGATTTCGATTCCTTTCTTGTGGACAACGAAGCCCAAGAAATCTCCAGCTTTCACACAGAATGCACACTTCAAAGGGTTCATCTTCAGACCATGTTCTCTCATTCTTTCGAATGATTGTCGAAGGTGGTCTATATGGTTCTTCCTGGAAACAGATTTTATAACAATGTCATCAATATATACTTGCATAAAAGTGTTAATAAAATCATGGAAGATAGAATTCATTGCTCGCTGATATGTTGCCCCAGCGTTCTTTAGGCCAAAAGGCATCACTACCCATTCGTAAGTGCCTAAGGCCCCAGGGCATCGAAAAGCTGTTTTCGACACATCTTCTTCGGCAATGAATATTTGATTATATCCTGAATAACCATCGAGCATACTCAGGTACCCGTAGCCAGCGGCAGAATCGACTAGCATTTCCGCCACAGGCATAGGATATTCATCTTTGGGTGTAGCAGCATTCAAATCTCTGAAATCTATGCACACCCTCAATGTACCATTTTTCTTAATCACTGGCACAATGTTTGCAATCCATTCGACATACCTGGTAACGCGTATGAATTTGCACTTCAGCAGTCTTTCGACTTCCGTTTTGATCTTCGACAGTATTTCTGGGGCGAAGCGTCTTGGACTTTGCTTGATTGGCTTCTTCCCGGGTTTGATTGGCAACTGAAGTTCTACCAATCCTTTGTCGAGACCAGGCATTTCGTCGTAATCCCATGCAAAACAGTCTTTGAACTCTTTCAACAAAGGGATTACTTCCAACCTGAGTTCTGGGTCAATTTTTGCGCTGATGTAAGTTGGCTTTTTCTCTGACCCTTCGCCCAAGTTGATTTCTTCTAAAGGATCCTGCGCTAACATTTTGATGTTGTTCGCCAAGGGGTCCTTTTCGAATCCTAAAGGCTCATCGTCATAGATGGCGTCGAGCCTTTGTTCCTGCATCCCTTCTGGCATGATATCAGGAGGTTCTGGATCGAAGTCCTTTCCAGGACCTATAGAAGATATCTGTTGATCATTGGCCTGTGTGGCCATATATTTTACTTCGGCTTCGAGAGCCATTATCATCTTTGTTTCGGCTACGTAAGCCGAAATTCGCTGCAATGATTGTGACTCAGTCATTGTCACTGAATTCACTTCCCCAACCAGTTGGCTGGATATCAGTTAACCCACTAAAGCCCATGTCATTGTAACACGTATTCTGACAGTGGGGATGTGAAGTTGGGCCTACGAAAGCCCATGTTCATCCCATTTTGAGTCATGATCCTTTCGATCATGGCTTCCAGATTATTTTCCAAACCCATATTCTGGTATTGGATATGCTGAACTACTTCGTCAGCATTTTGGTTTCTGTTAACTAACCTTACCTCTGGGGCTATAACCCTAGGTTCTTCGACAAGTTGTTCCAATCGTGCCCTAAGGTTTTCTTCGACAGGCTGCTGGACTTGGTTGATAGTGGTTTATTCCTTTAAGAGTATACCTTGGTTTCCCCTTATTTGCGCCCTTTGGGGCTGTCGAATAGGTTGGGGTACCCCAAAGAAATCAGCCAAATGCGTCATTTGCGCTGTCATCTGATGATTCGACTGGGTGGTGTTTTGTATTAGAGGATTCAGCATTGTACTTAAAGTTTGTGCCAACATTTGAACCATATCATGGTTGCTTTCGTCCATTTGTTGCCTCAAGACTGTTGTCGAGGCATTTGTAAGGCCATGTGCTACTTGGGACGTTCCTCCTAAGAGTTGGGTCCTATTTCTGTTCGCCATACCTACTCCAGAACCTTGGAGTGGCGAAGAGGCACTCACTAAAGGGTCTGAAAAAGTGGACGCAGCGTTCGTCAGGCTAGCCAAATCAGACGTTGGCATGCCATAGAGTGGTTCTCGATTTTGACCGCCTGTCATAAATCCTGGGGGAACATAAGGCCTTGTGCCTATATTTCCCCTTGGTGGGGGAGTTCCTAAAGGCACTCTGGGGCCAGTGAACGGAGGTAATGGCCCCGTCGTTGTGACCGTTACTGCTGGTGTTGAACCAGCGGTTATCGCTTCACTTACGGTTGGGATAACCGTTGATCCCACATTCGTTTGTGGGATTTCGTTATTGTTTGGCGGATTCGCCATCGCTTCTCTTCTTCTGGAAGTATTGGTATTGTTAGTGTATATTCTACCACTTCTCAATAACATGCAATACTTCTCGAAAAAGATGATATTTTGTATGAAAAGGTTAAACTTCAAAATCAACACACAGTCCCACCAGGTGTGCCAATTTGTTTACCGTGGGAATCGGTAAACAACCGCTGATCTTCCAAAAGGTTACTTATTTGGTTACTCGCAGGATCGATCAGATTGATCCTAAGACATGGTTGATTTTGGGGTTTTGACTAAGTTTGATAATGGTTAAATGACAAAGAAATAAAGAAGCTTTATGTAAATTGCATGAAGAAGAGAACTTGATAAAATAAAGGAAGGCTTGAAATAAAGGCTTTCGACTGGAAAAGTAAAGGAGAAAGCAAGTAAAGTTTCTGGAAAATAAACGACTTTGATTAATAAAGTGGTGTTTCACACATACATTCTCAACAATTCTTTCTCACACGCTGGGTACTCGAATCTATATGAGTGACTTGTATATAATTGTGAACACACGCGAAAAACTGCGTGAACTACTAATATTTATACTAAACATCCCAAGTAACCGTCGGGCAGTTACACTGCTTCGAGATGACTCCACTTGGCACGCTCTCAGCGTTCGATGCTCCAGATCTTGGCACGTTGCACTTGGTAACCGCTGGGAACCGTTTTCCCTCCAAACGTTTGAATCTCAAACCGCTCCACTCTGAGCAATCGAACACCTTCGTCGAGAAGCATCTTCGACGAGAAACACCTTCGACGTCGAAGGCAACCAAATTCTCCGTTGGAAGAAATTCTCTAAGTACATTGCCATCCTCTGGCGAACACTTCGACAGAACCAGCTGGTCGAAAACCATCCTTCAGCTTTAATGGCTTACATTAATAAAACAAGGGTGTCGAATTTAGGAGCCAACAGTGATGGACATTCGGCCGTCTTATTCTTGTTTGCTGGGTCGTCCATGGATCCATAAAGCTGGAGCTGTGACCTCAACACTCCATCAAAAGCTGAAGTACCCGGTCAAGGGGAAGATTATGACAGTACAGGGGGAGGAAGAATACATGGTCAACCACCTCAACTCGTTCCGTTACATAGAGATGGATGGGGAATTTATTGAGACCCCATTTCAACACTTTGAAGAGGTTCCTCAGACACTGGCGTCAGCAGAGACTGTGGTTGAAGATTCTCCTCTGAAGATGGCCTCCTTAAAGGATGCCCGGGCTGTTATTGAGAAGGGTGAGTGCACAAACTGGGGCCGACTTCCTGATTTCACTCAGAAGACTGACAAGTTTGGTTTGGGTTTCACTGCAGAAGCTCAAAGGGCTGTTCGTAGTGCAAGGATTGGAAAACCTCCTGTGTTCATCAGCAACTCGGGAGTAAATGCCATTGAAGATGGCGTGGAGGAATCTGAATTCGACAGCTGGATCTACCCTACGACCAACGGTGGACCAAGCAACTGGACAGCGAAAGACTTCATCCCTATTACTTTTGTTACTCAGTAATGAACTCTTTTGTTTTGAATTTGTAACAGACAATATTGTGAAACTTTATGGCCCGGTGTCTTACCCGGGGCACCGTGGCTTCACTTGTGAGGGCTTTTGTGTGCCATTTTCATATATCATTAATAAAAGCATTGGACGTTTTTTGCATTTCAAATTTTGCGCTCCTTGTCTTTCTTTATTATATATTGCAAAATAGCTATTTACACACACTCACATATACAGGTTCCAATCCACTCTGGATCTCACTGGTAACGACTCTGCTACTGCCAGTTATGACTTCGAAAATCCGATCAACTTAGCCAAAGATGAAGGTGAAGATGATTGCGAAGTGCCTGGTGAGCTTGCAAGACTGCTACTTCAGGAAGAGAGGGACATTCAGCCACATGAAGAGCCAGTGGAAACGGTAAATCTGGGTACTGAGACAGACAGGAGGGAAGTCAAGATTGGTGCAAATCTGGAGCTTAGTGTGAAACAACGGTTGATTCAGATGTTGCATGACTACGTGGAAATCTTCGCCTGGTCTTACGAAGATATGCCTGGGTTGGATACCGACATTGTGGTTCATCACCTGCCTACCAAGGAAGAATGCCCTCAAACGGAAGGTTCACCGTATGCGTCCAGAGATGTCCGAGAAAATCAAGGCCGAGGTTATGAAGCAAGTTGATGCTGGTTTCCTAGCAGTAACTTCTTACCCTCAGTGGGTCGCCAATGTGGTTCCAGTGCCGAAGGAAGATGGTAAGGTCCGAATGTGAAGGATGACTTCCCTCTGCCTCACATCGACGTTCTGGTTGACAACACTGCTCAGCATAAGGTATTCTCCTTCATGGACGGTTTCTCCGGTTATAATCAGATAAAGATGGCTCCCGAAGACATGGAGAAGACCACTTTCGTTAATCAGTGGGGCACCTTTTGTTACAAGGTCATGCCTTTTGGGTTGAAAAATGCTGGGGCAACATACCAACGTGCCATGGTTGCTTTGTTTCATGATATGATCCATCATGAGATCGAAGTATATGTCGACGATATGATTGCAAGGTCCCAAACTGAGGAGGAACACCTTGACAATCTACAAAAGATGTTTGACCGGTTAAAGTTGTACAAGCTGAGATTAAACCCGAACAAGTGCACCTTCGGGGTGAGGTCTGGAAAACTACTAGGCTTCGTCGTAAGCGACAAAGGTATTCAGGTGGACCCTGCCAAAGTGAAAGCCATACAAGAGATTCCAGTTCCCAAGACAGAGAAAGAAGTTAGAGGCTTTCTAGGACGGCTGAACTACATTGCCCGATTCATCTCACACCTAACTGCTACTTGTGAACCAATCTTCAAGCTACTGAAGAAAGATCAAGTAGTACGTTGGAACGATGAATGTCAGGCCGCTTTCGAAAGAATCAAAGAGTATCTCCAAGAGCCACCCATTCTTATGCCACCGGTTGAAGGGAGACCTCTAATATTATACTTGACGGTACTGGACAACTCAATGGGGTGTGTGCTAGGTCAGCATGACGAGTCTGGACGAAAAGAGCACGCTATTTATTACCTTATCAAAACGTTTACCGACTGTGAGACCCGATACTCACTGCTCGAGAAAACTTGTTGCGCTTTGGTATGGGCTGCTCGCTGGCTAAGACAGTATATGTTGACTCACACTACTCTATTGATTTCAAAAATGGATCCAATCAAGTATATCTTCGAAAAGCCTGCCTTGTCTGGAAGAATAACAAGATGGCATATGATCTTGACTGAATATGACATCCAGTACACGACCCAAAAGGCAATCAAGGGAAGTGTGTTGGCAGACCATTTGGCACATCAGGCAGTGGACGACTACCAGTCTATGAACTTTGAATTTCCAGATGAGAATATCATGGTAGTAACTGATTGCGAGATACCTAGACTGGATGAAGGACCTGAGGAAGGATCCCGATGGTCTATGCACTTTGACGGAGCCTCAAACGCTTTGGGTAATGGCATTGGCGCTGTGATCATATCTCCTAAAGGCTCTCATACTCCGCTCACCGCCCGACTATGTTTCAACTGCACCAACAACATGGCGGAGTATGAAGCATGCATCATGGGTCTTTGAGCTGCAATTGACCTAAGGATCAAGTTTCTGAGTGTATTCGGAGATTCCGCTCTCGTGATCAGTCAGATCAAAGGCGAGTGGGATACGAGACACCCAAATCTTATTCCTTACAAGGAGTATGTATTGACGTTGCTTCCCCATTTCGAGGAGATAACCTTTGAACACTTCCCAAGAGAGGAGAATCAGTTGGCGGACGCGCTAGCTACAATGTCTTCTATGTTCAAAGTCAAATGGGACAACAAGGCTCCCCGGATCATTATTTGGAAAGTGGATGAACCTGCATATTGTTGTGATCTTGAGACTGAAGAGGTAACAGAAAAGCCTTGGTATCATGAAGTAAAGAGGTACCTCGAAACTCAAGAATACCCCGAAGGTGCATCCGTTAATGACAAGAAGTTTCTGAGAAGATTCGCGGCAAAGTTCTTCATCAGCAATGGCATTCTTTACAAACGTAACCATGATTCGACCTTATTGCGTTGTGTGGATAAGAGTGAAGCAGAAAGGATCATGGCAGAGCTGCATGAAGGTACCTTCGGAACTCACTCCAATGGACATACCATGGCAAAGAAAATTCTTCGGGCAGGATATTACTGGTCCACAATGGAAGCTGACTCTTATCAGCATTCTCGGACATGTCACAAGTGCCAGATCTATGCTGATAAGGTGCACATTCCTCCAGTTCCTTTGAACATCTTGACAGCACCTTGGCCTTTTGCAATGTGGGGCATTGATATGATCGGCGAGATCAGACCTACGGCATCCAACGGGCATCGTTTCATCCTGGTAGCAATTGATTACTTTACGAAGTGGGTCGAAGCAGCGTCCTTTGCTATCGTAACCAAGAACATCGTGGCACGGTTCATTCGGCACAACCTGATCTGTCGATACGGTGTACCAGAGAGGATCATTACAGATAATGGTACCAATCTTAACAACAAGATGATCACTAAGCTCTGTGAGCAATTCAAGATACAGCACCACAACTCTTCTCCCTACCGGCCGAAGATGAATGGGGTTGTAGAAGCAGCTAATAAAAACATTAAGAAGATTGTGCAGAAGATGACTGTGACCTACAAAGACTGGCACGAGATGTTGCCATTTGCTCTTCATGGGTACCGTACCTCAGCACAGACGTCAACAGGGGCAACACCCTATTCCCTGGTATATGGCATGGAGGCAGTCCTGCCCATTGAATTTCAGATACCCTCTCTCTGGATCATGAAGGATGTGGGTTTAAGTGAAGACGACTGGATCCAGACCCAGCTTGATCAACTAAACCTAATCGACGAGAAGAGACTCACTGCTATTTGTCATGGTCAGACGTACCAAAAATGGATGATCAAGGCATTTAACAAGAAAGTCATACGACAAGAGTATCAAGTCGGGGACCTGGTAATTAAGCACATCATTCTACCTCAAGGTGATCCCAGGGGCAAATGGACCCCTACGTATGAAGGGCCATTTGTGGTTAAGAACATCTTCTCAGGAGGAGCGATGATTCTAACCACCATGGATGGTGACGACCTTCCTCACCCCGCCAATGCAGACATAGTAAAAAGATACTACGCATAATTAAAGACCCGCTAGGTCGACTGGCCTAGGCAAAAATAAGGGCTTCCTGGCGAACCAAAAGGGTTCGGGCAAAAATAAGGGATGAAAATAAAATATAAAAAATCTGTACACCCGGCAAGTCGAAAACCTGAAAAGGCGGCTTGGGAAAAAATGGGTATCCCGGTGGACTGAAAACCCGAAAGGGCGGTCCAAGCAAAAGTTAGGGATAAGCGTAATACTATGTCTCATTGGATCACCCTGCATCCAGACTTCGGTATCGACCATCATGCTCGGACGGCACCAATCAATTAGATTCCTCTTCAACTAAGCAGCAAAGTGATGAGACGCTTGAAGACATAAAGGCGATAGCAGAGTTGGAACCCAGTGGGATTTTTCACATAGATGTTTTGTTTCCTTTTCACAAATTGTATAAACTCTATTTTGTTTGGCAGTGTTCTCTTACTAGGACGTCAGCCTCTTGTACAAAAACACCTATTTACAGGCAAATTTCAAAATCAATACAAGTTCATTTTTCATACAAATTGCAAATTGTTTTTCCTTTATCTGTTTTGTTTCGCAAAGAACGTCCAATGTTCATTTTTGATATATGCATGTGACATTAATTGCTGATCACAAATATTTGCATGCGAAACAAAGGACTAATTATGGATGACATCGGAAGAAGGGGCAATAAGAATTGTCTAAGCGATCTAGTTGCTCTGTCCACCGAGGTACCAAGGTAAGTTCAGCTGAAGAATATGACCGAGATACCTTCACTCCCCATAGAATAAAACAATAATGGTAGCTCTCCCCACTGAGACTTAAAACCATGAACGAATCAGCAATGCTCTCCCCAAGCAGAGTTGGTCTACCATCAGCCCTAAAAAGGTTGGGTATCCCCAGTAGATCTTAATATTCCCCAGCGGAGTATACAAATATTCCTCAGCAAGCATCCCCGGCAGTCTTAATATTCGTCAACAAAATATAAGAATGTTCCCTGGCGGAATACAAGATACCCCCAGTGGAACCATTTCCCAGCGCAGTCTAAAAAAGGCTTCCCCGCCAGAGTTGAATCATCTTCCCCAGTAGATTCTGGAAGCTTGTCCCCTGCAGAGTACAAATGTATCTCCCCAGCCATATTCAGAGGTTATCCCCACAAGAGTCTAACTGGGTTATCCTCAGCAAGTTGCAACGGAAAGACCATCCCCGGCGAAGTTCTTTCTATCCTCAACGGAGTTCATCATCAAAATTCCCAATAGAGCTTATCAACGGAATCCCCAGCGGAGTTATCGTTAAAATCTCAGCAAAGCGTCTCTCCCCACAGAGTAATTCCCCACAGAGTAATCTCTTCACCAGTTTATTCCCCACAGAGTAATCTCTTCACCAGTTTATTCCCCAACGGAGTCATCCTCTCTTGCAAGTTTATCATCTTCATTCATCATCCCTAGCGGAAACGAAGAATCCAACTCTATTCTCCAGCAGCTCCGGGATTTATTTTCCCCAGCTAAAACATCACATTTCCATACATCATGATACATGCATATACGTATCATACCATACAATCTCAGTTATATTGAGAACATCATTGCTTGGTCCATATCATGCATTGCATACGACTGACCTTTGCTTTTCAGGAAATATACAATTAAAGTTCTCAGCACTCAAAGGAGACAAATCCAGTCAAAGGAGACAAATTCGGTCAAAGGAGACAAATTCAGTCAAAGGAGACAAACCCAGTCAAAGGAGACAAATTCAGTCAAAGGAGACAAATCCAGTCAATGGAGACAAAACCAGTTAAATCGATTCCTAAAGATTTTTCTGATGCCAATTCAGTCAATGGAGACAAAATCAGTTAAATCGATTCCTAAAGATTTTTCTGAGGCGAAGCCAGTCAATGGAGACAAAACCAGTTAAATCGACTCCTAAATATTTTTCTGAAGCTAGTCAATAGAGACAAAACCAGTTAAATCGATTCCTAAATATTTTTCTGAACACAGTCAATGGAGACAAAACCAGTTAAATCGATTCCTAAAGATTTTTCTGAAGACAGTCAATGGAGACAAAACCAGTTAAATCGATTCCTAAAGATTTTCCTGAAGACAGTCAATGGAGACAAAACCAGTTAAATCGATTCCTAAATATTTTTCTGAAGACAATCAATGGAGACAAAACCAGTTAAATCGATTCCTAAAGATTTTTCTGATCCGAACACCCGTCAATGAAGACAACCCGTCAATGAAGACAACTCGTCAACAAAGACAAAACTACCTACCAACAATCTCCAGGTGGCATCTATAAGCCCATCCTCCTATCCATCATCTCTCCAAATGGCATCTGTAAGCCCATTCCCGACATCACATTGCTGATACTACACCATGCGAGTGCAAATTTCTGGGCACTTTAGTGTTCAATCATCTTGCACCTTCGGATCACGAAAGGCACGCAAGTCAATCTATATCCTCAGGTCTAAGAAGATTGAACATGGGCAACTGTTGTACCCCAAAATTTGCCCTCCCATATTCCTCAAGATTTGTCAAGAATGATCCTCAAATTAGCTCAAGGGTTGTACAGTCAAAGCACCTCCTAAGGCAGTCAATTCAAAATTAGGGTTTTGGTTCTTTCAAGGAATTTGGGGTTCTCAATGGTTCAATCAAGTATCATAGGCCTATATGCATTCTCTAGCACCTACATGCCAAGTTTCAAGACTCACAGTGTCAGTTTGCACAATCAAAAGCTCAATTTGATCTACAGTCAACTACAAGGGCAAAATGGTCATTTTCTAGTCAAAAGTCAGAATTTTTGGTCAACATATTATTTTGAGTTCACAATCATCATTTGATCAAGTCTTGATCATGATTCCACAAGAATAGCTCAAGAAATCATCAAGGTGCAAAACTTATTATTTTTGGACAGCAGAAAAGTTAACTGTACGTTGACCAGGGCATAACTTTTTCATGGTTTATCAGGAAAATTCCATCCAAGGCTCATTTTGAAGAGGATGCAATGTGCTATAATCCATCTTCACACTCCAAGTTCAAGAAATGCTCTCACAAAAAGTTACCAATTTTTACATTATAGGTCAAATTTAAAAGTCAACAAATGTACACTTTGAGTCAAAGGCCATAACTTGAGATTGGTAAATCCAAATGACATCGGACCAAAGGCATTGGTTAGAGGACTTCAAGAGCTTTCCAAAATGTCCAAGAACATGGTCATATGATCAAAATTGAGCAAGTTGTGCATTGGAGAAGTTAGGAAATTCTTATGAATTTGCAAAAGTCAACTTTGCTCAAAACACCTTCTTTTTGCTAATGGGCCTCAAATCTCTTCTTGAAACTTCACCCATGACTTATGAACGACCCACCAAGCTTAATTGGATTTATTTTCTTATTTTTATTGATTAATTGGATTTTTAATATATATTAATTCATTTAATTAATTTAAATTACAAGAAAATAGAATATTTGATTTTTTAAATCAATTTGTGAAGCAAATATGATCAAAGCATGCTGGAAAATTCGTGCACAAGTCAAAGATACAAAAAAATCCAATTTTGGCAACATTGTTCAATCATGAAAAATCAAGAATATTTGATTTTCAATCAAAGATTTAAACATCAATGCACATGGGTTGGATCCAAATTTTTGACTTAATTTGTTTCCCTTATACATAAGTAAGCTAACCATACCCTAGCACACGATTAAAAAGCTGCAGAAACGGCCATAGCAAATTCAAGAATTTTCAAGAAAAGTCAAAACCTATTCTTGCATTCTAGGCCGATTGAAGGCATTTTGTTCATCCAAACACCTTGCAGGAGGCACTAGGATTGATTTACAATCAAATTCAAGCACCAAAGCTCAAGGAATCACGATACACAGTCCCACGGTTTGCCCTTATATTTCATAATTGTATCTCTTAATTCATGCGCATTTAACATGTTTTTGTGACTGATTTGCATTGTTAGAGACCATACAAAGCTAATGGAATGAATTAATTGGACTATAGTGCCCTGAATCGTAAGATACCATGACTGAATTTCTAGGGTTCTTGAGCTCTTAAATGGGGCTTTTCAATCCAGGAAAAATTGGGACTAGTGAGATACATGACTGAAATCGTGAGACCAAGACGATTCCAACCCACACCTCGTGAAACATTTATATTCACTGTGCTTCTAATCGCTATTTTTCTTTGCAGGAAGTAGTGGGGGTTAAAAACCCCCGCTATCTGATTCTAAATATGCAGAAAAAAGGTTGAAGACGATGATGTGTAATCGTCTGGTTGGCTTATTTGAAAAGCGCGCGTTTTTTTTATAATTTCAGCATATTGATTTGTTTGCATATATAATAAATACTTATTATTCCAATATCAATTGAAGCATGATGGTGTAGTGGCAGGGATGCTGGCCTGGAAGCATTGGGACCTGGGTTCGAATCCCAGGTCCCCCCAAAACACTTATTCCATTTTTTCTTTATGTGTTCACATGCAGATTCCAAAAGGTGGTCCACCATGCACCTCTAACCTCAAAACGCCAGGTGTCTCCAAACTCAAATCCAATGGCCAGAGTGGAGTCCTCACCATAGTCTCCAGTCAACGCCTATGCATGGGATGGCTATAGTCAAAGCAGGCTTGAGCATTGTTGGGCCATAAAATTCCAGAATCACCTCCTGATTTGGGCCAGCACCCGCCTGGGTTTATTTCTTTTTTTTCTTCTTTTATTTTTTTCACTTAATTGTTTTTATTATTAATTATTATTATTATTACTTAATTAACCAAATTAATTTTTTCATAATGAAATCAGAAAACTAAAAAATATAATATTTTATTATTATTATTTATTAAAATTAATTTCACCCTTTTATTATTTTTGTAAATAAATAAATAAATAATTAATTAATTTAGTTTTAATTAGGTTAATTTTAACTTTTTTGCAATAATTTTAAATTAACGTAGAATTAGGGTTTTTAATAACTTTTGACCATCTTTTATTTTTTCCTTAAAAAACATAAAAAACTCAAAAAAAATATCTTTCTTTTATTTAATTAATTAATTAGTCTAGGTTTAATTTAATTAAATGCAAAATAATAAAAATCTCTTTCTTTCTCAAAAAGGGTCAAAACCCTAAAAACTCTCCGATCCAATTTTTCTCGCGCGTGTGATTATTCTTGATTCATATTTTGATCCATATAATTGTATTTGCCCCGAGGATGTAATAGCTTTAATTAGGACCTTTTTATCGCTTTTATTTATTTTTCCGCAATTTACTTTTTCAAGGGTTTGTTTTTGGCGATGTAAATACCCGACGCCTTGTAATAGCTTAGTTTTATTTTCCGCAACCATTAACTGCTAGATGTATGCTAACTAGGCTATGCATGACAAGCCTTATCTTAATTTAAAATCAATCGTAGTTCACCATAACATGTACAAAGATAACTTAACTGAAACCTGACACACTCGTACATGCCACTCCTAGGGTACGCCTCACTTGGTTGCCTCGGCGTGGTCATTGAGTATAGGGTGTTTTAGAGGTCGCCCTCCTGTCTAACGATCAAAGTTGCCTCGAAACGGTTGCCTCGGAAAACAATCTAAGACATTAGGGTTACCGCTAAGGCGTCCTACTATTGCTTTAGTGACCACACATGTCCCATAATCGAATTGACCCGAAAACTCCAACGACGGTGCTACCTACTTCTCAATAGTGGGATAGTACTGTCTAAAGGACATTTACACAGCTTAATTTCTTTTGAGTAGGTAGAGGTTCTCAGGTACTTGCTCTTTCAAAACAAAAAATACTTTTCGCACCTACACTTTTCTGACAAAAGTTTTCAAACAAATACTTCATACACTCTTGAGGACAGATACAAGAGTTAAATCGAAGTTTTCAAAACAAAACTTTTTCAAAACCCACAAACACAAGAAAAGCAAAAACTTTTTGAAAACATAGTGAGCAAGTACCTAAGATCCCGTGGATATCCACAGATAGAAAGGGTGCTAACACCTTCCCTTTCTATAATCTACCTCCCGAACCCGGGAAACATCTCGAAAAGGAATTTTGTTGTGCTTTTGTCCTTTCCCTGTTGGATTAAATAAAAGACGGTGGTGACTCTTGCTTACCGCGACATTTTGCAAAACGCAAACGCGAACCAGCATTCCAAAACAGTCAGTTCTCATTCCCACCGATCACAGTTGCCATACACCTTTCACTGCCCGACTTTGTTTCAGCTGTACCAACAACATGGCCGAATATGAAGCTTGCATCTTTGGTCTCAAGGCTGCTATAGACTTGGGAATCAAATCTTTGGTCGTATTTGGGGATTCGGCTTTGGTTATCAGTCAAGTCAAAGGAGAATGGGACACCAAACATCCTAATCTTATCCCATACAAAGAATATGTCCTGACTTTGTTGCCTCATTTCGAGCAGATTACCTTCGAGCATTTCCCGCGAGAAGAGAATCAGCTAGCAGATGCTCTGGCTACAATGTCTTCCATGTTTAAACTCAACTGAGATAACGAGGCTCCCCAAATTACCATCGAGCGAATGGACGAACCTGCGCACTGTCATGAGATTAATACCGAAGAAGTAGTGGAACAACCCTGGTTTCATGAAATCAAAAGGTATCTTCAGACTAGAGAATATCCCGAAGGAGCTTCCGTCAATGACAAAAAGTTCTTAAGGAGATTTGCTGCCAAGTTCTTCCTAAGCAATGGCATCCTTTATAAACGCAGCCATGATTGTGTTTTACTTCAGTGTGTGGACAAAGCTGAAGCAGAGTTGATCATGACTGAGATACACAGTGGCACATTCGGCACCCATTTGAGCGGACATACGATGGCAAAGAAGATTCTAAGGGCAGGGTATTACTGGTCTACCATGGAAGTTGTTGTCATCAACATTCCCGTACCTGCCATAAATGCCAAGTCTACACCGACAAAGTACATATTCCTCCTGTTCCTCTCAATGTTCTGACAGCCCCTTGGCCATTCGCAATGTGGGGCATTGACATGATTGGAGAGATCAAGCCCACGACGTCCAATGGACATCGCTTCATCTTGGTCGCTATTGACTATTTTACCAAGTGGGTCGAAGCAGCTTCCTTTGCCTCTGTTACAAAGAATGTGGTTGCCCGTTTCATCAAGCAGAACCTCATATGCCGGTATGGTGTCCCTGACAGGATCATCACAGACAACAGTACAAATTTGAATAATACTATGATCACCGCTCTATGCGAACAGTTCAAGATTTATCATCACAATTCATCTCCCTATCGGCCGAAGATGAACGGTGCTGTTGAAGCCGCGAACAAAAATATCAAGAAGATCATTCAAAAAATGACAGTTACTTACAAGGACTGGCATGAGATGTTACCGTTTGCTCTGCATGAATATCGTACCACGACACGTACTTCAGCAGGGGCAACCCCATTTTCTTTGGTATATGGCATAGAGGTTGTCCTACCCATGGAATTTCAGATTCCTTCCTTAAGGATCATGAAAGATGCTGGTTTGAGTGAAGACGATTGGATTCAGACCCGGCTTGATCAACTCAATTTGATCAACGAGAAGCGACTTACGGTTGTTTGTCATGGTCAGGCGTATCAAAAACACATGATTAAGGCTTTTAACAAGAAAGTCAGGCGCCAGGTATATCAAGTCGGAGATCTTGTAATCAAGCGGATCATCTTACCGCAAAGTGATCCCAGGGGCAAGTGGACTCCTACTTACGAAGGACCATTTGTGATCAAGAGCATCTTTTCTAGTGGGGCAATGATTCTGACCACCATGGACGGCGACGATTTGCCACACCCTGCGAACGAAGACATAGTCAAAAGATACTACGCATAAAACGACCCGGCAAGTTGAAAACCCGAGAGGGCGACTTGGGCAAAAATGGGCATCCCGGTGAACCGAAAAACCCGAAAGGGCGGTTCAGGAAAAAATTAGGGATAAAACAAAAAAATTTGTACACCCGGCAAGTTGAAAACCCGAAAGGGCGATTCAGGCAAAAGTTAGGGAATTAAAGCTTATGACTGTGTCTCGTCGGATCACTTCAAGAACAATCTCTTCACCAACAAGCTCCGAGCTTATGATCAACTTAGTCATCGGCGGACAAAGCAACAAATGGACAAGATATTCAGAGTTGTGAAGGCCATAACAGAATGGGAATCCCATGGAATTGTTACACATAGCCATCTTTCTTTTGTATAAATATCTTTCAATTTTTACGACAACATTCTCTTACTAGGATGTCTGTCTCCTTTGTACAAAGATACTCACAAAAGTTAATACAAATGCACTACCAAGTGCAGAAATTTGCTTACCGTTCTTTTCTTTTTACACTTATGTTTATTTTGAAAACGTCCAATGTTTTGTTAAATAAGCATATGCATTTGAATATAATCACTGCTTACAAATTGAAAAAAAAGGATAATTACTGGTAGGTCGAAAGTATAGGAAAACGTCTTTAGGCTATTCCAGCAGAAATCCCCTGCAGTATGTCATTCAGATCCTCAACAAGGCTAAATTTGGAGTATATTTCCCCCAGCGAAGTTAAACTTCAAGATCCTCAGCAAAGCAAAAGCTTTCTAAAGCTGGATTCCCCAGCTAGAGTGCATTCCAAAACTTAATTCCCCTCAAAGTCAAGTTTCAAGATTCCCAGTGGAGCCCAAAAACCCTGAAAATCTTATCCCCAGCGGAACCAGAATAGTGAACATTCTCCCCACAGAGATGCTTCCCCAGCAGATGGGAAAATTCTCAGTCTCTTTTCTCCAGCAGGAATCTCCTAGGTTTTGACTTCCCAGTAATGATGTCCGAAGTTTTCCCTATTTCCCAAGCAGTCAGCAAGGGTTTCTCCTCTCCAAGTCCTCAGCGGCGGCCAAAGTTTTTTTCCCCAGCAGCGGTCCTAAGATTCCTCAACAATCGAAGATCTTTAGTTCATAAGCAGTCAGCAGGGACTTCTCATCCTCAACAATCAGAGATTTTTTGGAATCCCCAGCTGCGGTCAAAGATTTGCTTTCCCCGACAGCGGTCTAAGGTTCCATTATCTCCAGCTATCAAGGATTGATCTTCCTCAGCAAGACGGCTACTCAGCCTACGTGCATGACCATTACATTCATATATCATAAACATTGATGAAACACAATTCATTGCATCATACATATCATGCAGCATAACTTTGTGTTTAGCTAACATTTTATCCTTTTCAGGATAAGATCAAAAGAATATCATTAACAATTGTTCAGATACAATATGGATACACCCCAAACACGGTGGTCATTCTATTACTCATTCAGAATTTCAAGTCAAATACAGTATGGATACACCCCAGACACGGCGGTCATTCTACTACTCATTCAGACTTCAGCAATCAGATACAGACTAGATACGCTCCAGATACGGTAGCCATTCTATTTCTCATTCAGATTCAGCTATCAAAACTTAAGTATGGATACACCCCAAACACGGCGGTTATTCTATTACTCATTTTCAGGTCAGATACAGTATGGATACACCCCAGACACGGCGGTCATTCTACCACTCATTCGGACTTCAGCAATCGGATACAGACTAGATACGCTCCAGATACGGAAACCATTCTATTTCTCATTCAGATTCAGCTATCAAAACTTAAGTATGGATACACCCCAAACACGGCGGTCATTCTATTACTCATTTTCAGGTCAGATACAGTATGGATACACCCCAGATACGGCGGTCATTCTACTACTCATTTGGACTTCGGCAATCGGATACATACTAGATACGCTCCAGATACGGCAGCCATTCTATTTCTCATTCAGATTCAACTATCAAAACTTAAGTATGGATACACCCCAAACACGGCAGTCATTCTATTACTCATTTTCAGATCAGATACAGTATGGATACACCCCAGACACGGCGGTCATTCTACTACTCATTCGGACTTCAGCAATCAGATACATACTAGATACGCTCCAGATACGACAACCATTCTATTTCTTATTCAGATTCAACTATCAACTTCAAAGTTCAGATACACTCCAAACACGGATGCCATTCTGGCCTTTACACCAGCAGTTTGATCCTCCCCAGTGAAGTCGCCAGGTTCCTCCTTTCCAGATGAAGTTTTACACGGACTCATCATCAGGCAACCCTACACAGGTTCCTTCCTTCCAAGATGCAGTTTCACACGGACTCATCATCAGGAAACCCTACACAGGTTCCTTCCTTCCAAGATGCAGTTTCACACAGACTCATCATCAGGCAACCCTACACAGTCTTCTTCCTTCCAAGATAGAGTTTCACACGGGCTCATCATCGGGAAACCCTACACAGGATGAATTTTTACACGAACTCATCATCAGGCAACCCTACACAGGTTCCTTCTCAGGAAATTTCAGATGCAGTTTTACACGGACTCATCACCAAACAACCCACCTTTTGATACAGTTCAGTTACACTCCAGACATGGACGCAATTCTGATACTCATTCTTTCAACTTACAAATTAAAATTCAACAAGCATTCATGGATGGCATCTACAAGCCCATCTCCAACAAGATTCTATCACCTATCTGTGATCGGTGGATCTGGAACTGACTGTTTAACGCTGGTTCGCGAAATGTCGCGGAAGCAAGAGTTGCCACCGTCTTTTATTTTCTCCAATATGGAAAGGGCAAAAGCACAGAAAAATTCCTTATTGAGATTAGCTCTCGGTTCGGGAGGTAGATTTATAGAAAGGGAAGGTGTTAGCACCCTTTCTATCCATGGTTATCCATGGGCTCTTAGATACTTGCTCATTGTGTTTTCAAAAATGTTTGTTTGCTTTTCAAGTGTGAGTGGGTTTGAAAAAAGTTTCGTTTAAAATTTCAGTTCGACTCTTGTATCGGTCCTCAAGAGTGTTTGAAAAGTTGTTTTTGAAAGCTTTTTGCAAAGTGTCGGTGTGAAAAGAAGTTTTTTTGATTTGTTTTGAATTAGAGCAAGTACCTACGAGTCATCTACCTACCCTAAGGAATTAGTCTGTGTAAATGTCCTTAAGGTAGTGCCATCCCACCATTGAGGGGTAGGTAGCACCACCGTTGGAGGTGTTCGGGTCAATTCGAGGATTAGGGACAGTGTGGTCACCAGAGCAATAGGAAGACACCTTAGAAGCTACCCCCATGCCATGTTCATGGACATGAGGACTTACTAAAACGTCCTCTACTCGACGACCACGTTTCGAGGGGCAAGGCAACAATGAAGCGTACCCTAGGAGTGGTGTGTGAATCGTGTGTCATTTTCAATTATTATTTGTCTTGATCATGCATTGGGTGTTCTACGCTTTGATTTTATTTGAGCATACATTCTTTCATGTGATAGTTAGCAATTAAAAGGGTGCGGAATTTAAAGTGCGGAAACATAAAGGTCCTACGTTATTACAAGGCGCGAGTCTACATCGCCAAATTAAACCAAGACCCGATTTGAATAAATAAAATGCGGAAAATAAATATCCTAATTATCTATTACAAAGCTTCGGGGCAAGTACATTATATTTAAAAAAGGAAATAAAAGTAAACATGCGAAAAGAAATAAAAATCGAGAGTGCGAGGGCGTTGGACCCTTTAAAGGAATTAAATATGAAATTATAAATTAATTAAATTAAATGAAGAAAAGAACTTATTTTTTATGTTTTTTTGGATTTATGAAATTAAAGAGAATTAAATTGGAATTAAAAGTTAAATAAAACCCTAGTTCTAATTATTTTTAATTTATTAAAAAATGTTTAAGTTTGACCTAATTTAACCTAATTTTTTAATGATAAGTTTATTTTACAAAATAATTAAGAATTAATAATAATGAAAAAAAAGATTATTTATTAAGAAAAGAATAAAAAATGCTAAAAGACTTGTTTTTATATTTTTTAATTATCTAAGAAAAAGCATTAAAGTTAAAAAACCTAAAAAACTAAATTGATTATTAAATGTATTTACAAAATAAATATTAGTGAATTAAATAATAAACATATTTTATTTTTTAACTTTCTGATTTTTTTTATTTTTGTGTTATAAAAATTAATTTGAGGAATTAAAAGAAAATAATTAAATTAAAACAAATAAGAAAATAATAGAAATAAACAAGAATGAGAAAAAGAAATACAAACATGGGGGTTTTCTGACCCAATTAGGAGGTATGTGAGAAGTATTTTGGCCCACTTCAATCGAGGCCTGTTTGACTTTTCTGGGATTGTGTATTGAGCTGTTGACCAATGCGTATGGTGATCTGCACATCTTGGCCGTTGGATGGAGTCTCTGGGCGCGTGGCAAGCCAGAGGGTGAAGCTGTATGGTACTCCCCTGGGTGTGATGATCACCTGAACATGTAAATATAAAAAACATAGAGAAATATGGGGGACCTGGGATTCGAACCCAGGTCCCATTGCTTGCAACCACTCCTTTCCACCAACTGAGCCAGCGCGTTAGTTTTGATATATAATGGATAATTAATATTATAATGAGAAAATGGAGGCTAATGGTATAAAACGCGCCAGATTTCAAATTGTCCAACCACATAGTGACACGCCAGGCTTCTTCTTCGTTCTACCTTAAAATAACAAACAAGTAGCGGGGGTTTTAAACCCCCACTAAACAGCATAACGAATAATAGCAATTAGGCCATAGTGAAAAATAAATTGGGCGCGATGTGATGATTGTGTTCATGTGAAGGTCCTGGTTTCAATGGTATGAGTTTCGTGGCCTAATTTTGCCTTATGCGTAAAACCCCAAATTTGGAGCTTTGAAACCCTAAAACTCTTCCATGGCAACTTCTCATACAGGCAAGCATTCTTCAATTAAATGACACCAAAAGCTTCAGCATGATCATGTTAGTGTAAAACAATAATGGAAATGCATTGATATGGCATGTAAATTCAAATGCGATTAAGAAAAATTTCAAGAAAAGGGCGACTGCGTTCTACCAGTTCTTGAGGTTAGGGGATGTGAAAAGTATTGGAAAAGATTCCTGGCAATCTTGGCAAGCTTATGGAATAGTTTTTAGGCCTTTAAACACACTAAAACGATGAAAACAGATTTGAAGTTTTTGTGTAAAAAAAGCAAATTAGTTCTTTGAGTTTGGGCGCAGCCTGCTTCCTCTTGTGATTAGGTTTAGCTTTGTGCATATATGAGGAATGATTTAGGTCAACAATCCAAGCCCAAAGCTTTGTCTTTAATGATTTTCAAAATTTTATTTTCATGAATCTTTTCCAATCTTTTCATCATGAAGAACATGCCAATTTGCATAGAATCTTTCCTTTTTTGATGTGCACGAGATCTTGAGTGAATAATGAGGGCATATGCTGCATAAAAAGATTCAAAAACATTTGTTTAGTATTTTTCTCATATTTAATTTTAATTAAATGAATTAATGGATTTAAAAATTCAATTAATAAATTAAAAATAAGAAAATAACTCCCCTTTGGGTCAATGGGTCGTGCATAGCCTTTGGGTGATGATTCTTGGAAGAAAATGTGGCCCATTAGCAATTTTGAAGCATTTGAAGCAAAGTTGACTTTTCAAAATTCCCAACAATTTCCCAACTTCCACAAGGCATATCTTGCTCAATTTTTAAGATTTGATCATGTTCTTGGGCATTTTGGAAAGGTCTTGAAGTCCTCTAACCAATGCCTTTGGTCCCATGTCATTTTGATTTACCAATCTCAAGTTATGGTCTTTGACTTAAAGTGCCTTTTTGTTGACTTTTGAAAATGACCTATAATGTTGAGATTGATAACTTTTTGTGAGAGCATTTATTGGACTTGAAGTGTGAAGAGGAGTTGTAGGAGATGTCATTCTCTTCAAAATGAGCTTTGGATGGAATTTTTCTGATAAACCATGTGGAAGTTATGCTTTGGTCAAGTTACAGTTGACTTTTTCAACTGTCCAAATATAGAAACTTTTGCATCTTGAGACTTTTTGAGCCATGCCTTGAGAATCATGATCAAGAATTGATCGAATGATGTCTGTGGCTTCAAAATAAGATGTTGACCAAAAATTTGGACTTTTGACTGTCAAATGACCATTTTGCCCCTGCAGTTGACTGTTGAGCAATTAGGGTTTTTGACTGTGCAATTTTGTGCTGTAAGTCTTGAAACTTGGCATATGGATGCTTGACCATGTTTGTAGGAATGTGGGACTTGATTGGACCCTTGGAAACTTCAATTTCTTTGCTAGAATCAAAACCCTAATTTTTGACTGTTAGGAGGCCATTGAATGGTGCAACCTTTGGGAGATTTTGAAGCATGCTCTTTGCAAATCTTGAAGAATATGGGAGGGCAAATTTTGGGGTACAACAGTTTCCCCTGTTCAATCTTCTTAGACCTGAGGATGTAGATTGGCTGACGTGCCTTTCGTAATCCGAAGGTGGAAGATGATTGAACACTAGAGTGCCCAGAAATTTGCGCTCACATGTTAGCAGTGTGATGTGGGGAATGGGCTTATAGATGCCATTTAGAGATTGATGGATAGGATGATGGGCTTATAGATGCCATGCTGAGAGGTGATGGATAGGTGGATGGGCTTATAGATGCCATCTGGGTGTCGATCGCGTAAGAGATTCCTTAGCGAGAACTTGCGTACCTGAAAAAGAAAATGAGTACCTGGCCTGTTACAGGAGCTGGTCTTCAAACTCTTTGTGTAAAGGTACCCTTACTGGTTACAGGAATTAAATCTTTGAGCTCTTTAGACGTGCTCTCAACGGGACGGTGAGAGAACCTTGGACGATTATTACCTCAACAGTAACGCTGAGAAAACCTGGGGTGATTACTACCTCAACAGTGACGATGAGAGAATCTGGGGCGATTACTACCTCAACAGTAACGATGAGAGAATCTGGGGCGATTACTACCTCAACAGTAACGATGAGAGAATCTGGGGCGATTACTACCTCAACAGTAACGATGAGAGAATCTGGGGCGATTACTATCTCAACAGTAACGATGAGAGAATTTGGGGCGATTACTACCTCAACAGTAACGATGAGAGAATCTTGGATGTCTTCTAGTGAGTCTTCATCAAGAAAATCTTTAGGAATCGATTTAAATGGACTAGAGAAGGCCTTTGACTGGATCGGCATCAGAAAAATCTTTAGGAGTCGATTTAACTGAACCAGGCAAGGTCTTGGAATCTTCAACTGGAATAAGAATCAGGGAGATCTTAGGGTCGATCTGACTGAACCAGAGAAGGCCTTTGACTGGATAAGAATAAGAAAAATCTTTAGGAGTCGATTTAACTGAACCAGACAAGGTCTTGGAATCTTCAACTGGAATAAGAATCAGGGAGATCTTAGGGTCGATCTGACTGAACCAGAGAAGGCCTTTGACTGGATAAGAATCAGAAAAATATTTAGGAATCGATTTAACTGAACCAGACAAGGTCTTGAAATAACTTCAACTGGATAAGAATCAGGGAGATCTTAGGGTCGATCTGACTGAACTAGAGAAGGCCTTTGACTGAATAAGAATCAGAAAAATCTTTAGGAATCGATTTAACTGAACCGGACAAGGTCTTGAAATAACTTCGACTGGATAAGAATCAGGGAGATCTTAGGGTCGATCTGACTGAACCAGAGAAGGCCTTTGACTAGATAAGAATCAGGAAAATCTTTAGGAGTCGATTTAACTGAACCGGACAAGGTCTTGGAATCTTCAACTGGATAAGAATCAGGGAGATCTTAGGGTCGATCTGACTGAACCAGAGAAGGCCTTTGACTGGATAAGAATCAGAAAAATCTTTAGGAATCGATTTAACTGAACCGGACAAGGTCTTGGAATCTTCAACTGGATAAGAATCAGGGAGATCTTAGGGTCGATCTGACTGAACCAGAGAAGGCCTTTGACTGGATAAGAATCAGAAAAATCTTTAGGAATCGATTTAACTGAACCGGGCAAGGTCTTGGAATCTTCAACTGGATAAGAATCAGGGAGATCTTAGGGTCGATCTGACTGAACCAGAGAAAGCCTTTGACTGGATAAGAATCAGAAAAATCTTTAGGAATCGATTTAACTGAACCAGACAAGGTCTTGGATTCTTCAACTGGAATAAGAATCAGGGAGATCTTAGCGTCGATCTGACTGAACCAGAGAAGGCCTTTGACTGGATAAGAATCAGAAAAATCTTTAGGAATCGATTTAACTGAACCGGACAAGGTCTTGAAATAACTTCGACTGGATAAGAATCAGAAAAATCTTTAGGAATTGATTTAATTGAACCAGAGGAGGTTTTGGACATAACTGAGAATTTAACTAGATCTTTCCTGAAAGAGAAAAGGTCAGTCATATGCAATGCATGACATGGATCAAGCAATGATGTTCTCAACATAGGCGAGATTGTAAGATATGATGCGTATATGCATGCTATAATGTATGGAAATGCGATGTTTATGAATGTATTCTTTTTGTCTAGGAAAGTAAATCATTGACGGGTGCCGGGAAGTCACATCCTGGGCTGATGTTTGGAGAATAGATCTTTGCTGTTTCCGCTGGGGATGATAGTTACAAGAATACCGGTAGGAGAAGATGACTCCGTTGGGGAATAAACCTGACAAATAGATTACTCTGCGGGGAGAAAATTATTCTAGCGATCTTGCTGGGGAACAATACTTTGTGGGGAGAGAGGTACTTTGCTGGGATATTGATGGTAACCTTGCTGGGGATACCGTTGATGTGTTGGAAGTGTTAATAGACTTCGCTGGGGATAAGAAGACCTCGCTGAAGACGATCTTCTCGTGGTTTTTGGCTGAGGATAACCCAGTTATATCCTGGTAGGGAAATAACCTTTGAATAAAGCTGGGAGACGCGTTCGTGCTCTGCGAGGGATAAGCTTCCAGAATCTACTGGGGATAAGCTTCGTGCTGGGGAGATGGATTAAACTTTCCTGGGGAAATCTTGAACTATACTGGACTCTCCTGGGTAAATTTTTGAGATACATTGGGAAGTGGCTCCGCTGGATGTTTGGTAGATCGCCGGGGAACAATCTTAGATCAAAACTGTCGGGGATGCTTGTTAAGAATGTTTGTATATTGTACTGGGGAATGTTGAGATCTGCTGGAGGATACCCAACTTCCTTAAGGCTGATTGTATAACTTTGCTTGGGGAGAGTGTATTGACTTGCTGACTCACTCCCTGGGGAATTAAGATATGCTGGTTATGTTCTTCAGCCAAACTTACCTTGGTACCTTGGTGGATAGAACAATTAGATCGCTTAGACCACTCATTATTGCCCCTGTTTCTAATGTTACCTGTAATTAATCCTTTGTTTCGTATGCAAATATTTATGAGTTAGCAATTAGTGTCGAATGCATATATCACAAATTGAACCTTGGACGTTCTTCGCAAAACAAAACAGAAAAAGGAAAAACAAAAGGCAATTTGTCTGAAAAGTGTATTTATATTGATTTTTGAATTTGCCTGTAAATAGGCTTTTTATGTACAAGAGGCTGACGTCCTAGTAAGAGAACGCCGCCGAATAAAAGAATTTATACAATTTGTACAAAGGGAAAACAAAACAGCTGTGTGAAAAGGACGATCCCACTGGGTTCCAACTCTGCTATCGCCTTTATATCTTCGAGCGTCTCATCACTTGATGACCTAGTCGAGGATGAAGCTGATTGATTGATGTCGTCTGAACTTGATAGTTGATACCGGATTCTGGATGCAAGGTGATCCAATGAGACATAGTATTACGCTTTATCCCTAACTTTTGCCTGGACCGCCCTTTCGGGTTTTCAGTCCACCGGGATACCCATTTTTGCCCAAGCCGCCTTTTCAGGTTTTCGACTTGCCGGGTGTACAGAGTTTTTCATTTCATCCCTTCATTTTTCCCGAACCCTTTTGGTTCGCCGGGAAGCCCTAATTTTTGCCTAGGTATGTCAACCTAGCGGGTCTTTTTTCATGCGTAGTATCTTTTTACTATGTCTGCATTGGCAGGGTGAGGAAGGTCGTCACCATCCATGTTGGTTAGAATCATGGCTCCTCCTGAGAACACATGTTTAACCACAAATGGACCTTCGTATGTAGGGGTCCATTTGCCCCTTGGATCACTCTGAGGAAGGATGATGCGCTTGATTACCAGATCCCCAACTTGATATTCTTGTGGTCTGACCTTTTTGTTAAATGCCCTTATCATCCGTTTTTGGTACGTCTGACCATGACAAATAGCAGCAAGTCTCTTTTCGTCAATTAGATTTAGCTGATCAAGTCGTGTCTGGATCCAATCATCTTCGCTCAGATCCGCATCCTTCATTATCCGGAGAGAGGGTATCTGCACTTCGATCGGTAAGACTGCCTCCATACCGTAGACCAAGGAGAAAGGAGTTGCCCCGATTGACGTCCTAGCTGAGGTACGGTACCCATGTAGAGCAAACGGTAACATCTCGTGTCAATCTTTATAAGTCACTGTCATCTTCTGCACAATTTTCTTAATGTTTTTATTCGCTACTTCTACAGCCCCATTCATCTTCGGCCGGTAAGGAGAAGAGTTGTGGTGCTGTATTTTGAACTGCTCGCAGAGCTCGGTGATCATTTTGTTATTGAGATTGGTACCGTTGTCTGTAATGATCCTTTCAGGGATGCCGTATCGACAGATCAGGTTATGCCGAATGAACCGTGCCACAACGTTCTTGGTTACAGTGACGTAGGAAGCTGCCTCAACCCACTTCGTGAAGTAGTCAATCGCCACCAGGATGAAGCGATGCCCATTGGATGCTGTAGGTTTAATCTCACCGATCATATCTATGCCCCACATTGCAAACGGCCAAGGTGCTGTCAAGACATTCAGAGGAACTGGAGGAACATGCACCTTATCTGTATATATCTGGCATTTATGGCATGTCCGAGAGTGTTGGTAACAGTCGGCTTCCATTGTGGACCAGAAATACCCTGCCCAAAGGATTTTCTTCGCCATAGTGTGTCCACTGGAATGTATTCCGAAGGTACCCTCATGCAGCTCTGCCATGATCCTTTCTGCTCCAGTCTTATCCACACAACGCAGTAAGGTCGAATCATGGTTTCGCTTGTACAGGATGCCATTGCTGAGGAAGAACTTTGCAGCGAATCTTCTCAGAAACTTTTTATCGTTGACAGATGCACCTTCAGGGTACTCCTGAGCTTCTAAGTATCTCTTCACCTCATGGTACCAAGGTTTCTCAGTCACCAATTCAGTCTCAAGATCACAACAGTATGTCGGTTCGTCCAGTTTCTAGATAATGACCCGGGGAGCCTCATTGTCCCATTTGACTTTGAACATAGAAGACATTGTGGCTAACGCGTCCGCCAACTGATTCTCCTCTCTCGGAAAGTGTTCAAAGGTTATCTCTGTGAAGTGGGGAATCATTGTCAACACACATTCTCTGTAAGGAATAAGATTCGGATGTTTCGTATCCCACTCCCCTTTGATATGATTGATCACGAGAGCGGAATCTCCGAAGACACTCAGAAACTTGATCCTTAAGTCGATCGCAGCTTGGAGACCCATGATGCATGCCTCATACTCCGCCATGTTGTTGGTGCAGTTGAAACATAGCCGGGCAGTAAGTGGAGTATGAGTGCCTTGAGGGGATATGATCACAGCGCCGATACCGTTACCCAAAGCGTTGGAGGCTCCGTCAAAGTGCATAGACCATCGGGATCCTTCCTCAGGTCCTTCATCCGGTCCAGGTACTTCACAATCAGTCACTATCATGATGCTCTCATCCGGAAACTCAAAGTTCATTGACTGATAGTCGTCTACTGCCTGATGTGCCAAGTGGTCTGCCACTACACTTCCTTTGATGGCTTTCTGGGTCGTGTACTGGATGTCGTATTCTGTCAAGATCATTTTCCATCTTGCTATTCTCCCAGACAGAGCAGGCTTTTCGAATATGTACTTTATAGGATCCATCTTTGAAATCAAAAAGGTAGTGTGAGTCAGCATATACTGTCTCAGCCGGCGAGCAGCCCATACCAAAGCGCAGCAAGTTTTCTCGAGCAGTGAGTATCGGGTCTCACATCGGTGAACTTTTTGCTAAGGTAATAAATGGCATGCTCTTTTCGGCCAGACTCGTCATGCTGCCCCAGCACACACCCCATTGAGTTGTCAAGTACTGTCAGGTATAGTATCAGAGGTCTCCCTTCAACCGGTGGCATAAGGATGGGTGGTTCTTGGAGATACTCTTTGATTCTGTAAAAAGCAGCCTGGCATTCATCATTCCAACGTACTACCTGATCTTTCTTCAGCAGCTTGAAGATTGGCTCACAGGTAGCAGTTAGGTGTGAGATGAACCGAGCAATGTAATTCAGGCGTCCTAGAAAGCCTCTGACCTCTTTCTCCGTCTTAGGAACTGGCATCTCTTGAATGGCTTTAACCTTGGCAGGGTCCACTTGAATACCCTTGTCACTTACAACGAAGCCTAGCAACTTTCCAGATCTTACCCCGAAGGTGCACTTGTTCGGGTTCAACCTCAGCTTGTACAACTTCAGACGGTCAAACAATTTCTGCAGATGATCTAGGTGTTCTTCCTCAGTCTGGGACCTTGCGATCATGTCGTCAAGATACACTTCTATCTCATGATGGATCATGTCATGAAATAAAGCAACCATGGCACGTTGGTAGGTTGCCCCAGCATTTTTCAGTCCAAAAGGCATGACCTTGTAGCAGAAGGTTCCCCACTGAGTAACAAAGGTAGTTTTTTCCATGTCTTCAGGTGCCATCTTGATCTGATTGTAACCTGAAAAACCATCCATGAAAGAGAACACCTTATGCTGAGCAGTATTGTCAACCAGGACATCAATGTGAGGTAGAGGGAGGTCATCCTTGGGGCTGCCCCTGTTCAGATCCCTGTAGTCGACACACATTCTGACCTTCCCATCCTTCTTAGGTACCGGCACCACATTAGCAACCCACTGAGGGTAAGAAGTCACTGCAAGAAACCCGGCGTCAAACTGCTTCATAACCTCGGCTTTGATCTTCTCAGACATCTTTGGGCGCATACGGCGGACCTTTTGCTTAACCGGAGGGCAGTCTTCCTTGGTAGGCAAATGATGGACCACAATATCAGTATCCAAATCGGGCATGTCTTCGTAGGACCAGGCAAAGATCTCCACATAGTCATGTAGCATCTGAGTCAACCGTTGCTTCATGCTGAGCTCTAGGTTGGCACCAATCTTTACCTCCTTTCTGTCTGCCTCAGTACCTAGATTTATTGTTTCCACTGGCTCTTCGTGTGGTTGAATTGCCCTCTCTTCCTGAAGCAACAGTCTTGCAAGCTCGCCAGGCACTTCGCAATCATCTTCACCTTCGTCTTTGGCTAAGTTGATCGGATTTTCGAAGTCATAACTGGCAGTAGCAGAGTCGTTACCAGTGAGATCCAGAGTGGATTGAAACCTGTATGAGTGAGTGTGTGTAAATATAGCTGTTTTGCAATATATAAAGAAAGGAAAGAAAGAAAAGGAGCATAATATTTGAAGTGCGAGAAAACGTCCAAGGTCTTTATTCATGATATATGAAATGACAATTAATATGCCCTCACAAATGAAGCCACGGTGCCCCGGGTAAGACACCGGGCCATAGAGTTTTAATTCATTGTTTATTACAAATAACAAAAACAAAGGAGTTTATTACTGTGTAATAAAAGTAACGGGAGTATGATCTTTAGCAGTCCAATTGGTCAATCCACCATCAGTCGTCGGGTAAATCCAGCTATCGAACTCTGACTCTTCCACTTCGTCTTCATCCCCAACAGCATTCACTCCTGGATTGGTGATGAGCACAGGAGGTCTTCCGGTTCTAGCTTTGCGCACAGCCCTCTGAGCCTCTGCAGTAAAACCCAGTCCAAACTTGTTAGTTTTTGGTGTAAAATCAGGGAGCCTGCCCCAGTTAGCACATTCACCTTTCTTGATTACAGCCCGGGCGTCCTTCAAGGAAGCCATCTTCAAGGGAAAGTCCTCTTCAACCACTGTTTCTGCTGCTGCCAATGTTGGAGGTACCTCTTGAAAATGCTGAAAGGGGGTTTCAATAAACTCCCCGTCCATCTCGATATACCAGAAGGAATTCAAATGGCTCACCATATAATCTTCCTCCCCCTGCACAGTGACGATCTTCCCTCTGACAGGGTACTTGAGCTTCTGGTGTAGGGTAGAGGTTACTGCCCCAGCTTTGTGAATCCAAGGTCGACCCAGTAAACAAGAATAAGATGGACGAATGTCCATCACATAGAAAGTTGAGTCGAATACTTGAGAACCCACACGAATAGGAATGTCTACCTCTCCATGAACCATCCTCTTTGATCCGTCAAAGGCTCGAACAATGATGTTGCTAGGTTTCAGCTCCAGGCCCTCACAATCCAACCGGTCTAAGGCCTTTTTGGGTAGCACATTCAGGGAAGAACCAGTGTCCACCAACACGTGCGCCAGAGTAGTGCCCCTGCATTCTATGGAGACATGCAGGGCATCATTGTGGTTCTTTCCCTTAGCAGTAAGGTCAGCATCCGAGAAACCCAAACCATTGTCAGCTGTCAAATTGGCTACGCAATCAGTAAACTGGTCTGCAGATGTCTCCTGTGGCACATGGGCCGTCTTTAGAAATGAAATCAGGGCCTTAGCATGGGCCTCTGAGCACAGCAACAAGGAGAGCATAGATATCTTGGAGGGGGTATGGCCCAGCTGTTCAACAACATTAAAATCACTCTTCTTGATTATTTTGAGAATTTCCTCCATCTCTTGTTGCGAGGCTTCAACATTCACAGATTTGGGTGCCTCCGTCTGGGCAGGCTCATCTTCAATCCCTTTGCCCCGAGCATTAGATGACTCGGTAGCAGGGGAAGCAGCTTGATCAGAAATGGGAATAGGTGTACTTGCAGGTGTTATAACGAGAGGTCTTCGAATAGCTGGTGGTGCAATGTCAGGCGAGAAGAGCCTGCCACTGCGGGTAACTTTGGCTGGACCAGTGATATTGCTGATGCTGGTGCCAGTGTTGAACTCTTGCTTTATACCATGTACATATACATCTGCCCCATAGTGCCATGGGACAGCCTTATCAGATTCATAGGGGAGGGGCCCCGGAACAGTAATAACAATGGGTGCGACAGTCATGATTTTCACTGGCTTCCTCGGGGGAGCCTTGATTGGATTATTGAAAATTGTAACAACAGATACATCTTCCACAGGAACAAACGGAACAACAGTCTTCTTGAACAAAATCTCCTTGCTATCCATCAGGCTTTGGATGCCTAACTTCAGCAACGGACAACCAGTAGGAGTAACAGCACACAAAAGGCAACCCTTACTACAGCCCGAAAATAAACCGGCCAGCAGTAGGTTCCTCTTAACAGTCATCAGGGGAGTAGCTACATCATTCACGGAAACGGCATACAAGTCTTCATCAACAACATTTACTCCATGTTGGGGCATAGGAGCAGTCACCACATTTGGCCTCTCAGGCGCTTCAAATTGTATCTCTTTTGCGTCAATAAGGTCCTACACCTTATTCCTTAAGGCCCAGCAGTCATCAATAGAATGCCCCGGGCTATCGGAGTGATAAGCACAGTGGGCATTTGGATTATACTTCGGAGAGGCAGTATTCACAACCTTCGGGGCCTCCCTGACAGTCACTAAGTTGGTGGATAGAAACTGTGGCAAGATTTGTGATAGGGTCATACTCAGCCGGGTAAACTCTCTTCTGGGTCTCTCAGCCCTTTGTGGATTGGTTTGCCGAGGAGCGACAACAGGCTTAGCAATCACCACTGCGTTGACAGATTGGCGGCGTTCTGGTTTATCATGCCTTCTAGGCCCATATACAGCACTGGCCTCCTTCTTAAAGGGTTTCTTCTCAGAACTTGAAGATGCCCCCTTCTGAATTTTACCGGACTTCATTCTAGCTTCTATCCTCTCCCTAGTCAGAATAAGGTCAGTAAACCCTGCAGACGAGTTACCGATAAGATGATTGAAAAATGGCCCGGAGAGGGTCCCCAAGAACATATCCACCAGCTCACGGTCAGTTAACGGAGGCTGCACCCTGCCAGCCAGATCCCTCCACTTTTGTGCATACTCTTTAAAACCTTCGCTTGATCCTAGCGACATACCCTGGAGTTGGGTACGTGTAGGGGCAAGGTCGGCATTATATTAATACTGCTTGTAAAAATCAGTAGCCAACTCCTCCCAGTTACGAACTTTGGTCCCATCCAGCTGATAGAACCATTCGAGATGAGTCCCTGAAAGACTCTCCTGGAAGAAGTGGATCCACAAGTTCTTGTCCACTGTGTACGGTTGAATCTTCCGCACATAAGATCTGAGGTGTAGCTTGGGGCAAGACGCCCCATCATACTTGGTGAAAGATGGTGCCTTAAACTTGTGAGGAATGATCACACCAGTAGATAAGCCCAAGTCTCCGAAATCCAGCCCAGGCACTTGTTGGATCTCCATGGCGTTCAGACGGTCTTCCAGCTGCTTGTATCTGTCTTCAGCCGGAGGATACTGTTCCTCATTAAAATCAGTCTCGTTGTCAGAGACTACCAAACTTGGAGCCTTTCCCCCCTGGGGACTGTCTTTGCCTACAAAAGAACCAGCTTCCTCATTCTGCAGAGTATTACCAAACCTCCGGCCCGAGTTGAAAAGAACAGTTCTCTTCTTCTTCTTCTCCTTCTTTAGGAGCAAAGCCTTCAGCTCTTCTTGGCCTTGAGCCAAACCCATGATCAGCTCTTGAAATTGTGCGTTCTGCGCCTGAAGGGCCTTGATAGACATCTCGGTTGATGATTCAGGGTTCATGATGCTGAAATAAACAGCGAAGAACAGTAAGCAACCTGAAAAGAAGAATACCTATTATGCACATGATGAATGGAATGCGTATGATTTATGTTTTCAAAGACAATCGGGAATCAACTTTGTAAACAAAAAGGAACACACTTCATTAGATTCAACTTTGAAATTTAAATTGTTCAACAGGTTGCCCTTAGGCGTTACAAAAAATGGAAATACTGAAAAGGGAAATAAAACTGTAAAAGAACATCCAGAGCCCCTCATTGATCCCAGGGTCTCCTCTTCTCAGTACGGATGTAGTCATTCAGAGCTCGCTCATTCTCCAACTGCTTTGTCAGCTTCTGGATCTTCATTTCCTGCTCGTTGAACTTTTCCCGGTAAGAATCCCGTTCTTCTCGCAGTTGCGACCAATACCTCTTTAATGTCTCATAATCAGTAGGTATCTGAGGAGGGAGGACAGTTGGAGGAGCCCCATCTTTGTCAGGATACTCAAGAATGACGGGTCTGACAGCTTCGTATGGCATACCTAACTTCTGAGCACGGATGCGAACCCATTTGTAGTAGGCTTCCATAGGTAGAGAAGTCTTTGGCCCCAACTCTTGTGGGTCAGCTTTATGAACTCTGTCCCAAGCCTTGATGAACCTACGACGCAGCTCGTTACTATCCACCTGAAACTCAAAACTTATGTGAGGCACCAACATCTCATGAGGCCCTGCTCTTCTGGCTCTTCCAAACTGACGGAGAGCTAGACATGGATTATAAGAGATTCCTCCTTGAGTACCAATCAAAGGAACATTAGGCTATTCTCCGCAACGGTCAATAACAGCTATCTCATCCAAACCTATGAAAGTCCAAATGATGTCCTTATCAGCGAGAGACATTAACCTATGAGCCCAACCTCTTCCTTCTTGGTTCTTCAACACAAACTTAGGGAGGTGCGAAATAAACCACCTCACCAACAAAGGGATACAACACCACAGAGTTCCTCGTCTTCGGGCAGTACGGGCATAAAGTTGTTGCAGGATGTCACCCAGGAGAGTGGGCACAGGATTCTGAGACATGAAGATCCTTATGGCAGTGACATTGATGAAGTTGTCAGGATTAGGAAACAAGACTAGCCCATAGATTAAGAGAGCCAAGATGTCTTCATATGCCCTAAAGTCCAAGTCATTCCAAAAACTGTTAGCTTTACCAATCAGAAACTTGGCCAGGAAACCCTTAACTCCGCTTCTAGTCACCCAGTTGTCCATTACTTCTTGATGGGTCAAGGGAAGAGCTGCAGCAACCTCCTCAAGCCTGAGGGTCTTTTCCCAACCAGTGAAGGGAGTCTGATCCAAGATAGGGATACCAAGCAAATCAGAGAACTCTTCCAGGGTAGGGACCAGCTGGAAGTCTTGAAAGGTGAAGCACTGGTACAGAGGGTCATAGAACTGGGTCAGGACACTCATCAACTGTTGATCCCGCTTTGCAGTGACTAAACTGAGAAGAGAACCATGCCTCTGGATGAAGGAAGTGGTGTTTGGAATTCTGCTAACCAATTCTTCAAGTAACTCAGGTGGGTGAACAAAGTTGAACCGGATAGTATTCCTTCGCATAGGCATCATGATGTCCTACAAAACAGAGCAAAGGTGAAACCCTCTTGTCTTTGAAATGGTCAGTCCTTATGCAGGATGCATGCAATGCTCATGATGTTATGATGTTATGATAAAGCACACCACAAATATTTACAAAGGCAAACATGGTAAGGCACACAAGTCACACAAGACAAGCCCTTAAAGTTTAGGCCAGCATGAGGTCTAGGTATTACCCTCTTTCAGTTTGTTGGTTCATACCTGTCCTATCAAAAGTAACCGGGTTCTTAGAGGATCCAAATATCATTGACAAAAGCACCCTTTCTATCCATGGTTATCCATGGGCTCTTAGATACTTGCTCATTGTGTTTTCAAAAATGTTTGTTTGCTTTTCAAGTGTGAGTGGGTTTGAAAAAAGTTTCGTTTAAAATTTCAGTTCGACTCTTGTATCGGTCCTCAAGAGTGTTTGAAAAGTTGTTTTTGAAAGCTTTTTGCAAAGTGTCGGTGTGAAAAGAAGTTTTTTTGATTTGTTTTGAATTAGAGCAAGTACCTACGAGTCATCTACCTACCCTAAGGAATTAGTCTGTGTAAATGTCCTTAAGGTAGTGCCATCCCACCATTGAGGGGTAGGTAGCACCACCGTTGGAGGTGTTCGGGTCAATTCGAGGATTAGGGACAGTGTGGTCACCAGAGCAATAGGAAGACACCTTAGAAGCTACCCCCATGCCATGTTCATGGACATGAGGACTTACTAAAACGTCCTCTACTCGACGACCACGTTTCGAGGGGCAAGGCAACAGTGAAGCGTACCCTAGGAGTGATGTGTGAATCGTGTGTCATTTTCAGTTATTATTTGTCTTGATCATGCATTGGGTGTTCTACGCTTTGATTTTATTTGAGCATACATTCTTTCATGTGATAGTTAGCAATTAAAAGGGTGCGGAATTTAAAGTGCGGAAACATAAAGGTCCTACGTTATTACAAGGCGCGGGTCTACATCGCCAAATTAAACCAAGACCCGATTTGAATAAATAAAATGCGGAAAATAAATATCCTAATTATCTATTACAAAGCTTCGGGGCAAGTACATTATATTTAAAAAAGGAAATAAAAGTAAACGCGCGAAAAGAAATAAAAATCGAGAGTGCGAGGGCGTTGGACCCTTTAAAGGAATTAAATATGAAATTATAAATTAATTAAATTAAATGAAGAAAAGAACTTATTTTTTATGTTTTTTTGGATTTATGAAATTAAAGAGAATTAAATTGGAATTAAAAGTTAAATAAAACCCTAGTTCTAATTATTTTTAATTTATTAAAAAAATGTTTAAGTTTGACCTAATTTAACCTAATTTTTTAATGATAAGTTTATTTTACAAAATAATTAAGAATTAATAATAATGAAAAAAAAAAGATTATTTATTAAGAAAAGAATAAAAAATGCTAAAAGACTTGTTTTTATATTTTTTAATTATCTAAGAAAAAGCATTAAAGTTAAAAAACCTAAAAAACTAAATTGATTATTAAATCTATTTACAAAATAAATATTAGTGAATTAAATAATAAACATATTTTATTTTTTAACTTTCTGATTTTTTGTATTTTTGTGTTATAAAAATTAATTTGAGGAATTAAAAGAAAATAATTAAATTAAAACATATAAGAAAATAATAGAAATAAACAAGAATGAGAAAAAGAAATACAAACATGGGGGGTTTTCTGACCCAATTAGGAGGTATGTGAGAAGTATTTTGGCCCACTTCAATCGAGGCCTGTTTGACTTTTCTGGGATTGTGTATTGAGCTGTTGACCAATGCGTATGGTGATCTGTACATCTTGGCCGTTGGATGGAGTCTCTGGGCGCGTGGCAAGCCAGAGGGTGAAGCTGTATGGTACTCCCCTGGGTGTGATGATCACTTGAACATGTAAATATAAAAAACATAGAGAAATATGGGGGACCTGGGATTTGAACCCAGGTCCCATTGCTTGCAACCACTCCTTTCCACCAACTGAGCCAGCGCGTTAGTTTTGATATATAATGGATAATTAATATTATAATGAGAAAATGGAGGCTAATGGTATAAAACGCGCCAGATTTCAAATTGTCCAACCACATAGTGACACGCCAGGCTTCTTCTTCGTTCTACCTGAAAATAACAAACAAGTAGCGGGGGTTTTAAACCCCCACTAAACAGCATAACGAATAATAGCGATTAGGCCATAGTGAAAAATAAATTGGGCGCGATGTGATAATTGTGTTCATGTGAAGGTCCTGGTTTCAATGGTATGAGTTTCGTGGCCTAATTTTGCCTTATGCGTAAAACCCCAAATTTGGAGCTTTGAAACCCTAAAACTCTTCCATGGCAACTTCTCATACAGGCAAGCATTCTTCAATTAAATGACACCAAAAGCTTCAGCATGATCATGTTAGTGTAAAACAATAATGGAAATGCATTGATATGGCATGTAAATTCAAATGCGATTAAGAAAAATTTCAAGAAAAGGGCGACTGCGTTCTACCAGTTCTTGAGGTTAGGGGATGTGAAAAGTATTGGAAAAGATTTCTGGCAATCTTGGCAAGCTTATGGAATAGTTTTTAGGCCTTCAAACACACTAAAACTATGAAAACAGATTTGAAGTTTTTGTGTAAAAAAAGCAAATTAGTTCTTTGAGTTTGGGCGCAGCCTGCTTCCTCTTGTGATTAGGTTTAGCTTTGTGCATATATGAGGAATGATTTAGGTCAACAATCCAAGCCCAAAGCTTTGTATTTAATGATTTTCAAAATTTGATTTTCATGAATCTTTTCCAATCTTTTCATCATGAAGAACATGCCAGTTTGCATAGAATCTTTCCTTTTTTGATGTGCACGAGATCTTGAGTGAATAATGAGGGCATATGCTGCATAAAAAGATTCAAAAACATTTGTTTAGTATTTTTCTCATATTTAATTTTAATTAAATGAATTAATGGATTTAAAAATTCAATTAATAAATTAAAAACAAGAAAATAACTCCCCTTTGGGTCAATGGGTCGTGCATAGCCTTTGGGTGATGATTCTTGGAAGAAAATGTGGCCCATTAGCAATTTTGAGGCATTTGAAGCAAAGTTGACTTTTCAAAATTCCCAACAATTTCCCAACTTCCACAAGGCATATATTGCTCAATTTTTATGATTTGATCATGTTCTTGGGCATTTTGGAAAGGTATTGAAGTCCTCTAACCAATGCCTTTGGTCCCATGTCATTTTGATTTACCAATCTCAAGTTATGGTCTTTGACTTAAAGTGCCTTTTTGTTGACTTTTGAAAATGACCTATAATGTTGAGATTGATAACTTTTTGTGAGAGCATTTATTGGACTTGAAGTGTGAAGAGGAGTTGTAGGAGATGTAATTCTCTTCAAAATGAGCTTTGGATGGAATTTTTCTGATAAACCATGTGGAAGTTATGCTTTGGTCAAGTTACAGTTGACTTTTTCAACTGTCCAAATATAGAAACTTTTGCATCTTGAGACTTTTTGAGCCATGCCTTGAGAATCATGATCAAGAATTGATCGAATGATGTTTGTGGCTTCAAAATAAGATGTTGACCAAAAATTTGGACTTTTGACTGTCAAATGACCATTTTGCCCCTGCAGTTGACTGTTGAGCAATTAGGGTTTTTGACTGTGCAATTTTGTGCTGTAAGTCTTGAAACTTGGCATATGGATGCTTGACCATGTTTGTAGGCATGTGGGACTTGATTGGACCCTTGGAAACTTCAATTTCTTTGCTAGAATCAAAACCCTAATTTTTGACTGTTATGAGGCCATTGAACTGTGCAACCTTTGGGAGATTTTGAAGCATGCTCTTTGCAAATCTTGAAGAATATGGGAGGGCAAATTTTAGGGCACAACACTATCCAAATGGAATATTTAAGCTCATTCCTCCTATCATCGCATCGCCGAGTGCAAATTTCTGGGCATTCTAGTGTCCAATCTTCTTCCACCTTCGAGTCACGAATGGCAGAACTCGCCAATCTAACTCTTCAGGTTTAAGAAGATTGAACAGGGGAAGCTGTTGTACCCCAAAATTTTCCCTCTCATTTCTCAAGGCATCTCTCACAATGATTCTCAAAATTCAAGCTTGCACAAGTACATTGCGATTTTCCAGCACCAAAATTAAGAGGAAGTTGTTAAAAAGGGAGAAACAGATGAAAATAACATTTTGACGAATTTGGAGGAAAATAAGTCTCCTTCGATTCAGCCCCATTCAATTGGACTTTGCACCTCCTTCGATTGCTCAAAAGTTGCTGCTAGCGTGCCTCTTTCGTCTGGGCATGTGACGTCAAATAGGTCTCCTTCGATTCAGAAGGAAATGATCTTCATACAAGCTTAAATTGAGTTTTTGTTTCCCTTTGAAACAGTGTCCTTCGACTCAGGAATATCCTTCGACTCAGGAATGTCCTTCGACTCAGGAATATCCTTCGACTCAAGAATGTCCTTCGACTCAAGAATGTCCTTCGACTCAGGAATGTCCTTCGACTCAGGAATGTCCTTCGACTCAGGAATGTCCTTCGACTCAGGAAGTAAAGGTCTCCTTTTGGTTTTCTTCAATTCAAAAAGTAAATAATCTTTTGAAAGCTTCCTTCAATTCAGAAGTTAATAACCTTCTGAAAAGTGTCATTCGACTGCACCATTCGCCCCTCACCTGTTGGCCTTGGATTCATAAGTTTTCGATTGGATGAATGGCTACCTTCCTGTGACTTTCAAATTCATCTTCATGTAGGATTCAAATGCACCCTCATATCACCTTCGAATCCATCTGCAAACCCTTAGACACACCATAGTCCTCCATCATGACACACAACTGGTGAAAACGAATGTTGTGTTGTTCTAGTCTGGTCGAAAGGTGTAGAAATATGGAGGATTCGACTCAAAAGATCAAGTTGAACATTTAGACCCATAGGCTAGGCTATGTGTTTTCCCTTTTCAGGCCTCAAACCTATGACTCACCATATACTTATTTGTTTATGCAAACTAAAATAGGCCTTTACCCATTTGTTGTCCAAGACCATTTGCACTTAACAACATAATACTACCTTTTAGAAAGGTTTTTCTTGAGCCTTGCGCCTGTTTTCCTTCAGAAGGAAGCAACCCCATCTGAACCATTCATTTTACTTTTATGGCACACGTGGGCACTTACTTTCCAGACTAAGCCTTATTTTATTATTTTTGGTCCCCAAGCCTTTCTCTATAAATAGAGAGTTCATTTGCACAGAAGAAAAAAAGAAGAGGGAAGAGGAACGTATCTTCAAATTCTCACACACCATAAAATTCTCAAACACTTCAACACTTGTGAAATCAGAAACTAGAATCACCGTTACCTCCTTCAAACAACACATTCCAGTTTCCTTCGACTCAAGGAGCATCCCATTTGTTCTTTCCTTTGAATCCAGCAAAGAAGGATATTTCACTTGTTTTGCTTTTTCGAATCCAGTGTCGAAGGCCTACCCTGGGTCTTTTCCTTCGAATCCAGAGGCGTTCAAAGCAACCGCTTCAAAGTCCATAACACGCTCCAACCTCCAACAAGGTAAGCCATTTATAACCTTTTCCCCTTCGTTTCTAGCATAGCATGTAAATAAGTTTTCTTTTTCATTTAAAACATGTTCATACTATTTTCTTCTTTTTGTTTTGTTTTCACTCTCTTAATATGTGTCATGGTTAACCATCTTCTTGGCTTTTGCTCTTGGTACATTTAAATACGCTTTAAAGAATTAATCTAGTCTTAAGGTGATGGTCTTGGGCCATATTGCTATTCAAACTCAAATGAAAGAAACAGGAAACAGAAAAGTTAGAAACGAAGCCTCTGGCTTCCATACTAACCTTCAGGCCAAATGAAAGAGGCAGTCGAAAGGCACAACATGCTGGCCTCCAGGCCCCAATCGAAAGCCAAAATATGATGTCTTCTAGGCCCCAGTCGAGACTCATTCTTTCACCCCTTTTCAAGTAAGGTCGAAGAAGGCCAAAAATGGCAGAATCGAAGGGTTACTTCCCTAAGTCGAAAGATCCATTTTTCTTGCTTTTACCTTATTTTTGCCTTTATATTTTCATGCAATTCAGTATGGTTGTAATAGTGTAGGATTTATCTTTTTCACTCTTTTATTACCTTCATATAAATGTTAATTAGGTATGTATGGCAAGATAAAATCAACAAGTAGACAACCCAAAAATCAAAGACAAAATGCATGTAATCAAACACACTTGCACACATGAACCCTTAAGGAAATTCCACTTGTTGCCTTATAAAAATGGCCATGTTATGCATGTGGGATGTCTTAGCACAAACGAATTGAAAAAAGATCATAGTCCCTCGATGACGCTATCAAAGTTGCCTTTCAAAATGATCTTAGTCCCTACAGAAAAGTGCTAAGTCATTTCACAACATTGCTATCATGGTCATACGATGACCCAACGCTCTTCCCTTCACATCCAATGATGGGGCTTCTTATCAAATCAATGCTAATGTAGAAACATCTAAAGGAGGAGGAAAAACACATCTAAAACCTTTTGAGTAGGTAGATTACTTTTAGTTACTTGCTCAATTTCAAAACAAACATCCTTGCTATTTTTAAAACCATCACATACACTTTCAAAACATCTTCAAAACACTTTCCAAGACTTGAAATATTTTCAAAAAGCTCAACACTTTGCATACATTCTTACGAACGGGAATCATTGCAAAGTTCGCCTAAACTATGGAACCTTTTCAAAATACTTTCAAAAACCACACAAAAGCATAATTTTCAAACAAAAGCAAGTGATCTAACAAGTAACTAAGAGCCCATGGATAACCATGGATATAAAGGGTGCTAATACCTTCCCTTTCTATAATCTACTCCCCGAACCCAAGAAAACATCTCAAAGGTCTTTCCTGTGCTTTTTGACCTTCCCTTAGGATAAAATAAAAAGTCGGTGGTGACTCTTGCTAAACCGAAACATTTGCGAACACAAACGCAAAACCCAAGTCAGTTCTCCCACCGTATCACAGTATGAAACTTGTTTGACAACTTTGTTTTAGTTGGTATTATCAGATGTGTGAGATGCCTTATGTTTTGCAAGTTTTCTTCTTCTTGAAGCCAAAGAGTGGAAGTGAAGTTATAGACTTGTACAGGCCATCCTATCACCCTGCACACAACCCTCTTGGCCCCTCTAATTAGTGGATTTTGCTTGCAGCATAAGATCTGGTTCAATGCTCTAGGATGTTGTTTTGACATAAAGCAAAGTTCAAGCAAAAATGGCATTGTTACTTTTTCCATTTAAGGCTTAATCTAGTGTACAATACCCTAATGACCAAGACAATGCCTTGGCTCAATGGATATGCATTAAATTATGGAGTACAAACTGGTTTAGAGGCCTGTAATTGTGAACCAAGCTAGCTAGATCAGATTTGGCAAGTGGTATGAACATGCATTGGCCATGGATCAAAGTGAGTTTTTGCCAACTTCAAGCATTCGATTCTCCCTAACCACAAAGGTGTTTAAGGAGTTCTTGGACAATTTGGAAAGATTGCAACATGTACTATAATCCATATTTGAAATGCAACTTGAAACTACAAGTGAAACTATGTGAAAAATGGCCAAGAAGATGGGTCAAAATCCTGCCTAAACTAGGGCAAAATTTCTCTAAGTTAAAAGTTTTAGGTACCCTTGTTCCAAACATCATAACTTGAGATCCAAGCTTCTTTTAAGAAAAATTTGTGATTCAAAGTTGTAGACTTTGTGATGGACTACAACTTTCAAGTTGCAAGTTTTGGTTGAATCCATTTGTATCTTGGTGAAAAAATGGGACAAAGTTAGGAAAAAATAAGAAAATTTCATAACTTAGAAAAATTCTAAGTTATGAAAATTTTCCATTTTAAACCCTAATTTGCATTTTTGGGTTTCTTGATGAACAATTTTCATAATTTGACATGTCTTGATGAAAAATGACCCTTGGCACTTGATTTTGACCAAAAAGTCAAAGTTTGACTTTCCAGTATATAGTCAAATTTTGATCAGTTGACTGAAAAATTCATCTGTCAATCCTATGCATTTGAGATATTTTGAACTTGTTGAATGGGTCAAGACAATGTAATTAAGTCCTTGAGTCCATGGTTGAACTTGATTTGCCATTGGCTAGGTCAAACAGTCAAAAATTGCCTTTGTACAGTCAAAACCCTAAAAATGACAATTTTGCCCTTTTGGTGATCTGATCAAATTTCTTGTGGAATTGTGATCTAAACTTGATCAAATGGTTCATATGAGTTCATAATGTTGATGTGAATCAAATTTCATGAGGTTTGACTGTCAATTGGCCACAGTTGACTTTTCCCCAATACAGCTGATTTCTAGGTCAACTGTCCAATTGACTGGGCAAAAATTTGAATCAAGGCTTGAAACTTGGTATGGACAAACTTATGAGTCCAACATGAAGTATGAAAGTCAATTTGGGCATTGTAGGTCAAAACATCACTGAGAAAACTCAAACCCTAATTTAGGTCAACGGTGCAAGGAGGTGTCTTGAGCAGAGCAAACCCTAGCTTGATCTTGAATTTCAAAAGTCTTGTGATGAGAAATGTTGATGAAATAAGAGGGAAAATTTTGGGGTACAACAGGTGTGTTTTAGGACAACATGACGAGTCTGGCCGAAAAGAGCATGCTATTTATTACCTGAGCAAAAAGTTTACCGACTGTGAAACCAGATATTCACTGCTCGAAAAAACTTGCTGCACTCTAGCATGGGCTGCTCGCCGGCTAAGACGGTATATGTTGACTCATACCACTCTGTTGATTTCTAAGATGGACTCAATCAAGTACATCTTCGAGAAACCCACTCTTTTCGGACGGATATCAAAATGGCAAATGATCTTGACTGAGTACGACATTCAATACACAACACAAAAAGCCATCAAAGGAAGCGTACTAGCAGATCATTTAGCCCATCAAGCTGTGGATGATTATCAGTCTATGAACTTTGACTTCCCTGATGAGAACATCATGCTTGTAACTGATTACGCGAAACCTGGACCGTATGACGGACCTGAACAAGGATCCCGATGGACTATGGTATTTGATGGGACTTCTAACGCCTTAGGTAATGGAATTAGTGTTGTAATCATATCTCCTTAAGGTTGCCACACTCCATTCACTTCCAGACTATGCTTCGATTGCACGAACAATATGGTTGAGTACGAAGCGTGCATTTTGGGTCTGAAAGCTGCCATTAATTTTAGGATCAAGCATTTGAACATGTTTGGGGATTACACTCTAGTGATTAGCCAAGTAAAAGGAGATTGGGACACTAAGCACCCTAATCTCATCCCTTACAAGGAACTTGTGCTATCCTTGATCCCTCACTTTGAAGAGATCACCGTTAAGCACTTCCCTAAAGAAGAAAATCAGTTGGTTGACGCCTTGGCAACCATGTCTTCAATTTTCAAGGTCAGATGGGACAACGAAGCCCCTATGATTACAATTGAGCGATTCGACGAGCCTGCGCACTGTTGTGAGCTTGACACTGACACGGAAAAGCCATGGTACCATGAGGTCATGAGATATCTTGAAGCACAAGAGTATCCCGAGGGAGCATTCATCAATGACAGAAAGTTCTTATGAATATTTGTAGCCAAATTCTTCCTAAGTAACGGGATATTATACAAGCGACCATGACTCTACTTTACTCCGATGTATGGACAAGAAGGAGGCAGAGGAAATTATGGAAAACATGCACGATGGTCTCTTTGGCACTCATTCAAGTGGACATACGATGGCCAAGAAAATCTTAAGAGCTGGCTACTATTGGTCAACAATGGAGACTGATTGCTATCAACATTCAAGAACTTATAACAAATGCCAAATCTATACTGACAAGGTCCATGTGCCTCTTATCCCTCTGAACGTCATGACTGCTCCGTGGCCATTTTCAATGTGGGGAATTGACATGATTGGAGAGATCAAGCCCACCGCTTCATTCTTGTCGCTATCGACTATTTCACCAAATGGGTTGAAGCCGCTTCTTTTGCCTCAGTCACAAAGAATGTGGTAGCCAGATTCATCAGACATAACCTCATCTGCCGCTACGGTATCCTCGAAAGGATCATCACTAACAATGGCACTAACCTGAACAATGCTATGATTATTGAGATTTGCACTCAGTTTAAGATCAAGCATCATAATTCTTCTCCATATAGACCGAAAATGAAAAAATGGCGCAGACGAAGCAACCAACAAAAACATTAAGAAGATTGTGTAGAAGATGGTAATAACCTATAAGGACTGGCATGAAATGTTATCGTTTGCTCTTCACGGCTACCGTACTTCAGCTAGAACATCAACTGCGACAACTCCCTTTTACTTAGTCTATGGCATGGAAGTTGTTTTTCCAGTGGAAGTTTAGATTCCCTCACTAAGGATTATGAATGAAGCAGGCCTGGGCGAAGACGAGTGGATTCAGACAAGATTGGATCAGTTGAATTTGATCGACGAGAAGCGACTGGTTGTTGTTTGTCATGGTCAGACGTACCAAAAATGTATGATCAAGGCTTTCAATAAAAAAAAATAAAGCCTCGAGTATATCAAGCTGGTGACTTGGTGATAAAGCGCATCATTTTTCCACAAGGCGACCCCAGAGGCAAATGGACTCCCACATATAAAGGGCCATTTGTTGTCAAGAGACTGTTCTCTGGCGGTGCCATGATGTTGACTACCATGGATGGTGAAGACTTCCCACATCCTATAAACGCGAACATAGTTAAAAAATGCTATGTATAAGAGACCCGCTAGGTTGACACACCTAGGCAAAATAAGGGCATCTCGGCAAACCAAAAGGTTTGGGCAAAAATTAGGGATATATGCAAAAGATTGTACACCCGACAAGTTGAAAACCTGAATGGGCGACTTGGGCAAAAAAGTGTATCCTGGTGGGCTAAAAACCCGAAAGGGCGGTATAGGAAAAAATTAAGGATTGAAAGCGTAAGACTATGTCCCGTGGAATCACCACATTCAACTTTGTCACCAAGGCCCGGGTTCAAACGGTCCAAGATCAATCTAATCAACTTCTGGTCAATGACGAGGAGCATTCGAAGACATTGGGGAAATAGTAGAGTTGGAATACAATGAGATCATTTCACATGGCTATTTGTTTTTGTTTGCAATTTTTATTTTCCTTTCGACTTTTTCCTCTTACTAGGATCTCCATCTCTTTATACAAAAAACGCATATTCATGGGCACAATATCAATACAAATATACTTTGAAGTGCAAACTTTCTGTTTTAATTTTGAATGCAAAATTGTCCAATGACTAAAATTGAACGAACATATGCATATGAACATAATTAAAACTATTTGGCACATGTGTCCTGCTAAGCAGTATCAAGCATATCTTTAGTGTATATGGAATATCCCCACATAGTTATTTCATTTGCATTATCCCCACAAGATGGCTACAATAAGCCAATCCTCAACAAAGTTACCCACAAAGTCTCTTTGCATAGGATAATCTCTAGCCAGAATCTCAATCTCTTGGCAGCTCTTTCCCCAGCTAAGTTGAATCCTACAAGTATAAGCCTTGTGGATCTCTTCCTCAAAGAACTCACTTCGTCAGTAGTTCACCGAGTACTCATCAACATGGTTTATTTCCCCAACATACAATAATCGAGGAACCACAAAATTCCCCAGCTTAGTCTATCCTCCCCAACCGAGTCTGTATTCCCCCGACATAGTCTATCTTCCCCAGCTAAGCCTGGTATCCCCAGCCGAGTATATCCTCCCCAAGTTGAGTATATCTCCCCAAGCTGAATCTGTCCTCCCCGACTGAGTCCATACTCTCCAGTTTGAGTTTTCCTTTCAGACTATTGCAAAGCATAGAGACACAACCCCTAATCCCCAGTAAATTCGTCAACAAAACCTTTACTATCTCCAAAAGCTACTATGAAGCCTGGACCCGACCAGATATTAGTACAACTTTTAAACTACTATAAAGCTTGGACTCGACCAGATATTAGTACAACTTCCAAACTACTATGAAGCCTGGACCTGACCAGATAATAGTCAACTTCTCAAGTCACTATAAAGACTGGATCGGACCAGATAATAGTTAACTTCGCAAGATACTATAAAACCTGGACCCGACCAGATAATAGCTAACTCTTCAAAATATAGAAGAACCTGGACTTAATCAGACCAAGGTTTAATTCCCCCCCAGTAGAGTTTTCCTCTACCCCAACAAGTTATTCTGAATCCTGGATCCGACCAGATAACAACTAAATCCCCAAGCAGTTTATTATGAGACCTGGACCCGACCAGATAACAATTAACCTCATCTACCTCAGAAATCTGCAAAGCCTGGACCCGACCAAATATCAGTTTTCAAGCAAGTTATTATGAAGCCTGGAGCTCGACCAGATAACAACTAGATACAATGTCAGCAAGACACTATGAAGCCTGGACCCGACCAGATAATAGTATAATTTTTCCAAAACCATGAAGCCTGGACCTGACTAGATAGTTGTTATCATTGCAAGTTACTGCAAAGCCTGGATCCGACCAGATAACAGTTAACTTCCTTATCCCCAGCAAGTTGTTGTGAAGCCTGGATCCGACCAAATAACAGTTCAATTTCAAGAAATATTCTGAGCCTGGAATCCGACCAGATAACAGTTAATTTACCCTTCCCCAGAAAGTTACCGTGAAACCTGAAATCCAACCAGATAGCAGTTGACTTCCTTTTCCTTAACAAGTTGTGAAGCCTGGATCCGACCAGATAACACCTGACATTCAAGAGATATTCCCCAGCGGAGACATTCTTCCAACAATGTTTGAAGATATGTATACTCTTCATCCCCAACAACAATCCGGGATTTAGCTTCCCAAAAATTCCTCAGCAGTAGTCAGGGATTTATTTTCCCGGACAAACATGTATCTCACATTCATACATCATAGTATTTAGCATGATTTCATGCATACATCTCCATTTTGTTAGAACATAGTTTGATTCTACAGCCCTTGGTTAGAGTTTTGATGATAACAAATACAAAGAATAAATAAATACAAAGAACAAATATGCTCCTTAAAAATATGTTTTATGTATGCAGAAGTTCTGATCAGATCAGCATCAGAAGATAAGCCATAAGTGCTACGCACTGAAGTAATCAGAACATACGTTAAAGATTGATGACCAGAACCTGCGTTTGATTATAGTAAACTTTGATTCTGAACAAGAACATATCAAACCAAGTCATCAATATTCTAAAGCGTCATCAGCAGTAAGGAGAAAAGACTCTGAAGCGTTACTGAACATTCAAGACAAAATTAATTCCAACAGCTTTCTTCAGACAGGATCTTCTCCAAAAGGAAAGTGTGTTAATGACATTAAACATGCATTATGATCAACGTCATTATATCGCCTATATAAACAAGTCATCTTGCAAAATGAATCACGTACGTACACACAACGATTTTGCTAAGATCACCAACCACGCATATTCAAGCTCAAGCAAATTCAATCTTTATTCTAAGCTATAAACTTGTGTAATTTATCACAGTTCTGATAAACCGTTTTTATTAGAAAAACAACAACACATATTGTTTAATCATATTGTAAAAGAGATCCTTGAGATTAACCGGATTGTGGTTGTACTCAAGAGGACTTTAACAGTTGTTAAAGTAGCATTTGTAATCTTGTTGAGATTAGTGGATTAAGACCTCGTTGAAGAGAGGCGAAATCACCTTGACGGGTGGACTGGAGTAGTTTGAGATCAAACGAACCAGGATAAAAATACTGTGTCATTAAGCTGTTTTAGATCCAAGTTTTCCATTCACCCCCCCCCCCCCCCCTCCCCCCTCCCCCCCCCCCCCCCTCTTCTTGTGTTTTTCACATCTTCACATTTGACTAACCTTTTTTTCCATAGGTAAAACATCAAGTTTTAGTATAAATCAACCAAAGATTTATGCTGATACTTCTTCCAGTATTTACCATCATTCCTCCAAATGGAATCTATAAGCCCATTCCCAATCCATCTTCGAGTGAAAATTTCTGGGCACTCTAATGTTCAATCATCTTCCACCTTTAAGTCACGAATGACGGATCCACCAATCTAACTCTTCAGGTTTAAGAAGATTGAATAGGGACAGCTGTTGTACCCCAAAATTTTCCCTCTCATTTCTCAAATTATCTCTCACAAGATCTCCTTTGGTTCAAGACTGCACAAGGGTTGATCAGCTCAAGACATCTCTTGAAGCACTGATGACTGAAAATTAGGGTTTGAGATTGCACAAGGATAAATGGACCTTTAATGCCTCATATGACTTTCATGGATCATGTTGGACTCTCAAGATTGCTCATGTCAAGTTTCAAGTCTTGGATCACATTTTTGCCCAGTCAATTGATCAGTTGACCTAAAATCAACTATATTAGAGGAAAAGTCAACTATGGTCAATTTACAGTCAAACTTCATAATTTTTGGTCCATATCAACAATATGAACTCATATATGTCATTTGATCAAGTTTGGATCCCAATTCCTCCATAAATTTGATCAGATCATCAAAAGGGCAAAATGGTCAAAATTAGGGTTTTGATTGAGAAAGTGCAATTTCTGATTTTTGACCTAGCAAATGATTGATTGATTCAAGGCATGATCTCAAGGGTTCAAATACATCATTTTGATCTAATGACATGTCTCAAAACATTGTTCAAGATGAATTGATTGACAGATGAATTTTCAGTCAACTAATCAAAAGTCAACCGTACACTGAAAAGTCAAACTTTGACTTTTTGGTCAAAATCAAGTGTCCAAGATCACAATTCATCAAAACATGTCAAAATATGAAACTTGTTCATCAAGAAATCAGAAAGTCAAGATTTCATTTTGAAAAGTCAAAATTTCTAAAACTTAGAAATTTTTCTAAAGTGTTGAGAATTTCATATTTTTTTCACAACTTTGAGCCAATTTTCCATCATGATGCAAGATGATTCAAAGGAAAATTCCAAAATGAAATTTGTAGATCTCAATGAGATCCAAAACATTGTAGAACACAACTTCTCCTAGAAATTTGTAGATCTCAATTCAACCTTTTATGTAATGGACATCCGCTCTTCATACTCCTGCTTGCTAGGCCGACCATGGATCCACAATGCTGGCGCTGTTACTTCTACGTTGCACCAAATGCTAAAGTATCCAGTTCAAGGTAAGATTATCACCGTTCATGGAGAGGAAGAATACATGATCAGCCATCTCAATTCCTTCAGATATGTGGAATTAGATGGTGAATTCATTAAAACTCCATTTCAACACTTTGAAGAGGTCCCCCAAGATGTGGCAGTGACCAAGGCTGCGCCTCAGGTTCCCAAGATTACAAGGCCCCCACTCCAGATGTCATCTTTGAAGGATGCCAAAGCAGTGGTAGAAGAAGGAGGGTGCACTATTTGGGGGCAGCTCTCAGATATCCTATATAAGTCTGACAAGTTTGGCCTAGGTTTCACTTCAAGTGCTCAGAAGGTTGTACACCGTAATCGTGTTGGAGGACCAGCCTTGAAGATCAGCAACTGTGAAGTCAACGCAGTAGAAGATGGTGAAGATGGCTGCAACCTAGAGGATTGGATCTTCCCGACTGTTAATGGAGGGCTCAAAAATTGGGAGGCTAGAGACTTTGTCCCAATCACTTTTATCCCACAGTAATTTGTCTTTACATTTTATTGGATCTGTAATATTGAAAAAATTCGCACTCTTAAAACCTTGTGTCTTACCCGAGGCACGATGGTCCATTTGTAAGGGTTATTATCTCATTTTCATATGACATCAATGAATCGTGGACGTTTTTGCATACAAACTTTTGTGCTCATTGTTTTTCTTTTACACTTTTATTCTCTTTCAAAGATAGCTATACCCTTACACACACCCACACTCACAATGCAAGTATACATCCATTCGGGATCCCATGGGTACCGATACTGCTATGGCCTTTTGTGACTCTGAGAATCTAATCTACCAAGCCGAAGACGAAGGTCAAGAAGATTGTGAAGTACCAGGGTAACTTGCCAGGCTGCTACAACAAGAAGAGAGAACCATCCAGCCTCACGAGGAACCTGTGGATACAATCAACCTAGGTACCAACGAAGACAAAAAAGAGGTCAAGGTGGGTGCCAATCTGGAACCCAGTATCAAGGAGTGTCTGATTCAGCTGTTACACGATTATGTCGAAGTCTTTTCCTGGTCGTATGAAGATATGCCAGGACTTGTTGCATATATTGTGGTACATCGTCTGCCTACAAGAGAGGATTGTCCGCCAGTAAAGCAAAAGGTTCGTCGAATGAGGCCGGATATGTCAGAAAAGATTAAAGCTGAAGTCATGAAACAATTCAATGCTGGATTCTTGGCTGTCACCTCCTATCCTCAATGGGTTGCCAATGTTGTTCCCATACCCAAAAAGGACGATGGCAAATAAAATCCTACGTGCAGGCTATTACTGGTCTACCATGGAAGCAGATTGCTATCGACACTCTCGGACCTGCCATAAATGCTAGATTTATACCGACAAGGTGCACGTACCTCTGGTTCCTTTGAATGTCTTGACGGCTCCTTGGCCCTTTGCTATGTGGGGAACTGATATGATTGGGGAAATCAAGCCGACAGCCTCCAATGGACACCGCTTCATCCTAGTGGCCATTGATTACTTTACAAAGTGGGTGGAGGTAGCTTCCTTCGCTTCCGTTACTAAGAATGTTGTCACCCGCTTCATCAAGCAAAATCTCATTTTCCGATATGGTATCCCGGAGAGGATCATCACCAACCCGCTTCATTCAAGATTCAGCATCACAATTCTTCTCCCTATCGGCCAAAGATGAATGGTGTTGTCGAAGCTGCAAATAAAAACATTAAAAAGATCATGCAGAAAATGGCAGTCACATACAAGGATTGGCATGAGATGTTACCATTCTCTCTCCAAGGGTATCGTACCACGGCTTGCACATCAACTGGGGCAACACCATATTCTTTAGTTTATGGCATGGAGGCCGTATTGCCTATCGAGGTCCAGATCCTCTCTCTGAGGATTATGAAGGATGCAGGGTTGAACGAAGACGATTAGATCCATACTCGACTTGATCAACTAAACTTGATTGATGAGAAGAGACTTACTACTATTTGCCATGGTCAAATGTATCAAAAATGGATGATCAAGGCTTTCAACAAAAAGGTCAGACGCCAGGTGTATCAAGTTGGGGATCTAGTGATCAAACGCATCATACTGCCACAAGGTGATCCTAGGGGAAAGTGGACTCCTACCTATGAAGGACCATTTGTAATCAAAAATATTTTCTCTGGTGGGGCAATGATCTTGACCACCATGGATGGTGACGACCTGCCACATCCTGCGAACGCGGACATAGTCAAAAGATACTACGCATAAGAGACCCGCTAGGTTGACATACCTAGGAAAAACAAGGGCATCCCGGCGAACCAAAAGGGTTCGGGCAAACATTAGGGATAAAACAAAAAAATATGTACACCCGGCAAGTTGAAAACCTGAAAGGGCAACTTGGGCAAAAAAGGGTTTTCCGGTGGACTGAAAACCCGAAAAGGCAGTCCAGGAAAAAGTTAGGGGATTAAAGCGTATGACTATGTCTCGTTGGATCACTTTACGGACAACCTTTGGCTTCCACTGACAAACTCAGAGTTTCTGATCAATTCAATTATCTTCGGACGAGGCAACAAATAGACAAGATGCTCAGAGATACAAAGGCTATAGCAGAATGAAAACACCATGGGATTTTTACACATAGCTATCTTTTCTTTGTATCAAAATTTTCATTTTTTACGACGACATTTTCTTACTAGAATGTTTGTCTCCTTGTACAAAAAATCTTACTCAAAGTCAATACAAAGATATCTCTTTGAAAGTGCAAAAGCTATCTGTTTTTTCTTTACGCTTGTATTTTGTTTGCAAAAAACATCCAATGATTCATGGTTGAACATATGCATTTAAACATAATTACTGTTTACAAATAAACAAAATGAAAAAGGCAATTACTGATGGGTTGAATGGATAGGGAAATACCTCTAGGCTATTCCCTAAGAAATCCCCGCAGTACGTTGTTTAATCCCCAGCGGAACAAAACTCTCAGTTATCACTCCCCAGTAGAAGTCGTCAAATTTCTCAGGATTCCCCAATAGGATTTCACAAGCAGTATACGAAATTTCCCTTACAACAGAGTTTATTTCTCTAAAACAGAAATTCATCAACATTTAGACTTCACAACATGAAGAATTATACTCCATATCCTCAGTAGCAGTCAGGGATTTATTTTCCCCAGTCCAACAGCAATGCAACAAACTAGCTCATATCCGCATACATTGCATCCATATGTCATAAACATTGATAACACGAATGTATTATACTATGCATTTCATACGTCATAAACATTGCATTTTAGCTAACATTTTACCCTTTTTAGGATAAGGTTAACAACTACCATTAACAATATTCAAAGTTTTCCGATACAGTTCAGATACGCTCCAAATACGGACGCCATTCTGATGCTCATTCAGATTAAGTTCTCAGATACAATTCGGATACGCTCTAAATAAGGATGCCATCCTGATACTCATTCAGATTCAACTCTTTGATACAGTTCAGATACGCTCCAGATACGGATGCCATCCTGATACTCATTCGGATTCAACCTTCTGATACAGTTCAGATACGCTCCACACACGGATGCCATCCTGATACTCATCCAGACTCAACTTTTAGATACAGTTCAGATACGCTCCAGACACGGATGCGATTCTGATACTCATTCAGATTCAGACTCCAGATACAGTACATATACGCTCCATACGCGGATGCCATTCTGATACTCAATCAAAGCCTCTTCCAGATATAGTTCAGATATGCTCCAGATACAGATGCCATCCTGATACTCATTCAGATTCAACTCTCAGATACTGTTCATATACGCTCCAGACACGGATGCCATCCTGATACTCATTCAGACTCAACTTTAAGATACAGTCAGATATGCTCCAGACACGGATGCCATTCTGATACTTATTCAGATTCGGACTCCAGATATATTACAGATAATCTCCAGACGCGGATGCCATTCTGATACTCAATCAAAGCCTCTTCCAGATACAACTCAGATACGCTCCAGACACGGACGCCATTCTGATACTTATTCTTTAAATTTACAAATTACAATTCAACAATCACTCTTGGATGGTATCTACAAGCCCATCTCCAAAAACTATCTATCACCTCTCCAAATGCATCTTTAAGCCCATTCCCTCGACTCTCACATCACCAAGTGCAAATTTATGGGCACTCTAGTATCCAATCATCTTCCACCTTCGAGTCACGACTGGAAAAACATGCCAATCTAACTCTTCAGGCTTAAGAAGATTGAACAGGAGTAGATGTTGTACCCCAAAATTTTCCCTCTCAATTATCAAGAATTTGCTCACAAGATCTCCTTGGGCTCAAGACTGCACTAGGGTTTGATCAGCTCAAGGCACCTCCTTAGGCACTGATGACCAAAATTAGGGTTTAAGTTTTCACAAGGATTTTTGAACTATAAATGCTTCATATGACTTTCATGGACCATTATGGACCCCCAAGATTACTCATGTCAAGTTTCAAGCCTTGGATCACACTTTTGATCAATCAATTGAACAGTTGACCTATAGTCAATTTACAATCAAACTTCATAATTTTTTATCCACATCAACATTTTAGACCCATATGTATCATTTGATCAAGTTTGGACCACAATTCCTCAAGAAATTTGATCAAATCTCCAAAAGGGCAAAATGGTCAAAATTAGGGTTTTGACTGAGAAAGGGCAATTTCTGATTTTTGACATAGAAAATGATTAATTGGTTTAAGGCATGATCTCAAGAGTCCAATTGCATCATTTTTACCTAGTGACATGATTCAAAACATTGCAAGTCCATTTGATTGACAGATGAGTTTTGCAGTCAACTGATCAAAAGTCAAATGTATACTGAAAAGTCAAACTTTGACTTTTTGGTCAAATTCAAGTGCCAAAGGTCATAATTCATCAAAAAATGTCAAAATATGAAACTTGTTCATCAAGAAATCAAGAATTCAAGATTTTATTTTGAAAAGATGAAATTTCTTAACTTAGAAATTTTTCTAAGTATAGAAAATTTCTTATTTTTTCACAACTTTGAGCCAAATTTACACCATGATGCAAGATGATTCAAGAGAAACTTCCAACATGAAAGTTGTAGATATCCATGAAATATACAACTTTTCTTCACACAACTTCTTCCAAAAGTGCTTAGATCTCAAGTTATAATTTCAAGAACATAGGGTCATGAAACTAAACACTTACTGAAATTTTGCCCTAATTTGGCCAGGATTTTGACCTAAGTTCATGGCACTTTTTCATATAGTTCCAAGGAGAATATTCAAAATAAATTCAAATATGAGTTGTAGAGCACATTGCAAGCTTTCCAAAATGTTCAAGAACTCCTTGAGATCATTCTTGAGTAGGGAGAATCGAAGAGATGAAGTTGGTGTTTTGTCACTTGGATTACAAGCCATTTTGTGAAGAACATTGGACCCAATCTTCAAGCATGTTGTACAAATATCACTTTTCAGGCTTCTAACTTGACTTTAACTCAATAATTAAATGTTTTCACAGATGTTGGAAGCTTTAATTCAAGCATTCAATGCATTATAGAAATTTAATTCCATTTTGGGAAGAAAGGCAACATTGCCATTTTAGAAAAGCAAGCTTTATGCAAAGTCAGATTGCATTGAGCCTTGCATTTGTTCTTTTTGCACAAACACACTCTACACAATCAGAATAAGTATGTTTAAAGGTATCAGCCCCCTACAGGCTTTGTACTTCACATTGAAACCATGCTTGCTAGCTTCGCTTCAAAAACAAGTAACCAAGCAAAACATGTGAGTTTTTTAAATATGAGTTGTGACAAGCCTCAAAGCCTCTTGATTATAAGTATACACACTATTTTCAAGTTGAGACACGAATTCTAAGACTCCAAAACACTCTTAAGCACTATGCAACTCAAAATCCTCCATAACTTGACAGTTTTGAACCTCACATAGCCATCTCCAAATCCACTCGTGCGTATTAAGTTTTTACCACCCAAACACTTAATATACATCATATCAAAGAAATCATACCGTTGTTTCCTCACTGTAACTCCTCCATCACTATCCACCATTTTCAAATATCAAGCTTGTAGGTTGACTTGAATAGAGAGATTCAGGGACTTTCAAGGCAAAGTAAGAGTTGGGATACACTCAAGGAGGTCCAGGCAAGCTAAATAGATCCTCGGGCCATCTCAAAAGTTTCTCAAACTCCATTCACGACTTCAGCTGCAAGAGGTAAAAACTCAAACTTATATCTCTTCATACATGCATCATTTGATCCTGATTTATGAAAACAAAATGTAGATATCCTTGCTCTAAAGCTAACCATGTTCATATTTTCCATTTATATTGATTGTGCATAGAGAATTTTGGATTTGAAATTTCTGAGAAAATTAGGTTTTAATTTAGGGCCAGCAAAATTAGATCTTATCTTTGATTGTTAATTTACATAAGTTATATGGTTGAATTCATGGGAAGAAACACCACAACTTTCATGTTTACATTTTCCATTTTCACTGAGAAATGAGCAAGTTATGGGAACCATGGCGAGAGGTTGAAGATGAAGTCATTTTCAGGACTTGACTTATGTTATGTATTTATCATTTCATTTATGTTAACGGATGTACATCCACTCCAGTGGTAAGGCATCGCGCGTTATTGCTAGAGGTCATGGGTTCGAGCCTCAGCGCGCTGCCTTTTGCATTTTCTCACATTTTTCCACATTTTTTTGTCTCTTGCAGCGCTGGTCCTCCACTTCATGGGCCTAATGTTTTTTTATAACATTTCCTCCATGTTTACTTGTGATACCACCTTGCCCCATTTTATTTTTATTTATTTCTTTATTTCTTTTTCTTTTAAATATATTTTCTAAAATACCAAAAAAAAATCATAAAATGTATAAAAATAGTAGATTTATATTTTGATATAATTTAAATATTTTTCCACATAAAAAATTATTTTTATTCATTATGCTTTATTTATCTTTATTAGTTATCTTGTAAATTAAATTAAAACTAGATTATTATTTACCTAAAGATATTTATTTTTAATATAAAAAGACCAAAAATATTTCATAATACCACATATTATTTTCAAGACAAATACATAAAAAATATTTTTTTTCCTTTAATCAACTAAAACAGATTTAGGGTTTTTTTATTCAAAATTCTTTTCTTAATTAAAATCTTTTCTTAAATAATTTTTTTTCTTAATTAACTTAAGTTAAATTAATTTAATTACTTTTTCTCTAATTAGGTTTAGGTTAAAATCTCTTTCATACAAAAATCTAAACACAAAAAATCATTTCTTTCAATTTGCATTTGTACTTTATAAATTTCTTCAATTATTTGTATAATATTCAATTTGGTTGTAATAGATTAATTAGGTTTATATTATTGAAATCCCAATTCATAAATTGTGTACCCCCCCCCCCCCCCCCTCCCACAAATGTTGTAATAGCGTAGTAACTTTAAATTTCGCAATTTATCGCTTTTACATAATATGCTAGTAATTAGGGTTTGTATGGAAAGAATAAAATCAATCATATAGAAAACCCTAATCCAAGACAAAAACAAGCATGAAAATAACACACTTGCACACAAACACCCCTAGGGTTATTCCACTTGGTTGCCTTATACAAAATGGCCATATTACGCATGTAAGGTATCTTAGCAAAAACAAACAAATATAAGATCATAGTCCCTCGATGACGCTATTCAAAGTTGCCTTATAAAATGATCTTAGTCCCTCAAAAGAATGTTAAGATACCTTGCAACATTGCTAATCATGGCTATACTATGAGCCACGCCCGTCCCGTTAACATCCAAAGATAGGGTTGCTTACCAAATAAATGGTAAGACAACAATGTTAAAGGAAGAGAGAATGAACAAGAAAGACATTTGAGTAGGTAGATTGCTCCTAATTACTTGCTCCATTTCAAAACAAACATCCTTGCTATTTTCAAAACAATCACATACACCTTCAAACATCTTCCAAAACTTGAAAACATTTTCAAAAGATCAAACATCTTTGTATACATTCTTACGAACAAGAATCATTACAAAGATTTCCTAAACAATGACCTCTTTACAAAATACTTTCAAAAAACCACACGAAGCACAATTTCAAACAAAAGCAAGTGATCTAGAAAGTAACTAAGAGCCCATGGAAAACCATGGATGAAAAGGTTTCTAATACCTTCCCTTTACATAATCTATCCCCCGAACTTAAGAAACAATCTCAAAGGTCTTTCCTGTGCTTTTTCACCTTTCCTTTTTGGATAAAAGAAAAGTCGGTGGCGACTCTTGCTAACCGCAACATTTGCGATAAAATGCAAAACCCTTAAGTCAGTTCTCCTACCGTATCACATGAAGATAAAATGTAGACATCATTATCATAAAACTATACATGTCCATAGATTTCATTTATGTTTCTTGAGTAGGGAGAATTTTGATTTTGAACCTCTGAAAATATTTAGGTCAGAATTTGGTACTGTTAGAAATCCATGTTCATCTTTGAGAATTAGCTTAAGTTATTTACATATTCATAATCGTGAGGAAATTTCTAACAAGTTTTATGTTGGAAGTTTTGTGAATGGATGAGAAATGAATGAGTTATAGGTTCTCTGGCTAGAGGTTGAAGATGAAGTTACATTCAGGGAAAAACTTATGTTACATATTTATTGTTTTGTTTAAGTTAACGGATGTATCACCACCCCCGTGATTAAAGCGCGTGCCTGTCACCTTTGTGACCTGGGTTCGACCCCCAATGGCACCCTTTTGTTCATTTTTCATTCTTTTTTTGTTCAGCTACAGTGCCTGGTTTTTTTTGGTTGGGCTTTTCATTTTTTGATTCTTCTAACCCCCCTAACTATGTTTACACCCCTGACCCATTATTTTATTTTCCATTTTATTTATTTTCCCTTTATTTTTATTTTTATTTCATATTTTCTTTATTATTTTTATTATTACTATTATTATCATTATTATTATTTTTATTAATAAAAAAATCCAAAAATATTTTATTTATTTATTTGCATATTTAAAAATGCTCATTTATATTTTATTTTTCTTCATAAAATAAAAAGACCAAAAACATTTTCTTTTAACAAATTAATTTCTTTTAATAATTAATATTTAGACTTAGGATTAATTATTATATTATTTTCTTTTCTTATATAAAATTGATTTAGAACTTAGGATTATTTTAATTAATCAATTTCCATATTATTTTCCTTAATTTAAAGCCTTTTCATAAAAAACCCTAAAAACATTTTTAAGTTAATTTCCTTCTTAATTAATTTAGGTTTGAATTTTGTTTATTTTTCATTAATTATTTTCTTGAATAGGTTTAGGTTAAAACCCTTTCATAAAATCAAACAAAATCATTTCTTTAACCATTTGCATTTTTGCATTTTTATTTTCAATTCTTGTACATTTATTCAATATGGTTGTAATAGATAAATTAGGTTTAATTTTTCTTGCAAAATCCTCATTTGTAAATTTGTATACCCCCTCCCCTAATGATGTAATAGCTTAGTATTTTTACTTTCGGCAATTTATCGCTTTATATAAAGGCTAGTAAATTAGGGTTTGTATGGAAAGACTAAAATCAACAAGTTAGCAAACCCTAATTCAAGACAAAACAATGCATGTAAATCCAACACACTTGCACACTTGCACCCTTAGGGTAATTCCACTTTGTCTCCTTACAAAAATGGCCATGTTATGCATGTGGGATGTCTTAGCAAAAACAAATCAAAAATACAAGATCATAGTCCCTCGATGACGCTATCAATGTTGCCTTTCAAAAATGATCTTAGTCCCTCAAAGAAAAATGCTAAGATATCTCACAACATTGCTATCATGGCTATACGATGACCCATGCCCATCACTTTACATCCAAAGATAAGGTTTCTTACCAAATCAATGGTAAGATAGCAATATCAAAGGAAAGGAAGAAATGAGCTAAGACTTTTGAGTAGGTAGATTGTTCCTAGTTGCTTGCTCAATTTAAAATCAAACACTCTTTCTTATTTTCAAAACAAACACCAACACTTTCAAAAAAACACTTTCAAAACATTTTCCAAACTTGAAACATTTTCAAAAGCTTAACACTTTGTATACGTTTTTACGAACGACAACTATTACAAAGTTTGCCTAAACGATGACGCCTTTTCAAAATACCTTCAAAAACCACACAAAGCACATTTTCAAACAAAAGAAAGTGATCTAGCAAGCAACTAAGATCCTATAGATAACTATGGATGAAAAAGGTGCCAATACCTTCCCTTTTCATAACTTACCCCCCGAACTCAGAAAATAATCTCAAAGATATTTCCTGTTCTTTTCACCCTTTCCTTATTGGATAAAAGAAAAGTCGGTGGCGACTCTTGCTATCTGCAACAATTGCAATCAAATTCAAAACACCTGTGATACGGTGGTAGAACTGACTTAGGTGTTTTGAGTTTTATCGCAAGTGTTGTGGTTAGCAAGAGTCGCCATCGACTTTTATTTTATCCAAAAGGAAAGGCGTAAAAGAACAGGAAAGACCTTTGAGATGGTTTCTTGAGTTCCCTTTTCATCCAAGAGTTATCTATGGGATCTTAGTTGCTTGCTAGATCACTTGCTTTTTGTTTGAAAATGTGCTTGTGTTGTGGGTTTTGAAAAGGAATGTCTTTGTAATGGTTCTCGTCTCTATAAGAACGCGTACAAAGTGTTTGGTCTTTTGAAAATGTTTCGAAGTGAAATTGTGGGTGTATAAAATGTTTTTGTTGTGAGCAAGCGATCAACTAGGAGCATCCTACCTACTCAAAAGGTCTAATTGTTCTTTTCCTCCTCCTTTAGATGTTGCTATCTTACCATTAATTTGATAAGAGGCCCCATCATTGGATGTGAAGGGACGGGCATGGGACATTTGTATAGTCATAGAAGGCAACCTATGGGACGTTTTAGCAATGTCGTTTAGGGACTAGATCGTTTACCGAAGGCAACATTGAGGGTCATCGAGGGACTACGATCTTTTATCAAGGGTCTCTGCTAAAACACCCATATTTGAGGGACATGACTATTTTTCCGAGGCAACAAGTGATATTACACGATGGGTGCATGTGTGAATAATGTGTTTGATTTGCATGCATTTAGTCTTTGATTAGGGGTTATCTACTCATTGTTTTTATCTTGCCATACATACCCTATTCTACTAGCAATCATACGAAAGTAATAAAATGTAGAAAGATAAAATCCTACACTATTACAACCATATTGAATAGCATGAAAATATAAAGGTAAAAATAAAATAGAAGCAAGAAAAATGGGTCTTTCGATTTAGCCAGAAACACCCTTCGATTCTACACTTTTTGACCTCCTTCGATTTGGGGCATGGAGTCAGTGAGGTCATGACCTTTGATTTGGGCTTAACCTGAGGCATGAGGTGCAACCTTCGATTATGCCTTTCTGCGTCCTTCGGCTGGGGGTTAGAATCACCGCAGGCGTGCCTTTTGTCTGGGCCTGGAGGTCATCACGGTGTGCCTTCTGGCAGCCTCTTTCATTTTGAGCTGGAGGTTAGTGTGGAACCCAAACGCTTCGTTTCCTACTTCTTGTTTCCTGTTTCTTTCGTTTGAACTCTTGAATAGCAACATGGCCTAAGGCCATGCTAGCATTACCTTATGGTCAGGTTAGTACTTAAAGCATGTTTAGGTAAACAAGAAGCAAAAACAAAAGTATTAGCTCTGAAAACATATTAAAAGGGTGGAAACGAAAAGAAAAACAATGGTATGTAGATATTTTAAACGAAAATAAAGTTTATTTACATGTTATACAAGAAACAGAAATTTCAAGGTTTAGAGCAATTTACCTTGCTTGAGGCTGGAGCATGTGCAGGACTTTGAGTGGTTGCCTTGAGTGTCCCTGGATTCGAAGGGAAGGAGCGAAGGTAACATTTCTACTGTTGGATTCAAAAGAGAAAAACAAGTGAGATGTCCTTCTTACTGGATTTGAAGGGTAACAAGGTGTGGGGATATTTCAGATTAGAAGGGGACAAATGTTTGGATTCTGGGTTTGTGTTTGATGAGTGTTTAAGTGTTTGAGAGTTTGATGATGTTTGAGAATTTTTTGAAGATTCGTTCCTCTCGCCCAAAAAGTCCTCCTAAACATGTGTTGGAGACTCTTATTTATAGGCAAAGTTGGCTGAAGCTTTTGGAGGGAAAACAAAATAGTTTGAACAATTTAAGTAACCTGCTTTTGTAGCTTTCGAGGGACAGTGCTTTGTATGCTACTTTGGTGCAAGAATGGGGGCAGTATTTCAAGAGTGTTGTGCAGTAGTCTTGGCTAGTGTACCAGACCTAAACTTGGCAGCAAGCATCTTTGAACATTTCATTCTTTCGTTTTGACCCTTCTTCGACCAGATTCTTCTCCCAACAATATTATTTGATTTTCCTCCAACAAGTGTCCTTCAAATGGGCTACTTTTGTGCATACTTTGAAGGAGCCAAATGTGTGCCCCTTGGATGGGTCACCAAAACATGCCTTAAGGTGGGCTTTGTAAATCCTTCGAATGGGCCATCAAGCATGTCCTTCGAATGGGATGCCCAGAGTTGGGTTCGAAAGATGCTGATTCGAAGGGAATCAAAGTTACAAACAAAACCTTGTGAAGGTGGTTCTGTCCAGTCGAAGGCTTTCCTGCCAAAGGTCCATGTGGCCAAACGAAGGAATGTACGTAGAGGGTCCCTGCTTTGGTGACTTCATGCAAACATGCAAAAGATCTTTGTTCAAATGAAGGCTTGCATGAAGGGAACCACATGCCCAAACGAAAGGTGCATGCAGGAGGCCAAAATGTCCAGATTCGAAAGAGGCATACATGAGGCAAAAACGTGAAAATCGAAGGATGCCAAAAGGGAGCCTTTTCCTTGGAATCGAAGGAAGCTATAGGAGGCTTTGTACCTTCTGCGTGTTACCATGGGGGAAGCCTTTTTCATGCAAGAAAGAAGTTATGGCTCAAACGAAAGTTTGTATGTGACTAGTCATTAATTTGTGAGTCAAGGCAAGCATGGAGGGAAAGTTGGTATAGGCATGCAAGCGTCAAATATCTAAATGAAATAGGCACATAGGCAACCATTGCATGGTGAACCCTGTGAGGCCAAAGGTGCAATCGAATGTGGCCTACAGGAAACTCCTGCCTTGTGAACCAAAACCGACACGCCAGAGACCCATGCCCAGTCGAAGGATGCAAACCAAGCTTGCACCGAAAGAGGCCAAAAGGCCAATCGAAGGAGCTGAATCAAAAAACTTGTTTTTTCTCCAATTTTGTCAAAAAGATTATTTTTATCTGTTTTCTTCCTTTTTGACAGTTTCCTTTTAATCTTGGTACTGGAAAAATATCAATGTACTTGTGCAAGCTTAAACCTTGAGAATCCTTGTGAGAAATGCCTTGAAGAATGAGAGGGAAAATTTTGGAGTACAACAGTACCATTGGGGCTCGAACCCAGGTCCCAAAGGTTAACAGCTGTGCGCTTTACCACTGGGGTGGCTATACATCTGTTTATTAATACTAAACCATAAATATATATTATAAACACGTTCCTGAAGACATGTTCATCTTATTCCTCGTCTCCGTGACTGAAACACCATTTTTGAAATTCGTATCTCACTTATTTCTTAATAAAAATTTTAAAAATGTAAACATGAAACTTGTGTATTTTTCCCCACGAATATAACTATATAACTTATGTAAGCTAAAGGTCAAAGATGAAGATTAATTTTGCTGGCCCTAAATTGAAACCTAATTTTTCCAGAAAGTTTAAATCTAAAATTCTCTAGACACAGTAAATATAAATGAAAACTATGGAGATGGTTAGCTTTAGGGCAATGATATCTACATTTTTACTTAAGAATGTATACATAAAGAATGCTTGTATCGAGATATTGAAGTTAGAAAACTTACCTCTTGCAGATGGATTCGTGTATGAAGTTTGAACAACCTTTGAGGTGTCCTAATGACCTGTTTAGCTTTCCTGGACCTCCCTGAGTGTGTTACAACCTTTACTTTGCTTTGAAGGTGCCTGAATCTCCCTACTCAAGTCCAACTGTATTTGAGGTTTTTGAAAATAGTGGATGGTGAAGATGGAGTTACAATCCATAAACAGGTGTTAGGATCACTCTTATATGATGTATTGAATGTGTATGAATGATTAGAATTGGAAATGCACAAGTAGATTTTGTGATGGGTGTTTGAAACTTCAAAAATGTCACAAAATGCATGTTCTATGCTCCAGAGTGTTTTATAGGTTTTTAGCTTATGTCCCTGCTTGCAATAGTCTATATAGTTATATGAAAAAGGTTGGAGATCTTTTTCACAATAGATTTCTGAGTTATAGGTCTATGGCTAGGTTGCTTGATTTTGAAGAAAAGTGAGAAAATCAAGTTTCAATATTTTATACCAGCAATGTAGAGTGGTTGAATCAATTTAAACATGTTACTTCTAGTATTTGCAAAGTGTGTATGCAGAGACAATAAGTTAGGAGCTCAAGGAGAGTTGCCTTTGCAAAAGCAATGCTTTATCAAAATGGAAATGGTACCTTTGTGCCAAAAATGGAAAATCAACTTGGACAAAGCTTCAAACACTTGGATAATGGCTCCAAAAGCTGTGTAAACATTTAATTATTGAATTATTAGCAAGTTTGAAGCCTGCAAATAAATATTTATGCATCATGGTTTGAGATTTGCTCAAGTGTTCATCAAGAAAATGACCTATAATTCAAGTTCTTGAGGCCATCTTCATCTCTTCGAAACTTCTAGATCAAGCATGATATCTTCAAGTTCTTGAACATTTTAGAAAGCTTGAAACATCATCTACAACCTTCATTTTGACCATTTTGACAAAATCATCTTGGAACTTAGTGAAAATTGGCCAAGAAGTTAGGTCAAAAATCTGCCTAAAGTAGGTCAAAATTTCACTAAGTGTTTAAGAAAAAGTGCATGACTTTACGGATTCATAACTCAAAATCAAAGAATTTCTAGGACTTGATTAGTAAATAAAAGTTTTATCTCATAAATATCTACAACTTTCATGTTGGAAGTTTTCTTTGAATCATCTTGCGTCTTGGTGAAAAGTTGGTATGAAGTCATGAAAGAATAAGACTTAAAACACTTAAAAAAATTCCTAAGTCTTGAAAACTTTGACTTTTCAAAATGACTTATGGCTTTCTTGATTTCTTGATGATAAATTTTCACATTTTTGAATGTCTTGATGAAATGTGATCTTTTAAACTCAATTTTGATTAAAAAAAATCAAAGTTTGACTTTTGGTGTATCAGCTGACTTTTCAGCAGTTGACTGAATTTCAACTAGCAATCAATTGATCTTGAGAAATAATTTGAGCCATAAAATTAAGTCAATATTTTGTATTTTAATACTTAAGATTATGCTTCAAGCCAAATCGATACTAAGATTTCTATTCCAGTTCAAGCTATGAAGCCCGGATTCGACCGGATAATATCTTGATTTCTCCAAAATACTACGAAGCCTGGAATCGACCAGATAGTGGTATATCATAAATTCAAGCTATGAATCCCGGATTCGACCGGATAATATCTTGATTTCTCCAAAATACTACGAATCCTGGAATCGGCCAGATAGTGGTATATCATAAATTCAAGCTATGAAGCCCGGATTCGACCGGATAATATCTTGATATCTCCAGAATACTACGAAGCCTGAAATCGACCAGATAGTGGTATATCATAAATTCAAGCTATGAAGCCCGGATTCGACCAGATAATATCTTGATCTCTCCAAAATACTATGAAGCCTGGAATCGACCAGATAGTGGTATATCTTAATTACAAGCTATGGAGCCTGGGAATCGACCGAAAAATATCTTAAACAAGTTATTGTGAAGCCTGGAGCACGACCATATAGCAATACAAGATACCATGAAGCCTGGAATCGACCAGATAATGGTATAAGACACCGTGAAGCCTGGGTCACACCAGATAGCGGCAAAAGACACTGAAGCCTGGGACACGACCAGATAATAGTATAAGGTACTATGAAGCTTGGAATTCGACCAAATAGCAGTTTACCCGGCTAATTACTAAGAAGCTCGGAATCGACCGGATATTAATATCCCTTAAATTTAAGTTGAAGCCCGGATGCGACCGGATAACAACTTGATTTCTTCTGAAGCCTGGAGCACGACTAGATAAGAATTGAGAAATTGTGAAGCCTGGAATCGACCAGATAGCAAGTTTAATCTCATCTCCCCAGTAAGTCGCTGTGAAGCTTGGAGCACGACCAGATAGCAATCGATCTTATTTTCCTCAGCAAATCACTGTGAAGCCTGGAGCACGACTAAATAGAAGTTCATTTTCACCTTCTCGACTAAGATATGATTCCCCAATAGAGTAACGGACAACTGAAATTCCTAAAAATTTATCTCTCTCAAGACAAAGAACAACGTTCCCCAACGAAGTCCTCCTCAACAACAGGTATACGGGTTCTCGCAAAGGAATCTCTTATGCGATCGACACTTCCTCTGATGGAATATTTAAGCCCATCTTCCAACATCAACCACCAAATGGCATCTATAATCCCATTCCCGATATCGCAAGACAAGTACCACTTCATGCGAGTGCAAATTTCTGGGCACTCTAGTGTTCAATCATCTTCCACCTTCGGATCACGAAAGGCAGGCAAGCCAATCTACATCCTCAGGTTTAAGAAGATTGAACAGTTGTTGTACCCCAAAATTTTCCCTCCCATATTTCTCAATACATTTCAAGTGAGGTCCTCAAATTGCTCAAGGAAGTCCAAGGGTTGACCAGACAAACTCCCTCCTAAGGAAGTCTACCTCAAATTAGGGTTTCAGTTTGCATCAAGATGTTTGATTCCAAAGTATCCCAAATGCTCACTATTTCCTTAATATGTTCACAAGATCATTCATGTCAAGTTTCAAGCCTTTCAGAGGAAGTTTGCTCGGTCAATTGCTCAAAAGCCTGAAAATCGACTGTGCTAGGGCAAAAGTTAAATGTGGCCCACATACAGTCAAACTTCAAGTTTTTTGGTCAACATTATCATTTTGAAGTATTATTCATCATTTTATCAAGGGTTGATCATGATTCATCAAGGATTGCTCATAATTCATCAAAACCCAAAAGTTGGTAAATTAGGGTTTTGTAGGAAAAGTCAACTCAACTTTGACCAAGCATAACTTTCTCATACTTTATCAAAAATGACCCATCAAAAGCTCATTTTGAAGAGGATGCAATTACATACAATTCATATTCATCTCCCAAGTTCAAAATATGCACTCACAAGAAGATATAAATTTGGACATTATAGGTCATTTTGAAAAGTCAACAAAAACACCTTTTGGGTTAAAGCTTCATACATGAACATGGAATACTCAATTGAGATGATACCAAAAGGGTTGCTTAGAGGACATCTTAATATTTCTAAAAAGTCCAAGAACACATCTCTAGGGTCAAAATTGAGGGAGTTATGCATTGGTAAAGTTGACCCTTTTTTGCAAAATTGCCAAAAGTCAAATGTGGTAAAAATTGCATTTTTTGCTAAATGGGCCCAACTTTTTTCATAGAGATGAGAACCATTACGAAACCTTTTTTCAAAACATTTTTCAAAACACGATTCACAAACACATCTTTGAACCATTTTTCAAAACAAAACTTTGTATACGTTCTTATAGAGACGAGAACCATTACAAAGAAACTTTCCAAAACACTTTCAAAACCCACACCACAAGCACACAATCAAACAAAAGCAAGTGATATAAAATGAGTAACTAAGAGCCCATGGAAAACCATGGATGAAAAGGGTGCTAACACCTTCTCTTTTCATAATCTACCCCCCGAACCCGAGAAAATTCTCGAAAGGTCTTTCCTGTGCTTTTTTACCTTTCCTTTTGGATAAAAGAAAAGTCGGTGGCGACTCATGCTAACCGCACAAGTGCGAACGAAACGCAAAACCTCTAGTAAGTTCTCCCACCGCATCACAGAACTGGCGACTCTGCTGGGGAATTCATAAAAAAAGTGGGGTTACCTTAGGGTTTTAGATCACCTTTACATGCTTATCTTGCTTGACTTGTATGCTTTATCTTTTGGTTCTATTTGTTTGGGTTTGAATCCTCTACCCGGATTTGGGGCACCTTTTTAGGTAAATAGCAATAGATTGTGGAGATTGTACGGTGTAGAGCGATATGGTTGAAACAATAGCTATGTTAGTGTGACGCATTTGTGGGTACCGGTATCGCTCGTGGTGAATCGAGGAGAATATGGGGCTGCTGAGTGGCGTCGCGAAGCACTAATTAACCTTAGAACCCTAATTGAACAAACTTGGCCATTAGGACGTAGTGAGGTAACCGGTTTCAGTGTAAAGCTGAAAATTGGTTGACACTCGATACTACACTCATTGAGGCTAGACTTTTGGGATATCTCAGCCGCAAGAAAAGATTGATTGTGCTGAGACAATGCCTAAAAGAAAGGTCGGTGATATTGAGATCCTTTAGAACCCAATCTTTATTTCTAGGACAGGTTGAGCCCACTAAAACTTCAAGAGGGTACTTACCTACAAACTCATGGAAGCTTAAAACATAGGGATCTGTTTGTTGTGTGTATATATGTTTACTTGTGCATAAACATCATAAACATCATCAACATCATATGCATGCTCACTAACCATTTCAAGGATTTGGAAATTTATCTTTGTTTTTGTTTTGTAGGAAATGAATTCTCTCCGAAGAAACACCATCCGAATCAGCTTTATAAAAGTACATCCCCAACTTCAAGAGCTAGCCTCAAGAGTGCCCGGGGATTCTCCTTTTACCAAGAAGTATGGTCGACTTCTCAGCTTGGCTACATCCAACTTCCAAGAAGAGATGATGTGTGTACTGTTCCAATTCTTTGACCCCGTACATCATTGTTTCACTTTTCCGGACTATCAACTGGTACCAACATTGGAAGAGTTCTCTATGTTCTTAGGGGTTCCCATGCTTAATCAGATACCGTTCACTGGTCTAGAAGGGATTCCAAAACATGAAGTCATTGCCGAAGCTTTACACATGAAGAGGGCCGACATCACAGCCAATTGGGAGACGAGAAGTGGGGTTAAGGGATTTTTAGGTAAGTTCCTGTTGGAAAAAGCTCGTTCATTCTGGGATGACATGGATTTACAAGCTTTCGAGGAAGTTCTAGCTCTCCTCATTTATGGTTTGGTTCTGTTTCCTAACTCGGACCAGTTCATAGACGTTAATGCCATCAAAGTCTTTCTCTCTCGCAATCCTATACCCACCTTGCTGGAGATATCTTGCATTGTCTTCATACCCATACCATGAAGAATAAAGGTACCCTTTCGTGTTGTATACCTCTACTTGCCAAGTGGTTCAATTCACACCTGCCTCAGTCAATATTGAAGAACGATCAAAGATTGACTTGGTCTCAAAGGATGATGTCTCTCACCCACTCTGATATCTGTTGGTGCTCAAGATCCTTGGAAGATATCTCTATCATCGACCACTGTGGTGAGTTCCCTAATGTACCTCTGCTAGGTATTAGGGGAGGTATCACCTACAACCCGTGTTTAGCTCTTCGGCAGTTTGGGTATGCCCGAAGGGACGGCCCTCATGAGATGCTCGACTGAGGTCTGGTTTTTGACTACGACAAAGAAGACCAAGGTTACCGCCAGAGATTTACACGTGCTTGGGGAATGGTGAACAAAGTGGACAGTAGGACTTTGGGACATAAAAAATCTATCCCTCTCGAGCCTTATCTTAAGTGGGTACGGACTCATGCCCAGAGTCTCTTAATGCCTTACCCTTCCATCCTTCCTATCATCATTGAGCATGTTATTGAAGGAGACGTCTCGTACACTGTTCTTCATTCAGACATGCCTACCTCTCTCGAAGACCTGCAGAAAGCCTGGATTCAATTGAAGGAGGAGCGAGACACCTTTGAAACCCAGTACTACGCCAGTGAGAAGAAGGTTCTGGAGCTCACCAAGCTGCTTCATGAAGAGAAGAATCTAAATACTTACATTGCTCCAAAAAGGATGCGTTCGGTCTTTTTGTCTTGAGAATCTTGTTGTATTTTAGTTTCTTTCCTTGTAAGCCCGAGGAGGCATGATGTATTCAAACTTGGTTTTATTTAATATGACGTGCGTTCTTTTTGGTTTGGGAAAATTTAAATCTTCTAAATTTCCTTGAAATCATTTGCATATTGCATCTTCATTCATCATATGCATAAGCAGGTCTTCACACCAGGTTTCCTTATCTCTCTGCTGTTTATTTCAGCAAGATGGATATTGAGCAGACGGTTAAAGACTTACAAGTGCAGAATTCACAGTTCCAACAGCTACTCATGACCTTGGCTAAGGGTCAGGAGGAGCTCAAAACCTTGCTGGAAAAGGAAAAGGAGAAAAAGAAAAAGAAGAGAGTGGGTGTGGCTACTTTGGGTAGAAGATTTGAAGGTCAAGCAAGAAGGGTCCTGGATTTTCCCTCAACGTCAGATGAAGGGGTTGGAAAAGGAAAGGGAGTTGCAGTGCCAACTGAGTCTGAGGAAGAAGAAGAAGAAGAGGAGGATGAAGACTATTCTGAACAGCAGTACCCTCCTGCAGACGAAAAATACAAGAATCTGGAAGAGCGTCTGGAAGCTATGGAGGTGCAGAGAGTGCCTGGGTTGGACTTTGAAGATCTAGGGATGGTCTCTGGAATTGTGATTCCCCCTAAGTTTAAGGTGCCTATATTTGCTAAGTACAATGGTTTGTCTTGTCCAAAGATGCACCTACGGTCTTATGTTTGAAAAATCCAATAGCATTCTTCTGACAAGGATCTGTGGGTCCATTTCTTCCAGAACAGTCTTTCAGGGACGCAGTTAGATTGGTTCTACCAACTAGAGAGGTCTGATGTGCACAATTGGGAGGATTTGGCGGCTGCCTTTTACAGACAATATCAATATAATGCGGATTTAGCACCAACTCGTACTCAATTATAGAGTATGGGCATGGCCTCAAATGAAGGATTCAAAGAGTACGCCCAGAAATGGAGAGACTTGGCGGGACGAGTACAACCCCCATTGTCTGAAAGAGAGCTTGTGGATATGTTCTTGGGTACACTATCGGGCCCATTTTTCAATCACTTGATCAGAAGTTCGTCTACAGGGTTCACCGAGCTAATTCTGACTGGTGAGCGAGTTGAAGCCGACATCAAGAGTGGGAAAATTCAAAAGGATACATCTACTTCCGCTGCCATCAAAAAGCCTTTCCCAGCAAAGAGGGAAGTCTCAACTGTCTACTCTCAAAGAGGTCAGGGAAGAGTTGAGTGCCAGCCAGCGGTGGGGGCTGTAATGATTCAGCAGTCTGCAGCTGATCAACCTAGAAACAATCAACCCAGAACCAACCAGCAAAGGGTAGAAAGGCCTGCACGGCAGTACACCCGGATAAACATGACACCTGCTCAGGTTCTTCCCCATCTCTTGAAGTTAAACCTTACAACCTTGAAAGAGGCACCGAAAAATACGAATACAACTTCTCCGTACTACCATTCAAACGCCAAGTGTGCTTATCATTCAGATAGCATAGGGCACGACACCAATAATTGTTGGGCCCTCAAGAATAAGATTCAGGATTTAATAGACGCTAAGGAAGTTGAATTCGACGCCCCTGAAAAGCCAAATGTGATCTCTGCTCCAATGCCAAAGCATGGCCACAATGCCCATGTTGTTCAAGAGGATCTTTTTGTTGCTACTGTTGATGACTTGATGGCTCCGTTACCGATAATCAAGCTGAATTTGTTGAAGGCTGGGATTTTCCCAGGATGTGAAAAAGATTGCTACCTTTGTTCATCCTTACCAACCGACTGTCCGTTGTTGAAATTAGGCATCCAACGCCTAATGGATAATCAAGAAATCCTTTTTGAGAAAACTCCTGTTATACCGACTCCTGTCAATGACGTTGCTATAATTACCATTTTCGCCAATCTTTCCAAGGTCTCCAAAAGACCTGTTAAGATTACATCCGATCCAAATATTGTACCTCTGAAGATAACTATGTCGGGGTCTATCCCATACAAGTCAAACAAATCAATATCGTGGAACTATGGAGGAGAGATCTTCTACCACGGTATTAAGCAGATTGAATCAGTTGAAGAAAGTTCTGATGAAGAGACTCCTGACATTGGAAATATTGCTGGGACGAGTAAAATCACCCGCAGCGAAAGAATTTTCTCTCCGGAGATTGCTCCTCCAAGGGCAATCTTCGTACCCTCAAATGCTCCTAAGGTTACTCCTGTACCAGTCAACATATCTGTGAGAACTCCAGTTATTGAAGAAGTTGTAACTCCCGTGGTTGTACCCTCTGTTGTTGCTGCTGATAAAGGGAAGGGGATCCAAGAAGCACCCGTCAGGACGAGGGCTCAGCCTTTGGTCATCCCTGAGACCACCCAAAAAGAAATGGAGGAGATTTTGAAAATAACTAAGAAAAGCGACTACGATGTTGTGGAGCAACTGGGGCAAACCCCCTCAAAAATCTCTATGCTGGCCCTGTTTCTTTGTTCTGAAGCTCATGCTAAAGCCCTGATCAGATTCTTGAAAATGGCCCACGTGTCGCAGGAAACCTCCGCGGAACAGTTCCAGGAGTGTGTAGCTAGCCTAACAGCTGACAATGGTCTTGGCTTCTCTGATGCCGATTTAACATCTAAGGGGAGAAAGCATAATGACGCGCTGCATATCTCGGTGGAATGCAGAGGGACTACTTTAGCTCCACGTTCTGGTTGATACCGGGTCGTCTTTAAATGTCTTGCCGAAGAAAGCATTGGACAGATTGGACTGTGAAGGTTTGACCCTGAAGCCCAGCAATATCATTGTCAGAGCCTTTGATGGTTCTAAAAGGATGGTCCACGGGGAGGTGGACATCCCTATTAAAGTGGGAACGGAAACTTTCAACTCCACATTTTATGTGATGGACATCTGTCCCTCCTATTCTTGCTTGTTGGGAAGACCCTGGATCCATAATGTTGAGGCCGTCACTTCTTCTCTGCACCAAATGCTCAAGCACCCTGTTCAGGGGAAAATTATAACAGTTCATGGCGAGGAGGAGTACATGATAAGCCATCTAAATTCATTCTGCTTTGTTGAATTGGATGGTGAATTCATCGAGACCCCCTTTCAGCACTTTGAAGAGGTTTCTCCTGAAGTTGCAGCAACCAAGACAATGACTTCTATACCAGTCATTACCAAACTTGTGTCCTAGATGTCATCCCTTAAAGATGCGAAGGCTGTGATTGAAGAAGGGGGAAGCACAGTACGGGGTCAGCTACCAGACTTTCCTTTCAAGGCAGATAAATTCGGCTTGGGTTTTACTGCTTCTTCTCAAAAGGCTGTACGCCGCTCCCGGGCTGGAGGGCCACCGTTGAAGATCACCCATCATGGAGTTCATGATTTGGAGGATGGTGAAGAGGAGAGCAACTTAGAAGACTGGATTTTCCCCACTATTGAAGGAGGACTAAAAAAATGGGAGGCAGAGGACTTTGTTCCCATTGCTTTCATAAATCAGTAATTTATCTTTCAAACATTTCTGTTGGTTTTTAATAATTCTTAAACAATTTGTACTCTTTCAACCTTGTGTCTTACCCGAGGCACAAAGGTCCATTTGTAAGGGTTCTTATTTTTTATCTTCATATGCCATTTAATGAATCATGGACGTTTTCACATATAAACTTTTGTGTTCATTTTCTTTCTTTTGCATTTTATTTGTTTAAAGGTGGCTATCCCTTACACACACCCACACTCACAAATGCAGGTACCCTTCCATTCCGGATTCCATGGGTAACAATTCTGCTATGGCCTTCAGTGACTCTGAAGACCTGGTCAATCATGTCGAATACGAAGGTGATGAAGACTATGAGGTACCGGGAGAATTGGCTAGACTGCTACAACAGGAAGAAAGGGCTATTCTACCTCATGAGTAGCTGTTAGAGACAATCAACTTGGGTACTGAGGAAGACAGAAAAGAAGTCAGAGTGGGTGCCAACCTAGAGCCAAACGTCAAGGAGCACTTAATTCAGCTGTTGAATGAATATGTTGAGATTTTCGCCTGGTCCTACGAAGACATGTCGGGACTTGATACAGACATTATGGTACACCGTCTCCCCACAAGAGAGGACTGTCCACCAGTTAAACAGAAAGTTCGCCGCATGAGGCCCGACATGTCTGAAAAGATCAAAGTCGAAGTGATGAAGCAGTTCAACGTTGGGTTTCTTGCTGTTACTTCCTATCCACAATGGGTTTCTAACATTGTGCCCGTGCCTAAGAAGGACGGCAAAGTGAGAATGTGCGTGGATTACAGAGACTTAAACAGGGCTAGCCCTAAAGATGATTTTCCACTACCGCACATTGACATCTTGGTTGACAATACAGCTCAGCACAAGGTATTTTCTTTCATGGATGGATTTTCAGGGTACAACCAGATCAAAATGGCCCCCGAAGACATGGAAAAAACTACTTTTGTTACACAGTAGGGTACCTTCTGCTATAAAGTGATGCCATTCGGACTGAAGAATGTCGGGGAAACCTATCAGCGCGCCATGGTAGCTTTGTTTCATGACATGGTACATCATGAGATTGAAGTCTACGTAGACGACATGATAGCCCGATCACAAACGGAAGAAGAACACCTCGATCACTTGCAAAAGCTGTTTGTCAGGTTGAAAGAGTACAAGCTCAGATTGAACCCTAACAAGTGCACGTTCAGAGTCCGGTCCGGAAAACTCTTGGGTTTTATTGTTAGCAACAAAGGCATCGAGGTTGATCCTGCCAAAGTCAAAGCTATACGAGAAATGCCCGCTCCTCGCACTGAGAAGGAGGTCATAGGTTTCTTGGGACGCCTAAACTACATTGCAAGGTTCATTTCTCACCTAACATTTACCTGTGAACCAATATTCAAGCTGTTGAAGAAAGATCAGGTAGTTAAATGGAATGATGACTGTCAAGATGCTTTCGATAAAATCAAGGAGTATTTGCTAGAACCTCCTATCTTGATGCCACCTGTCGAAGGAAGACCGATAATCATGTATCTGACCGTCTTAGAAAATTCAATGGGGTGCGTACTGGGGAAGCATGATGAGTCTGGCCGAAAAGAGCATGCCATTTATTACCTTAGCAAAAAGTTTACCGACTGTGAAACAAGATATTCACTGCTCGAGAAAACTTGCTGCGCTTTGGTATGGGTTGCTCGCCGGCTAAGGCAGTATATGTTGACTCATACCACTTTGTTGATCTCTAAGATGGACCCGATCAAGTACATCTTTGAAAAGCCTGCTTTTCCTGGAAGAATAGATAGATGGCAAATGATCCTCACAGAGTATGATATACAGTACACGGCCCAAAAAGCTATAAAAGGGAGTGTGCTAGCTGATCATCTGGCCCATCAAGCTGTCGAAGATTACCAATCCATGAGGTTCGACTTCCCCGACGAAGACATTATGACATTGGAAAACATTGAAGATTTCAGACCATATGACGGATCTGAACAAGGATCCCGATGGACCCTGTACTTTTATGGTGCCTCTAACGCACTTGGCAACGGTATCAGCGCGGTACTCATTTCTCCAGAAGGTTGCCATACTCCTTTCGCCGCCAGACTTTGCTTCAACTGCACCAACAACATGGCCGAGTATGAAGCTTGTATCTTTGGACTCAAGGCTGCCATAGACTTGGGAATCAGATCTTTGATTGTATTTGGGGACTCAGCTTTGGTTATCAGTCAAATCAAAGGAAAGTGGGACACTAAACATCCCAACCTCATCCCTTACAAAGAACATGTCTTGACCTTGCTACCACATTTCGACCAGATTACCTTCGAACACTTCCCGCGAGAAGAAAATCATCTAGCAGATGCTCTAGCTACAATGTCATCCATGTTTAAACTTAACTGGGACAATGAGGCTCCCCAAATCACCATTGAACGGATGGACGAGCCTGCACACTGTCACGAGATTAATATCGAAGAAGTAGTGGACCGACCTTGGTTTCACGAAGTCAAAAGGTATCTCGAGGCTCAAGAATATCCTGAAGGAGCTTCAGTCAATGACAAAAAGTTCTTAAGGAGATTCTCAGCTAAGTTCTTCTTGAGCAATGGTATCCTATACAAGCGCAATCATGATTGCGTTCTGCTTCGTCGTGTGGACAAGACTGAAGCTGAACAGATCATGGCTGAACTGCACAATGGCACCTTTGGCACCCACTCTAGCGGTCATACGATGGCTAAGAAGATTCTAAGGGCAGGCTACTACTGGTCTACCATGGAAGCTGACTGCTATCAATATTCTAGAACTTGTCATAATTGTCAGATTTATGCGGACAAGGTACATATACCTCCAGTTCCTCTCAACGTCTTAACAGCTCCTTGGCCATTCGCTATGTGGGGAATCGACATGATTGGAGAGATCAAACCTACAGCATCTAATGGACACTGTTTCATTTTGGTGGCCATTGATTATTTTACGAAATGGGTCGAAGCAGCTTCCTTCGCATCCGTCACAAAGAATGTTGTTGCCCGCTTCATCAAGCAGAACCTCATTTGTCGATACGGTATCCCCGAAAGGATCATTACTGATAACGGTACAAACCTTAACAATACTATGATCACCGCCTTGTGCGAACAGTTCCAGATTTAACATCACGATTCATATCCCTATCGACCAAAGATGAACGGTGTTGTCGAAGCTGCGAACAAAAATATCAAGAAGATCATACAAAAGATGACAGTCACCTACAAGGACTGGCATGAGATGCTACCGTTTTCTCTCCACGGGTACCGTACCACGGCTCGCACTTCAACTGGGGCAACACCCTATTCCTTGGTATACGGCATGGAAGTTGTTTTACCTGTCGAGGTTCAGATTCCCTCCTTGAGAATCATGAAGGATGCTGGTTTGAGTGAAGATGATTGGATCCAAACCCGACTTGATCAGTTAAACATAATTGATGAAAAGCGACTTACTGCTGTTTGCCATGGTCAGGCGTATCAGAAATGCATGATCAAGGCTTTCAATAAGAAAGTCAGGCGCCAGGTATATCAAGTCGGGGATCTTGTAATCAAGCGCGTCATCTTGCCACAAAGTGATCCCAGGGGAAAGTGGACTCCTACCTACGAAGGACCATTTGTGATCAAGAACATCTTTTCTGGTGGGGCAATGATTTTAACCACCATGGGTGGCGACGATCTGCCACACCCTGCAAACGCAGACATAGTCAAAAGATACTATGCATAAGAGACCCGCTAGGTTGATACACCTAGGCAAAACAAGGGCATCCCGGTGAATCGAAAACCCGAAAGGGCAGTTTAGGCAAAAATTAGGGATAAAACATAAAATCTGTACACCCGGCAAGTTGAAAACCTGAAAGGGCGACTTGGGCAAAAAAGGGTTTCCTGATGGACTGAAAACCCGAAAGGGCGGTCCAGGCAAAAGTTAGGGAATTAAAGCGTATGACTATGTCTCGTCGGATCACTTTAAGGACAATCTCTTCACAGACAAACTCTGAGGCTTCTGATCAATCCAATCATCTTCGGACGAAGCAATGAATGGACAAGACATTCGGGATAACGAAGGCTATAGAAGAATAGGAACCCCATGGAATTTTTTACACTTAGCCATCTTTCTTTGTATAAATGTTTCTCATTTTTTTACGAAACCATCCTCTTACTAGGATGTCTATCTCCTTTGTACAAAACACTTATTCAAAGTAAATACAAAGATATCTCTTTCAAAGTACAGAAAACTATTTGCCTTTTTCTTTACACTTCTGTTTTATTTGCAAAAACGTCTAATGATGCATTAATGAACATATGCATTTGAACATAATTACCGTTTACAAATAAACAGGATGAAAAGGGTAATTACTGACAGATAGAAAGATTAGGAAAACGTCTTTAGACTATTCCATGAGCAATCTCTACAGCACGTCATTAAGATCCCCCAGCGGAGCCAAAACTTTGGACTACAAATCCCCAGCGGATATGAAACTACCAACTACCAATTCCCAGCAGAGCTGAAACTCCCAACCCACGGCAGAAATTATCTAGTTTCTCCAGGTTTCCCCAGCAAATGGTCTTGAAACCTAAAAAATCAACCAGTTAAAAGTTAACTTCTGTTTCTCCCCAACCTAGGGTAACTCCCCAGTAAAGTGGCATACAACCCAAACTCCTGAACTCCCCAGCAGAATAAGCTTTCCCCACAGAGCTTTCATTACAGGATAAACTTTTTCCACAGAGTTTTATTTCTTCTTGTTGTACCCCAAAATTTTCCCTCCCATATTCCTCAAGATATGTCAAGAATCATCTCCAAATGGTTCAAGATTGCTCAAGGGTTGTACAGTCAAAACACCTCTTTAGGCAGTCAATTCAAAATTAGGGTTTTGGTTCTTTCAAGGAATTTGGGGCTCTCAATGGTTCAATCAAGTCTTATAGGCCTATATACATTCTCAAGAACCTACATGCCAAGTTTCAAGACTCACGGTGCCAATTTGCACAGTCAAAAGCTCCATTTGATTTACAGTCAACTGCAAGGGCAAAATGGTCATTTTGCAGTCAAAAGTCAGAATTCTTGGTTAACATCTTATTTTGAGTTCACAATCATCATTTGATCAAGTCTTGATCATGATTCCACAAGAATAGCTCAAAAATCATCAAGATACAAAAGTTACTATTTTTGGACAGTAGAAAAGTCAACTGTACCTTGACCAGGGCATAACTCTTTCATGGTTTGTCAGAAAAATTCCATCCAAAGCTCATGTTGAAGAGGATGCAATTTCCTACAATCCATCTTCATACTCCAAGATCAAGAAATGCTCTCACAAAAAGTTACCAATTTTTACATTATAGGTCAATTTCAAAAGTCAACAAAAGTACACTTTGAGTCAAAGGCCATAACTTGAGATCGGTAAACCCAAATAAACTGGGACCAAAAGAATTGGTTAGAGGACCTCAAGGGCTTTCCAAAATGTCCAAGAACATGGTCATATGATCAAAATTGAGCAAGTTGTGCATTAGAAAAGTTGGGAAATTTTCATGAATTTGCAAAAGTCAACTTTGCTCAAAACATCTTCTTTTTGCTAATGGGCCTCAAATCTCTTCTTGAAACTTCACCCATGACCTATGCACGACCCACCAAGTTAAATTGGATTTATTTTCTTAAATTTATTGATTAAATGGATTTTTAATACATATTAATTCATTTAATTAATTTAAATTATAAGAAAATACAAGATTTGATTTTTAAATCTTTTTGTGAACCAAATATGATCCAAATATGCTGACCAATTCGTGCACAAGCTAAAAGATACAAAAAATCCAATTTTGGCAACTTGTTCAATCATGAAAAATCAAGAATATTTGATTTATCAATCAAGGAGTCAATCATCAAGGCACATGGATATTGGCCCAGCTCTTGACCTAATTTGATTGCCTTATACATAAGCAAGCCAACCATACCCTAATTCACGATTGAAAGGCTGCAGAAACGACCATACAATTTCAAGAATTTTCAAGAAAAACTCAAAACCTGGTCTTGCATCATATGCTAATTCAAGGTGTTTTGTCCATCCAAACACATTGCAGGAGGTACCATGAACAATCTGCAATCAAATTCAAGCACTAAAGCTCAAGGAATCACGAGATACCATCCCACGGTTTGTACTTTCTATTCAAAATTGTATCTCTTAATTCATGCGCATTTAACATGTTTCTGTGACTAATTTACATTGCTAGAGACCATACAAAGCTAATGGAATGATTGAATTGAACAATAGTGCCCTGAATCGAGATATGCCATGATTGAATTTCTAGGGTTTTCAAGCTTTAAATTAGGGCTTTCCAAACCAGGAAAAATTGGAACCAATGAGGTACATGGTTGAATTCGTGAGGCCAAGACGATGGGAACCCATACCTCGCGAAATATTTATGTTTGTTATATTTCTATTCGCTATTTTTCCTTGCAGGAGGTAGTGGAGGTTAAAAACCCCCGCTATTTGATTCTGTTTACACAGAACAAAGGTTGAAGATGATGATGTGTTGTCATCTGGTTGGCTTATTTGAAAAGCGCGTGTTTTGTTTCTTTATTTACAGCATGTTGATTGTTTGCATATATTATAATTGCTTATTATCCAAATAATAAAAAGATGCAAGTAATTGAGCGGTTGGGGCGCTGGCCAATGAGCATTGGGACTTGGGTTCGAATCCCAGGTCCCCCAAAACATTTATTCCATTTTTCTTCATATATTCACAGGCAGATTTCAAAAGGGAGTCCACTATACACCTCAAATCTCAGGGCGCCAGATGTCTCCAAACCCAAATCCAATAGCCAGAATGGGATCCTCACCATAGTCTCCAGTCAACGCACACGCATGGGATGGCCACAGTCAAAGCAGGCTTGAGCGTTTTTGGGCCACCAATTTCCAGATTCACCTCCTGATTTGGGCTTAAACCCCCCCAATGGGTTAATTTCCTTTCTCTTTTTATTTCCCTTTATTTAATTATATTATTATTTTAAAAATGACCTAATAATTTATTTTTCCTCATAAAAAAATCAGAAAATACAAAAACATTATTTTTATTAAATTCATCACTTTTATTATTTTTTGTAAATAAATAATTTAATTGATTTAGTTTTTTATTAGGCATAATTTTAACCTTTTTGCAACAAAATAAAATTAATGTAGAATTAGGGTTTTTAACTTTTAACCATTTTTAATTTATTTCCTTAAAAATAAAAAACTCAAAAATACTTTCTTTTAATTAATTAATTCCATTTTTTACTTTAGACTTAATTCTTGAATTCAAAAAATAACAAATATATGCCTTATTTCACAAAAAGGGTCAAAACCCTAAAAAACTCTCCGATTCAATTTTTCTCGAGCATAATATTTTTTGATCATATAATTGTATTTGCTCCGAGGATGTAATAGCTTTAATTAGGACTTCTTTTTATCGCTTTTATTTACCTTTTCCGTAATTTACTTTTCAAGGGTTTGTTTTTGGCGATGTAAATACCCGACGCCTTGTAATAGCGTAGTTTTATTTTCCGCAACCATTAACTGCTAGATGTATGCTAACTAGGCTATGCATGTCAAGATCTCTCTTAAATTAAAATCAACCGTAGCTCACCATAACATGTACAAAGATAACATAACTGAAACCTGACACACTTGCACATGCCACTCCTAGGGTACGCCTCACTTGGTTGCCTCGACGTGGTCATTGAGTATAGGAAGTTTTAGAGGTCGCCCTCCTGTCCAAAGATCAAAGTTGCCTCGAAACGGTTGCCTCGATAAAAAATGATCTAAGACATTAGGGTTACCGCTAAGGCGTCCTACCATTGCTTTAGTGACCACATGTCCCTAAAATCGAATTGACCCGAAAACTCCAACGACAGTGCTACCTACTTCTCAATAGTGGGATAGCACTGTCTAAAGGACATTTACACATCTTAATTCCTTTTGAGTAGGTAGAGGTTCTCAGGTACTTGCTCTTTCAAAACAAAACAACTTTTTCGCACTTACACTTTTCAAACAAAGTTTTCAACAACACTTCATACACTCTTGAGGACAGAAACAAGAGTTAAATCGAAGTTTTCAAACAAAACTTTTTTTCAAAACCCACGAACACAAGAAAAGCAAAACTTTTTGAAAACACAGTGAGCAAGTACCTAAGAGCCCGTGGATAACCACGGATAGAAAGGGTGCTAACACCTTCCCTTTCTATAATCTACCTCCCGAACCCGAGAAACATCTCGAAAAGGAATTTTGCTGTGCTTTTGTCCTTTCCTTGTTGGATTAAATAAAAGACGGTGGCGACTCTTGCTTACCGCGACATTTTGCGAAATGCAAACGCGAACCAGCATTCCAAAACAGTCAGTTCTATTCCCACCGATCACAGAACTGGCGACTCTGCTGGGGACTTATAAGTGAGGTGTACCTTAGGATTAGATCACTTGGGTTTTCAATTGTATTGCTTTGTATGCTTTAAACTTTGTGGGCTTGTATCGGAGTTTTATAGATCCTAACTCGGATCTGGGGGTACCCTTGTTTTAGGTAAGTAGCAATAAACTGTGAGGGATCTGTCCGGCGTAGACCGACACGGATGAAGCAGTAGCTACATTGGTGTGACACCTTGGTCTGTACCGATATCCCTTGTGTTAGAACGAGGAGAATATGGGTCTTCTGAGGAGTCATTAAGCACCAACTGACCTTAGAACCTTAAATTGACCAACTTGGCCATAGAACAGTAGATGTATGCTACACTCATTGAGACTAAACTCTCGCGATGGTTCTGGGCGCAAGAAAAGGTTGCCAAACTAGAATTATGACCGATTGAGGGTAGTCAGTGATATTGAGATCCTCTAGAACCCGGTTACTATTTTTAGGACAGGTCTTAACTAACTGAAACTGAAAGAGGGTAATGCCTAAACTCCATGCCAGCCTAAACTTAAGGCTGTTTGTGTGACTTGTGTGCCTTCAAATCTGAACTACTTGCACATTCTTGTTATCTGACAACATGAGTTCCTTGCAGGTTTTGTTTACAGTCCTTATTCATTGCAGGGCTTACTTACATCACCTCACACCTTGCTTCAACGCATAGCATACACATCATAACATCATACCATAGCATTTCCTTAACCATTTCAAGGATTTCAAGGGTTTGTGATGCAGGTCATGATGAACCAAATGCCTAGCAAGGGGCAAGGGGATTTATTTTCCTCTAGCCAAGGTTGTTTGGAGATCAAAACATGATAACTTGAGTTAGGGGCTATGACCCACTCGATATGGTGAGCTTGACTCTTGAAGAAGGACTCTCAGCAACATGAAGTTCCTTCAATCCAGCTGCAAAATTCAAATTCTAACAAGTTTCTTTGTTTACCCCACGAGATCCTTGGAAACATTGCATACATATATCATACATATCATTGCATAACAGGTCACCCTTTACAGGTCTCTCATGTTCTCGCTGTTTATTTCAGCAATGGCTCTCCAACAAGACAACCAGGATCTTCATGCTCAAGAGACTCAGTTCATGGAAATCTTCCTAAACCTATCCAAGGGGCAGGAAGAGTTGAGAACGCTCCTCATGGGGAATTTGGTCAAGAAAAGTCCTGAAGACAATAAGGACGAACGGCTGAAACATCTGCAAGCTGAGGTAGATGCAATGAGAACCCAGATGTTGGAGCAGATGGCTTTTATCCAAGGCTTAGCTCGGGAGCAAGAAGAGTTGAGAACCATGATCAACCAGCTTCATCAAGACAGATACAACAGTATGAAGCAAATAGTCAAGGCTGAGGATCAAGTCATTAATCAACTTCCGAGAAGTCAAAGGTTTGGTTTGATGAAGAATAGACCTCTCCAAGTTGCTACTACCTCACGGGTCCAACAACAACCTTGCCATAAACAACGGGTTAATCATAGGCCGTTTACCAAGCTCAACATGCCGTTGTCTCAAGCTTTGCAACACCTGATGTGATTGAATATGGTTACGGTGATAAACCCTCATCCGAACCCTAAGACTTCTTCTCCTGACTACAATCCTGATGCAAGGTGCGCATACCATTCTAACAGCCCGGGGCATGATACTGATGACTGTTGGAAGTTGAAATACAAAATTCAAAACCTGATTGATGAAGGAGCATTGGAATTCACACAAGATGGTCAGGCTGAGTTCTTCTACCATCCCTCCAAGGTTCACCATTTGAAGTGACAAGTCCTGAGACGAGAAGACTTTTTGTTCATTGGAATTTTCAATTTGTAATTTTCTTTTGATTGTTCAAACATTTATTCATGTCAAACTTTATTACTTTATCACTGCATCAAATATGTCTGTTTTGAATCCATCCATTCGTATTCACTATATTCAAATTGCTTTCATTTTTTGTGATGTTTAACTCTCAATTAAAAAATTCTAAACCTTTTGAGGGAGGATGACGAAAATGATACCACGATCTTTACAGTATGCTTCTGAACAGACCCCGCTGATGAGGTACAGGCATTATTTCAAATCCTAAACAGTGGAGTTATAAGGAAGATAATCCCTCGTCAACCCCTTTGAGCCAAAGAAGTTGGAGTTTTTCTTTTCACAAAAATTAAAACCCTTAATTATAACCTGGGGCAGGGTAGTTCTCTCAGTTGATCCAGGTGCACAATGAATGGCATCAAAGAAGTCCTTCCGAGACAAAAAGACAGTGATGGTTCCCTATAATCGTCAAGACAGGCAGTCGTTATCTTTCAAAAAACAAAAGCCCAATAAGTCAAAACCTATGAAGGAGACTTACAAAAAACTGGGGCATCCCGCTGACTGTAATTACAAAAGAAACAGTTCAGGCAAAAGACAGGGATAATAAAATCAAAAAGAAAGAGATCCTACAGACTCTTATAAAAATGACTGCCTATCCAAAATAAACTATCAGTATCTGAACCATCATTGGAATATCAGAGCAGAGACTCAAACAATATCTAATGCATGATTAGCTGAGTTTAGGATCGAAGAACATCACGAAGAGCGGGTGGGTACAAATAAATGTTGAGCCTTTATCCTTTGTTTCTTAAACCGCGAACCAGGCTACGTTATAACCCTTAAAAAGTCCTAGCTGAAGCATGGGTTAGTTCGAAAGCATACTGTTACAAAAGGTATCCTGACTCCTGTAGGGCTTGCTGTAAAATCCTGAGTTGACATCACATTTTATAAAAAATTCACTTGTTTTATTGAAAACTGCATTTTCAAAGAAAAAACTTCAAGACAGACATAAGCTTTGCATTCTTAAAATAACATTGTTTGCATATGGCTATTTGTTCAAACAGCAGAGAAATTCGCACGACGAATATCTAGTGAACAAAAAAAAACCTTCTCAATAAAAAAGAGTCACCTCAAGTGGAACAACACTTCCAACCAAGGGGCAGACATAACCATTGTCCATCATCTGGGGCAGTCAAGTCAAGATTCAAGGAATCTCTCAAGACGCCAAATAGCCAGGGGAAAATCTCCGCCTGAGTCACTTGGGGCATTGGACATGAATTCCAGCAACGAATCTTGCATGATCAAACATCTTCTGGTGGTATGGCAACACAATACTACCGACAGTGACACCTCCCTACATCCTGAGAGCGTGGACATAGTCAAAAAGTACTACGCATAATCAAAGACCCGCTAGGTTGACTGGCCTAGGCAAAAATAAGGGCTTCCCGGCGAACCAAAAGGGTTCGGGCAAAAATGAGGGATGAAAATGAAAAATCTATACACCCGGCAAGTCGAAAACCTGAAAAGGCGGCTTGGGCAAAAAGGGGTATCCCGATGGAATGAAAACCCGAAAGGGTGGTCCAGGAAAAAATTAGGGATCAAAGCGTACGACTATGTCCCGTCATCTCACCACTTGCCTACCAGAAGAATATTTGTCAATTGGCAGTTACCAAGCACCTCATAGGCCTTCTTCTCCCGCAGAAACTGGGGCAATAAGAATTGTCCGAACTGTACAAGCTGCTCTGTCCTCCAGGTACAAGGTAGATTCAGTTGAAGGGTATGACCAAGATACCTTCACTCCCCGCAGAGTAAGACAGTAAAGGAAGCTCTCCCCACTGAGACTTGCAACTATGAACAAATCAGCAATACTCTCCCCAAGCAGAGTTGGTCTACCATCAGCCCTAAAAAAGTTGGGTATCCCCAGTAGATCTTAATGTTCCCCAGCGGAGTATACAGATATTCCTCAGCAAGCATCCTCGGCAGTCTTAATATTCCTCAACGAAATATAAGAATGTTCCCCGGAGGAATACAAGATACCCCCAGTGGAGCCATTTCCCAGCGCAGTCTAAAAAAGCTTCCCCGCCGGAGTTGAATCATCTTACCCAGTAGATTCTGGAAGCTTGTCCCCTGCAGAGTACAAGTGCATCTCCTCAGCCAAATTCAGAGGTTACCCCCACAAGAGTCTAATTGGGTTATCCTCAGCAAGTTGCAACGGGAAGACCATCCCCAGCGAAGTTCTTTCTATCCCCAGCGAAGTTCATCTTCAAAATCCCCAATAGAGCTTATCAACAGAATCCCCAGCGGAGTTATCGTTAAAATCTCAGCAAAGCATCTCCTCCCAACAGAGTAATTCCCCGCAGAGTAACCTCTTCACCAGTTTATTCCCCAACGGAGTCATCCTCTCTTGCAAGTTTATCATCTTCGTTCATCATCCCCAGTGGAAGCAAAGAATTCAACATCATTCTCCAGCAGCTATCCGGGATTTATTTTACCCAGCTAAAACATCACATTTTCATACATCATGATACATGCATATATGCATCATATCATACGATCTCATTTATATTGAGAACATCATTGCTCGATCCATATCATGCATTGCATATGACTGACCTTTACCTTTCAGGAAAGATGCAGTTAGATTCTCAAATTATGTCAATGGAGACAAAACCAGTTAAATCGATTCCTAAAGATTTCTCTGATGCTAATCCAGTCAATGGAGATAAAACCAGTTAAATCGATTCCTAAAGATTTTTCTGATGTTAATCCAGTCAATGGAGACAAAATCAGCTAAATCGATTCCTAAAGATTTTTCTGATGCTAATCCAGTCAATGGAGACAAAACCAGTTAAATCAATTCCTAAAGATTTTTCTGAAGCTAGTCAATGGAGACAAAACCAGTTAAATCAATTCCTAAAGATTTTTCTGAAGCCAGTCAATGGAGACAAAACCAGTTAAATCGATTCCTAAAGATTTTTCTGAAGCCATTCAATGGAGACAAAATCAGCTAAATCGATTCCTAAATATTTTTCTGATGCTAATTCAGTCAAAGGAGACAAAACTAGTTAAATCGATTCCTAAAGATTTTTCTGATCCGAACACAGTCAATGGAGACCAAATCAGCTAAGTCGATTCCTAAAGATTTTTCCGATGCAAACCCGTCAATAGAGACAACCCGTCAATGAAGACAACCCGTCAATAAAGACAACCTGTCAACGAAGACAAAACTACCTACCAACAATCTCCAGGTGGCATCTATAAGCCCATCCTTCTACCAACAATCTCCAAATGGCATATGTAAGCCCATTCCCGACATCACATTGTTGATACTACACCATGCCAGTGCAAATTTCTGGGCACTTCAGTGTTCAATCATCTTTCACCTTCGAATCACGAAAGGCACACAAGCCAATCTACATCCTCAGGTTTAAGAAGATTGAACAGGGGCAACTGTTGTACCCCAAAATATGCCCTCCCATATTCCTCAAGGTATGTCAAGAATCATCTCCAAATGGTTCAAGATTGCTCAAGGGTTGTACGGTCAAAACACCTCCTTAGGCAGTCAATTCAAAATTAGGGTTTTGGTTATTTCAAGGAATTTGGGGCTCTCAATGGTTCAATCAAGTCTTATAGGCCTATATACATTCTCAATCACCTACATGCCAAGTTTCAAGACTCACGGTGCCAATTTGCACAGTCAAAAGCTCCATTTGATTTACAGTCAACTGCAAGGGCAAAATGGTCATTTTGTAGTCAAAAGTCAGAATTTTTGGTCAACATCTTATTTTGAGTTCACAATCATCATTTGATCAAGTCTTGATCATGATTCCACAAGAATAGCTCAAAAATCATCAAGATGCAAAAGTTATTATTTTTGGACAGCAGAAAAGTCAATTGTACCTTGACCAGGGCATAACTCTTTCATGGTTTGTCAGAAAAATTCCATCCAAAGCTCATGTTGAAGAGGATGCAATTTCCTACAATCTATATTCACACTCCAAGATCAAGAAATGCTCTCACAAAAAGTTACCAATTTTTACATTATAGGTCAATTTCAAAAGTCAACAAAAGTACACTTTGAGTCAAAGGCCATAACTTGATATTGGTAAATCCAAATGACATGGGACCAAAAGCATTGGTTACAGGACCTCAAGGGCTTTCCAAAATGTCCAAGAACATGGTCATATGATCAAAATTGAGCAAGTTGTACATTAGAGAAATTGGGAAATTTTCATGAATTTGTAAAAGTCAACTTTGCTCAAAACATCTTCTTTTTGCTAATGGGCCTCAAATCTCTTCTTGAAACTTCACCCATGACCTATGCACGACCCACCAAGTTAAATTGGATTTATTTTCTTAAATTTATTGATTAAATGGATTTTTAATACATATTAATTCATTTAATTAATTTAAATTATAAGAAAATACAAGATTTGATTTTTAAATCTTTTTGTGAACCAAATATGATCCAAATATGCTGACCAATTCGTGCACAAGCTAAAAGATACAAAAAATCCAATTTTGGCAACTTGTTCAATCATGAAAAATCAAGAATATTTGATTTATCAATCAAGGAGTCAATCATCAAGGCACATGGATATTGGCCCAGCTCTTGACCTAATTTGATTGCCTTATACATAAGCAAGCCAACCATACCCTAATTCATGATTGAAAGGCTGCAGAAACGACCATACAATTTCAAGAATTTTCAAGAAAAACTCAAAACCTGGTCTTGCATCCTAGGCTAATTCAAGGTGTTTTGTCCATCCAAACACATTGCAGGAGGTACCAGGAACGATCTGCAATCAAATTCAAGCACTAAAGCTCAAGGAATCACGAGATACCATCCCACGGTTTGCACTTTCTATTCAAAACTGTATCTCTTAATTCATGCGCATTTAACATGTTTCTGTGACTGGTTTGCATTGCTAGAGACCATACAAAGCTAATGGAGTGATTGAATTGAACCATAGTGCCCTGAATCGAGATATGCCATAATTGAATTTCTAGGGTTTTCAAGCTTTAAATTAGGGCTTTCCAAACCAGGAAAAATTGGAACCAGTGAGGTACATGGTTGAATTCGTGAGGCCAAGACGATGGGAACCCATACCTCGCGAAATATTTATGTTTGCTATATTTCTATTCGCTATTTTTCCTTGCAGGAGGTAGTGGAGGTGAAAAACCCCCGCTATTTGATTCTGTTTACATAGAACAAAGGTTGAAGATGATGATGTGTTGTCATCTGGTTGGCTTATTTGAAAAGCGCGCGTTTTGTTTCTTTATTTACAGCATGTTGATTGTTTGCATATATTATAATTGCTTATTATCCAAATAATAAAAAGATGCAGGTGATTGAGTGGTTGGGGCGCTGGCCAATGAGCATTGGGACCTGGGTTCGAATCCCAGGTCCCTCAAAACATTTATTCTATTTTTCTTCATATATTCACATGCAGATTTCAAAAGGGAGTCCACTATACACCTCAAATCTCAGGGCGCCGGATGTCTCCAAACCCAAATCCAATAGCCAGAATGGGATCCTCACCATAGTCTCCAGTCAACGCACACGCATGGGATGGCCACAGTCAAAGCAGGCTTGAGCGTTTTTGGGCCACCAATTTTCAGATTCACCTCCTGATTTGGGCTTAAACCCCCCCAATGGGTTAATTTCCTTTCTCTTTTTATTTCCCTTTATTTAATTATATTATTATTTTAAAAATGACCTAATAATTTATTTTTCCTCATAAAAAAATCAGAAAATACAAAAACATTATTTTTATTAAATTCATCACTTTTATTATTTTTTGTAAATAAATAATTTAATTGATTTAGTTTTTCATTAGTCATAATTTTAACCTTTTTGCAACAAAATAAAATTAATGTAGAATTAGGGTTTTTAACTTTTAACCATTTTTAATTTATTTCCTTAAAAATAAGAAACTCAAAAATACTTTCTTTTAATTAATTAATTCCATTTTTTACTTTAGACTTAATTCTTGAATTCAAAAAATAACAAAAATATGCCTTATTTCACAAAAAGGGTCAAAACCCTAAAAAAACTCTCTGATTCAATTTTTCTCGCGCATAATATTTTTTGATCATATAATTGTATTTGCTCCGAGGATGTAATAGCTTTAATTAGGACTTCTTTTTATCGCTTTTATTTACCTTTTCCGCAATTTACTTTTCAAGGGTTTGTTTTTGGCGATGTAAATACCCGACGCCTTGTAATAGCGTAGTTTTATTTTCCGCAACCATTAACTGCTAGATGTATGCTAACTAGGCTATGCATGTCAAGATCTCTCTTAAATTAAAATCAACCGTAGCTCACCATAACATGTACAAAATTAACATAACTGAAACCTGACACACTTGCACATGCCACTCCTAGGGTACGCCTCACTTGGTTGCCTCGACGTAGTCATTGAGTATAGGAAGTTTTAGAGGTCGCCCTCCTGTCCAAAGATCAAAGTTGCCTCGAAACGGTTACCTCGATAAAAAATGATCTAAGACATTAGGGTTACCGCTAAGGCGTCATACCATTGCTTTAGTGACCACATGTCCCTAAAATCGAATTGACCCGAAAACTCCAACGACGGTGCTACCTACTTCTCAATAGTGGGATAGCACTGTCTAAAGGACATTTACACAGCTTAATTCCTTTTGAGTAGGTAGAGGTTCTCAGGTACTTGCTCTTTCAAAACAAAACAACTTTTTCGCACTTACACTTTTCAAACAAAGTTTTCAACAACACTTCATACACTCTTGAGGACAGAAACAAGAGTTAAATCGAAGTTTTCAAACAAAACTTTTTTTCAAAACCCACGAACACAAGAAAAGCAAAACTTTTTGAAAACACAGTGAGCAAGTACCTAAGAGCCCGTGGATAACCACGGATAGAAAGGGTGCTAACACCTTCCCTTTCTATAATCTACCTCCCGAACCCGAGAAACATCTCGAAAAGGAATTTTGCTGTGCTTTTGTCCTTTCCTTGTTGGATTAAATAAAAGACGGTGGCGACTCTTGCTTACCGCGACATTTTGCGAAACGCAAACGCGAACCAGCATTCCAAAACAGTCAGTTCTATTCCCACCGATCACACTTCTCGACAGAACAAAAACTCCCGTCAGTAATCCCCAGTAGAAGTCTTTAAAATTCTTTGGATTCCCCAAGCAGATTCCTCAAGAAGTATATGGCATTATTCTCACATCAGGAATCCTCAGCAGTCAAGAGTTTATTTCCCCCGGCGGTAGTCAAGGATTTATTTTCCTCAGCAGTACAGAAAATCAGCTTACATGCGCATACATTACATCATAAGCATGGATAAAACACATTTATTGCATCATACATTTCATGCAACATAATTTCGTGTTTCAGCTAACATTCTACCCTTTTCAGGATAAGGTTAACAGCTATTTGTAACAAAATATCCTCATATCACTGATACAGTCCAGATACGCTCCAGCCACGGAAGCCATTCTGTCACTCATTCAAATCTCAACTTCAGATACAGTACAGATACACTCCAGACACGGAAGTCATTCTGATACTTAATCAAATTCCAAGTTCCGATACAGTCCAGATACGCTCTAGCCACAAAAGCCATTATGTCACTCATTCAAATCTCAACTTCAGATACAGTACAGATACACTCCAGACACAGAAGTCATTCTGATACTTAATCAAATTCCAAGTTCCGATACAGTCCAGATACGCTCCAGACACGGAAGCCATTCTGTCACTCATTCAGACTTCAACAATCAGATACAGATTGGATATGCTCCAGATACGGAAGCCATTCTATTTCTCATTCAGATTCAGCTATCAATTTCAAGTCCAGATACACTTCAGACACGGAAGTCATTATGTCACTTATTCAGATCCTAGTTACAGTTCAGATATACTCCAGACATGGAAGTCATTCTGCTACTCATATAGATCTCAACTTCGGATACAGTCCAGATACGCTCCGTACACGGTTGCCATTCTGTCACTTATTCTGACTTTTCTCCCAGCTCAGATACACTCCAAGACATGGAAGTCATTTTGTTGCCTATTCAAGATACAGTACAGATACACTCCAGACACGGAAGTCATTCTATCGCTAATCCAGATTCCAGGTACAGATACAGTTCGGATACGTTTCAAATACGAACACCATTCTGATGCTTATTCTGTCGATTTACAACCAAACATTCTTGGATGGAATCTTTAAGCCCATCTCCAACAAGATTCTGTCACCTATCCAAATGGCATCTTTAAGCCCATTCCCTCAATTTTACTTTTGTCGAGTGGAAATTTACGGGCACTCTAGTGTCTAATCATCTTCTACCTTCGAGTCACAAACGGCGAAACTCGCCGATCTAACTCTTCAGGTTCAAGAAGATTGAACAGGGGCAGTTGTTGTACCCCAAAATTTGCCCTCCCATTTTCACATAAATAACAACCCTAGGGTTCCTCAGGTATGCAAGAATGGCTCAGGAATCGATCAGACAGATTTTCTCCTTTGGCAGTAAATCAGGAATTAGGGGTTTTCTTGCATTTCTCAAAAGAATTGAATTCTCAGAAATTCAATTAACTGTCACATGTTTTTGTGCTTTTTCAAGTTTACTGAAAGATTACTGTTTGTTCTCAAGACATGTTTATTTGGGACAAGAATTGGCATCTGAGACTGACATTTGGAACATTCATCTTTTGTTTGATCTAGGTTAGCCAGATAATGTGCTTCTGTTAAGACATTTTCTTTTTAATGGAATAAGACGTTTGTTGGTTCATGGAATGAACATTTGTTTATGGAATACACAATGCGTGTTTATTTGGAATGCAGTGGCGAGATTACATGATCACTGGAATTTAAGTTATCTTGGTTGGAAATATTGGAATACAGTTTCAATCATCTTAATCAGGAATCTTAAAGAATTAGTGAAGATGCGAAGAGAAAATTGCAAGTTATTGACAGTAGAAGATTTTAATGGATATCAGAATACCTCATAAGACTTTCTTTCATTTATTTCAAAAAATTGTTACATTACAATTTATTATTTAAATGCTTTAAGTTTTACAACTTATTATATTTGAAAAAATAAATTAGTACAATTATTTGAATATTCCTATCTAAATTACAAAGGAAAAAATTTAAGCCTAAAAGTGACTAAGCTTCCATTGCTTCCATGCATGCCAAAGAATCTTCTGCTTCCTCTGCTTTGCCACCATCCAGTTTGCGCTCACATGAAAAAAACAAAAGACAGAAAATTGATCAGTACAGTTAATTGGATATGGTTAAGAATTTTCAAAAGAAAAAATGTGTTCATCATTAAAGTTTGCAATTTGGAATCAGAGGGCTATTTTTAATCACGTTTTTATTTTTCTATTTTTGCAAATCACAAGAAGATTTCTCTTCTTGGTTCACAAAAAGAAAAAGAAAAATGTGCAAGCAATTTATCCAAATACAAGCAAAATTGCCCAAACAGGGGAAAATATACAAGCAGCATGGCCAAGCAGGCAGCAGGCGCGCAAAATGCAAATGCCAAGCAGCATATCAGCGTACCAAAGGCAAGCATGCAGCAAGGCTTCCCAAAATACAAACAGTAGCATCAGCATACCAAAGGAAAGCATGCAGCAAGGCTGCCTAGAACAAGACAGCAGCATATCAGCATGCAAACGAAATACAAACAGCAAGAACAAGGCAGCATAAGCAGATAAAAGGGCATCAGCAAATATAAACATATAAAACTAAGTCAACAAGCAATAGGAGGCTTGTTTAATAAGCCATGTTTCATCATTTTCCAAATTAAAAATTGCAAACTTTTTAGAAAATATTTGGCTTAGGGTCATTAAGAGAGGAAGAGGAAAGAAGTCACCTAGGGGATGCTGCTCTGCTGTCACAATTGCACCAAAAATGCTAGCAAACAAAACTTCAAGGAAAAGAAACTAAGAATAAAATCCAAAAGTATTCAAAATTTGGTGGTTTCTTACCATTTTGAATAAGCTGCAAAATTGTCAAAGAGAAAAGCCAATATAACAGTAGAGAAGGTGTAAGAGAGGGACACAAAAAAATTATAAAACAAAACTGCCACCAAACCTCCAAAACCCTTCAACCTGTTAAACCATAACCAACATCCCAAACAGTTCAAAAACCATCAAAACTCAGTTCAAACATCCATAACAAACAGCCAAAATAACCAAACTGTCAAAAACCAAAACAGTCCCACATAATATAAAACCTGCATAGCCACAAATCAAAAACCTCAACAGTTCAAAAATCCCGAAAAACCATCCTCCAAACATACCAAGCTCAATATACAAAAATCACAAAAAGTCCCAAGCCTGTTAACAAAAAACAAACCAACAACCTTCAACAACTCAAGCTCACAAAAACAACCAAACCTGTTAATTCTCAAACCAAGCTGCAAAACATTCAAACCCTCCTAAACAAACCATCAACCCAAAACAAAAAAAAACAACTCAGAACATCCTCAAGCAGTTTCGAAACCTGCAAACTGTAACATACTCAAACTATCCAACCATCCCAAACTGTAACCATCCAGAACAAACCATTTCAACAAACATAACCATTAAAAATATCCCAAGTCAAAATAGTTAAAAACAGAAACTGTAATAAACAGGGCCAAACCAAGAAAACAAAAAGCTTGCAAACTGTCAACAAAGATGGACAAAGATTCAAGCTTGTAAACCATTTCAACTAACATTCCCATCAAAACCAAAATTGTCCAACCATTACCAACCATTCTCAAAAAAACCATTTTCAATACAAAGCCACGAAATCTCAAACTTTCACAAACAGCATCAATCCAACAAAACAGTTCAAGAACCAAGGGGCTAAGGAGACTCAGAAGCATCATCATCATCATTTAACATAAAGGACAGAAAAAGAAAAATTACCAGAAGCGTGCATCCTTCATCATCTCTTCCTCCTTGCCTAGCCCGTCACCAGGGAGCATCTCGCCTCAAAATCTCACTTCTCACAGAAAAACCTCCAAAGGTATATTTCTTGACAAACTATTTACTGCATCTCAAGCATATAACACAATAGGTTAATAGAGAAAACGAGAATAAGGCAAGATAATAACAAAAGCTTGTTTAACCATCAAACAAAATTGTAACAAAAAAGAACAGAATCATACCCTTTCAAGAGCAGAACCATTAGCATTTGTTTAGGAAGTGAGGAGTGTGAGGTGCTCCGGTAACAAGGGTGAGAGGAAGATCAGAGAATGCATGTCAAACCCTTAGATGATTGCTCTTCAAATTAGGGATTTCCAGAAAGAATAACGTAAACCAGGTTAAATCAGTAGCGATTAGGGACTCAGAACGAGAAAGATGAATGAATTTGAGAGAAGTGAGAGAGAGAGACGAACAGAGCGGCGCCGCTGTGAGCGCAAGAACACAAACCTTAATTCCTTATGTTTACCCTAATCCGTTTCCCCTAATCCAACATAATAAGAAACTTAATGCATTGGGCCTGTCTAATTTCAAACCAAAAAGCCCATACAATTGCTGGTATACCCCCCTTTCGAGCCTTTTTGTTTCAGCAAGGCAATGTACCTTTGGGCCTAACCTCATTTAAATCCTTTAAGCCCATTTTTTCTTTCATCTTATTTTAATTTATCTTTTTTTATTTCTTTTGTTAATAATATACTAGTAATATGTTAAAACTTCATTTTTGTAAAATTAATTTGATTTTCTTAATTAGTTTTATTTTAATCATTTTCTTTTTATTATTTTTCTTACACTTAATAAAAACACCAAAAACATTTAAATTAGTTTAATTAATTTTCTTTCTTTAAACTTTTTTCCTTTTAAATTAATGAAACACATAAGGAATAATAATAATAAAATTTTAATCTTTCTTTTTAGAATAGATTTTATTTATCTCTTTTCAAGTAAATACATGCATTTCATACTTTATTGATTTTATTTCCGTAAATTGTCTTAGCTTTATATTGAATCGCACAACAATTCGATTTGGTTGTAATATTGGGACATTGCTATTCTTATGTGATTCATCCCCATTTGTAATAGTTGTACCCCCATTCCCGGATACTTTTGTAATAGCTTAGACTTTTAATTTCCGCAATTTATTGCTTTCTATATATTGTGTAGTAATTAGGCATGTATGGCAAGATTCAAAAATCGATCGCTAGATGACCTAATCCAAGAATAAATAACTTAAAATCAACACACTTCTCACACGCGCACCTCTAGGGTAACCTTGCTTGTTGCTTTGGAAATACAATCATGTCCCTCGAATATGAGACACTCTAGCAAATGACCCTTCGATAAACAAAGATCGTAGTCCCTCGATGACCCTCGATGTTGCCTTCAATAAAATGATCTCGTCCCTTACAAAATTGCTAGAGCGTCTCACAAATTGCCTTCAATGATTGTAAAATTGACCCGCGCCTGTCCCTTCATCTCTAAGGATGGGGCTTCTTACCAAATTAATGGTAAGATGGCACCATTAAAAGGAAGCAAAAAACAATTTAAGACCTTTCGAGTAGATAGATTCTCTCTTAGTTACTCGCTTGCTCACGACAAAAACTTTCACACCTACACTTCCATTTCAAAACATTTTCAAAAAATGAAACATTTTGTATACGTTCTTATAGAGACAAGAACCATTACGAAACCTCTTTTCAAAACATTTTTCAAAACACGATTCACAAACACATCTTTGAACCATTTTTCGAAACAAAACTTTGTATACGTTCTTATAGAGACGAGAACCATTACAAAGAAACTTTCCAAAATACTTTCAAAACCCACACCACAAGCACACAATCAAACAAAAGCAAGTGATCTAAAACGAGTAACTAAGAGCCCATGGAGAACCATGGATGAAAAGGGTACTAACACCTTTCCTTTTCATAATCTACCCCTCGAACCCAAGAAAATTCTCGAAAGGTCTTTCCTGTGCTTTTTTACCTTTCCTTTTGGATAAAAGAAAAGTCGGTGACGACTCTTGCTAACCGCACAAGTGAAAACAAAATGCAAAACCTCTAGTCAGTTCTCCCACAGCATCACACATACGCATCCCATTATCATGCACACCATTACAGGTACCATTACAGGTTTCTCATCTTCTTCGCTGTTTATTTCAGCAGAAATATCTTCCGATCAAGCCATCAAAGATCTTCAGGCACAAAACTCCCAATTCCAACAGATGTTCTTAAGCTTGGCTAAAGGGCAAGAGGATTTGAAAACTCTCATTTTGAAAGAGAAAGAGAAGAAGAAGAAGAAGAAGAAGGTTGTTCTTCTGAATATGGGTAAAAGGTTTGGGGATAGGTTGAAACAACAAGTTGATCCGACCTCTTCATCCAAGGAAGGGGAGAACCAAGAAGAAGAAAAGGGCCCCAGCCCTGCCATCTCTGATGATGATACTGATTATGATGATGAACAATACCCTCCTGCTGAGGATAGGTACAAGCAGCTAGAAGACCGTCTGAGTGCTATGGAGATTCAAAAGATCCCTGGGTTGGATTTCGGAGAACTAGGACTGGTATCGGGAGTGGTGATCCCTCATAAGTTCAAAGCTCCTATTTTTGCCAAGTACGATGGAGTATCCTGTCCAAAACTCCATCTCCGCTCGTACGTCAGAAAAATCCAACCCCGCACTGCTGATAGAAATTTGTGGGTGCATTTCTTTCAAGATAGTCTGTCAGGGACTCAGCTTGAATGGTTTTATCAGTTGGAATGAGCCAATGTCCGAAACTGGGAAGGCCTTGCTGCTGCTTTTTACAGGTAATATCAGTATAACGCCGACCTTGCTCCCACTCGTACTCAGCTTTAGGGTATGTTTATGGGTGCAAGTGACGGTTTTAAGGACTATGCTCAAAAGTGGAGAGATTTGGCTGGAAGAGTCCAACCCCCTTTGTCTGATAGGGAGTTGGTTGACATGTTTCTAGGGACGCTATCTGGTCCATTTTTCAATCATTTGATCGGCAATTCGTCATCTGGGTTTACTGAGTTGATTTTGACTGGAGAGAGAGTAGAATCTAGTATCTGAAGTGGTAAGATACAAAAGAATAATTCATCAAGTGCAGTAAAGAAACCTTTTACCGCTAAGAAAGAAGCTAGTGCAGTTTACGGCCCGAGAGGCCAAAGCAGACCTGAACACCGCCAAGCAGTAAATGTGGTAGTGATATCAAGACCCACAGTTGCTCCACAACGCAACAATCAACAAAGGATGGAAAGACCACAAAGGCAGTACACTCAGCTCAATATGACCTTGTCTCAAATTCTACCACAACTATTGAAGATTAATCTGGTAACTCTGAGGGAAGCCCCGAAGAACCCCAACACCACTTCTCCTCAACATAACCCGAATGCCCGCTGCGCCTATCATTCCGAAAGTCCAGGTCATGATACAAACAACTGTTGGGCCTTGAAGAATAAGGTGTAAGACCTGATCGAAGCCAAAGAGATTAAGTCCGACGCTCCGGAGAAGCCCAACGTCATAACTGCACCCATGCCCAAGCATGGCTCGGGAATCAATGCTATTGAGGTTGTCTCCGCCACGGAAGATGCTGATGATGAGAACCCGGATGTTGACAGCTGGATCTACCCAATAACCAATGGTGGACCAAGCAACTGGACGGCGAAAGACTTCATACATGTTTCTTTTATTCCACAGTAATTGACTTTTGTTTTGAGAGTTGTAATAAACAGTTCGAAACTTTACGGCCTGGTGCCTTGCCCGAGGTTCCTTGGCTTTGCTTGTGAGGGCTTATTATTTGTCATTTTCATATATTATCAATAAATCATTAGACGTTTCTTGCATTACAAATTTTGTGCTCCTTATTTTTCTTTTTTGTCTCTCACTTTATCAAAACAGCTATTCTCTTACACACACTCACATATCATAATGCAGATCCATATCCACTCTTGATCCCATTGATAACAACTCTGCTACTTCCAGTTATGACTTCAAAAATCCGATCAACCAAGCCGAAGACGAAGGTGAGGATGATTGTGAGGTGCCTGGGGAACTTGTTAGACTGTTACAGCAGGAAGAGAGGGACATACAGCCTCATGAGGAGCCAGTTAAATCAGTGAATTTGGGTACAGAGGAAGACAGGAAAGAGGTCAAGATAGGTGTGAATCTGGAGTCTAGTGTCAAGCAACGGTTGATACAGATGCTACGCGACTATGTTGAGATCTTCGCCTGGTCTTATGAAGACATGTCTGGTTTAGACACTGATATTCTGGTTCACCGCCTGCCAACCAAAGAAGACTGTCCTCCGGTAAAGCAGAAGGTTTGCCGTATGCGCCCTGAGATGTCTGAGAAAATCAAAGCTGAGGTCATGAGACAGTTCAATGCCGGATTTCTAGTTGTCTCTTCTTACCCGCAGTGGGTCGTCAACGTTGTTCTGGTGCCTAAGAAGGATAGTAAGGTACGGATGTGTGTGGACTATAGAGATCTGAATAGGGCGGGCCCCAAAGATGATTTCCCACTTCCTCACATCGATGTTCTGGTCGACAACACCATGCAACATAATATCTTCTCCTTTATGGATGGTTTTTCTGGTTACAATCAGATTAAGATGGCTCCTGAAGACAGGGAGAAGACAACCTTCGTTACACAGTGGGCCACCTTCTGTTACAAGATAATGCCTTTTGGGTTGAAGAATGCTAGGGCAACTTATCAGCGCGCCATGGTCGCTTTATTACACGACATGATTCACCATGAGATCGAGTTTTATGTTGATGATATGATCGCAAGGTCCCAGACTAAGGAAGAGCACCTTGACCATCTCCAGAAACTGTTCGACAGGTTGAAGATGTACAAGCTCAGGTTGAACCCGAACAAGTGCACCTTCGGGGTAAGGTCTGGTAAGCTGTTGGGTTTCGTCGTCAGTGATAAGGGTATTCAGGTGGATCCTGCAAAGGTTAAAGCCATACAGGAGATGCCGGCTCCCCGCACGGAAAAGGAAGTTAGAGGATTTTTGGGACGTCTGAATTACATTGCCAAATTCATTTCTCATCTGACCGCTACTTGTGAGCCAATTTTCAAGCTGCTGAAGAAAGATCAAGTGGTAAGATGGAATGATGAATGTCAGGCCGCCTTCGAAAGGATCAAATAATACCTCCAAGAGCCACCTATTCTGATGCCTTTAGTTGAAGGAAGGCCTTTGATCTTATACTTAATGGTACTGGACAATTCAATGGGGTGCGTGCTGGGGCAGCATGACAAGTCTGGCCGAAAAGAGCACGCTATTTACTACCTTCACAAAAAGATTACTGACTGTGAGACCTGATACTCATTGCTCGAGAAAACTTGTTGCGCTTTGGTATGGGCTGCTCTCCGGCTGAGACAGTATATGTTGACTCACACCACCTTATTAATATCAAAGATGGATCCAATCAAGTATATCTTCAAAAAGTCTTCCTTGTCCGGAAGAATAGCAAGATGGCAGATGATCTTAACCGAGTACGACATCTAATACACAACCCAAAAAGCAATCAAGGGGAGTGTATTGGCAGATCATTTGGCGCATCAGGTCATGATTGACTACCAATCCATGAATTTCTAGTTCCCGGATGAGAACATCATGATGGTGACCGACTGTGAAGAACCTGGACCGAAGGAAGGACCTGATGAAGGATCCCGATGGTCTATGTATTTTGATGGAGCATCAAACGCATTGGGTAATGGCATTGGCGCTGTGATCATATCTCCTGAGGGCTTTCATACTCCGTTCACCGCTCGATTATGTTTTAACTGCACCAACAATATGGTGGAGTATGAAGCATGTATCCTGGGTCTTCGAGCTGCTATTGACCTGAGGATTAAGTTCTTGAGTGTATTCAGAGATTCTGCTCTAGTGATCAGTCAGATCAAAGGCGAGTGGGATACGAAACACCCAAATCTCATTCCTTACAAGGAGTATGTACTAACATTGCTTCCTCACTTTGAGGAGATAACCTTTGAACACTTCCCAAGAGAGGAGAACCAGTTAGCGGACGCGCTAGCTACCATGTCTTCTATGTTCAAGGTCAGGTGGGACAATGAAGCTCCCCAGATTACCACTGAGAGGTTGGACGAACCCGTACATTGCTGTGACATTGAGACTGAAGATGTAGCAGATTAACCCTAGTTCCACGAGGTAAAGAGGTATCTTGAGGCTCAAGAGTACCCCGAGGGTGCATCTGTTAATCATAAGAAGTTCTTGAGAAGGTTCGCTGCGAAATTCTTCATCAGTAATGGTGTCCTCTATAAATGTAACCACGATTCAACCTTATTGTGATGTATGGACAAAAGCGAGGCAGAAAGAATCATGGAAGAGTTATATGAAGGTACCTTCGGAACTCATTCCAGTGGACATACCATGGCAAAGAAGATCCTACGGGCAGGATATTATTGGTCCACTATGGAAGCCGATTGTTATCAGCACTCTCAGACCTATCATAAGTGCCAAGTCTATGCCGATAGAGTTCATGTACCTCCAGTTCCTCTGAATGTTTTGACAGCTCCTTGGCCTTTTGCAATGTGGGGCATCGACATGATCGGCGAGATCAGACCTACTGCGTCTAACGGGCATCGTTTCATTCTGGTAGCTATTGATTAGTTTACAAAGTAGGTTGAGGCAACTTCCTTTGCTACAGTAACCAAGAACGTCGTGATGCAGTTTATTCGACACAATTTGATATGTCGATATGGTGTACCAGAGAGGATCATTATGGACAATGGTACAAATCTCAACAATACAATGATCACTGAGCTCTGCAAGCAGTTCAAGATACAGCATCACAACTCTTCTCCCTACCGGCCGAAGATGAATGGGGCTGTTGAAGCGGCTAACAAGAACATCAAGAAGATTGTGCAGAAGATGACGGTGACATATAAAGACTGGCACGAGATGCTACTGTTGTACCCCAAAATTTGCCCTCCCATATTCTTCAAGATTTGCAAAGAACATGCTTCAAAATCTCCCCAAGGGTTGCACAGTTCAAAGGCCTCCTAACAGTCAAAAACTAGGGTTTTGGGTCTGGCAAAGTAATTGAAGTTTCCAAGGGTCCAATCAAGTCCCACATGCCTATAAACATGGTCAAGCATCCTCATACCAAGTTTCAAGACTTACAGCACAAAATTGCACAGTCAGAAACCCTAATTGCTCGGCAGTCAACTGTAGGGGTAAAATGGTCATTTGACAGTCAAAAGTTCAAATTTTTGGTCAACATCTTATTTTGAAGCCACAAACATCATTTGATCAATTCTTGATCATTATTTTCAAGGCATGGCTCAAAAAGTCTCAAGATGCAAAAGTTTCCATATTTGGACAGTTGAAAAAGTCAACTGTAACTTGACCAAGGCATAACTTCCACATGGTTCATCAGAAAAATTCCATCCAAAGCTCATTTTGAAGAGAAAGACATTTCCTACAACTCCTCTTCACACTTCAAGTCCAAGAAATGCTCTCACAAAAAGTTATCAATTTCAACATTATAGGTCATTTTCAAAAGTCAACAAAAAGGGACTTTAAGTCAAAGACCATAACTTGAGATTGGTAAATCAAAATGACATGGGACCAAAGGAATTGGTTAGAGGACTTCAAGACCTTTCCAAAATGTCCAAGAACATGATCAAAGCTTAAAAATTGAGCAAGATATGCCTTGTGGAAATTGGGAAATTTTTGGAAATTTTGAAAAGTCAACTTTACTTCAAATGCCTCAAAATTGCTAATGGGCCACATTCTCTTCCAAGAATCATTATCCAAAGGCTATGCACGACCATTTGGCCCAAAGGGGAGTTATTTCATCATTTTTTATTATTTATTTGAATTTTTAATCACCATTAATTCATTTAATTAAATAAAATATGAAAAAAATACTCATCCATGCTTTTCAAATCTTTATGTGCATAGAATACCTTCAAGATTTCGTGCACTATTCAATATGGAAAGAATCAAGGTGATTGGCAATGATTGTCATATTCTTCACATGAAAAAGATTGGAAAAAGATACCATGAAAATCAAATCTCAAAAGCATTGATTACCAAGGTTTTGGACATGCTTTGCAACCCTAATCCATTGGCATACATATACTGATCATAACCCTAAAGCTCACGACCAAAAAAGCTGCGCCCAAACCTAAGAACAAACTTTGCAATTTTTGGTGAAAAAGTCAAAACTGAAAACTGCATTAGAGGACGATTCAAAGCTTCTAACCAATTCAAAAAGCTTTCTGAGGCATCACTGAACCTGACTGAATCCTTTTCCACGCTCCTAGCATCAAGAATTGGTATATAGAAGTCGAAATTTCTCATACTTTATGCATAATCGTATTTCAATTTCTGGGCATTTTCCATACAGTTTAATTGTTGTTTTACACTAATATGGACTTACTGAACCTCATGGTATCACTGAATTGAATTAATAATGCTTGTATAGAAAAATGCCATTGATGCTTTTTAGGTTTTCAGAGGTTCAAATTTGGGGCTTCCTTATTCTGGAAAAATTGAGACACGAGACCAGGGCCATTAGAACTAGAAGCTTCACACGAACTCAATCCACAGGTCGCGCTCAATTTATGAGCAACCAGGGCCTATTCGCTATTTTCACGTTTGCCACTTAGTGGGGGTTTAAAACCCCCGCTATCTCTTTTTATTTTGCAGGCAACATGAGGAAGATGGAGGACGTGTCCATGGCTTACAGGCGCGTTTGAATTTCGCGCGAAATACACCACTAACCATTGTTTTGCATTATGTTGTTTATTTGTCATATTATGTTACAAACGCGCAAATGGCACAGTTGGTGGACAAAGCACTTGGTAAGTATTGGGACATGGGTTCGATTCCCAGGTCCCCCCATTCCTTCAATGTTATTTTTCCTAATATCTTCCCATGCAGCGCTTTGTCTGAAGACCACCATGGACGCCTATGCTTGAGCGTGCCACATGTCTCAGAACGTCAATCCAATGGCCTTGATCTGGAGAACTCCATACGCCTTGGTCAATGGAGCCACACGTCTCCCAGAAAAGTCAACCAGGCCTCCAATCAGTGGGCCTAACTGCTGTCCAAAAACCTCCATAATTGGGTCTACCACCCCCCTTTGTTTGTACTTCTTCCCTTCATTCTTTGTTTTATTTTTTTATTATTTGCTTTAATTTAATTACTCTTTTTTTTAAATTCCATAAAAATAATTTTTACAACATAAAAAAATAATAAAAAAATCAGAAACTATAAAAATAAAAATATGTTTTTTTAATGCTTAATTCACTAACTTTTTTTGTAAATAAATTTAACAATTAAGTTAATTTTAATTCTAGGTTTAAATTTTAATATTTTTGTAATAAACTAAAAAATGTAGAATTAGGATTTTTTTTCCTTTTTTCTTTTTCACCCTATTTAATTATTAATTATTATTTTGTAAATAAAATTTGCCATGTAAATAATTAATATAAATTAGGTCAAACTAAAAACATTTTCTTAATAAATAAAAAAACAATTTAGAATTAGGGTTAATTAACTTATCTTTTTAATTCCATTAATTCTCATTAAAATCCATAAATATAAAAAACTCAAAAATAACTTCCTTTCTCATTTAATTTAATTAATTTCGTAATTTTAATTCAATTTCTTTAAAAGGGTCCAACGCCCTCGCATTCCCGATTTTAATTCTCTTCGCATTTTTATTTTCTTTTTTGTAAATATAATGTAATTGCCCCCAAAGCTATGTAATAGACTAATTAGGATTTTTTTTTTTTTTTGCACTTTATTTTTCAAATCGGGTCTTGGAGTAATTTGGCGATGTAGACCCGCGCCTTTGTAATAGCGTAGGACCTTTTAATTCCGCATCTTTTTAACTGTTAATAATTTGCATGAAAGAATGAATGCCAAAATAAAAGCAACGCGTAGATCACCAATCCATGAACAAGACAAAAATATCTGAAAACGACAAACAAATCACACACCACCCCTAGGGTACGCCTCACTGTTGCCTTGCCTCTCGAAAGGTGGTCGTCGAGTAGAGGATGTTTTAGTAAGTCCTCATGTCCATGAACATGGCATGAGGGTAGCTTCTAAGGTGTCTTCCTATTGCTCTGGTGATCACCATGTCCCGAACCCTCGAATTGACCCGAACACCTCCAACGGTGGTGCTACCTACCTCTCAATGGTGGGATGGCACTACTTTAAGGACATTTACACAGACGAATTCCTTAGGGTAGGTAGACGACTCTAGATACTTGCTCTAATTTCAAAACAAAATCAAAGCTCTTTTCACACCGAAACTTTCAAAAAGCTTTCAAAAGCAACTTTTCAAACACTCTTGAGGACTGATACAAGAGTCGAACTGAAATTTTCAAAGAAACTTTTTAAAACCCACAGTTGAAAAGCAAACAAACCATTTTAAAAACACAAATGAGCAAGTATCTAAGAGCCCATGGATAACCATGGATAGAAAGGGTGCTAACACCTTCCCTTTCTATAATCTACCTCCCGAACCGAGAGCAATCTCTATAAGGAATTTTTCTGTGCTTTTGTCCTTTCCCTTAGGAGAAAATAAAAGACGGTGGCGACTCTTGCTTCTGTGACATTTCGCGAACTAGCGTTAAACAGTCAGTTCCAGATCCACTGATCACAGAACTGGCGACTCTGCTGGGGATCTTTATAAAGTGAGGTGTACCTTAGGATTAGTTCATAATTGTGTTTTCAATTGTATTGATTTGCTTGCTTTAAATTGTGGGACTGTCTTGGGAGTTCTATAGATCCTAACCCGGATCTGGGGATACCTTCTTAGAAAGTAGCAACAAGGCTGTGAGGGAACTGTGTTGGGTATACCGACATGGTTGAAACAGTCTGCTACGTTGATGTGGCACTTTGGTGTGTACCGGTAACCCTTGAGTTCAGTCAAGGAGAGTACGGGGCCTCCGCGTGGTGTCGTGAAGCATCAACTGACCTTAGGAACCTTAATTGAACCATCTTGGCCTCTTTAGGGTAGTGAGATAACTGACTTTGGTGCAGTCCGAGGTTGGTTGATACTCGATACTACACTCAATTGAGGGTTGCTTTCCTGGAATATTTCGGTCGCCAGTTCAGTGGCTAAATCGAAACGATGAACAATGAAAGCAATCCAATGATATTGGGACCCTTAGAACCCGGTTACTTCTAATAGGACAGGTTGAGCCCACCAACTTCAAGAGGGTAATACCCAGACCCCATGTTGGCCTAAACTCTAAGGGCTTGTCTTGTGTGACTTGTGTGCCTTACATGTTTGCCTTTGTAAATATCTGTGGTGTGTTTAATCATAGCATCATGACATCATCCAGCATCATATGCATTGACTAACCATTTCAGGGGTTCGAATCTTCATCTTTGTTCTTGTTTTGTAGGACATGGAAACTGTTCGCAGAAAGACAATTCAAATCAGCCTTGTAAGGATCCCTCCTCAGCTTAAGGAGCTTATATCTAGGATTCCCGAGAGCTCTTCATTCAGTGAAAGACATGGAAGACTCATCAGCTTGGTCAATACCAACATTGAGGAAGATATGATAAAGGTCCTGTTCCAGTTATTTGACCCTCTGCATCACTGTTTCACTTTCCTGGATTATCAGCTGGTACCTACATTGGAGGAGTTCTCCCGGCTTCTGAAGATCCCTATCCTTGATCAACTACCCTACAACGGTACAGAAAAGGAACCCAAGCTTGAAGAGATTGCTAAAGCCTTACACTTACAATCATATGACCTCAAGGGACATTGGGAGGTTAGAAGTGGTATCAAAGGGTTCTTAGCCAGGTTTCTGTTTGAAAAGGCCCATGAATGTTGGAACTTCCTTGACTTACAAGCTTTTGAAGAAGTTGTGGCCCTCCTTGTCTATTGTTTGGTGTTGTTCCCTAACCCAGATCAGCTTATAGATATCAGTGTTGTCCAGATCTTCATGTCCAGGAATCCTATACCTACGTTGCTGGGGGACATCCTTCACTCATGTTACACTCGAACCATGAGAAAAAGAGGTGTCCTTATGTGCTGCACTCCTCTCTTGGGAAGGTGGTTTATTTCGCACCTTCCACAATCGGCTTTGAAGAACGAACGGGGTTTGAGATGGTCACAACCGTTGATGACTCTTACACATGCAGATATACATTGGTGCCCCCGGTCCAGAGAGGATGTCACTATCATTGATCTTTGCGGGGAGTACCCTAATGTTCCTTTACTTGGAATCAGAGGAGGTATTACTTACAACCCATGCCTGGATTGGAGACAGTTTGGTTATGCTCAGAAGGATGGCCCTCATGACATGTTAATTCCTGACATAGTTTTTGACTTCGACAACGATGCACAAGGACTTCGCCAGAAATTTATCAGAGCTTGGAGGATGCCAAGTAGGATAGACAGCAAGACACTGGGGCACAAGAATTCCATCCCATTGGAACCTTATCTCAAGTGGGTACGAGCCCGCTCCCAGAAGTTAGTAATGCCTTATCCTCATGTGCTCCCTGTAATCAAAGAGCCAGTCTTGGAAGGAGAGGTGTCCTACACCATTCAACATCCTGACATGCCCACGTCCTGGGAAGAGATGCAGAAGAGCTGGATCCAGCTTAAGGAAGAACGGAATTCTCTTGAGACCAGTCTACATGCTAGTGAAAAGAAGGTCTTTGAGCTCACCCGCCTATTGCACGAGGAGAGGAATCTCAACACCTACATAGCCCCAAAGAGGATGTGTAGTGTCTTTTGGGATTGATTTGCTTTGTAATATGTGCCCATGAGGCTTTGATGTACTGAACAATTATTTCCTTAACGATAACGTGTGTTCCTTTTTGTCTACAACGAATTTGAACTTTCGAACCCTTGAATGCATTGCATAAACACATATCATTCATCATGTGCATATCAGGTTTTCTTCTTTTCAGGTTGCTTACTGTTCTTCGCTGTTTATTTCAGCATCATGAATCCTGACTCATCATCAACCGAGATGTCTATCAAGGCTCTTCAGGTGCAGAACGCGCAATTTCAGGAACTGATCATGGGTTTGGCTCAGGGCCAAGAAGAGCTGAAGGCTTTGCTCCTGAAAAAGGAGAAGAAGAAGAAGAAGAAGAGAACTGTTCTTTTCAACTCGGGCCGAAGGTTTGGCAACACTATGCAGAATGAAGAGGCTGGTTCTTCTATAGGCAAGAGCAGTTCCCAAGGGGGAAAAGGTCCTAGTCCGGTAGTCTCTGACAACGAGACTGACTTCAATGAGGAACAGTATCCTCCGGCAGAAGACCGGTACAAGCAGTTGGAAGACAGACTGAATGCTATGGAGATCCAACAAGTGCCTGGGCTGGATTTCGGAGACTTGGGCTTATCTACTGGTGTGATTATTCCTCACAAGTTTAAGGCACCATCTTTCACTAAGTATGACGGGGCGTCTTGTCCCAAGCTACACCTCAGATCTTACATGCGGAAGATTCAACCGTACTCAGTGGACAAGAACTTGTGGATCCACTTCTTCCAGGAGAGTCTTTCAGGGACTCATCTCGAATGGTTCTATCAGCTGGATGGGACCAAGGTTCGTAACTGGGAGGAGTTGGCTACTGCTTTTTATAAGCAGTATCAATATAATGCCGACCTTGCCCCTACACGTACTCAACTCCAGGGTATGTCGCTAGGGTCAAGCGAAGGTTTCAAAGAGTATGCACAGAAATGGAGGGATCTGGCTGGCAGGGTGCAGCCTCCGTTAACTGACCGGGAGTTGGTAGACATGTTCTTGGGGACCCTATCTGGGCCATTTTTCAATCATCTTATCGGTAACTCATCTGCAGGGTTTACTGATCTTATTCTGACTGGGGAGAGAATAGAGGCTGGAATGAAGTCCGGAAAAATCCAGAAGGGTGCATCTGCAAGCTCTAAAAAGAAACCCTTTAAGAAGGAGGCCAGTGCTGTATATGGGTCTAGAAGACAAGAGAAACCTGAGCGCCACCGATCTGTCAACGCGGTGATGATTGCCAAGCCTGTTGCCGCTCCTCGGCAAACCAATCCACCAAGGGCTGAAAGACCCAGAAGGGAGTTCACCCGGCTGAGTATGACCTTGTCGCAAATCTTGCCGCAGTTACTATCCACCAATTTGGTGACTATCAGGGAGGCCCCGAAGGTTGTGAATACTGCCTCCCCCAAATACAATCCAAATGCCCATTGTGCTTATCACTCCGATAGCCCGGGGCATTCCACTGATGACTGTTGGGCCTTAAGGAATAAGGTGCAAGACCTTATTGACGCAAAGGAGATACAATTTGAAGCGCCTGAGAGGCCGAATGTGGTGACTGCTCCTATGCCCCAGCATGGAGTGAATGCCATTGATGAAGATGTGTATGCCGTTTCTGTGAATGATGTAGCTACTCCATTAATGACTGTTAAGAGGAACCTACTGCTGGCCGGTTTATTTCTGGGTTGTAGTGAAGGTTTCCTTTTCTGTGCTGTTTCCCTTTCTGGTTGTCCTTTGCTGAAGTTGGGCATCCAAAGCCTAATGGACAGCAAAGAGATTCTGTTCAAGAAGACTGTTGTTCAGTTTGCTCCGGTGGAAGAAGTTTCTGTGGTTACAATCTTTAATAATCCGATCAAGGCTCTCCCAAGGAAGCCGGTTAAAATCATGACTGTCGCACCCATTGTTATTACTGTTCCGGGGCCTCTCCCCTATGAATCTGATAAGCCTGTCCCCTGGCACTATGGGGCAGACGTGTACGTACATGGAATCAAGCAAAAGTTCAACACTGGCACCAGCATCAGCAATATCACTGGTCCAGCCAAAGTAACCCGCAGTGGCAGGCTCTTCTCGCCTGACATTGCACCGCCAACTATTCGAAGACCCCTCACTATAACACCTGCAAGTGTATCTGTTCCTGTTTCTGATCAAGTTGTTTCCCCTGCTGCCGAGTCATCTAATGCTCGGGGCAAAGGGATTGAAGTTGAGCCTGCCCGGATGGAGGCGCCAAAATCTATGAATGTTGAGGCCTCCCAACAAGAGATGGAGGAAATTCTGAAAATAATCAAGAAGAGTGACTTTAATGTTGTTGAGCAGCTGGGGCACACCCCCTCCAAGATCTCCATGCTCTCCTTGCTACTATGCTCAGAGGCCCATGCTAAGGCCCTGATTTCATTCCTCAAGACGGCCCATGTGCCACAGGAGACATCTGCTGTCCAGTTTACTGATTGCGTAGCCAATTTGACAGCCGACAATGGTTTGGGTTTCTCGGATGCCGACCTTACTGCTAAGGGAAAGGACCACAATGACGCCCTGCATGTCTCTATTAAATGCAGGGGCACTACTCTTGCGCATGTGTTGGTGGACACTGGTTCTTCCCTGAATGTGCTACCCAAGAAGGCCTTAGACCGTTTGGATTGTGAAGGCCTGGAGCTGAAACCTAGCAACATCATCGTTAGAGCCTTTGACGGTTCTAAGAGGATGGTTCATGGAGAGGTAGACATTCCTATTCGGGTGGGTTCTCAAGTATTCGACTCTACTTTCTATGTGATGGATATCCGTCCATCGTATTCTTGTCTGCTGGGTCGACCTTGTATCCACAAAGCTGGGGCAGTGACCTCTACCCTACACCAGAAGCTCAAGTACCCCGTCAGAGGGAAGATTGTCACTGTGCAGGGAGAGGAGGAGTATATGGTGAGCCATTTGAATTCCTTCAGGTATATTGAGATGGACGGGGAGTTTATTGAAACCCCCTTTCAGCATTTCGAAGAGGTACCTCCAACATTGGCAGCAGCGGAAACAGTGGTCGAAGAGGATGTTCCTTTGAAGATGGCTTCCTTGAAGGATGCCCGGGCTGTGATCAAGAAAGGTGAATGTGCTAACTGGGGCAGGCTCCCTGATTTTACACAAAAAACTGACAAGTTTGGACTGGGTTTTACTGCAGAGGGTCAGAAGGCTGTGCGCAAGGCAAAGATCAGAAGACCTCCTGTGCTCATTACCAATCCAGGAGTGAATGCTGTTGGGGATGAAGATGAAGTGGGAGAGTCGGAGTTCAATAGCTGGATCTACCTGACGACTGATGGCGGATTGACCAATTGGATTGCTAAGGATCATACTCCTGTTACTTTTGTTACGCAGTAATAAACTCCTTTGTTTTGTTATTTGTAATAAACAATTAAAACTCTATGGCCCGATGTCTTACCCGGGGCACCGTGGCTTCATTTGTGAGGGTATATTAATTGTCATTTCATATATCATGAATAAAGATCTTGGACGTTTCCTCGCATTTCAAATCTTATGCTCCTTTTCTTTCTTTCCTTTCTTTATATATTGCAAAACAGCTGTATTTACACACACTCACTCATACAGGTTTCAATCCACTCTGGATCTCACTGGTAACGACTCTGCTACTGCCAGTTATGACTTCGAAAATCCGATCAACTTAGCCAAAGACGAAGGTGAAGATGATTGCGAAGTGCCTGGCGAGCTTGCAAGACTGTTGCTTCAGGAAGAGAGGGCAATTCAACCACACGAAGAGCTGGTGGAAACAATAAATCTAGGTACTGAGGCAGACAGAAAGGAGGTAAAGATTGGTGCCAACCTAGAGCTCAGCATGAAGAAACGGTTGACTCAGATGCTACATGATTATGTGGAGATCTTTGCCTGGTCCTACGAAGACATGCCCGATTTGGATACTGATATTGTGGTCCATCATTTGCCTACCAAGGAAGACTGCCCTCCGGTTAAGCAAAAGGTCCGCCGTATGCGCCCAAAGATGTCTGAGAAGATCAAAGCCGAGGTTATGAAGCAGTTTGACGCCGGGTTTCTTGCAGTGACTTCTTACCCTCAGTGGGTTGCTAATGTGGTGCCGGTACCTAAGAAGGATGGGAAGGTCAGAATGTGTGTCGACTACAGGGATCTGAACAGGGCCAGCCCCAAGGATGACTTCCCTCTACCTCACATTGATGTCCTGGTTGACAATACTGCTCAGCATAAGGTGTTCTCTTTCATGGATGGTTTTTCAGGTTACAATCAGATCAAGATGGCACCTGAAGACATGGAAAAAACTACCTTTGTTACTCAGTGGGGAACCTTCTGCTACAAGGTCATGCCTTTTGGACTGAAAAATGCTGGGGCAACCTACCAACGTGCCATGGTTGCTTTATTTCATGACATGATCCATCATGAGATAGAAGTGTATCTTGACGACATGATCGCAAGGTCCCAGACTGAGGAAGAACACCTAGATCATCTGCAGAAATTGTTTGACCGTCTGAAGTTGTACAAGCTGAGGTTGAACCCGAACAAGTGCACCTTCGGGGTAAGATCTGGAAAGTTGCTAGGCTTCGTTGTAAGTGACAAGGGTATTCAAGTGGACCCTGCCAAGGTTAAAGCCATTCAAGAGATGCCAGTTCCTAAGACGGAGAAAGAGGTCAGAGGCTTTCTAGGACGCCTGAATTACATTGCTCGGTTCATCTCACACCTAACTGCTACCTGTGAGCCAATCTTCAAGCTGCTGAAGAAAGATTAGGTAGTACGTTGGAATGATGAATGCCAGGCTGCTTTTGACAGAATCAAATAGTATCTCCAAGAACCACCCATCCTTATGCCACCGGTTGAAGGGAGACCTCTGATACTATACCTGACAGTACTTGACAACTCAATGGGGTGTGTGCTGGGGCAGCATGACGAGTCTGGCCGAAAAGAGCATGCCATTTATTACCTTAGCAAAAAGTTCACCGACTGTGAGACCCGATACTCACTGCTCGAGAAAACTTGCTGCGCTTTGGTATGGGCTGCTCGCCGGCTGAGACAGTATATGCTGACTCACACTACCTTGTTGATCTCAAAGATGGATCCTATAAAGTATATATTTGAAAAGCCTGCTCTATCTGGGAGAATAGCAAGATGGCAAATGATTTTGACAGAATACGACATTCAGTACACGACCCAGAAAGACATCAAGGGAAGTGTATTGGCAGACCACTTGGCACATCAGGCAGTAGATGACTATCAGTCAATGAACTTCGAGTTTCCGGACGAGAGTATCATGATAGTGACTGATTGTGAAGTACCTGAACCGGATGAAGGACCTGAGGAAGGATCCCGATGGTCTATGCACTTTGACGGAGCCTCCAATGCTTTGGGTAACGGTATCGGCGCTGTGATCATATCCCCTCAAGGCACTCATACTCCACTTACTGCCCGGCTATGTTTCAACTGCACCAACAACATGGCGGAGTATGAGGCATGCATCATGGGTCTCCAAGCTGCGATCGACTTGAGGATCAAGTTTCTGAGTGTCTTCGGAGATTCCTCTCTCGTGATCAATCAGATCAAAGGGGAGTGGGATACGAAACATCTGAATCTTATTCCTTACAGAGAATGTGTGTTGACGTTGATCCCCCACTTCACAGAGATAACCTTTGAACACTTTCCGAGAGAGGAGAATCAGTTGGCGGACGCATTAGCTACGATGTCTTCTATGTTCAAGGTCAAATGGGACAATGAGGCTCCCCAGGTCACTATCTGGAAACTGGACGAACCGGCATACTGTTGTGATCTTGAAACTGAATGGGTGACTGAGAAGCCTTGGTACCATGAAGTAAAGAGATACTTGGAAGCTCAGGAATACCCTGAAGGTGCGTCTGTCAACGATAAGAAGTTTCTGAGAAGGTTCGCAGCAAAGTTCTTCCTTAGCAACGGCATTCTGTATAAGCGAAACCATGATTCGACCTTACTGTGTTGTGTGGATAAAACTGAAGCAGAAAAGATCATGGAAGAGCTACATGAAGGGACCTTTGGAACGCATTCCAGTGGACACACTATGGCAAAGAAAATCCTTCGGGAAGGGTATTTCTGGTCCACAATGGAAGCTGACTGCTACCAACATTCTCGGACATGCCATAAGTGCCAGATTTACGCAGACAAGGTGCATGTTCCTCCAGTTCCTCTAAATGTTCTAACTGCGCCTTGGCCGTTTGCAATGTGGGGCATAGATATGATCGGCGAGATTAAACCTACGGCATCCAACGGGCATCGCTTCATCCTGGTAGCGATTGATTACTTCACAAAGTGGGTTGAAGCAGCTTCCTACGCCACTGTAACCAAGAATGTTGTGGCACGGTTCATTCGGCATAACCTGATCTGTCGATATGGCGTCCCTGAAAGAATCATTACAGACAACGGTACCAATCTTAATAACAAGATGATCACTAAGCTCTGCGAGCAGTTTAAGATACAGCACCACAACTCTTCTCCTTACAGACCGAAGATGAATGGGGCTGTAGAAGCAGCAAATAAGAACATTAAGAAAATCGTGCAGAAGATGACAGTGACTTATAAAGATTGGCACGAGATGTTACCGTTCACTCTACATGGGTACCGTACTTCAGCCAGGACGTCAACCGGGGCAACTCCTTTCTCCTTGGTCTACGGTATGGAGGCAGTCTTACCGATCGAAGTGCAAATACCCTCTCTCTGGATAATGAAGGATGCAGATCTGAGTGAAGATGATTGGATCCAGACACGACTTGATCAGCTAAACTTAATTGACGAAAAGAGACTTGCTGCTATTTGTCATGGTCAGGCGTACCAGAAACGGATGATTAGGGCATTTAACAAGAAGGTCAGACCACAAGAATATCAAGTTGGGGATCTGGTAATCAAGCGAATCATCCTTCCTCAGAATGATCCAAGGGGCAAATGGACCCCTACGTACGAAGGGCCATTTGTGGTTAAACATGTGTTCTCAGGAGGAGCCATGATTCTAACCAACATGGATGGTGACGACCTTCCTCACCCCGTCAATGCAGACATAGTAAAAAGATACTACGCGTGATAAAGACCCGCTAGGTTGACATACCTAGGCAAAAATTAGGGCTTCCCGGCGAACCAAAAGGGTTCGGGCAAAATGAAGGGATGAAATGAAAAAAATCTGTACACCCGGCAAGTCGAAAACCTGAAAAGGCGGCTTGGGAAAAAATGGGTATCCCGGTGGACTGAAAACCTGAAAGGGCGGTCCAGGCAAAAGTTAGGGATAAAGCGTAATACTATGTCTCATTGGATCACTTTGCATCCAGAATCCGGTATCTACAGCGAGTTCAGACGGCATCGATCAATCAGCTTCATCTTCGGTTAGGTCATCAAGTGATGAGACGCTCGGAGATATAAGGGCGATAGCAGAGTTGGAACCCAGTGGGATCATTCATTTCCCACAGCTGTTTTATTTTCTTTTGTACAAACCTGTATAAACTCTTTTGTTCGGCGGCGTCCTCCTACTAGGGCGTCAGCCTCTTGTATATAAACGCCTATTTACAGGCAAATTCAAAAATCAATACAAAAGTCACTTTTTAGTTAAAATTGCCAATTGTTTTTCCTTTTCTGTTTTGTTTTGCGAAGAACGTACAAGGTTCAATTTGTGATATATGCATTGACACTAATTGCTAACTCATAAATATTTGCATACGAAACAAAGGATTAATTACAGGTAACATTAGAAACAGGGGCAATAAAGAGTTGTCTAAGCAATCTAATTGTTCTGTCCTCCAAGGTATCAAGGTAGGTTCAGCTGAAGAACATAACCAGTACATCTCAATTCCCCAGAGAGTGAGTCAGCAAGTCAATACACTCTCCCCAAGCAGAGTTAGTCTACTCTATCAAACCTTAAGGAAGTTGGTATCCTCCAGCAGATCTCAACATTCCCCAGCAATATACAGACATCCTTAACAAGCATCCCCGGCAGTCTTGACCTAAAGATTGTTCCCCGGCGGTATATCAAACATTCAATGGAGTCATTTCCTTGATACAGTTCAAAATATCCTCAGGAGAGTCCAATCCAGTTTCCCCAGGAAAGTTGGAATCCATCTCCCCAAGCAGTAAGCTTATCCCCAGTAGATTCTGGAAGCTTATCCCTCGCAGAGCACGAACGCGTCTCCCAGCTTTATTCAAAGAGTTATTTCCCTACCAGGATATAACTGGGTTATCCTCAGCCAAAAGCCACGGAAAGATCGTCCTCGGCGAAATCTTCTTAACCCCAGCGAAGTCTATTAACACTTCCAATACAACAATGGTATCACCAGCGAAGTTACTATCAACATCTCAACAAAGTACCTATCTCCCCACAGAGTATTGTTTCCCAGCAAGATCGTTAGAGTACTTTTCTCCCTGCAGAGTAATCCATTCGCCAAGTTTATTCCCCAACGGAGTTATCTTCTCCTACCGGTATTCTTGCAACTATCATCCCCAGCGGAAACAACAAAGCATTGTTCTCCAACATCAGCCCAGGATGTGACTTCCTGACACCCGTCAAGGATTTATTTTCCTAAGACGAAAAGATACATTCATAAACATCACATTTTCATACATTACAGCATGCATATACGCATCATATCTTACAAATTCACGTTGAGAACATCATTGCTTGATCCACATCACGCATTGCATATGACTGACCTTTACCTTTCAGGAAAGATCCAGTTAAGTTCTCAGCTACATTCCAAGACCTAGTCTGGTTCAGTTAAATCGACCCTAAGATTTTCCTGTTTCTTATCCAGTCAAAGGCCTTCTCTGGTTCAGTCAGATCGATCCTAAGATCTCCCTGATTCTTATCCAGTTGAAGATTCCAAGACCTAGCCTGGTTCAGTTAAATCGACCCTAAGATTTTCCTGATTCTTATCCAGTCAAAGGCCTTCTCTGGTTCAGTCAGATCGACCCTAAGATCTCCCTGTTTCTTATCCAGTTGAAGATTTCAAGACCTTGTCCGGTTCAGTTAAATCGACCCTAAGATTTTCCTATTTCTTATCCAGTCAAAGGCCTTCTCTGGTTCAGTCAGATCGACCCTAAGATCTCCCTGATTCTTATCCAGTTGAAGATATTCCAAGACCTTGTCCGGTTCAGTTAAATCGACCCTAAGATTTTCCTGATTCTTATCCAGTCAAAGGCCTTCTCTGGTTCAGTCAGATCGACCCTAAGATCTCCCTGTTTCTTATCCAGTTGAAGATTTCAAGACCTTGTCCGGTTCAGTCAAATCGACCCTAAGATTTTCCTGTTTCTTATCCAGTCAAAGGCCTTCTCTAGTCCAGTTGAATCGATCCCTAAAAGATTTTCCTGATAAAGACTCAGTAGAAGACATCCAAGATTCTCTCAGCGTTACTGTTGAGGTTGAAGTCGCCCATGATTCTCTCAGCGTTACTGTTGAGGTAGTAATCGCCCCAAGATTCTCTCAGTGTTCCTGTTGAGGTAGTAATCATCCAAAGTCCTCTCAGCGTTCCTGTTGAGGTAGTAACCATCCCTGGTTCATTCATAACCTTGTGAAGCTCTAGATTCAACTCCCGTAACCAGTCAGGGCCCATCTATACAAAGAGTTGGAAGACCAGTTCCTGTAACAGGCCAGGTAATCATTTTCTTTTTCAGGTACGCAAGTTCTCGCTAAGGAAATTCTTATGCGATCGACACCCAGATGGCATCTATAAGCCCGTCCACTTATCCATCACCTCTCAGCATGGCATCTATAAGCCCATCATCCTATCCATCAATCTCTAAATGGCATCTATAAGCCCATTCCCACCATCACACTACTATGTGAGCGCAAATTTCTGGGCACTCTAGTGTTCAATCATCTTCCACCTTCGGACTACGAAAGGCACGACAGCCAATCTACATCCTCAGGTCTAAGAAGATTGAACAAGGGCAACTGTTGTACCCCAAAATTTTCCCTCCCATATTCTTCAAGATTTGCAAAGAACATGCTTCAAAATCTCCCCAAGGGTTGCACAGTTCAAAGGCCTCCTAACAGTCAAAAACTAGGGTTTTGGGTCTGGCAAAGTAATTGAAGTTTCCAAGGGTCCAATCAAGTCCCACATGCCTATAAACATGGTCAAGCATCCTCATACCAAGTTTCAAGACTTACAGCACAAAATTGCACAGTCAGAAACCCTAATTGCTCAGCAGTCAATTGTAGGGGTAAAATGGTCATTTGACAGTCAAAAGTTCAAATTTTTTGTCAACATCTTATTTTGAAGCGACAAACATCATTTTATCAATTCTTGATCATGATTTTCAAGGCATGGCTCAAAAAGTCTCAAGATGCAAAAGTTTCCATATTTGGACAGTTGAAAAAGTCAATTGTAACTTGACCAAGGCATAACTTCCATATGGTTCATCATAAAAATTCCATCCAAAGCTCATTTTGAATAGAAAGACATTTCCTACAACTCCTCTTCACACTTCAAGTCCAATAAATGCTCTCACAAAAAGTTATCAATTTCAACATTATAGGTCATTTTCAAAAGTCAACAAAAAGGGACTTTAAGTCAAAGACCATAACTTGAGATTGGTAAATAAAAATGACATGGGACCAAAGGAACTGTTTAGAGGACTTCAAGACTTTTCCAAAATGTCCAAGAACATGATCAAAGCTTAAAAATTGAGCAAGATATGCCTTGTGGAAATTGGGAAATTTTTGGGAATTTTGAAAAGTCAACTTTACTTCAAATGCCTCAAAATTGCTAATGGGCCACATTCTCTTCCAAGAATCATTATCCAAAGGCTATGCACGACCATTTGGCCCAAAGGGGAGTTACTTCATCATTTTTTATTATTTATTTGAATTTTTAATCACCATTAATTCATTTAATTAAATAAAATATGAAAAAAATACTCATCCATGCTTTTCAAATCTTTTTGTGCATAGAATACCTTCAAGATTTTGTGCACTATTCAATATGGAAAGAATCAAGGTGATTGGCAATGATTGGCATATTCTTCACATGAAAAAGATTGAAAAAAGATACCATGAAAATCAAATCTCAAAAGCATTGATTACCAAGGTTTTGGACATGCTTTGCAACCCTAATCCATTGGCATACATATACTGATCATAACCCTAAAGCTCACGACCAAAAAAGCTGCGCCCAAACCTAAGAACAAACTTTGCAATTTTTGGTGAAAAAGTCAAAACTGAAAACTGCATTAGAGGACGATTCAAAGCTTCTAACCAATTCAAAAAGCTTTCTAAGGCATCACTGAACCTGACTGAATCCTTTTCCACGCTCCTAGCATCAAGAATTGGTATATAGAAGTCGAAATTTCTCATACTTTATGCATAATCGTATTTCAATTTCTGGGCATTTTCCATACAGTTTAATTGTTGTTTTACACTAATATGGACTTACTGAACCTCATGGTATCACTGAATTGAATTAATAATGCTTGTATAGAAAAATGCCATTGATGCTTTTTAGGTTTTCAGAGGTTCAAATTTGGGGCTTCCTTATTCTGGAAAAACTGAGACACGAGACCAGGGCCATTAGAACTAGAAGCTTCACACGAACTCAATCCACAGGTCGCGCTCAATTTATGAGCAACCAGGGCCTATTCGCTATTTTCACGTTTGCCACTTAGTGGGGGTTTAAAACCCCCGCTATCTCTTTTTATTTTGTAGGCAGCATGAGGAAGATGGAGGACGTGTCCATGGCTTACAGGCGCGTTTGAATTTCGCGCGAAATACACCACTAACCATTGTTTTGCATTATGTTGTTTATTTGTCATATTATGTTACAAACGCGCAAATGGCACAGTTGGTGGACAAAGCACTTGGTAAGTATTGGGACCTGGGTTCGATTCCCAGGTCCCCCCATTCCTTCAATGTTATTTTTCCTAATATCTTCCCATGCAGCGCTTTGTCTGAAGACCATCATGGACGCTTATGCTTGAGCGTGCCACATGTCTCAGAACGTCAATCCAATGGCCTTGATCTGGAGAACTCCATACGCCTTGGTCAATGGAGCCACACGTCTCCCAGAAAAGTCAACCAGGCCTCCAATCAGTGGGCCTAACTGCTGTCCAAAAACCTCCATAATTGGGTCTACCACCCCCTTTGTTTGTACTTCTTCCCTTCATTCTTTGTTTTATTTTTTTATTATTTGCTTTAATTTAATTACTCTTTTTTTTAAATTCCATAAAAATAATTTTTACAACATAAAAAAATAATTAAAAAAATCAGAAACTATAAAAATAAAAATATGTTTTTTTAATGCTTAATTCACTAACTTTTTTTGTAAATAAATTTAATAATTAAGTTAATTTTAATTCTAGGTTTAAATTTTAATATTTTTGTAATAAACTAAAAAATGTAGAATTAGGATTTTTTTCCTTTTTTCTTTTTCACCCTATTTAATTATTAATTATTATTTTGTAAATAAAATTTGCCATGTAAATAATTAATATAAATTAGGTCAAACTAAAAACATTTTCTTAATAAATAAAAAAACAATTTAGAATTAGGGTTAATTAACTTGTCTTTTTAATTCCATTAATTCTCATTAAAATCCATAAATATAAAAAACTCAAAAATAACTTCCTTTCTCATTTAATTTAATTAATTTCGTAATTTTAATTCAATTTCTTTAAAAGGGTCCAACGCCCTCGCATTCCCGATTTTAATTCTCTTCGCATTTTTATTTTCTTTTTTGTAAATATAATGTAATTGCCCCCAAAGCTATGTAATAGACTAATTAGGATTTTTTTTTTTTGCACTTTATTTTTCAAATCGGGTCTTGGAGTAATTTGGAGATGTAGACCCGCGCCTTTGTAATAGCGTAGGACCTTTTAATTCCGCATCTTTTTAACTGTTAATAATTTACATGAAAGAAAGAATGCCAAAATAAAAGCAACGCGTAGATCACCAATCCATGAACAAGACAAAAATATCTGAAAACGACACACAAATCACACACCACCCCTAGGGTACGCCTCACTGTTGCCTTGCCTCTCGAAAGGTGGTCGTCGAGTAGAGGATGTTTTAGTAAGTCCTCATGTCCATGAACATGGCATGAGTGTAGCTTCTAAGGTGTCTTCCTATTGCTCTGGTGATCACCATGTCCCGAACCCTCGAATTGACCCGAACACCTCCAACGGTGGTGCTACCTACCTCTCAATGGTGGGATGGCACTACTTTAAGGACATTTACACAGACGAATTCCTTAGGGTAGGTAGACAACTCTAGATACTTGCTCTAATTTCAAAACAAAATCAAAGCTCTTTTCACACCGACACTTTCAAAAAGCTTTCAAAAGCAACTTTTCAAACACTCTTGAGGACTGATACAAGAGTCGAACTGAAATTTTCAAAGAAACTTTTTAAAACCCACAGTTGAAAAGCAAACAAACCATTTTGAAAACACAAATGAGCAAGTATCTAAGAGCCCATGGATAACCATGGATAGAAAGGGTGCTAACACCTTCCCTTTCTATAATCTACCTCCCGAACCGAGAGCAATCTCTATAAGGAATTTTTCTGTGCTTTTGTCCTTTCCCTTAGGAGAAAATAAAAGACGGTGGCGACTCTTGCTTCCGCGACATTTCGTGAACCAGCGTTAAACAGTCAGTTCCAGATCCACCGATCACAGCTACCATTCGCTCTTCATGGGTACCGTACCTCAGCACAGACTTCAACAGGGGAAACACCCTACTCTCTGGTGTATGGCATTGAGGCAGTCTTACCCATTAAGGTCCAGATACCCTCTCTCTGGATTATGAAGGATGCAGGTTCGGGCGAAGATGATTGGATCCAGACCCGACTTGATCAGCTGAATCTAATCGATGAAAAGAGACTTACTGCTATTGTTCATGGTCAGGCGTATCAAAAGTGGATGATCAAGGCTTTTAACAAGAAAGTCAGACGTCAAGAATATCAAGTCGGGGATCTGGTAATCAAGCGCATCATATTGTCGCAAAATGATCCCAGGGGCAAATGGACCCCCACATACAATGGGCCATTTGTGGTTAAGAACATTTTCTCAGGAGGAGCTATGATTCTAACCACCATGGATGGTGACGACCTTCCTCACCCCGTCAATGCAGACATAGTTAAAAGATACTACGCCTAAATCAAAGACCCGCTAGGTTGACTAGCCTAGGCAAAAATAAGGGCTTCCCGGCGAACTAAAAGGGTTCAGCAAAAGTAAGGGATGAAAATGAAAAAAGAAATTATACACCCGGCAAGTCGAAAACCTGAAAGGGCGGCTTGGGCAAAAAAGGGTATCCCGGTGGACTAAAAACCCGAAAGGGAGGTCCAGGAAAAAATTAGGGATCGAAGCGTAACACTGTGTCTCATTGGATCATCTTGCAACCAGACTTCATTATCGACTATCAAGCTCGGACGGCGCCAATCAATCTGATCTACCTTCGACCAAGTAGCAAAGTGATGAGACGCTCGAAGATATAAGGGCAATAACAGAGTTGGAACCCAGTGGGATTGTTTCACATAGCTGTTTTTCTTTCTTTTTCACAAATTGTATAAATTTTATCTTACGGCGGCGTTCTCTTACTAGGACGTCAGCCTCTTGTAAAAAACGCCTATTACAGGCTAACTTCAAAATCAATACAATTCATTTTCACAAGTAATTTTAACTTGTTTTTCCTTTTTCCGTTTTTTTTTGCAAAAACTTCCAATGATTCATTTTTTATATATGCATTTGAAAATAATTGCTGCTCATAAATACTTACATGAAAAACAAAAGACAATTACTCGTAATTCCAGGAACAGGGGCAAACAAGAAGTTTCCAAACCTTACAGTTGCTCTACCTACCAGGTACAGGGATAGAGTCAGCTTGAGAATATGACTAAAGGTACATACACTCCCCACAGAGTAGGAAGTATCCAAAAACAATGGTGTCAGCTCTCCCCAGCCGAGGTTCATAATCACGAATAAATCGACAAAATTCTCCCCAAGCAGAGTTTATCTATCACCCACAATAGAAGTTCACCATCATTGGAGTTTATTTCTTCCACAGGAAGAAATTCAATCCCCGACAGAGTTCATCATCACCAGCAACGGTAATTCATCCCCAGCTGAGTTTATTTCTCCAAATCAGCAGATCGTCCAACATAATATCTTTCTTCCTCAGAGTCTCTCTCGGTAGAAGGTCCTCGAGCAGAACAGACGCAAGTCTCTAGCTAATCATCTTCGGTCACTATCCCCAGCAAGAACGAAGAACTCAACTCCTTGTACTCTCTAGCGGCAGTCTAGGATTTATTCTCCCCAGCCAGAGAATATCACAAGAACATTGTATATTCATACATCATGGCATGCGCATGCACATCATACAGCACAATCTCATTTATTTTGAGAACATCATTACTCAATATATTTCATACATCATGATATCACATACGACTAACTCTTTACCTTTCAGGGAAATATGAAATCAAGTTCTGTCAAGAATTCTCTGGTTCAGTCAAATCGATACTAAGATTTTTATTCCAGTTCAAGCTATGAAGCCCGGATTCGACCGGATAATATCTTGATTTCTCCAAAATACTACGAAGCCTGGAATCGACCAGATAGTGGTATATCATAAATTCAAGCTATGAAGCCCGGATTTTACCGGATAATATCTTGATTTCTCCAAAATACTACGAAGCTTGGAATCGACCAGATAGTGGTATATCATAAATTCAAGCTATGAAGCCCGGATTCAACCGGATAATATCTTGATATCTCCAGAATACTACGAAGCCTGGAATCGACCAGATAGTGGTATATCATAAATTCAAGCTATGAAGCCCGGATTCAACTGGATAATATCTTGATCTCTCCAAAATACTATGAAGCCTGGAATCGACCAGATAGTGGTATATCTTAAATACAAGCTATGAAGCCCGGGAATCGACCGGAAAATAGCTTAAACAAGTTATTATGAAGCCTGGAGCACGACCAGATAACAATACAAGATACCATGAAGCCTGGAATCGACCAGATAATGGTATAAGACACCGTGAAGCCTGGGTCACGAACAGATAGCGGCAAAAGAAATTGAAGCCTGGGACATGACCAGATAACAGTATAAGGTACTATAAATCTTAAAATTCGACCAAATAGCAGTTTACCCGGCTAGTTACTAAGAAACTCGGAATCGACCGGATATTAGTATGCCTTAAATTCAAGTTGAAGCCTGGATGCGACCGGATAACAACTTGATTTCTTCTGAAGCCTAGAGCACGACCAGATAAGAATTGAGAAATTGCGAAGCCTGGAATCGACTAGATAGCAAGTTTAATCTCATCTCCCCAGTAAGTCGCTGTGAAGCCTGGAGCACGACCAGGTAGCAGTCAATCTTATTTTCCTCAGCAAATCACTGTGAAGCCTGGAGCACGACCAGATAGCAGTTCATTTTCACCTCCTCGACTAAGAGATGATTCCCCAATAGAGTAACGGACAACTAAAATTCCTAAAACTTTATCTCTCTCAAGACAAAGAACAGCGTTCCCCAGCGAAGTCCTCCTCAACAACAGGTATACGGGTTCTCGCAAAGGAATCTCTTATGCGATCGACACTTCCTCTGATGGCATCTTTAAGCCCATCTTCCGATATCAACCACCAAATGGCATCTATAAGCCCATTCCCTATATCACAAGACAAGTACCACTTCATGCGAGTGCAAATTTCTGGACACTCTAGTGTTCAATCATCTTCCACCTTCGGGTCACGAAAAGCAGGCAAGCCAATCTACATCCTCAGGTTTAAGAATATTGAACAGGGCCAGTTGTTGTACCCCAAAATTTTCCCTCCCATATTTCTCAATACATTTCAAGTGAGGTCCTCAAATTGCTCAAGGAAGTCCAAGGGTTGACCAGACAAACTCCCTCCTAAGGCAGTCTACCTCAAATTAGGGTTTCAGTTTGCATCAAGATGTTTGAGTCCAAAGGATCCCAAATTCTCACATTTCCCTAATATGTTCACAAGATCATTCATGTCAAGTTTCAAGCCTTGCAGAGGAAGTTTGCTCAGTCAATTGCTTAAAAGCCTGAAAATCGACTGTGTTAGCGCAAAAGTCAACTGTGGCCCACATACAGTCAAACTTCAAGTTTTTTGGTCAATGTTCTCATTTTGAAGTATTATTCATCATTTTATAAAGGTTTGGTCATGATTCATCAAGGATTTCTCACAATTCATCAAAACCCAAAAGTTGTTAAATTAGGGTTTTGTAGGAAAAGTCAACTCAACTTTGACCAAGCATAACTTTCTTATACTTTATCAAAAATGACCCATCCAAATCTCATTTTGAAGAGGATGCAATTCCATACAATTAATCCTCATCTCCCAAGTTCAAAATATGCACTCACAAGAAGATATAAATTTGGTTATTATAGGTCATTTTGAAAAGTCAACAAAAACACCTTTTGGGTCAAAGCTTCATACATGAACATGGAAGACTCAATTGAGATGAGACCAAAAGGGTTGCTTAGAGGACATCTTAATCTTTCTAAAAAGTCCAAGAACACCACTCTAGGGTCAAAATTGAGGGAGTTATGCATTGATAAAGTTGACCCTTTTTGCAAAATTGCCAAAAGTCAAATGTGGTCAAAATTGCATTTTTTTTGCTAAATGGGCCCAACTTTTTATGCTTGCACTGAATTTGTAATGTGACCCACGACCCATGATCCTTTCCATTTGTCATTCTTTTATTTTTGTCATTTATTTTGATTTTATTTCAATTAAATCAAATAAAATAAAAATAAAATCATGAAAATATCAAAAACTAATCAAAGCTTGAGATTTTGTGCATGTTTAGGCCTATTATACAGCTGGAGATGGAATCAAATCGTGAAAGCTTAAAATGGACACAAAAAGATTGTATTTTCTTGATTTGGAAATATTTGCACAAAGGATCAAATCATGAACCAATGATCATAATTGGAGAAGATTTGAAACCAAGTTGCAACCCTAATTCGTTCTAGGGTACATAAAGAACATGTTCAGATCAAAAACAAGGGGATTGGAGGCGTGTAAAAGAGAGAGCAAGTTTTAAAAAAACTCAAGAAAAGTGGCAAACTGATTTCCACTTTTCAGGTCAATTCAAAGCACTATAACCATCCCAATCAATTGTCGGACATCCAAGGATCAAGATTCAACCACTAACAAGCTTCCTAGCATCCAGAAATGCATTGTAAGAGTCCCACGATTTCCATGGTTTTTTGAATTCGTATATCATAATTCAGGCATAGTTAGCATGTTTTATTGACATATCCTTAATCCATGAGTTATTTGCAAGCTAATGGTGGTACTTAATTGCATTTTCATTAACTGTACAGCAAGATGCCATAGTTAGGGTTCTTGCTTCGTTTTTAGGGTTTTTGTGTACAGGGACAATTGGCCATGGATAGTGGTACCATGATGCTCGTGAGGTTGCAACGAGTTGATTGGTACCACTGGTTATGATTTATCATGTAGGGACAAGATTTTGGAGAAGACAAGGGTTGTTTCTACGCCCAGTGCCCGTAGGTAAAAGTATGTGATCTAAAACGACTGAGCCATGAGGACGATGATGGCGTGGCAGGTGGTGAATGGGCCATTTGAAATTCGTGCATCTCAGAATTTGTTCCATTATTTTTATCATATAATATTTACTTGTTATTATTTATACAAATGACCAAGCCAGCTCAGTTGGTAAGCGCGCAGGGTAAAAATGCCAAAGGACCTGGGTTCGATCCCCAGGTCCCAACTTTGTTCCATATTATTTTTCCTTGTATAATCAGGTGCACAGGCGTCCCATGTGACCACCATACGTCCTCAATATCCAACCAATCTAATCATCAACAAGCCAGATCTAAGGCTTCTCATATGAGGGCCTACCATACGCCCAGTAAAGCAAGCAGCGTGGGATTGAAAAAGTCAAAAAGGCCAAAGAGTTTGTTGGGCTCAGATTTGCCATTGACAACCCCTCCCTTTTTCTATTTACCAGGCTCATTCTTATTCTATTCTTTTTTATTTTCTTTTTAATTTAATTTGTTTAAATATTTTCTAACACAAATAATTTCTTTTTTTTCACAAAAAAATCATAAAATAAATTTCACAAATTTAGAATTAGGTTTTTTTATTGTATTTTTATCAAATTTAATTTAATATTAGTTTTAATTTAATTTAGGATTAATTCTAACTTTTTTATATATATTTAAAATCAATTAGAAAAAATTAGGGTTAGCTTGATTTAATTTTTATTTCTTTTCTCAAATAAAACAAAAATACAAAAATAGGTTAACTTAATTATTTTTCTTAATTTAAATTAATTAGTAATTAGGTTTTTTTATTTATTCAATTAAATCTTATTTTCTCAAAACAATCAAAAACAACCAAAAAATTATTTTTCTTTTAATTAGGTTTAGTCGGGGTCAAAAACCTAATTCCTTTTCATTTAATTCATCGCGCGCGTTTTATTATTTTCACAATATTAATGTAACTACTTACGGTATGTAATAGTTTAATTAGGATCTTCTTTTATTTATCGTTTTACGGGTTTTTGGCTATGTAATTAATCCCTCTCCTGAAGCCTTGTAATAGCGTAGTTTTTATTTCTCGCATTTTAATTCTCGCAAATATTAATTGTTAGATGTATGATAATAGGATTGTATGACAAGACTGCATGTTAATTTAAAATGGCTAGCAAACCCTAATGTGCAAAGATAATAACTGAAATCAAATCACTCGCACATGCGCACTCTTAGGGTATACTCCCACTTCGGTTGCCTTCGGTAAACGATCATTAAGTATAGGGTGTTTTAGTGGTGGCCCTCTTGTCTAAACAAAGATCAAAAGTCTAATTCGGAAATGTTGCCTCGGAAATGTTACCTCGGAAATGTTGCCTCAAATATGATCTTAAGACATTAGGGTTATTACTAAGACGTCCTAACATTGCTTTAGTGATCGTACGTCCCTTTCAAATTGACCCTTACAACTCCAACGACGATGCTACCTATTTCTCAATAGTAGGATAGCATTGTCTAAAGGAAACGAGAATAGAAACAATCCTTTTTCGAGTAGGTAGATGCTAGTAGGTACTTGCTCAAAATCAAATTTTTTTCACACTTACACTTTTTACAAACAAAGTTTTCAAAAACACTTCGTAACACTCTTGAAGACAGAAGCAGGGGTTAAAACGAAGTAGAATAAAACTTTGCAAAGCAAACATGCACAAGAAATTTTAAAAGATGAGCAAGTACCTAAGAGCCCATGGAAAACCATGGATAGAAAGGGTGCTAACACCTTCCCTTTCTATAATCTACCCCCCGTGCTCAGAAACATCTCAAAAAAGGTTTTTTCTATTCTTTTTCCTTTTCCTGATTGGATAAAATAAAAGTCGGTGGCAACTCTTGCTTACCGCGACATTTTGCGAACAAAAAACGCAAACCAGTATTAAACAGTCGGTTATGCCACCGTATCACAGTTATCTTTTTTCTATCTTCAATGAACGTTGATAGTTCATCATCAGTGAATGGCGGTGATACGATATTTTCTATTTCTACCTTCAGTGAAAGTTGGTAGACAATAGGCAGTGAACTTCGGTGTTTGTTATCTTTTGCTTTCTTCAGTGAATGTTGGTAGTTCATCGGCAGTGAACTTCGGTGTTTGTTATCTTTCTACCTTCAGTAAACGTCGGTAGCTTTGCCTTCAGTAGAAGTTGGTGTGTCCTTTGACCATTTTACCATCCTTTCTGATTCAGTTCTCTGGGTCCACCAGTGGTTTATTTTCTTGGTGGGGTTGCTTCTTTGTTTCTTTAATATTGTTACATCCCTCAGTGTTATCTTAGCGTCTCTTTGGTCGTGTTCATATGCATTCATATGCATAAGCATTTGCATGGCATCTTAGGGCCAAAAATAGGGTTTGTTTTATATTTAAGTATCTTCGATCGCGTCAACACAAAGATTTTTAACCTTCGTATCTCCGGATAGAGGAAACTTAAATAAGGGAAGCTGTTGTACCCCAATTTTTGCCCCTAAGATCCCTTCATCATACCATGTTGATTCACTCAGAACAAGATCACACTAAAATTCTTGGTTCCACTCCCTACTTTGAGCTTTGCTCCTTTTGAAGAATTACCAAGCATCTTGACTTATATTCCTTTTTTTATCATTAATATTGTTTTGTTTTCTTCATTTAACTAATAAAGTGCAATGTTGGCTTGTCTTGATTGTTATCCATGTAGGTAAGGGCAATGAGATTTAACAAATCACTCCATGGGTTCATGAATTTATTTCCATGACCTAGTCAATAAAGCTTTAGAAGCTCAAACCTTATCATTGAAGTTGTTTTGGAAGAAATTTTATGGCAAGGTTTATTTTGGTTCACCACATTTCAAAGTTATCAAGATTTACTCAAAAGTACAAGGGGTTGATTGGAGAAGCTGTTATGTTTGGACAAGGCCTTGTTTATATTGGTCACAAGGGAATAGTTCTCTCAAATTTCAAGATATGGAAGTGGTTTTTGTGGCTAATAGTTCTCATTATCATCCTCAACAACTTCTATTCACAAAGAAAGAATATTGGTACAAGAAGTTTGTTCAAACTTGTCAAAGTTCCTTCAGGCATTTTCTTGATCTAGAAGCTAGGGTTTTGAACTTCGAAGGAGTATATCTTGCTCATATTTTGGTATTTTTGAATTATTACAAATACATCCTTCTCTTAAAATGGTTATCAACAAATCACTTCAAAAGTTCCAAGGATTTTTCATGTGGAAGAAACTTGATGAAGAAGAAAGATTACAAGTCCTTCAGATGAATCCCCAATTTTCCATGTGTGACTTCAAGTGATCATAACTTGGTCAATTTTTATCACCTTGAGCCAATTATTTTTCCATAATGATATTGAAGATGTGAACTTTATGCCTTCTTTTATGTGCAAAGTGGGAAAATGGATGTAGGTTGCCTTAAATATGCAAAATATTATAGGTCATCTCATGATTTTTGGCCAACTTCAACAAGTCATAACTTGCTCAATTTTTGGATATTTTGAGTGGTTCAAGTTTCAAAATGTCATTCAAGATATCTATTTCATTCCATATTTTTTGGTCAAGAGCAAATTTCAAGTGGAATGCCATGTTTGGATGCAAAGGATTATAGGTCATTTTTAAAGAAGAATTTGAAATATTTCTAAGTATGGAAAGTCAACTCTTTTTTCTTCAACTTTGACTCTTTGCAACTTTCAGCTCAAGCATCCATTTGATTCCATTATTTTTTCATTTCAAAGCTTGTAACCTCATCTTTCTAAAGCAATGAGAATCATGTCCTAAGACCCCTTGAGTTGGAAATGCCATGGATTTGAATTTGGTAACTTGAAACTGAATTTTCCACAAAGTCAGAATTTTGAAATCCATAATGTGACTTCTAAACATAAGATTTATGCGCGTTTTTTATTTAAATTTGATTAGCAAACTTTCTAGAAGTGATTAGCACCCCAAAATGCAAGATTTGGTTGAGTTTTGATGGAAATGAAGTCACACTTCCCTCGTGCTCGACCTTCGTTCAATTTCCCTCCAAACTTCCTTGTTTCTTCCAATTTTCATTCCCATTCACTTCCCTATAAATAGAGGGTCGTCCCCCATTCATTTCTTCAAGTTTCAGAGCCAAGAACACCCTGCCAAAACCTCACACGAACCCATCTTTTTTGAATTCAGTTTCTGAGATTTAAACTCCACTTTCCAAAATTCTTTACGCATTCATCATCCTTAAGCATCATACAAACTCTCCAGCACTTAAACCAATCAAAACGAGCCATAATTCAAGCTACAGAAGTCCAATTTGAGAGCTTCTTCCTTGAACTTCGAAAAGGTAGAATTCTCCACCATTTGGATCCAAATCAAGCACTAATTTATTCTATTCCTTCTCCTGATTCTAATGTTGCTTACAATTTTTAAATCAATTGAGAATTCAGAGAGAAATCTCAAGTTGAAGGTGCTCGCTATTTTCTGGGTTTTTGATTCATATCTCTCTCTATACCTTATATAAATTTGGCGTGATGGTGGTGTTAGAATCGTCTTAAAGAGACGAGTTCAATGATACTAACCTGAGATTCTAATTTTTCCATTTGAAGGATCTAACAAAATCCCCATTGCTGGGTGTCTGGAGGTTGAAGACGATGACATGTCTCGTCTCAGCCAATGATAGCGTGCCAAACATTTTAATTTCATTGGTTGCCCTTTTTCTGATCCTATGCGTATCTCACTAAGGTCCATATCAAGCACAGCGCGTCTAGTCCATTGGATCAGCTTACTAACGCGTTTTTACTATGATCTGATGGTCCACATCTTTTTGATTTTATTTTATTTTCTGATTTTATATTTTTTATTGATTAAATTTTCAAAAATTCATAACTCTTTTATTTTTTATCCAAAAATTATGAAAAAATTCACAAAAATACTTTGAATTATTTCTGATCTCATGACTATTTTTCATATTTTTATTTTGATATTTGATATTTTTTGTATTTTTTTGAATCATTTGCTTTCTTTTAAATACTTAAAAAATACTTTCTAACATTTTTTAATTCTGAAAAAATTCATAAATGTTATTTTGCATATTTTTGACTTTCTAAAAATTTTATGGAATTTTATATTGAGGTTTACTATTTTTTGACTTATTTTCTATTTGTTTGAGCAATTTTAAATAGTTTAAAAATAGTTTTTAACTTTTAAAAATTACCAAAAATTTTATAAAAATATTTGGATCCATTTCTGATTTTTCTATGGTCTTACTTTTATTTTTTGATTAATTTGAACATAGTTGATATTTTTCTCTTTATTTTCTATTTTTAAACATTATTTTTTACTCTTTTGTATATATTAAAATGTGATATCCTTTTGTGACTATTTTTTGGTTGATCTTGGGTTAGATTTTGGATCATGGACTTTATTAACAACATTGGATCCATGGTGTTGAGTTTAACTCCACAAAAAATGGATGAATAATTTTAATAATAGTTTGATTAAAATTTAATTCAAATGTGGTTTGTATATTTTTTTCCCTATCCCTCTTCATCTCATCCCCTTCTTATTGCACTAGGTGTTATTGTAGCATGATCTCTATATCATGTCTCAAAATAAATGGTGCATAAATTGCTATTGACCGGCCTCAAAATAGGTGCGACTTCTATATAAGTCCACTTACAATTGCTTAACATAGTGCTAAATTTTGTCCCGATTCGAATAAATGATCATTTGTGGCCCAAACTTATGATTGCAAGCCCAAGTATGTTAATTTGATCTCTTTGATCCAATAACCTTGAGATTTATTGTGTGGAGGCTTTGGTTCTACCAAACCTCTAATAGATCTACAACACTTTTGGTCAACACATATCACTTAAATATCATTGATCATTAAATGGTATTTATGAGAATTCCAAATGGATGATATACTTGACAAAAAGAAAATGCAACTTGTTGTGTGGAGGCTTTGGTTCTACCAATCTTCTAATGAATTCCAAATGCAAGTTTCAAGATGGTCATCCAACTAACCACTAATTATTGACTTGTTTTACCTAGTGCCTTTATTCTTTTTTATGCTTTATGTACTATTTACTTTTAGAATTTACATTTCATGCCACTTTCATCTTTGTTGATTTGAGCATTTATTTTCTTGCCATTTTGTACTTTGCTCACTTGAGCTTTTCTTTTCCTTTTTTAAGATACTTAATAATCAACATAAACCCTAAAAAATCTTTAATGGTACTTACACTATTTGGCTACTATCCTTGGCATTATGGAGCATGGGACCTTTTCTTGGACTTAGGATTAGAAACCTTGGCCTATCTTGGAAACCTTATGATCTTATCTGATTATTTTGTCTGGAGTTCTTGAGGTTTACCTCAAGATATTGGGTTGCTTGTTTGTTTTTGTGTGTAGGTTATTGTGATTACACCCTTTGTTTGTAATCTGGAATTCACACGTATACAACCGTTACTCTGCCCAATTTTTATGAAGACTTAATACACTTGAAGTTTGATTCTCTCAAGAGGTCTAGTATTTTTGCTTGCTTGCTTTCAATCCAAAGAATGGGAACTCTATCTTGGCTCATAATGCCAATTATTGGCTTCTTGTTGGTTAGATGGTTCTTACCCCTAGCTTTTACCTTATGCTTTAGGATAGTCTCTTCTTCTCCTCCCATCTTATTTAATTTCAAAATCTTCTCCCTCCTTTTGAAAACTCTTGTTTTAAATTTGAACCACTTTCATAATAAACTTGGACTTATGTCCATGTATTTTCAAAACATTTTCATAAATAAACCCCAATCAACTTAATGATACCTTGACATTTTTGTGAGAAGACTAAAAGTCAATCAATCTCATTTCAAACCATTTTGCCACTTTGGCTTTTACTTTAAAATTTTCTCAAAAGATTAAACTCTTGTCAATCCTGGTAGTGATGCAAACAACTATACTTCTATAATATATAGTGAAGAGAGATATTTTCCACTTGGGTGTTGAGTGAGACATTGTTGATTTTAAAATCCAAGCCATATCCTCCACTTTGAGATGATGCAAATTCTCCTTTCTCATGATTGTGGGTAGTAGGTATGTTTTCCATACGGACAATGACGATGATGTTTTATCTTATAAAATTGACCAACACACTTGTTTTTTTTTTAATTTTTTAAAGAGGAACTACGTGTACCATGATCCCCTATTGCACGAAAGGTGGTACGTAGGCACTAAAGGTTCGCAACCGCGGCGGGTGCAAAAATCATAAAATATATATTTCTTTTCTCACCTCGACCATCCATTTTATATAACAGTTTTTATAACCAAAATATACAGATTTTTTTACAAAGAGGCTTCTGCGGAGTACCGTAGATGTTTAGGGTGATAATACATTCCCTTTGCATAACCAACCCACTTACCTTGAATCTTTCCCCCTCTTTTTTGGGTTATTCGCTCTTTTCCCATTCCTTTGGAAATAATGAAGCGCGATGGCGATTTTTATTTTGATTTGTATAAAGTCTAGTCAATCCAATGGCTTAGTCTTGAACATTTCTACCGCTACACATGGCTTAAAGCCATGTTAGCATTTGTCTAGTGGCCAAGTTAATTTTTTTGAGGCATGTTTAATAAATTCAAGCAATAAGAAAACAAAAGATTAGCCAGAAAAATAGATTCAAAGGGTGCAAACGAAAGGGAGGCAAAATGATATATACATGTTATGTCTGAAACGAAGGATGAAAGGGTAAGAGTAACTTACCTTGCTGCAGCCTTGAAGGTGAGTTGGGCCTTGAGTGGCTCTGGATGCTAGATTTGAAGGAAACTAGAATGTGTTGTTCTTCAGAATCAAAGGAGGTGGCAATGATTCTGGGTTTTTGATTTCACAAGTGTTGAATTGTTTGAGAATTTTATGGTGTTTGAGAATTTTAAAGATACATTCCCCTCCTCTTATTCCTCTCTTCTCTCTCTTTTTCTTTGCAAAGGATCTCTCTATTTATAGAGAAAGGTTTTTGGGAAGTTTGGGAGCAAAAATAATAAAATAAGACTCAGCTGGAAAGTCAGTGTCCACTTGTGCCATGATAGCAAGATGAATGGTTCAGATGGATTGCTTCCTTCTGAAGGAAAACAGGTGCAAGGCTCAAGAAAAACTTTTCTAAAAAGTATAATTATACTATTAAGTGCAAGTGGTCTTGGACAACAAATGGGTAAAAGCCTATTTTAACATGCATAAACAATTAAATATAGGGTGAGTCATAGGTTTGAGGCCTGAAAAGGGGAAACACGTAGCCTAGCCTATGGGTCTAAATTTTCAACTTGATCTTTTAAATCAAATCCTCCATCCTTCCACAACTTTCGACCAGACTAAAACACTATTTGTTCCCACCAGTTGTGTGTCCTTCGAATGGACCCAACATGTATTCTTCGAATGGGTCTCTTGTGTGGCCTTCGATTGGGCTTTCTGCATGCTGAAGTGTATACGAATGTTTCAAAGGGGAGTTTGTGCATAGTCGAAACTGGAACAAAGGTGGTCAGGGCCTTGTGGTTGAAGGCAACTTTAGAGGAGTCTTGGCCTTGTACTGAAGACAAACTGAAGAGGGATACATGCACTGGTGACACGCTGAGGGGTCTTTTGCCCAGTGGGAGCTTCTGTTAATCGAAGGCCAGTTTGGAGAAGTTCTTACTTTTGTGCACTGAAGGCATGCCCAGGGGGATAGTTTTCCTAGTATAAGTAAGAAATAAGCTTGCTCCAAGGAAAATAAATGCTCAAACGAAGTAAGGATCCAGCTTGCATGTGGGTAGCTATTGCATTTATGAGTCAAGTCAGCATGCAAAGATAGTGGTGTAATCGAAGGAGCACTGATAAGAAGCCCTTCCTCTTTGGATCAAAGAAGGCTATTTTAAAGGGAAAAGATGCCCAGTCGAAGCTTGTGTACAGCAAGTAATCAACCGTCAAAGACTTCAGTCAAATCTTGGAAAATTGAGGCACACTTGGATGAGGATTCGAAGGTCGTGTTCTGATTAAAGAACACAGCTTCCACACGTTGAAGAATTGGATTCGAAGGGTCATGTTCTAGTCAAAGAGTAGAGCTTATGTATGTTGAATAGTGAGATTCAAAGGGTCATATTTTGATCAAAGAGTGGAAAAACAAGTCTCAATAAGCATGGTCTGGAGAGTGAGATTCGAAGGATTAGAGTAAGTGTTTTGTATGGGGTTGAACAGTTTTGAACTTCTATCGAAGGGTTTACCTTATGGATCGAAGCAAGTTGCGCAAAGAAAACACATTACCTCAGTTGAAACTTGGATCGAAGGAAGGTTATTTCCCAATCGAAGCTTTTGTTAGAAGGGATTACATTCCCCTAGTCGTAGCTTAAATCGAAAGAAGGCTACTGCCAAATCGAAGCTTGTGCTTGAAGGAAGGCTACTGCCCAATCGAAGCTTTCTAGATCGAAGGAAGGCTTTTTCCCCATTAAAGCTTGCTAGATCGAAGGAAGGCTACTGCCCAATCGAAGGATGCAAGCCAAGCTTGCATCGAAAGAGGCCAAAAAGCCAATCAAAAGAGCTGAATCGAAGAACACTTGTTTTTCTCCAAATTTGTCAAAATATTATTTTTATCTGTTTTCTCCCTTTTTGAGAGTTTCCTTTTAATTTTGGTACTGGAAAAATCCCAATGCACTTGTGCAAGCTTAAATCCTGAGAATCTTTGTGAGAAAAACCCTTGAGAATTGAGAGGGGAAATTTTGAGGTAAAATACACCATATGTGGCATTGTATGTGTAACACGGTGGGAGAACTGACTTGGTTGTTTTGTGTTTGATCTCAATTGTTATGGATAGCAAGAGTCTTCATCGACTCTTCTTTTATCCAAAAGGAAAGGCTGAAAAGAATAGGAAATACCTTTGAGTTGTTTTCTTGAGTTCGAGGGGTAGATTATGAAAAGGGAAGGTATTAGCACCCTTTTCATCCGTAGTTATCTACAGGCTCTTAGTTTCTTACTATATCACTTGCTTTTGTTTGAATGTGTGCTTGTGGTGTGGGTTTCAAAAGTATTTTAAAAATGTCTTTGTAATGGCTTTCGTTTCTATAAGAATGCAAACAAAGTTTTTTGTTTCGAAAATAGTTCAAAGAGGTGTTTGTGGAAAGTGTTTTTGAAAGTGATTTTGAAAAGGTGTCTTTGTAATGATTCTTGTTTCTATAAGAATGCGTACAAAGTGTTGTCTTTTGAAAATGTTTCAAAGAGGTATTGGTGTATAAAATGTTTTTGTTGTGAGCAAGCGAGCAACTAGGAGCGAGTCTACCTACTCAAAAGGTCTTAAATGTTATTTTCTTCCTCCTTTAGATATTGCTATCTTACCATTGATTGATAAGAAGCCCCATCGTTGGATGTGAAGGGACGAGCGCGGGACGTTTGTATAGTCATAGAAGGAAACTTATGGGACGTTTTAGCAATGTCGTTTAGGGACTAGATTGTTTACCGAAGGCAACATCGAGGGTCATCGAGGGACTACGATCTTTTATCGAGGGTCTTTTCTAAAACGCCCATATTCGATGGACATGACTATTTTCCGATAGGCAACAAGTGAGATTACCCTAAGGGTGCATGTGTGAATAGTGTGTTTGATTGCATGCATTTAGTCTTTGATTAGGCTTGTCTATTTGGTGTTTTTATCTTGCCATACACACCTAATTACTAGCAATATATGAAAGCAATAAAAATGCAGAAAGTAAAGATTCTATGCTATTACAAACATTAGGGGGTTGGGGTGTACAAATTTACAAATGGGGATTGCAAGAAATTAAAAGTCCTAATTATCTATTACAACCATATTGAAATAATGTACAAGAATTGAAATGGACTTGTTTTGTTTTTTGTTAAGAAATTAGTTTACTTAAGAAAATATTTTGATCTTTTTGTTCTAAAAGAAATAAAATAAAACATGTGAATATGAAATTATTTTTTGTGTTTTTGGTTATTAAAAGAAAAAATAAGACAAGTAAGAGAAAAAGGAGTCAGAATCAGCACATTGCTGAAACGAGGAGGAACAGAAGTTCTGACTCTGATACGCTGCAAGAGAGAAAATGTTAGTATGAAAGTAGAGGGTCAGAAGTTCTGGGCCTGGGTACACCAAGTTCTGAGGTTGCCGGGAATAAATGAAAACCTATAAGTTCTAATTGTTGAGGGAGTTCAGAAGCTATAATGTAGCTGGGAACCTAGAAGTTCATATAACACTAGCAAGTCAGAAGTTCTGGCTATTTGAGAGAGTGAGGTGATAATGTTATTGGGTAAGGTTGTCTAGAAGTTCTAATTTAGGAATATTGTTTAACAGATAAATGGGTAAAAATGTCAATAAATGAACCTAAAAAGATGCTTCTGGGGTTAGAACCCAGGACCCTTGGCACTAATGTCTTACGCGCACACACTGTCTACTACTGGGGTGGCTGTACATCCAGTATCAGAAGCAAAAGCATAAATATGTATCACAAAGTAAACTTTTATGATGAACTCCATTTCTCTCTCCATGCTAAACAGAATATTTGCGGCTTAGTCAACTCTCAACAGAACATAAAACACATTCATAGCAATCATGGCAGGTTTCCATCATAGTTTCAAAAACATAAAAAAAAGTCAAGACTGTAGATCAGAAACAAGCATGTATCTGCTAATCCTAGTTTCCTTAAGAAGTTTTAAACTGATGTTCTTCCTACTTAGGCAGACAAATACATGAAACCTCAGAATACATACAGCATCATAATCAGGATGTCTACATTGTATTTTGGACATGCAAATTTTAACAATGCCTAAGTGATATGATTGATCGTCAACAGAAGCTTACCTTGCATCTGGTGAAAGTCATGTGAACTGGAGCCTGGTTCTGACTGCTTGTAATGTTCTGATCAGCTTCCTCACGTGCTCAGCTGACTGGAACAACCTTTAACTTGGGTTACGAATGGCTGGAAGATTCAGAAGTTGTATGGACGATTTGGTCAAGAAACACTTGAGGGAAGTTGGAGTTTGAATGCAAGAATCAAAAACTAGCAGGCTTTGTATTTGTGTTTGCAATTTCGGATTTCTGGAATTTTTAGCAAGGTTTCAAAGCTTTTCCTTTCCATTTCTCTGACCGGCCCCCTTATAGTTGCCAATGAAGTTCAGTTTATAGGAAAGAACTTTGTAGCTTGGAGAAGTCAAAAGTACCAACATCATGCTAGCATGCTGGCTTATTCTTGAATCAAGATAAAAAAGTATGGTGGTTAGCAGCTTTTAGCCGTGCCTAAGCTGGATTTATAAGCATGAATTAAGGAAAAGTACCCTCAGAGGCAGAAGCAAAGCATGGGTCCAGTATAAACTTGTACAAAAGTTTGCCCTTTTCAAGGACAACAATGTACTTCTATATCACATGTGGGGAAATCCTTTGGATAAAAATCAAAAGTGGTTGTGAGTATTAAATGATGATGAGATTTATCAAACCAGAAATCCTGCAATATGAGATTATGTGCCATAGTTTAATCTAGATCAGAAGTTCATCATCAGTGCAACTTAGAACGAACATCCAACTTCTGATCTTGGAATCTCTTTGCTTCAGCATGTTCTGTAGGAGTTCTCAGACTTTCCCAAAATTTTGTAACACGTTTTGTAAATTATCTTTTAATTTCCCTTGCAAATTCTGACTGGACCTATTTGAAAACTGGCCCAGAAGTTCTAATCAAATCCTGTTTTGGAAAGGTCCAGAATTTGTTGAAAGCTTCAGTTTCATGGACGTGTCTTCAAGGATTTGTAGCTTGAAATACCATCATTTCTAGGAGAAGTTTTATTATGGAATGTTTAAGATCTCATTGAGATCTACAACTCTTGTGTTAGAAGTTCTTCCAGAATCAGCTTGCATCATGGTGGAAATCTGGCCAGAAGTTTTGAGTTTGTCATATTTCTTAAACACTTAGAAAAATTCTAAGTATTTAGAATTTTGACTTTTCCAAAGTAACTTTGACTTTTGAATTTCTTGATGAAACAAACGTCATGCCTTGATGAAATTTGATTCTTGAAACTTGATTTTGACCCAAAATTCAAATTTTGACTTTTCAATGTGTGAATGACCATTTTGCCCTTGTGAACGACTTTCTTGGAAAATTTATAATTCAAGGCTTGAAATTGCATGGAAGCAAACCTGAGGGTCCAGGATGATCCTTTGAGAAATGAGAGGGCAAATTTTGGGGTACAACAGCTGCCCCTGTTCAATCTTCTTACGCTTGAAGAGTTAGATTGGCGAATCTGCCATTCGTGACTTAAAGGTGGAAGATGATTGAACACTAGAGTGCCCAGAAATTTGCACTTGATGATGTCGTGGTTGATTGTGTAGGGAGTGGGCTTAAAAGATTCCATTTGGAGAAATGATGGATAGTTGTTGGAGATGGGTGTATAGATGCCATTCGAAGGTGATTGTTGATGGAAATTAGACTAAGTCTAAACTTGACTTCAACTGGAAAAGAATCATAATAAATCTTGGAGCGATTCATCTGAACTAGAAGAAACATCTACCAGAAAGAACCAGGATAAACCGTTGAGAGATTTAAACTGAACCAGTAGAGGTCTTGAATTTTCTTTAATTGGAAAGAATCAGAATAAATCTTGGAACGAGTTATCTGAACTAGAGAAAGTGTCTACGGGAAAGAATCAGGAAGAATCGCTGAGAGATTTAAACTGAACCAGTAGTGGTCTGGAATTTTCTTTAATTGAAAAGAATCAGAATAAATCTTGGAACAATTTATCTGAACCAGAGAAAGTGTCTACGGGAAAGAATCAGGATAAACCGCTGAGAGATTTAAACTGAACCAGTAGAGGTCTGGAAAGAATCAGAATAAATCTTGGAGCAATTTATCTGAACCAGAGAAAATGTCTAATTAGAAAGAATCAGGATAAACTGTTGAGAGATTTAAACTGAACCAGTAGAGGTCTGGAAAGAATCAGAATAAATCTTGGAGCGATTTATCTAAACCAGAGAAAATGTCTACTTAGAAAGAATCAGGATAAACCGTTGAGAGATTTAAATTGAACCAGTAGAGGTCTGGAAAGAATCAGAATAAATCTTGGAGGGATTTATCTGAACCAGAGAAAATGTCTACTGGGAAAGAATCAGGATAAACCGTTGAGAGATTTAAACTGAACCAGTAGAGGTCTGGAAAGAATCAGAATAAATCTTGGAGCAATTTATCTGAACTAGAGGAAATGTCTACTTGGAAAGAATCAAGATAAACCGTTGAGAGATTTAAACTAAACCAGTAGAGGTCTGGAAAGAATCAGAATAAATCTTGGAGGGATTTATCTGAACCAGAGAAAATGTCTACTTGGAGAGAATCCGGATAAACTGTTAAGAGATTTAAATTGAACCAGTAGAGGTCTGGAAAGAATCAGAATAAATCTTGGAGGGATTTATCTGAACCAAAGAAAATGTCTACTTGGAAAGAATCAGGATAAACCGTTGAGAGATTTAAACTGAACCAGTAGAGGTCTGGAAAGAATCAGAATAAATCTTGGAGGGATTTATCTGAACTAGAGAAAATGTCTACTTGGAAAGAATCAGGATAAACCGTTGAGAGATTTAAACTGAACCAGTAGAGGTCTGGAAAGAATCAGAATAAATCTTGGAGCAATTTATCTGAACTAGAGGAAATGTCTACTTGGAAAGAATCAAGATAAACCGTTGAGAGATTTAAACTAAACCAGTAGAGGTCTGGAAAGAATCAGAATAAATCTTGGAGGGATTTATCTGAACCAGAGAAAATGTCTACTTGGAGAGAATCCGGATAAACTGTTAAGAGATTTAAATTGAACCAGTAGAGGTCTGGAAAGAATCAGAATAAATCTTGGAGGGATTTATCTGAACCAAAGAAAATGTCTACTTGGAAAGAATCAGGATAAACCGTTGAGAGATTTAAACTGAACCAGTAGAGGTCTGGAAAGAATCAGAATAAATCTTGGAGGGATTTATCTGAACTAGAGAAAATATCTACTTGGAAAGAATCAGGATAAACCGTTGAGAGATTTAAACTGAACCAAGAGAAAACTTATGCGGAAAAGAATCAGAATAAACCGTTGAGATTTAAACTAAACCAGCAGGGATCTGGAGAAGAATTAGAAGAAATCATTAAGATTTATCTGAACCAGAGAAAACATCTGCGGGAAAGAATCAGAATAAACCATTGAGAGATTTAAACTAAACCGACAGAGGTCTTGAATTTTATTTAACTCGAAAGAATCAGAATAAATCTTGGAGCGATTTATCTGAACCAGAGAAAGTGCCTACTAGGAAAGAATAAGAATAAATCATTGAGAGAATTATCTGAACCAGCAGCAGAAGAATCAATATAAATCATTTAGAGATTTATCTGAACTAAGAGAAAGCATCTGCGGGAAAGAATCAGCATAAACCATTGAGATATTTAAACTGAACCGGCAGAGGTCTTGAATTTTCTTAAACTGGAAAGAATCAGAATAAATCTTGGAGCAATTTATCTGAACCAGAGAAAATCTCTACAGGAAAGAATCAGGATAAATCACTGAGAGATTTAAGCTGAACCAGTAGAGGTCTTTTTTGATAATGATGTGTGATGAAGAAATATGAGACGATTGCTACTCCAAAAAGATGCTGAAGGAATCTTGGACGATTGCTACTCCAAAAAGATGATGAAGGAATCTTGGACGATTTCTACTCCAAAAATATGATGAAGGAATCTTGGACGATTTCGACTCCAAAAAGATGATGATCTTTGTCTGTTGATTGGTCTTTCATGAAAAGGTAAAGAGTTAGTTATATGCAATGTCATGATGTATGCATTGCGTAATGATGTTCTCAAAATAAATGAGATTTGTGTTATATGTATTTTGTATGCATATGTTATGAATGTTGTTGAAATGTAATTTTGTCTTGGAAAATAAATCCTTGACAAGTGTTGGGGAGTCATTAAATCCCGGACTGCTGTTGAAGAGTAGGTGTGTCTTCAAACTTTGCCTAGAATGTTTCCACTGAGGATTCCTATTTTGTTGAGGAGAAATATGTTGGGGAATATTGAATTTGTTTGAGAATACTCTGTTGGAGAGTGTTGATTCCTGCTTGGAAAAGAGATCAGGAGTCTCGGTTGTCCATTGCTCTACTGGGAGTTATCTCTTGATGGACAAAGTTGAACTGATATTTGGTCGGGTCCATGCTTCACAGTAACTTGTTGGGGATTGTAGAGTAGTCTATTGGGAAAGAGGAGTTATGGTCCTTTGATTTGTAGTAGTCGGAGAGGAAAACTTAAGCTAGGGAATCTGTAGTTTGTTGTGGAAATAAACCTTATTGTCCATTTGTTGGAGAGATAACGACTTCACTGGGGAAAATCCTCGAGGATTCGTGAGGTCAACTTAGTTGGGGAGAAGTTTTTAGAGATTTAAACTCCGGCTGGGAGTCATCCTATGAGAAGGATATTGTGGGGGATTCGTCACTGCCCCTAGTATCAAGTGTTTGTGGCACTTCCAGAAAATGTTTAACTGTACGTAACCCCTTTGTCGGGATTCACATTCAATACCCCAAGTGATGGAGATGGAGACCTGCCCCTGGTTATTCAGCATTTCTTGAGAGATTTCTTGGAATCTTGACTGGACTGCCCTAGGTGTGCTGGATAGTGACATGTCATGTCGTGTGTTTTTTCTTAGGAGATTTGTCAATGGAAGTGTCATCCTACTTGAAGTGGTTTTGTTCAACGAGTGAGCTTTCTTTCATCGGATGTTCATTGTGTGAATTTCTTTGTTGTCAAACAAATAGCCATATGCAAATAGCGATATTAAAATAATGAAAATTTTATGCTTGTCTTGAAATTTTGAAAATGCGTTTTAGCAAGTAAAGAATTTTTTGTAAGAATATGAAGTCAACTTCAGAATTTAGAATAAATCCTTACAGGAGTCAGGATACCTTTTGTAACAGTATGCTTTCGAACTAACCCATGCTTCAATTAGGACTTTTGAAGGGTTGTAACGTGGCTTGGTTCACGGTTTAAGAAACAAAGGATAAGGCTCAAAGTGTATTTGTACCCGCCCGTTCTTCGTGATGTTCTTCAATCCTAAACTCAGTTAATTATGCATTTGAACTTCGATCGAGTCTGGAATGACGTTTTGGTGATGGTTCAGACAAGTTAAGTTTATCAGAAGGCAGTCATTTTTGCAACATTTTTGAGGATTTGTAGTGACCTCTTTCTTTCGATTTGTTATCTCTAATTTTTGCCTGAATGCTCTTATTTACGATTAGTGGGATACCCCCGTTTTTCTTAAGTCTCCTTTGTAGGTTTTGACTTAGTGAGCTTTTCTTTTTTGAGAGATAATAACTGCCTATTTGGTAGGGAACCATCACTGTCTTTTGATTCCAGAGGAATGTTTTTGATGTCATTCGTTGTATTACGAGATGAGAGTTTGCGGCTAAATGCGCGTTTGAAATAACTGAGAGACTACCATGCCCCAAGTTTTGATTAAAGGTTTTAATTTATGTGAAAAAGAAAATTTCTACTTCTTTGGCTCGAAGGGGTTGACTAGGGATTATCTTCATTATAACTCCAGTGTTTAGGATTTGAAAGAACGCCTGTACATCGTCAGCAAGGTCTATCCAAAAGCATATTGTATGACATTAAGGCATTGTTTTCGTCATCCTCCCTCTAAAGGCTTGTAACTTTTAGCAAGAGTTAAATGTCATAAAGAAAGTGGAAAGCATAGTTTAAATATAGTGAAAACGAATGGATGAATTCAAGACAAACATATGCAATGCATTAATGAAACAAAGTTTGACATTAATAGATAATTGTTTGAATAACAAAATAAATTACAATTGAAAATTCAAATGAACAGAAGCCTCTTTGCCTGAACTTCTCACTTTAGGTGGTAAGCCTTTGAGGGATGGCAGAAGAATTCAGTTTGGCCATCTTGTGTGAACTCCAACATTCCTTCGTCGATCAGGTTTTGAATCTTGTACTTCAGCGCCCAACAATCGTTTGTATCTTGCCCCGGACTATTGGAATGATAGACACACCTGGCATTGGGATTGTAGCTAGGAGAAAAAAATTTGGGATTTGGATGAGGTCTTATTGGCGTAATCAGATTCATCCTCAACAAGTGTTGCAAAGCTTGAGACAGTGGTATGTTCATGTTGGTAAACTGTCTTTTGGGCTCGCTTTGCCTTTGCTGATTTTCCAGTTGATGTTGACGAAGTCGTTGTTAGGCTCGTTACATGGCAGCAGATTGGGAAGGCCTTCCGGCTTCTTGTCTCATGGGAGGATGAGCAGTGACTTGATTTCCAATTCTGGATGTTTTCCTCATACGGTTGCACCCATCTTGACGAAGTTGGTTGACAAGAACTTTCAGCTCCTCTTGACCTTAAGCCAGATTTTGGATAAGAGCCATTTGGCCCACCAGTTGTCCCATCATTTGGACCTTCATTATGGCTATCTCGGTTTGTAGCCGCTCCAGCTAGTTATCCTTGTTGTCCTCCAGATTTCCCATGATTATTCCCCTGGTGAGGAGCGCCTTGACCTCTTATTGTCCCTTAGATAGGTTCAAGAACATCTCTTAAAGTTGAGCATTTTGAATCTGAATGCTCTTGATGGTCTGTTCTAGGGCCATATCTAATGAAATAAACAGTAGGAAGATAAGGAGACCTATATGGGAGAAACCTGTCATGATATGATGCATGATATGTGGATGCATATTTTCAAGGATCTCGCGGGGTTATTAGTCACTTAGAGTTTTGATTGGAGAACTTTGTATCGGTGGATGTCCTTCCATGAGAATTAATATTTTCATGTCAAGTGGGTTGTATCCCTTGACTCTAGTTGTTGTACTTGATCTTTGACGACGTTTGGTTAGAGGAAAATAAATCCTCTTGTCCCTTGATAGACGTCTGGTTCAACGCGACCCTGCATCATAGGCCTTTGAGGTCCTTGAAACGATTATTGAAAATGCTATGGTATGATGTCATGTATAAGTATGTGTTGTACCCCAAAATTTTCCCTCCCATATTCTTCAAGATTTGCCAAAGGCATGCTTCAAAATTCCCTAAGGGTTGCACAGTTCAAGGGCCTCCTAACAGTCAAAAACTAGGGTTTTGGTTTTGACAAAGAAAATGAAGTTTCCAAGGGTCCAATCAAGTCCCACATGCCTACAAACATGGTCAAGCATCCTCATACCAAGTTTCAAGACTTACAGCACAAAATTGCACAGTCAAAAACCCTAATTGCACTACAGTCAACTGTAGGGGCAAAATGGTCATTTGACAGTCAAAAGTTCAAATTTTTTATCAACGTCTCATTTTGAAGCCACAAACATCATTTGATCAATTCTTGATCATGATTTTCAAGGCATGGCTCAAAAAGTCTCAAGATGCAAAAGTTTCCATATTTGGACAGTTGAAAAAGTCAACTGTAACTTGACCAAGGCATAACTTCCACATGGATTATCAGAAAAATTCCATCCAAAGCTCATTTTGAAGAGAAAGACATTTCCTACAACTCCTCTTCACACTTCAAGTCCAAGAAATGCTCTCACAAAAAGTTATCAATTTCAACATTATAGGTCATTTTCAAAAGTCAACAAAAAGGGACTTTAAGTCAAAGGCCATAACTTGAGATTGGTAAATCAAAATGACATGGAACCAAAGACATTGGTTAGAGGACTTCAAGACCTTTCCAAAATGTCCAAGAACATGAGCAAAGCTTAAAAATTGAGCAAGATATGCCTTGTGGAAGTTGGGAAGTTTTTGGGTATTTTGAAAAGTCAACTTTGCTTCAAATGCCTTAAAATTGCTAATGGGCCACATTCTCTCCCAAAATTCATCATCCAAGGCATGTGCACGACCATTTGGCCCAAAGGGAAGTTATTCATCATTTTTATTTATTTATTTGAATTTTTAATTGCTAATAATTCATTTAATTAATTAAAATATGTGAAAAATACCAAAGGAAGTTTTTTTAAATCTTTTTATGCATGAAATACACTCAAGATTCGTGCATGATCAGATATAGAAAGAATCAATGTGATTTGCCATGATTGGAATCAAATATGCATGAAAAAGATTGAAAAATATATGCATGAAAATCAAATATCCATTCCATCAATGCAAAGGTTTTTTGGATCCAATTTTCAACCCTAATCGTTCACATACTTATACTCATGCAAACCCTAGTCCAAGACACCTCTAAGCTGCGCCAGAAAACAAGAACAAAGTTTGAGTTTTTATCAAAAAAATCCAAAACTGAAAGTGGCCTTAGAGGATGATTCAGAGGAAAAGATTGATCCCATTAGCTTGCCAAGACATTACTGAAGCTAACTGAACACTTTTCCACGTCCATAGCCTCAAGAATTGGTACCTAGCAATCAAACGGTTTCATCTTTTTTGCATAATCGTATCTGATCATTCATGCCATAATTTTGAAATCTAATGCTTGTTCTGTATTGCTCTTATCATTCTGAAGCTAACCCTATTATTTAATTGAGTTTTGCTTGCCCATACGCGATTTCACCATGGAAGATTGTTAGGGTTTCAGAAACCTTGAATTGGGGTTTCTCAGTTATGGAAAAATCAGGACACGAGACTGGTACCATTAGAACCAAGAGCTTCCAACGAATTCAATGTTGGGGTCGCGCCTAATTTATGATGCAGGGATTTCTATTCGCTATTTTTGCATATGTCATGTAGTGGGGGTTTAAAACCCCCGCAATCTTGTTTGTTTTGTTTCAGGAAAAACACAAGCAACGAAGAAGAAGATCAGGTGTCAAGGCATGGTTGGCTCATTTGAATTTCGCGCTAAAATTTTCCACTAACTCACGTTTTGATTGATATTATTTATTAGTTATATAATATACAAAGAAGCATAACAGTGCGGTTGGCAAGGCATCAGTGTGGTAACCTCTGGGACCTGGGTTCAATTCCCAGGTCCCCACGCTTTATTCATATCTTTTGTTTCAATATAATCCTATGCAAATTCAAGCCAAAGGTTCATCATATGCCCAATGTCCCAGCATGCCACGCGCCCCATGATCCCAATTCAAAGGTCCAGATGTGAAGAACATCATAGGCATCAGTCAACACACATGCACGCTTCCAGGAAAAGTCAATAAGGCCAAGGGCTATTGGGCCAGAATTGCTACAACTTGACCTCCAATTTGGGGACAGAACCCCCCATGGTTTGCTTTTTTATTCTTTCTTATATTTTTATATTTTTATATTTTTATTTGTTTTGTTTAATTTTTATTTAAATCTTTAAATTAACTTATTTTCATAAAACATAAAAAATAATAAAAATCAGAAAGTCATAAAATTTAAAGCATATTTTATTTTAATATTTTTGTAAATAAAAATCATTAATTAATTTAGTTTTCAATTCTAGGATTAATTTTGACCTTTTTCTTAATAAACTTAAAATTTGTAGAATTAGGTTTTTAAGCATTTTTATCTTTTTTCCTTTTTTCACCATATTAATTATTAATTATTAATTATTATTTTTTTGTAAATAAAACTTGCCACTAATTAATTAGGTTAATTCTAGGTTTAACTTTAACATGTTTTCTTAATAAATAAAAATTGTAGAATTAGGGTTAATTAAATAATTAATTTCATAATCTTCTCATAAAAAATCATAAATACCAAAAAAACTCTAAAAACCTTTTTTAATTAATTCATTGATCATAATTTAATTTCGTTAAAAAGGGTCCAACGCCCTCGCTTTCGATTATTAATTTGTTTCGCACATTTTATTTCTTATAATATTAATGTAATTCTCCCAAAGCCGTGTAAACTTGATATTTATATTTCTTTATTTTATTTTTATGTCAAATCGGGTCCTGGATTTAATTTGGCGATGTGGACCCGCGCCTTTGTAATAGTTTAGGAACTTTACATTTCTCGCAACTTTTTAATTGTTAATAATTGCATGCAAGAATGAATGTTAAAATAAAAACAAAAGCGTAGATCACCCATGACATGAACAAGACAAAATATCTGAAAACGACACACAAATCACACACCACCCCTAGGGTACGCCTCACTGTTGCCTTGCCTCTCGAAAGGTGATCGTCGAGTAGAGGATGTCTTAGTAAGTCCTCATGATCCGGGAACCTGGCATGAGGGTAGCTTCTAAGGTGTCTTCCTATTGCTCTGGTGATCACCATGTCCCGAACCTTCGAATTGACCCGAACACCTCCAACGGTGGTGCTACCTACCTCTCAATGGTGGGATGGCACTACTTTAAAGGACATTTACACAGACGAATTCCTTAGGGTAGGTAGACGACTCTAGATACTTGCTCTAATTTCAAAACCAATCAAAAATACTTTTCACACCGACACCTTTTTAAAAAGCTTTCGAAAGCAACTTTTCAAACACTCTTGAGGACCGATACAAGAGTCGAACTGGAATTTTCAAAGGAACTTTTTAAAACCCACAGTTGAAAAGCAAACAAACCATTTTTGAAAACACATTGAGCAAGTATCTAAGAGCCCATGGATAACCATGGATAGAAAGGGTGCTAACACCTTCCCTTTCTATAACCTACCTCCCGAACCGAGAGCAATCTCTTTAAGGAATTTTTCTGTGCTTTTGTCCTTTCCATTTGGAGAAAATAAAAGACGGTGGCGACTCTTGCTTACCGCGACATTTCGCGAACCAGCGTTAAACAGTCAGTTCCAGATCCACCGATCCCAGAACTGGCGACTCTGCTGGGGACTCTTTAAAAGTGAGGTGTACCTTAGGGATAGTTCATAACTGTGTTTTCAATTGCTTTCTTTGCTTGCTTTAAATTGTGGGACTGTCTTGGGAGTTCTATAGATCCTAACCTGGATCTGGGGATACCTTCTTAGAAAGTAGCAACAAGGCTGTGAGGGAACTGTGCGGGGTATACCGACATGGTTGAAACAGTCTGCTACATTGATGTGTCACTTTGGTGTGTACCGGTAACCCTTGAGTTCAGTCAAGGAGAGTACGGGGCCTCCGCGTGGTGTCGTGAAGCATCAACAGACCTTAGGAACCTTAATTGAACTATCTTGGCCTCTTTAGGGTAGTGAGATAACTGACTTTGGTGCAGTCCGAGGTTGGTTGATACTCGATACTACACTCAATTGAGGGTTGCTTTCCTGGAATATTTCGGTCGCCAGTTCAGTGGCTAAATCGAAACGATGAACAATGAAAGCAATCTCGTGATATTGGGACCCTTAGAACCCGGTTACTTCTAATAGGACAGGTTGAGCCCACCAACTTCAAGAGGGTACTACCCAGACCCCATGCTGGCCTAAACCCTAAGGGCTTGTCTTGTGTGCCTTGTGTGCCTTACATGTTTGTCTTTGTAAATATCTGTTGTGTGTTTAATCATAGCGTCATGACATCATCCAGCATCATATGCATTGACTAACCATTTCAGGGGTTCGAATCTTCATCTTTGTTCTTTGTTTTGTAGGACATGGAAACTGTTCGCAGAAAGACAATTCAAATCAGCCTTGTAAGGATCCCTCCTCAGCTTAAGGAGCTTATATCCAGGATTCCCAAGAGCTCTTCATTCAGTGAGAGACATGGAAGACTCATCAGCTTGGTCAATACCAACATTGAGGAAGATATGATAAAGGTCCTGTTCCAGTTCTTTGACCCTCTGCATCGTTGTTTCACCTTCTTGGATTATCAGCTGGTACCTACATTGGAGGAGTTCTCCCGGCTCCTGAAGATCCCTATCCTTGATCAACTACCCTACAACGGTATGGAAAAGGAACCCAAGCTTGAAGAGATTGCTAAAGCCTTGCACCTACAGTCATCTGACCTCAAGGGACATTGGGAAGTTAGAAGTGGTATCAAAGGGTTCTTAGCCAGGTTTCTGTTTGAAAAGGCCCATGAATGTTGGAACTCCCTTGACTTACAAGCTTTTGAAGAGGTTGTGGCCCTCCTTGTCTATGGTTTGGTGTTGTTCCCTAACCCAGATCAGCTCATAGATATCAGTGTTGTCCAGATCTTCATGTCCAGGAATCCTATACCTAAGTTGCTGGGGGACATCCTTCACTCATGTTACACTCGAACCATGAGAAAAAGAGGTGTCCTTATGTGTTGCACTCCTCTCCTGGGAAAGTGGTTTATTTCGCACCTTCCACAATCAGTATTGAAGAACGAGCGGGGTGTGAGATGGTCACGACGGTTGATGAATCTTACACATGCAGATATACATTGGTGTCCTCGGTCCAGAGAGGATGTCACTATCATTGATCGTTGCGGGGAGTACCCTAATGTTCCTTTACTTGGAATCAGAGGAGGTATTACTTACAACCCATGCCTGGCTTGGAGACAGTTTGGTTATGCTCGGAGGGATGGTCCTCATGACATGTTAATTCCTAACATAGTTTTTGACTTCGACAACGATGCACAAGGACTTCGCCAGAGATTTATCAGAGCTTGGAGGATGCCAAGTAGGACAGACAGCAAGACACTGGGGCACAGGAACTCCATCCCGTTGGAACCTTATCTCAAGTGGGTACGTGCCCGCTCCCAGAAGTTAGTAATGCCTTATCCTCATATGCTCCCTGTGACCAAAGAGCCAGTCTTGGAAGGAGAAGTGTCCTACACCATTCAGCATCCTGACATGCCCACATCCTGGGAAGAGATGCAGAAGAGCTGGATCTAGCTTAAGGAAGAACGGAATTCTCTTGAGACCAGTCTACATGCTAGTGAAAAGAAGGTCTTGGAGCTCACCCGCCTATTGCATGAGGAGAGGAATCTCAACACCTACATAGCTCCAAAGAGGATGCGTAGTGTCTTTTGGGATTGATTTGCTTTGTAATTTGTGCCCATGAGGCTTTGATGTACTGAATAATTATTTCCTTAATGATAATGTGTGTTCTTGTTTGTCTACAACAAATTTGAACTTTCGAGCCCTTGAATGCATTGCATAAACACATATCATTCATCATGTGCATAGCAGGTTTTCTTCTTTTCAGGTTGCTTACAGTTCTTCGCTGTTTATTTCAGCATCATGAATCCTGACTCATCATCAACCGAGATGTCCATCAAGGCTCTTCAGGCGCAGAATGCGCAATTTCAGGAACTAATCATGGGTTTGGCTCAGGGCCAAGAATAGTTGAAGGCTCTGCTCCTAAAGAAGGAGAAGAAGAAGAAGAGGAGAACTGTTCTTTTTAACTCGGGCCGAAGATTTGGCAACACTCTGCAGAATGAAGAGGCTGGTTCTTCTATAGGCAAGGGTAGTCCCCAAGGGGGAAAAGGTCCTAGTCCGGTAGTCTCTGACAACGAGACTGATTTTGATGAGGAACAGTATCCTCCTGCAGAAGACAGATACAAGCAACTAGAGGACAGACTGAATGCAATGGAGATCCAACAGGTGCCTGGGCTGATTTTGGAGATTTGGGTTTGTCTACTGGTGTGATCATCCCTCATAAGTTCAAAGCACCATCCTTTACCAAGTATGACGGGGCGTCTTGTCCCAAGCTACACCTCAGATCTTATGTGCAGAAGATTCAACCGTACTCAGTGGATAAGAATTTGTGGATCCACTTCTTCCAGGAGAGTCTTTCAGGGACTCATCTCGAATGGTTCTATCAGCTGGATGGGACCAAAGTTCGTAACTGGGAGGAGTTGGCTACTGCTTTCTATAAGCAGTACCAATATAATGCCGACCTTGCCCCTACACGTACCCAACTCCAGGGTATGTCGCTAGGGTCAAGTGAAGGTTTTAAGGAGTATGCACAGAAGTGGAGGGATCTGGCTGGCAGGGTGCAGCCTCCGTTAACTGACCGGGAGTTGGTAGATATGTTCTTGGGGACCCTATCTGGGCCATTTTTCAACCATCTTGTCGGTAACTCATCTGCAGGGTTTACTGATCTTATTCTGACTGGAGAGAGAATAAAGGCTGGAATGAAGTCTGGTAAAATTCAGAAGGGTGCATCTGCAAGTTCTGAGAAGAAACCCTTCAAAAAGGAGGCCAGTGCTGTATATGGGTCTAGAAGACAAGAGAAACCTGAGCACCGCCAATCTGTCAACGCGGTGATGATTGCTAAGCCTGCTGCCGCTCCTCGGTAAACCAATCCTCAAAGGGCTGAAAGACCCCGGAGAGAGTTTACCCGTTTGAGTATGACCTTGTCGCAAATCTTGCCGCAGTTGCTGTCCACCAACTTAGTGACTGTCAGAGAGGCCCCGAAGGTTGTGAATACTGCCTCTCCGAAATACAATCCAAATGCCCGCTGTGCTTATCACTCCGATAGCCCGGGGCATTCCACTGATGACTGTTGGGCCTTAAGGAACAAGTTGCAGGACCTTATTGACGCGAAGGAGGTACAGTTTGAGGCATCTGAGAAGCCTAATGTAGTGACAGCTCCCCTGCCTGCTCATGGAGTGAATGCTATTAGGGACGAAGATGAGGTGGATGAAGCTGAGTTTGATAGCTGGATTTACCCGGCAACCGACAGTGGACCTAGCAACTGGAGTGCAAAGGATAATCTACCTGTTTCTCTTGTTACTGAGTAATGAATTCCTATGTTTTTGTTATTTGTAATAAACAATTAAAACTCTATGGCCCGGTGTCTTACCCGGGGCACCGTGGTTTCATTTGTGAGGGCATATAAATTGTCATTTCATATATCATGAATAAAGATCTTGGACGTTTTCTCGCATTTCAAATCTTATGCTCCTTTTCTTTCTTTCCTTTCTTTATATATTACCAAAACAGTTGTATTTACACACACTCACTCATACAGGTTTCAATCCACTCTGGATCTCACTGGTAACGACTCTGCTACTGCCAGTTATAACTTCGAAAATCCGATCAACTTAGCCGAAGACGAAGGTGAAGATGATTGCGAAGTGCCTGGCGAGCTTGCAAGACTGTTACTCCAGGAAGAGAGGGCAATTCAACCACATGAAGAGCCAGTGGAAACAATAAATCTAGGTACTGAGGCAGACAGGAAAGAGGTAAAGATTGGTGCCAACTTAGAGCTCAGCGTGAAGCAACGGTTGACTCAAATGCTACATGATTATGTGGAGATCTTTGCCTGGTCCTACGAAGACATGCCCGGGTTGGATACCGATATTGTGGTCCATCACTTGCCTACTAAGGAAGACTGCCCTCCGGTTAAGCAAAAGGTCAGTCGTATGCGTCCAGAGATGTCTGAGAAGATCAAAGCTGAGGTTATGAAACAGTTTGATGTTGGGTTCCTTGCAGTGACTTCTTACCCTCAGTGGGTTGCTAATGTGGTACCGGTACCAAAGAAGGACGGTAAGGTCAGAATGTGTGTCGATTACAGGGATCTGAACAGGGCCAGCCCCAAGGATGACTTCCCTCTACCTCACATTGATGTCCTTGTTGACAATACTGCTCAGCATGAGGTGTTCTCCTTCATGGATGGTTTCTCAGGTTACAATCAGATCAAGATGGCACCTAAAGACATGGAAAAGACTACCTTTGTTACTCAGTGGGGCACCTTCTGCTACAAGGTCATGCCTTTTGGACTGAAAAATGCTGGGGCAACCTACCAACGTGCCATGGTTGCTTTATTTCATGACATGATCCATCATGAGATAGAAGTGTATGTTGATGACATGATTGCAAGGTCCCAAACTGAGGAAGAACACCTAGATCATCTGCAGAAATTGTTTGACCGGTTGAAATTGTACAAGCTGAGGTTGAACCCGAACAAGTGCACCTTCGGGGTAAGATCTGGAAAGTTGCTAGGCTTCGTTGTAAGTGATAAGGGTATTCAAGTGGACCCTGCCAAGGTTAAAGCTATTCAAGAGATGCCGGTTCCTAAGACAGAGAAAGAGGTCAGAGGCTTTCTAGGATGCTTAAATTACATTGCTCGGTTCATCTCGCACCTAACTGCCACCTGTGAGCCAATCTTCAAGCTGCTGAAGAAAGATCAGGTAGTACGTTGGAATGATGAATGTCAGGCTGCTTTTGACAGAATCAAAGAGTATCTCCAAGAACCACCCATTCTTATGCCGCCGGTTGAGGGGAGACCTCTGATATTATACCTGACAGTACTCGACAACTCAATGGGGTGTGTGCTGGGGCAACATGACGAGTCTGGCCGAAAAGAGCATGCCATTTATTACCTTAGCAAAAAGTTTACCGACTGTGAGACCCGATACTCACTGCTTGAGAAAACTTGCTGCGCTTTGGTACGGGCTGCTCGCCGGCTGAGACAGTATATGCTGACTCACACTACCTTGTTGATCTCAAAGATGGATCCTATAAAGTACATATTTGAAAAGCCTGCTCTGTCTGGGAGAATAGCAAGATGGCAAATGATCTTGACAGAATACGACATTCAGTACACGACCCAGAAAGCCATCAAGGGAAGTGTATTGGCAGACCACTTGGCACATCAGGCAGTAGACGACTATCAGTCAATGAACTTCGAGTTTCCAGACGAGAGCATCATGATAGTGACTGATTGTGAAGTACCTGGACCGGATGAAGGACCTGAGGAAGGATCCCGATGGTCTATGCACTTTGATGGAGCCTCCAATGCTTTGGGTAACGGCATCGGCGCTATAATCATATCCCCTCAAGGAACTCATACTCCACTTACTGTCCGGCTATGTTTCAACTGCACCAACAACATGGCGGAGTATGAGGCATGCATCATGGGTCTTCAAGCTGTGATTGATTTAAGGATCAAGTTTCTGAGTGTCTTCGGAGATTCCGCTCTCGTGATCAATCAGATCAAAGGAGAGTGGGATACGAAACATCCGAATCTTATTCCTTACAGGGAATGTGTGTTGACATTGATCCCCCACTTCACAGAGATAACCTTTGAACATTTTCCAAGAGAGGAGAATCAGTTAGCGGACGCGTTAGCTATGATGTCTTCCATGTTCAAGGTCAAATGGGACAATGAGGCTCCCCGGATCATCATTTGGAAACTGGACGAACCGGCATACTGTTGTGATCTCGAGACTGAATTGGTGACTGATAAGCCTTGGTACCATGAGGTGAAGAGATATTTGGAAGCTCAGGAATACCCTGAAGGTGCATTCGTCAACGATAAAAAGTTTATGAGAAGGTTCGCAGCGAAGTTCTTCCTTAGCAACGGCATCTTGTACAAGCGAAACCATGATTCGACCTTACTGCGTTGTGTGGATAAGACTGAAGCAGAAAGGATCATGGAAGAGCTACATGAAGGGACCTTCGGAACACATTCCAGTGGACACACTATGGCTAAGAAGATCCTTCGGGTAGGGTATTTCTGGTCCACAATGGAAGCTGACTGTTACCAACACTCCCGGACATGCCATAAGTGCCAGATTTATGCAGACAAGGTGCATGTTCCTCCAGGTCCTCTAAATGTTCTGACTGCGCCTTGGCCGTTTGAAATGTGGGGCATAGACATGATCGGTGATATTAAACCTACGGCATCCAATGGGCATCGCTTCATCCTGGTAGCGATCGATTACTTCACGAAGTGGGTTGAAGCGGCTTCCTACGCTACGGTAACCAAGACGGTTGTGGCACGGTTCATTCGGCACAACCTGATCTGTCGATACGGCGTCCCAGAAAGAATTATTACAGACAACGGTACCAATCTCAATAACAAGATGATCACTAAGCTCTGCGAGCAGTTTAAGATACAGCACCACAACTCTTCTCCTTACAGACCGAAGATGAATGGGGTTGTAGAAGCAGCAAATAAGAACATAAAGAAAATCGTGCAGAAGATGACAGTGACTTATAAAGATTGGCACGAGATGTTACCGTTCGCTCTACATGGGTACCGTACCTCAGCCAGGACGTCAACCGGGGTAACTCCTTTCTCCTTGGTTTATGGTATGGAGGCAGTCTTACCGATCAAAGTGCAAATACCCTCTCTCCGGATAATGAAGGATGCAAATCTGAACGAAGATGATTGGATCCAGACACGACTTGATCAGTTAAACCTTATTGATGAAAAGAGGCTTGCTGCTATCTGTTATGGTCAGACGTATCAAAAACGGATGATCAGGGCATTTAACAAAAAGGTCAGACCACAAGAATATCAAGTCGGGGATCTGGTAATCAAGCGCATTATCCTTCCTCAGAGTGATCCAAGGGGCAAATGGACCCCTACGTATGAAGGGCCATTTGTGGTTAAGCATGTGTTCTCAGGAGGAGCCATGATTCTAACCAACATGGATGGTGACGACCTTCCTCACCCCGCCAATGCAGACATAGTAAAAAGATACTACGCATGAAAAAAGACCCGCTAGGTTGACATACCTAGGCAAAAATTAGGGCTTCCCGGCGAACCAAAAGGGTTCGGGCAAAATGAAGGGATGAAATGAAAAAAATCTGTACACCCGGCAAGTCGAAAACCTGAAAAGGCGGCTTGGGCAAAAATGGGTATCCCGGTGGACTGAAAACCCGAAAGGGCGGTCCAGGCAAAAGTTAGGGATAAAAGTGTAATACTATGTCTCATTGGATCACTTCGCATCCAGAATCCGGTATCTACATCAAGTTCAGACGGCATCGATCAGTCAGCTTCATCTTCCACTAAGGTCATCAAGTGATGAGACGCTCGGAGATATAAAGGCAATAGCAGAGTTGAAACCCAGTGGGATCATTCATTTCACACAGCTGTTTTATTTTCTCTTGTACAAATTTGTATAAACTCTTTTGTTCGGCGGCGTTCTCTTACTAGGACGTCAGCCTCTTGTACATAAAACGCCTATTTACAGGCAAATTCAAAAATCAATACAAATACACTTTTCAGTTAAAATTGCCAATTGTTTTTCCTTTTCTGTTTTGTTTTGCGAAGAACGTCCAAGGTTCAATTTGTGATATATGCATTGACAATAATTTGCTAACTCATGAATATTTGCATACGAAACAAAGGATTAATTACAGGTAACATTAGAAACAGGGGCAATAAAGAGTTGTCTAAAGCGATCTAATTGTTCTATCCTCCAAGGTATCAAGGAAGGTTCAGCTAAAGAACACGACCAGTACATCTTAATCCCCCAGAGAGTGACCCAGCAAGTCAGTACACTCTCCCCGAGCAAAGTTACACTCAAACTTAAGGAAGTTGGGTATCCTCCCGCAGATCTCAACATTCCCCAGCAGTATATGTACATATTCTTAACAAGCATCCCCGGCAGTCTTGATCTAAAGATTGTTCCCCGGCGGTATATCAAACATTCAATGGAGTCATTTCCCCGGTACAATTCAAAAACTTCCCCAGGAGAGTCCAATCTAGTTCCCAAGGAAAGGTGGAATCCATCTCCCCAAACAGTAAGCTTATCCCCAGTAGATTCTAGAAGCTTATCCTCGCAGAGCACGAACGCGTCTCCCGACTTTATTCAAAGAGTTATTTCCTTACCAGGATATAACTGGGTTATCCTCCGCCAAAAGCCACGGAAAGATCGTCCTCGACGAAGTCTTCTTATCCCCAGCGAAGTCTATTAACACTTCCAACACAACAATGGTATCCCCAGCAAATTATTATCAACAACTCAACAAAGTATCTCTCTCCCCACAGAGCATTGCTTCCCAGCAAGATCGTTAGAGTACTTTTCTCCCCGCAGAGTAATCCATTCGCCAAGTTTATTCCCCAACGGAGTTATCTTCTCCTACTGGTATTCTTGCAACTATCATCCCCAGCGGAAGCAAAGATCTATTCTTCAACATCGGCCCAGGAGTGACTTCCCGGCACCCGTCAAGGATTTATTTTCTTAAGACGAAAACATACATTCATAAACATCACATACATCATTATAGCATGCATATACGCATCACATCTTACAAATCTCATTTATGTTGAGAACATCATCGCTTGATTCATATCATGCCTTGCATATGACTGACCTTTACGTTTTAGGAAAGATCCAGTTAAGTTTTCAGCTATATTCAAGACCTTGACCGGTTCAGTTTAATCGACCCTAAGATTTCTCTGTTTCTTATCCAGTCAAAGGCCTTCTCTGGTTCAGTCAGATCGACCCTAAGATCTCCCTGTTTCTTATCCAGTTGAAGACATTCAAGACCTAGACCGGTTCAGTTAAATCGACCCTAAGATTTTTCTGTTTCTTATCCAGTCAAAGGCCTTCTCTGGTTCAGTCAGATCGACCCTAAGATCTCCCTGTTTCTTATCCAGTTGAAGATTCCAAGACCTAGACCGGTTCAGTTAAATCGACCCTAAGATTTTCCTGTTTCTTATCCAGTCAAAGGCCTTCTCTAGTCCAGCTAAATCGACCCCTAACAGATTTTCCTGATAAAGACTCAGTAGAAGATATCCAAGATTCTCTCAGTGTTACTGTTGAGGTAGAAGTTGCCCAAGATTCTCTCAGCATTCCTGTTGAGGTAGTAATCGTCCAAGGCTCTCTCAGCGTTCCTGTTGAGGTAGTAGTCATCCAAGGTTCTCTCACCGTCCCGTTGAGGTAGTAACCATCCTTGGTTCATTCATCACCTTTTGAAGCTCCAGATCCAGCTCCTGTAACCAGTCAGGACACATCTACACAAAGAATTTGAAGACCAGCTCCTGCAACAGGCCAGGTAATCATTTTCTTTCTCAGGTACGCAAGTTCTCGCTAAGGAATCTCTTACGCGATCGACACCTAGGTGGCGTCTATAAGCCCATTCCTGACAAGGTATTATCATACTTCCAGATGGCATCTATAAGCCCATCTCCACCTACCTACAGTCTCCAAATGGCATCTGTAAGCCCATTCCCTGTATCACACTGCTGACATTCTACTATGTGAGTGCAAATTTCTGGGCACTCTAGTGTTCAATCATCTTCCACCTTCGGATTACGAAAGGCACGTCAGCCAATCTGCATCCTCAGGTCTAAGAAGATTGAACATGGGCAACTGTTGTACCCCAAAATTTTCCCTCCCATATTCTTCAAGATTTGCCAAAGGCATGCTTCAAAATTCCCTAAGGGTTGCACAGTTCAAGGGCCTCCTAACAGTCAAAAACTAGGGTTTTGGTTTTGACAAAGAAAATGAAGTTTCCAAGGGTCCAATCAAGTCCCACATGCCTACAAACATGGTCAAGCATCCTCATACCAAGTTTCAAGACTTACAGCACAAAATTGCACAGTCAAAAACCCTAATTGCACTACAGTCAACTGTAGGGGCAAAATGGTCATTTGACAGTCAAAAGTTCAAATTTTTGATCAACATCTCATTTTGAAGCCACAAACATCATTTGATCAATTCTTGATCATGATTTTCAAGGCATGGCTCAAAAAGTCTCAAGATGCAAAAGTTTCCATATTTGGACAGTTGAAAAAGTCAACTGTAACTTGACCAAGGCATAACTTCCACATGGATTATCAGAAAAATTCCATCCAAAGCTCATTTTGAATAGAAAGACATTTCCTACAACTCCTCTTCACACTTCAAGTCCAAGAAATTCTCTCACAAAAAGTTATCAATTTCAATATTATAGGTCATTTTCAAAAGTCAACAAAAAGGGACTTTAAGTCAAAGGCCATAACTTGAGATTGGTAAATAAAAATGACATGGGACCAAAGAAATTGGTTAGAGGACTTCAAGACCTTTCCAAAATGTCCAAGAACATGAGCAAAGCTTAAAAATTGAGCAAGATATGCCTTGTGGAAGTTGGGAAATTTTTGGGTATTTTGAAAAGTCAACTTTGCTTCAAATGCCTTAAAATTGCTAATGGGCCACATTCTCTCCCAAAATTCATCATCCAAGGCATGTGCACGACCATTTGGCCCAAAGGGAAGTTATTCATCATTTTTATTTATTTATTTGAATTTTTAATTGCTAATAATTCATTTAATTAATTAAAATATGTGAAAAATACCAAAGGAAGTTTTTTTAAATCTTTTTATGCATGAAATACACTCAAGATTCGTGCATGATCATATATAGAAAGAATCAATGTGATTTGCCATGATTGGAATCAAATATGCATGAAAAAGATTGAAAAATATATGCATGAAAATCAAATATCCATTCCATCAATGCAAAGGTTTTTTGGATCCAATTTTCAACCCTAATCGTTCACATACTTATACTCATGCAAACCCTAGTCCAAGACACCTCTAAGCTGCGCCAGAAAACAAGAACAAAGTTTGAGTTTTTATCAAAAAAATCCAAAACTGAAAGTGGCCTTAGAGGATGATTCAGAGGAAAAGATTGATCCCATTAGCTTGCCAAGACATTACTGAAGCTAACTGAACACTTTTCCACGTCCATAGCCTCAAGAATTGGTACCTAGCAATCAAACGGTTTCATCTTTTTTGCATAATCGTATCTGATCATTCATGCCATAATTTTGAAATCTAATGCTTGTTCTGTATTGCTCTTATCATTCTTAAGCTAACCCTATTATTTAATTGAGTTTTGCTTGCCCATACGCGATTTCACCATGGAAGATTGTTAGGGTTTCAGAAACCTTGAATTGGGGTTTCTCAGTTATGGAAAAATCAGGACACGAGACTGGTACCATTAGAACCAAGAGCTTCTAACGAATTCAATGCTGGGGTCGCGCCTAATTTATGATGTAGGGATTTCTATTCGATATTTTTGCATATGTCATGTAGTGGGGGTTTAAAACCCCCGCAATCTTGTTTGTTTTGTTTCAGGAAAAACACAAGCAACGAAGAAGAAGATCAGGTGTCAAGGCATGGTTGGCTCATTTGAATTTCGCGCTAAAATTTTCCACTAACTCACGTTTTGATTGATATTATTTATTAGTTATATAATATACAAAGAAGCATAACAACGCGGTTGGCAAGGCATCAGTGTGGTAACCTCTGGGACCTGGGTTCGATTCCCAGGTCCCCACGCTTTATTCATATCTTTTGTTTCAATATAATCCTATGCAAATTCAAGCCAAAGGTTCATCATATGCCCAATGTCCCAGCATGCCACGCGCCCCATGATCCCAATTCAAAGGTCCAGATGTGAAGAACATCATAGGCATCAGTCAACACACATGCACGCTTCCAGGAAAAGTCAACAAGGCCAAGGGCTATTGGGCCAGAATTGCTACAACTTGACCTCCAATTTGGGGACAGAATCCCCCATGGTTTGCTTTTTTATTCTTTCTTATATTTTTATATTTTTATTTGTTTTGTTTAATTTTTATTTAAATATTTAAATTAACTTATTTTCATAAAACATAAAAAATAATAAAAATCAGAAAGTCATAAAATTTAAAGCATATTTTATTTTAATATTTTTGTAAATAAAAATCATTAATTAATTTAGTTTTCAATTCTAGGATTAATTTTGACCTTTTTCTTAATAAACTTAAAATTTGTAGAATTATGGTTTTAAGCATTTTTATCTTTTTTCCTTTTTTCACCATATTAATTATTAATTATTAATTATTATTTTTTTGTAAATAAAACTTGCCACTAATTAATTAGGTTAATTCTAGGTTTAACTTTAACATGTTTTCTTAATAAATAAAATTTGTAGAATTAGGGTTAATTAAATAATTAATTTCATAATCTTCTCATAAAAAATCATAAATACCAAAAAAAACTCTAAAAACCTTTTTTAATTAATTCATTGATCATAATTTAATTTCGTTAAAAAGGGTCCAACGCCCTCGCTTTCGATTATTAATTTGTTTCGCACATTTTATTTCTTATAATATTAATGTAATTCTCCCAAAGCCGTGTAAACTTGATATTTATATTTCTTTATTTTATTTTTATGTCAAATCGGGTCCTGGATTTAATTTGGCGATGTGGACCCGCGCCTTTGTAATAGTTTAGGAACTTTACATTTCTCGCAACTTTTTAATTGTTAATAATTGCATGCAAGAATGAATGTTAAAATAAAAACAAAAGCGTAGATCACCCATGACATGAACAAGACAAAATATCTGAAAACGACACACAAATCACACACCACCCCTAGGGTACGCCTCACTGTTGCCTTGCCTCTCGAAAGGTGATCATCGAGTACAGGATGTCTTAGTAAGTCCTCATGATCCGGGAACCTGGCATGAGGGTAGCTTCTAAGGTGTCTTCCTATTGCTCTGGTGATCACCATGTCCCGAACCTTCGAATTGACCCGAACACCTCCAACGGTGGTGCTACCTACCTCTCAATGGTGGGATGGCACTACTTTAAAGGACATTTACACAGACGAATTCCTTAGGGTAGGTAGACGACTCTAGATACTTGCTCTAATTTCAAAACCAATCAAAAATACTTTTCACACTGACACCTTTTCAAAAAGCTTTCGAAAGCAACTTTTCAAACACTCTTGAGGACGGATACAAGAGTCGAACTGGAATTTTCAAAGGAACTTTTTAAAACCCACAGTTGAAAAGCAAACAAACCATTTTTGAAAACACATTGAGCAAGTATCTAAGAGCCCATGGATAACCATGGATAGAAAGGGTGCTAACACCTTCCCTTTCTATAACCTACCTCCCGAACCGAGAGCAATCTCTTTAAGGAATTTTTCTGTGCTTTTGTCCTTTCCATTTGGAGAAAATAAAAGACGGTGGTGACTCTTGCTTACCGCGACATTTCGCGAACCAGCGTTAAACAGTCAGTTCCAGATCCACCGATCCTAAGTATGCAAAGTAAGCAAGTTTATATACAAATAATCATATACACACAAAGCATACAAGTCCTTAGGTTTAGGCTTGCATGGAGCTTGTAGGTAAGTACCCTCTTGAAGTTTAGTTGGCTCAACCTGTCCTAGTTAATAGTACTTGGGTTCTAAGGGATCTCAATATCACTGACCTTTCCCACAAGCTTCGTTTGATAGGCGATTGACTCGCAACCAAACAAAACTCAGGAGTCAAGTCTCAATGAGTGTAGCATCGAGTATCAACAAATTTTCAGCTTTACACCAAAACCGACTATCTCACTACTTCCTAATGGCCAAGTTGGTCAATTAAGGTTCTAAGGTCAGTTAGTGCTTCATAAAGCTGCTCAGCGGCCCCGTATTCTCCTCGTTTCAACACAAGGGATACCGGTACCAACAAATGCATCGCACTAACGTAGCTATTTCTTAGACCATGTCGGTATACCCTGCACAATGTCCACAATCTATTGCTACTTACCTAAAAGGTGCCCCAGATCCGGGTAGAGGATCAAAATAAACCCAAACAAGGAACCAATAAATGTAAAGCAACCAAAGCAAATAAAGGTGATTTAACCCTAAGGTAACCCCACTTTTTAAACGGATTCCCCAGCAGAGTCTCCAGTTCTGTAACACGGTGGGAGAACTTACTTGATTGTTTTGCGTTTGATCATAATTTTTGCGGATAGCAAGAGTCGTCATTGACTTTTATTTTATCCAAAAGGAAAGGCTGAAAAGAACAAGAAAGACCTTTGAGATATTTTCTTGAGTTCGGGGGGTAGATTATGAAAAGGGGAGGTATTAGCACCCTTTTCATCCGTAGTTATCTACGGGCTCTTAGTTGCTTGCTTGATCACTTGCTTTTGTTTGAATGTGTGCTTGTGGTGTGGGTTTTGAAAGTATTTTTAAAATGTCTTTGTAATGGCTCTCGTTTCTATAAGAATGCGTACAAAGTGTTTGTTTCGAAAATAGTTCAAAGAGTTGTTTGTGGAATGTGTTTTTGAAAGTGATTTTGAAAAGGTGTCTTTGTAATGGTTCTCGTTTCTATAAGAACGCGTACAAAGTGTTGTCTTTTGAAAATGTTTCAAAGAGGTATTGGTGTATAAAATGTTTTTGTTATGAGAAAGCGAGCAACTAGGACAGAATCTACCTACTCAAAAGGTCTTAAATGTTCTTTTCTTCTTCCTTTAGATGTTACTATCTTACCATTGATTGATAAGAAGCCCCATCATTGGATGTGAAGGGACGACCGCGGGACGTTCGTATAGTTATAGAAGGCAACTTATGGGACGTTTTAGCAATGTCGTTTAGGGACTAGATCGTTTACCGAAGGCAACATCGAGGGTCATCGAGGGACTACGATCTTTTATCGAGGGTCTTTGCTAAAACGCCCATATTCGAGGGAATTGACTATTTTCCGATAGGCAACAAGTGAGATTACCCTAAGGGTGCATGTGTGAATAGTGTGTTTGATTGCATGCATTTAGTATTTTATTAGGGTTGTCGATTTGGTGTTTTTATCTTGCCATACACACCTAATTACTAGTAATATATGAAAGCAATAAAAATGGGGTAAGTAAAGATTCTACGTTATTACAAACATTAGGGGGATGGGGTGTATAAATTTACAAATGGAGATTGCAAGAAATTAAAAGTCCTAATTATCTATTACAACCATATTGAAATAATGTACAAGAATTGAAATGGACTTGTTTTGTTTTTTGTTAAGAAATTAGTTTACTTAAGAAAATATTTTGATCTTTCTGTTCTAAAAGAAATAAAATAAAACATGTGAATATGAAATTATTTTTGGTGTTTTTGGTTATTAAAAGCAAAAATAAGACAAGTAAGAGAAAAAGGAGTCAGAATCAGCACATTGCTGAAATAAGGAGGAACAGAAGTTCTGACTCTGATACGCTGCAAGAGACAAAATGTTAGTAGGAAAGTAGAGGGTCAGAAGTTTTGGGCCTGGGTACACCAAGTTCTGAGGTTGTCGAGAATAAAGTAAAACCTAGAAGTTTTAATTGTTGAGGGGGTTCATAAGCTATAAGGTAGCTGGGAACCTAGAAGTTCATATATCACTGGCAAGTCAGAAGTTCTGGCTATTTGAGAGAGTGAGGTGATAATGTTGTTGGGTAAGGTTGTCTAGAAGTTATAATTTAGGAATATTGTTTAACAGATAAATGGGTAAAAATGTCAATAAATGAACCTAAAAATATACTTCTGGGGTTAGAACCCAGGACCCTTGGCACTAATGTCTTACGCGCACACACTGTCTACCACTGGGGTGGCTGTACATCCAGTATCAAAAGAAAAAGCATAAATATGTATCACAAAGTAAGCTCTGATGATGAACTTCATTTCTCTCTCCATGCTAAACAGAATATCTGCAGCTTTGTCAACTCTCAACAGAACAGAAAACACATTCATAGCAATCATGGTAGGTTTCCATCATAGTTTCAGAAACATAAAAAAAGTCAAGATTGTAGATCAGAAACAAGCATGTATCTGCTAATCCTAGTTTCCTTAAGAAGTTCTGAACTGATGTTCTCCCTACTTAGGCAGATAAATACATGAAACCTCAAAATATATACAACATCAAAATCAGAATGTCTACATTGTATTTTGGACATGCAAGTTTTAACAATGCCTAAGTGATATGATTGAGAGTAAACAGAAGCTTACCTTGCAGTTGGAGAAAGTCCTGTGAACTGGAGCCTGGTTCTGACTACTTGTAATGTTCTGATCAGCTTCCTCACGTTCTCAGCTGACTGGAACAACCTTTAACTTGGGTTACAAATGGATGGAAGATTCAGAAGCTGTATGGAGGATTTGGTCAAGAAACACTTAAGGGAAGTTAGAGTTTGAATGCAAGAATCAAAAACTAGCAGGCTTTGTATTTGTGTTTGCAGTTTCGGATTTCTGGAATTTTTAGCAAGGTTTCAAAGCTTTTCCTTTCGATTTCTCTGACCGGCCCCCTTACAGTTGCCAATGAATTTCAATTTATAGGCAAGAACTTTATAGCTTAGAGAAGTCAAAAGTACCAACATCATGCTAGCGTGTTGGCTTGTTCTTGAAGCAAGATAAAAATTTATGGTGGTTAGCATCTTTTAGTCGTGCCTAAGCTGGATGTATAAGCATGAATTAAGGAAAAGTACCCTCAGAGGCAGAAGTAAAGCATGGGTCCAGTATAAACTTGTACAAAAGTTTTCTCTTTTCAAGGACAACAATGTACTTCTATATCACACGTGGGGAAATCCTTTAGATAAAACTCAAAAGTGGTTGTGAACATTAAATGATGATGAGATTTATCAAACCAGAAATCCTGCAATATGAGATTATGTGCCATAGTTTAATCTAGATCAGAAGTTCATCATCAGTGCAACTTAGAACGAACATCCAACTTCTGATCTTGGAATCTCTTTGCTTTAGCATGTTCTGTAGGAGTTCTCAGACTTTCTCAAAAGTTTGTAACATGTTTTGTAAATTCTATTTGAATTGCCCTTGCAAATTCTGACTAGACCTATATGAAAACTGGCCCAAAAGTTCTAATCAAATCTTGTTTTGGAAAGGTCCAGAATTTGCTGAAAGCTTCAGTTTCATGGACGTGTCTTCAAGGATTTATAGCTTGAAATCCCAGCATTTCTAGGAGAAGTTTTGTTCTGCAATGTTTGAGATCTTAAACTCTTGTATTAGAAGTTCTTCTGAAATCAGCTTGCATCATGATGGAAATCTGGCCAGAAGTTCTGAATTTGTCATATTTCTTAAACAGAAAAATTCTAAGTATTTAGAATTTTGACTTTTCCAAAGTAACTTTGACTTTTGAATTTCTTGATGAAATAAATGTCACACCTTGATGAAATATGATTCTTGAAACTTGATTTTGACCCAAAAATCAAAGTTTGACTTTTCAATATGCAAATGACCATTTTGCCCTTGTGAACGACTTTCTTGGAAAATTTGTAATTCAAGGCTTGAAATTGGATAGAAGCAAACCCGAGGGTCCAGGATGATCCTTTGAGAAATGAGAGGGAAAATTTTGGGGTACAACAGTATGGTAGGAGGTGTAGAACTCCATTGTGTTGGTATGAGTCAGGCGAGAGTGCAATACTCGGACCTAAGATTGTGCAAGAGACGACAGAAAAGATTAAGATAAATCAAGAAAATATGAAAGCTTATTAGAGTCATCAGAAGAGTTATCATGATAATAGGAGGAAAGTGCTTGAGTTCTAAGTGGAAGATCATGTATTTTTTTAGGGTTACTCCGGTAACAGGTGTTGATAGAGCATTGAAGTCGCAAAAACTCACTCCAAGATTTGTTGGTCAATATCAAATTTCAGGGAAGATAGGTGAGGTGGCCTATTGGATTACTTTACCTCCGTCTCTTGTGAATCTTCATGATTTGTTTCATGCGTCTCAGTTGAGGAGATACATTCCAAATCATTCACATGTGATTTAGATGGATAATGTACAGGTGAGAGATAACCTGACAGTTAAAGCATCACATGTGCAGATAGAAGGTTGGGAAGTGAAGCAGTTGTGGGGTAAGGATATTTCCTTGGTGAAGGTATTGTGGGGTGGACTAGCTGGTGGAAGTTTGACTTGGGAGCGAGAGGATCAGATGAGAGAGTCTTATCTGACTATGTTTCCTTCACGTAATTTTCGAGGACAAAAATTCTTTAAGTGGGGGAGAGTTGTAACAGCCCAAAAATAATAGTTAATTATTTAAGTAGTTATTTATGAGTATTTGTGAATTATTTTGATTTATATGATGCATTGTGGTGTATTGGTGATACTATATTGTGGAGAAGTGTTGGATTAAGGCAATGGTGAGAATTACTGGTTGTAATAATTAGTTTATAACTATTTAGAATTTAAACAATTTAGTTGAGATTAATTGGATTCAATAATAATTATTTAGAATTATTCTATTAAATTAAATAGGATAATATGTATAGAGATATTAGGGGCATTCTGGTAATATTATAAGGATTAGTGAGGATAAGATAAGAATGTCATAACAGGGGTCCTAGGGGTAAGAGTGACAAAAGGGAAGTGATCCTTATTATTATCATTGATATTGGGTTTAGGTATGTGTAGGAGTGTGTTTTGTGGTCTATGTTGATTCATGATAACATGATTAATGTGATAATTTTGATGTGTAATTCCCATGATTTTGATACCCATAATGCAAATGGAAATGTGTTGTTGTATGATAATATGATAAATTTATGTGAATTTGGGACTGTACTGGTATGAAAATCACATGAAATTGGGTCTAGACTGATGCAAGAATCGCAAATGGAAGTTGTTGTCACAAAGTCGTTGATGGGTGAGCTTTTTGCGTCGTCAGGCGAAGCGATTTCACCTTAGCATCGTCTTAAGATAAGGAAGGATTGTCTACCATCTATGACTTATAGGGTGAGGTGACTATATTATTCCTAAAACTTGATATCTTGATCAAGTCTTTTAGGATAGTTCATAATAGTTGGAGAGGTTTCTTCTAGTGAAAAAGATGATTTGAAGCCTAAGGAGGATATGGTTTTCAAGTTATAATTAGCATAGAGAAAACTCAAGTGACAAAAGGTTGTTTTTACCAAAAGGCAATTTGAGTCAAGGATGTCAATCTTAATGTCTCAATATTGTCCTAGACATCAGAACACTTAAGCTAAAGGCATATACTTGCACTGAAGATGTCTCTAATGTGAAAAGTTAATCTTAACAGTTTTGTTTACTTCCTCAAAGGTCAAGTTCTGAATGGGTTAACCAAGCAGTGGTTAAAACTCAATGAAGGTGATAATTGCCTTATTTCTCATACCTTTCTTAGAACTTCAAGATAATTGGTATTTTGGCACTAACTGTTCCAGACACTTGATTGTAGTAAAAGTGTTTTTGGTTGTCTGTTTAGTCTCATTCTATAAACTGTTACTTTTGTTGTTGATGCTAAAAGATAAGTTTAAGGGCATTGGGTTTCTAAAGAATACATGATGCAGTATCTAAGTTTTGGTAATTTTCTTCTTACTAAAGGACTGATGACTATTGTGTTAAACATAAGTCAGTTGTGTGATCAAGGTCTGAAGGTATATGTCATTAGCGAAAATGATCTGTATGGAGTTCTTATGAAGATTTAAAAACAATTTCTATTTATGGACTCCACAAGTATTTAATTGCTTATCCTTTTCCTTGGTGTTTAAGGAAAAGAAAGTCAAGATGTCACACCAGAACGTGCAACATCAAACAATTGCAAAAGCTCTAGAGCATATTCTATGGATCTGATTAGTTCAATGCAAGATGAGTGTCCTGTTGGATATATATATATATATATATATATATATATATATATATATATATATATATATATATATATATATATATATATATATATATATATATATATATATATATATATATATATGATTTTCTGTTGTGATCTATAGCAAAGTAAATCTAATATTTGTGAAGTCTTTAAAGTTTCTTATCTACTCCTTGAATGAGAACGATGTATGTTTATGAGTTACTCTATTGAGAGAAGTACTTTTAGTTATGTTAACTTCAGGACCAAAATCAGTGATGTGTTCATTGAGAGAGGTACTGATGTTCAACCAGATGTTGGAACATCATCACGATAGTTTGATACTCCAGACATTGTGGAAGACTCTAAAGGGCTAGCAGACATCGAGTAAGAAAGCTCTCAAGAAAACAACATTTTATTTAAAATGGGAGGTTATTATTTGGAAATTATTTTGTTTATTGAATTTCGGTCCCCAAAAATTACCTGAGGAAAACTGAGTCGGGTACGACTTTCTCATCTGATCCTCATGCTCCCAAGTCAAACTTCCATCAGTTGGTCCACCCCATAGTACCTTCACCAAGGCAATCTCTTTACCCCATAATTGCTTCACTTTCCGAACTTCTATCCTCACGGGTGAAGCTACCACTATCAGGTTATCTCTCACCTGTACATCATCCATTTGGATCACATACGAAGGATCCAGAATGTATTTCCTCAACTGCGATACATGAAACATTTCATGAAGATTAGAAACCGATAGTGGTAAAGTAATTTGATAGTCCACCTCACCTATCTTCTCGGAAATCTGATATGGACCCAAAAATGCAGCCCAAGCTTTCGCGACCTTAAAGATCTACCAACACATGTTACCGGAGTAACTCTCAAGAATACATGATCTCCCTTCTAGAACTCAAGTGCTTTCCTCATCTTATCATGATAACTCTTTTGACGACTTTGTGAAGCTTTCATCCTTTCTTGGATCATCTTTAACTTCTCAGTCATCTGTTGTACAATCTCAGATCCTAGCACAACACTCTCGTTTGACTCATACCAACACAATGGAGTCCTACACCTCTTACCGTAGAATACTTCATACGGTATCATTCCAATAGTAATATGGAAACTATTATTATAAGTAAACTCAATCAACGCCAAGTGGTTATCCTAATCTCCTCCTTGCTCTAACATACAAGCCCTCAACAAATCTTCTTACGATTGGATAGTCATCTCCGTCTGCCCTTTCATCTGTGGATGGTAAGCAGAACTCAACTTCAACTTAGTACTAAAGGCATTCTGCAAACCTTCCCAAATCTTATGTAAACCTCATATCTCCATCCGACATGATACTCAAAGGTATACCATGTGTAACACCCCAAAAAACATAGTTAATTAATTAAGTAGTTATTTGTGAATTATTGTGATTTATATGATGCATTATGGTGTATTAGTGATACTATGTTGTGGATAAGTGTTAGATTAAGGTAATGGTGAGAATTATTAGTTGTAATACTTAGTTTATAATTATTTAGAATTTAAATAATTTAATTGGAATTAATTGAATTCAATAATAATTATTTATAATTATTCTATCAAATTAAATAGGATAATGTGTATGGAGATATTAGGGGCAAGGTGGTAATATTACGAAGATTAGTGAGGATAAGATGGAAATATCATAATAGGGTTCCTAGGGGTAAGAGTGACAAAAGGGAAGAATGGTATTTTGTGCCTTTATTTTGTACGATCGAGTTTTAGGGAATAAATTATGAAGAAAGAGCTGGGACATTGAGGGACCCAAAAGATTTTAATAGAGAACGCGAAGAGAAAAATTATCCGCTAGGAATTACCAGGTAAGGGGAGTGATCCTTATTATTATCATTGATATGGGGTTTAAGCATGTGTAGGAGTGTGTTTTATGGTCTATGTTGATTGATGATAACATGTGATGATTTTGATGTGTAATTCTCATGATTTTGATACCCATAATGTGAATGGAAATATGTTGTTGTTGTATGATAATATGATAAATTTTTGTGAATTGGGGACTGTAGTGGTATGAAAATCGCATGAAATTGGATCTGGACTGATGTAGGAATTGCAACGAGAAGTTTCTATCACGAAGCCATCGCTGGACAAAGCGATTTCTCCTTAGTAACATTGCATGAAGCGTCTGGCGAGGAAACTTGAAAAGTTGCATGCTTCTGGAAAATAAGTGAAGTACCTCTGTCTTACCGTGTGAGCACGAAGCAAGGACCCGTCATTGGGTGAGCCTTTTCTTTGCCAAGCGAGCCTCTTTTGAGTAGACGGCTTCATTGGGTGAGCCTCAGGTGAGCAGACTGTTGCAGGTTTTTTTGCTCTTGTTTTATATGGAATAAAATGAGTAACATGATGTATTTTTCCATGATTATGCTATGATAAATTTATATGAATATGTGTTGCTGAAGCACGGTGTATGATTGTATGATATGTCGATTATTGTGAGCATGTTGTATGTTGTACTATGAGGTATGTATGATGTGTTGAATGAAGTTGATAATAAGCATGTTTGATGTGAATACATATTATGTGAAGAATGTTTATATGATGATTACATGAATGATGATGCAATTGACTAGACATGATCGAATTATTAATGTGACGTGCATCATGCATTCATGGCATGTGTTAGGACGTTGGTCCATTTGTGTTGTTAGGACATTTGTCTAGTGAAGTCCTTAATCTCATTGTGTGGATTGAGTTCGTTATTATGATGTGCTCTAGTTCCAAGAGGGAAACGATCCTATGGAGGGGATCTTTGGAGGGCGATAGCCCAATGTTCATCAGTGAAGTTTAGTACTGTAATACGGTGGGAGAATTGACTTGGGTGTTTTGCATTTTATCGCAATTGTTACGGATAGCAAGAGTCACCACTGACTTTTCTTTTATCTAATAAAGGAAAGGGTGAAAAGAACAGGAAAGACATTTTGAGAATTTTCTTGAGTTCTGGGGATAGGTTATGAAAAGGGAAGGTGTTAGCACCTTTTTCATCTGTACTTATCTACGGGCTCTTAGTTGCTAGCTCACTTTGAAATGCTTTATTTGAAATGTGTTTGTGATTGTTTTTGAAAGTATTTTTGAAAAGTGTCTTTGTTTAGGCGAGCTTTGTAATGATTCTCTTCTCTATAAGAATGCATACAAAGTGTTGACTTTTGAAAATATTTCATTTGAAAGTGTTGGTGTGTTTGAAAGATGTTTTGAAAATGGTTGTGAGCAAGCAACTATGAACATTCTACCAACTCAAAAAGTCTTTGTTCATTTCCTCCTCCTTTATATATTTCTATTTTACCATTGATTGGTAATAAGCCTCATCATTGGATGTGAAGGGACGGACGTGGGTCGTCGTACAGTCATTGAAGGCAACATTGTAGGATATCTTAACAAATTATCTTAAGGGTCTAAGATCATTTACCGAAGGCAACATTAAAGGGTCGTCGAGGGACTACGATCTTGTATTCGAGGGACATGACTGATTTTATCTTAGGCAACAAGTGAGGTCAACCCTAGAGGTGCAAGTGTTCAAGTGTTTGATTTCATGCATTTTTGTCTTTGAATTAGGGTTTTCTACTTGTTGATTTTATGTCTTTCCATACAAACCCTAGTTACTGGTATTTATATTAAAAGCGATAAATTACATAAATGTAAAATTTTATGCTATTACATCATTTCGGGATGGGGATACAAATTTACAAACGGGGGAAGTAAAAGAAATTAAACCTAATTACTATTATAATTGTATTGAATATGAACAAATAAATGTCCAAAAATGTATGGAAATATACAAGGAAAAATATATTATTTTGGTTTGAGTTTTTGTATAAAGGGTTTAATATTATCATAATTAAACTAACAAAGAAAGAAAATAATTAATTACGTCTATGTTGATTAAATAAGAACTAAATCCAAATTAAATAGGAAAAAAGAAATTAGATTAATTAAGAAAGAAATTTTTAGGGTTTTTTAAGAAAAAGGTTTTAAAGTTAACTTAATTAAAACTAATGAAAGAGATTAATTAAAATTCCTAAATTCTAAGTTAATTAAATTAGCAAAGAAAAATAAAATAAAACCTAATTTAAATTAAATTAATTAAGGAAAGAATTTGTTAAGAAAATGTTTTTAGTCTTTTGCTTCTTAAAAATAAATAAAGTAAAAGTATTCTAAATATTCTAAACAATAAATATAAAATATTTTTGATTAATAATAATAATAATAATAATAATAATAATAATAATAATAATAATAATAATAATAATAATAATAATAATAATAATAATAATAATAATAATAATAATAATAATAATATTAAAGAAAATAAAATAAAATGAAAATATAAAATTAAAGTCAGAGGGGTTTAAAATGAAAATGGGGTTTGAAAGTAAAACAGATTTTATTTTGTACTAGGCCCAAATGTTGTTTTTTTATAATCATAAAAAATAAATAAAATGGTATTGGGCTTGGGTTGTGTTTAGTAAAAAAAGGGGTATTGAGAAAGAAATTCAGTCTAGGCCCAAAACAGAACCCAAGCGCTTGCTGATCCAGTATGGTTGATTCCTGGGATTATACCATAGGCTTGCATTATGGGGCGTTTGATCTTATGGCCAGGCAGATCACATGGTATGGATGAGAGGTGCATGGTGCGCGCACATAGCTTGTGAGTATAGAACCTGAAATAAGAAAAATATAAATAAATAAAAGGTACCATTGGGGCTCGAACCCAGGTCCTTATAGTAACAGGCGCACGCTTCTACCACTAGGGTGGCTATATATTCATTTATTAATACAAAACCATATATATATATATATATATATATATATATATATATATATATATATATATATATATATATATATATATATATATATATATATATATATATATATATATATATATATATATATATATATATATATATATATATATATATTATAAAACCAATCCTAGGCATGTGTCATCTTCAACCTCGCTCCAGACTTTCAACATGATTTTTTTCAAACCTGTAACTTCTTTATCTCTCAGTCATTTGCAAAAACGTAAAAATAGAACTTGTTCCAAATTTCATCACGATTCCAGAAATTCCAAAAATGTAAATAACTAAAGCTATAAATCAAAGATGGATGAGAAATTCTAATGGTACCAAATTTTGACCTAACTTTTTCAGAAAGTTCAACTCTAAAATTCTCTCTACTCAGGCAACATAAATGAATTCTAAGGATATGGTTAGCTTCAGGACTATGATGTCTACATTTTATCTTTGAAAATGGAAATCTAACAATGCCTATATGAAGATTTCAAAAGTCAGAAAACTTACCTCAAAAATGTACTTCGTGTTTTGAGTTTGAGTTTGTTTCAAGGTGTTACAATGATCTGGTTAGCTTCCTTGAGTTCCTAGGAAGATAATGCAGTGCTTAGCTTGAATGAAGAGTGGTTGAAATGCTCTGGAGAAGCCCAACTGCAATGCTCTGCTTTTGGTTATGGAAGATGAGGAAGATGGTGTTACAATTATGTTGCAGGTGTTGGGATAGCATTTATATGTGTATTAGAAGCTTTGTGATTGATTAAAACTAAAAATGCACGAGTAGATTTTGTGTTTGAGTTTTTCTATCCAGAAATGACAACAATGGAGGTTTGTATACAGCTCTGACTTTTTAGGGAGTTTGAGTGAGTTTGAGGGCTTGTAAACTCATGTGTTATGTTGTAAATGGTGTCTCTATTTACAGAGAAGAGGTTTGGAAGCAACATGGACAAACATGGTTCCAAGGCAAGGTAGGGTGGTTGAGCACTTTAAACATACTTGTTCTTAACTTATAGAGCATGCTTGTGCATAAAGAACAACTACAAAGCTTAAGGATAGTGGACTTTGTGATTAAAACCACTTTTCCAAAATAGAAGTGTGAACTTTCTTCCATTAATGGCAATTTGGTTTGGATAATGGTTCAATAACTTGGATAATGGCTCAAACATTTGTGTAAACTATTAATTATGGAGTGAAACATAATTTAGAAGCCTGCAAAGCAAGATTATGCAGCATGGCTATGGATTTGGTCAAGTGTTCTTCATGAAAAATGCTTTGTAATTCAAGTTTGAAACCCTAACTTCATCTCTTCGATTCTCCTAGATCAAGAATGATCTCAATGAGTTCTTGGATATTTTGGAAAGCTTGGAACATCCTATAAAACCTTCATGTTTTTAATATTTGAATAATCAATTTGGAACTATGAGAAAAATTGCCATGAAGTTAGGTCAAAAATCTGCCTAAACTAGGTCAAATTTTCACTAAGTGTCTTAAGTAAAGTGCATGACTTTATGGATTCATAATTCAAAATCAAAGAATTTCTAGAACTTTATAAGTAAAGAAAAGTTGTAGATATCATCAAGATCTACAACTTTCATTTTGGAAGTTTTCTTTGAATCATCTTGCATCTTGGTGAAAAGTTGGCATGAAGTCATGAAAAAAATAAGACTTTAAAACACTTAGAAAATTTTCTAAGTCTTGAAAACATTGACTTTTCAAAATGAATTTTGAATTTATTTATTTCTTGATGATAAAGTTTCATTTTTTGAATGTCTTGATGAAATGTGATCTTTGAAACTCAATTTTGATCAAAAAGTCAAAGTTTGACTTTTGGTGTATCAGTTGACTTTTCATCACTTGACTAAATTTCAACTATCAATCAATTGATCTTGAGAAATGATTTGAATCATGAAATTAGGTCAAGACACTGTATTTGAATTCTTGAGATTGTGCTTCAAGCCATTATATCATGTACTAGGTCAAAAACCCTTGATCAGTCAAATACAGTCAAAACCCTAATTTTGACTATTTTGCCCTTTTGATGATTTGAACATTTTCCTTAGAGAATTGTGATCCAAACTTGATTGACACATATAAATTCAAAATGTTGATATTGGTCAAAAATCTTGAAATTTGACTGTAGGTTGACCACAGATGACTTTTTACCCAATATAGCTAATTTTGGGTCATCTGATCAATTGACTGAACAAAATTGAGATGCAGGACTTGAAACTTGATATAAGCATTCTTGAAGGTCTATAATTATCCATGAAAGTCAATTTAAGCATTATAAGTCCAATTGTCCTTGTGAAAATCCAAACCCTAATTTGAGACATTAGTGTTGAGGAGATGGCTTGACCTAGTCAATACTTGTGTAAGCTTGAACCATTGAAGATCTTTGTGAGAAATGTCTTGAGAAAAGAGAGGGAAATTTTCGGGGTACAACAAGTACCACATGCATGAGTCAATTTTTTTACATTGCATACTCTATGTCGTTATATGATTATTGATTAAATGATGTCTTGATGATTTTATGGCTTAAGTGATGCTTTAATGATGATTTTTGAATTGAGGATATAATGATGTTCTGAGTTAATTAATGATGTGAAAATGTGAGTATAATATGTGATGTATGTCGATATATGGATTCTTGTTGATTATTGTTATAACTACTATATTTATTCTATATATCTTTTGTAATGATTTGTGATTACTCACCCTTTTTGTTTGAATGTTGCCTTCACGTGGGTAAAGCGCAAGTGATCGCAAATAGCTCGTAGAAGCGTGAGGATAGCTTTGGATTTATGTAGTGTGTTTTCCATTGAATAAAAAGGGTGTTGCTCTGATATGTAACATCATGGTTTGGGAATGCTTGAGTTTTGAAGTTTATTGTTTGTTTAAAAACGCATCCCATGAGTTTTGTCATTTGTTGAATTTATTTTGATGTTTAATACCAAAAGGTCTTGGTGTTTTGATGAAATAAAGGAAGTTATGATTGAGACTAAAATTTTGCTGCGAATTCTAAATTTATATGTTGATATTATTGAAGAAATAGTTGTTATAATTTTTGAAAACCCGTGTTATGGAGCAGGATGTTTGTATAAGATATTTTTATGATGATGTTACACCCTCATTGGTGTTTTAAGTTGACCTATTTATTAATTTATTCGTTAATTAGCCTTGGGATTTTAGAAGGGTGTTACGCCATGTACTTTCACAGTCTCCTCGATATACATCTCTGCTAACTTCTGCATGGGATGCTTGATCTTCATTGGTATGAAATGAGATGATTTAGTCAATCTATCCATTATCACCCAAATCAAATCATTTCCCTTAGAAGTCTTCGGCAACCTAACACAAAATCCATGAAAATGGTGTCCTATTTCCACTCTGAAATATTCAAAAGTTGCATTAGAACCAAAGATTTCTGATATTCAATCTTCGACTTCTGACAAGTCAAACAAGCATAAACAAATTTAGCAACTTCCTTTTTCATATCGGGTCACCAAAATAATTTCTTCAAGTCCTGATACATCTCTGTGGCACCAGGATGAATACTTAGACCACTTCGATGTCCTTCCTCAAGAATACTCTTCTTAAGCTCTGGAACATCTTGAACACACACCTTATCACCAAACCTCATTACACCATTTTCATCAATTCGAAATTCACCTCCATTACCTTGGTTAATTAGCAACAACCGGTTAACTAAATTGAAATCATGTTTCTGACTTTCTCGAATCTCTTCGAGAACACAACTAGTCAGCTTCAACATCCCCAACTTTACAGTATTAGAAGTTTTTTGACACACTAAACTCATGTCTCTGAATTGCTCGATTAATTTTAACTCGCGCACCATAAGCATCGACATATGCAAGGACTTCCTACTCAAAGCATCTACCACAATATTTTCTTTACCAGGATGGTAACTCAAATCAAAATCATAATCTTTTAACAACTCAAGCCATATTTTATGCCTCATATTTAATTCCTTCTGATCAAACAAGTACTTCAGACTCTTATGATCACTGAACACCTCGAATCTAGATCCGAACATATAATATCTCCATATCTTCAACACATATACCACAACTGCTAATTCCAAGTCATGCGTAGGATAATTCTTTTCATGAACCTTCAGCTGTATAAACACATAAGCAACAACTTGACCATTCTGCATCAGCACGCCACTAATACCCATCTTTGATGCATCATAATATACCATAAAAGACTCACTTGGATTAGGAAAAACCAATACTTGAGCAGGCGTCAACTTCTTCTTTAGTTCCATAAAACTTTCTTCACACGCAACATCCCACACATAAGCTTGACCCTTTCGAGTCAAGTGAGTCAAAAGTAATGCAAACTTAGAAAATCCTTCAATAAACATGCGATAAAAACCTGCTAAATCAAGAAAACTTTGAATATTAATAGCAGATTCAGAGTGTCCCATTGTAACAGAACATCAACTTTAGAAGAATCAACAACAATCCCACCACTTGAAATCACATGACCAAGGAAACTTACTTACTTCAACCAGAACTCACACTTTGACAATTTTGCATACAACTTCTTCTCTTTCAACATTTGCAACACAATTCGCAAATGCTTAGCATGTTCTTCTTCTGATTTAGAATAGATCAGAATATCATCTATGAAGACCACCATAAACTTATCGAGATATGAATGGAAAGTCCTATTCATATACTCCAAGAAAATACATGGTGCATTAGATACGCCAAACGACATTAGTGTACTCATAATGACCATACTTTATTCTGAAAGCCATCTTCAGAATATCAACTTGCTTAACCTGAATCTGATGATAACCGGACCTCAAATCAATCTTACTAAACACACGGGAACCTACCAACTGATCCATCAAATCATCAATTCTCAGAAGTGTATACTTATTCTTGATAGCCACCTTATTCAACTGCCTGTAGTCCATGCATAATCTCATACTACCATCCTTCTTCTTAACCAACAACACGGGAGAAACCCATGAAGAAACACTCGGTCGAACAAACTTATTCTCAAGTAATTCTTCCAGTTGTTTCTTTAATTCACCAACTCTGAAGCTAACATCCTATAAAGATTCATCGACACCGGAATTGTACCTGGTACTAACTATATAGAAAACTCTACCTCACGCTCTAGAGGTAAATCACTGATGTCATTTGGAAACACCTCTGGGAAATCACTAACAACAGGTAATTCGACACTTGCAGCTTCACAATCAACTTGCAATAATGCAAGCATTGCAATCATCAAGGCCTCATCTTCTAAGAGTCCTTCCACTTGCTTAGCAGACAAGAACATCAGCTCTCCACTATCTCCAAACTTAGGAAACCTCACAGTCTTATTATAACAGTTAATATGAACATAGTTAAAATCCAACCAGTTCATTCCAAGGATAACATCAATTTGGTGCAAGGGTAGATACACCAAATCTGTCACGAACTCTTACCAAAGATAGTTAAAGGACAACTCAAACAGATAAAAATAGTAGTAATAGAACCCTTAGCAGGAGTATCTATCAGACTATCACCATACTACCCTTCATAGAAGACAATTTCAATCCCAACATCGTGGAACATTCAAGTGAAATAAATGAATAAGTAGCACCAGTATCAATAATAGCAATCAACTTAGCATTGTTAATAAAACAAGTACCTCGAATCAGGTTATCCTTCTTGGGAACCTTTGAACCATTCAAAGCAAACACTCTGCCATCACCCTCTATGATCCCCATCATAGGATCGATTCTCTCTTGGAACTGGAGCATATCACAAACGCACTCAATCCCCACAATGGGATTGAGGCTAATTACAAGCGAACCACCATCCAGAAATTCTATGAATGCATGATGCACAACAACGTCGCATAAAGTTCGACCACGGATAGTCAATTGCATCATAATTCACATAATTATCTTCCCATAACATGTATACATATAGTTAAACATGCACATCATTAAACTTAAATGATCACATTATCATCAAATACCAGCACCAAGGTAACATCATTAGAATACATCAAGTTATGTCATTTCAACAGAACATCATAGTATACCAACATATAATAATCCAAACTCATGCATATATAAACACATGAATAATACACCAAATGCTTCATAAAAATCTTCCATGAGATAGTTTTGTGTGTTAGTTTCCCAGCATTTTGAATGGTGTGTCAAACAGAGTCCTGAAACTCAAGTTATGATGCTTTGAAGTTTTACTGCCAGACTGCTCGCGTAAGCCTTGCCCGACGATCCTGGGAGCGCTCTACTCGCCTTCCTCTCACTTGATGCTCGCCCGAAGAATTGCACGATTGGGTCCATCGCTGCTTCGCTTGCCCGAAGAAGCTCTGGCGACGATCCCCTCCCCATTTATTTTTTAGGAGCCCTCTAATTCACCATTCTACTCGCCACCGGACTCGCCCGGTGACACTTGGACGACTAGCTCACCCCTTGCTCGCGTGACGCTCGCTTGATGACGTATGCGATTTCTGCAACTTCTTAGTCGTGTTTCGCTGTCGTCCCAGCCCCATTCTAATTTTGATTTCAGGCATCAATCCATCCAAAAATGCATTTTAATCATAGTACAACACATGTTAACATCAAAACACATCATTATATCATTATGGACATAAATCATGGTATAGTATTCATCATGCTTTTCACCAAATTCTCATACAAAGCAAAAAACTACATCTACCTTAACCCCCTATCAGTCATAATAAACAAAGATTACACCCCTTACCTCAAATTCTTAGTGATTTGATTCTCCCTTCGAGTTCTACCGAATTCTCTTCTTGGTTCTCTGTACCCTTGCTCTCACTTCATGTTCTCCCAAACTTTCACGATCGTACAAAATGATTCCTCCTTCTCTAATTCTCTCTATTAAAATAAATATTTTCTATGATCTTCCTCTTATGCCCTCACTTAACTCATATGCACTTATCATTATGCCCTTATTCTCCTTTTCACCTTAATATTCCATTCTTTTTATTATTATAACTCTAAATAATATAAACTAAATTATCTAAATCCAAATAATTTTAATTATCATCTACCTCTCACTAACACCCACCACATATCATCACACATCACACAAATAATCACAATTAATCAATTAAATAAGTGATTCTAAATTTCGGGATGTTACAACTAGCCTTGCCATGAAGACGAATCTGGATAGATCTATTATGAGTGGAGTCTTCATACAAATCTTCGAGATGTACATCTCGCCGATTAATACGACATGACTATCGTCTTAAGCTTATGTTTTTTCTCAAGCTCGAGAGTAGAGCTTCACACAATGAATACTTTTGTACACCCCGAACTATTTTCAAGATTACCGACTGACCCCACAAACTAACATAAATCTTTTTAGCATGCTTTATCCTCACTCACACACTTTCCAAAAAACTTCCCAAAAGGTCACACATCTAAATACTACTCCAAATCAAGCATGCTTAACTATGGAGTTCTTATTTATTAAGCTATAAAAAAAAGACGCATCTTGTTGATATAGATAGTATCAATCAATGCGTATAAATCTTCTTTCGACCATGCAGTCTCATACATGCACAGCCTCAGGATCCCTCTCATTCCGATGTGAATTCAGTTTTTTCCCTAAACTCTACTAAGAGTGTCTCATTGCCATGTCTTGTGCACCAAAAATCACTCTCTCACTCTTAGGTGTTACATGTAATCACTCTCTGTCCTCTTCGACCTCGGATGTTATAATTTCCAACTCATAAATGATACATGTATAATAAGATAAATGATAAAAAATAAAAATAAAACAAGACTAAATAAAATGAAAGCAGAAAATAAAAGAACAAACAAAACATATAAACAAACCTTAGATTAATTAACATTAATTTTTTTTTTTGCTATGTTCTTTATTAATTTGAGTTATATATGAATTGTGTTAGGGTTGAATTTGAGTTATGGATTATTGTTGTTTGGAGTTTGTTTTGTGAGATTTGTTCAAGGTTGTGAACTTTGGATTATGAATGATAGTGTTGTGTGAATAAGTTAAAAGGTTGGAGGTTGTAAGGATGATGATGGATATATTTTACAGAGTGGAGGAAAAAATTTTGTTTTTTGTTTTTTTGTTTGTTTTTTCTTTTGTTGCTTTGCATTGTTTAAGGAGAAAAGATGTAAAACGATGGAATTATGTCATTGAGAGATAGAAAGTTTGCATCATATTTTAAAAGTAGAAATATAGGTTGACTTTTCAACCTTGTTCCTTTTTTTCTTTTTTTTTTCATTTTTATTATTGTTTTTTTAGTTTTATTTACTTTATTATTAATATTGTTAGAATAAATATTCAAAATGGTAACAATTATAGTTTTGGGCTTTGATTTAATAATTGGATCTAAGCTCATTTATCTATCACACATGCACCCGTTAGTTATTCATTACACCACTACCACTTTTTTTATTTTATTCATTTTCATTTTTTTCAATTCATAATTAATTCGAGAATTTATTTAAAGTATTACTAATATAAATAATAATAAGGTGACATAGAGCATACCACAAGGGATTTGGAAGTTACAATTTCAAATTCCTCTTATTACAATTAACAAAATGGTCATTTAGCTCCAAATCATTTTAGATTGTTGACTTCTCATCAATTATAACTTAAATCATAATCAGAACCAGTAAATCTATCAACTAAAATTCTCAAAAGACTTAACATGAGTCATAGATTAATCATTGAGTTCATTTATTAAACATGATGAAATTTAAAGTCATCAATATTTATATATGTGGATGCTCATGAATATGCAGAAGTCATACATGAAGAATAAAGAAATTTCAAAAGGAAATGAAAGCTGTTTTGAAATAAGTTGTGTTTGATCATTTGAGGTTGCACTTGTAATGGTTATAGTTTTGGTCTATTGGTGACTTAAAATTTGTGGCACATGTGGCTTTTTCAGATGATGCAATTTTGTCTTGAAGGGGAAGAATATTTTGAGAATATTCTCAATTTAGTTGTGAAATTTCAATTCTAGCTTGGTTTTATACTTTTGTTTTGGGGTGCTTGTGGCTGACTACATTTATAGATTTTATTAATCTAATATTCATTTATTTATTTATTAAAGAAAAGTTTAAAATCTTTAAAAAATTAGTAAAAAATTTATTTTTAAATATATGATAATAATATATGAGATTCGAGAAAACAAATTGAAGATCGGTTAGTTTTAATTTAAAATTTATTTGTTTTTTATTAGAATCTTGCAAAATCAGCTCGACCAACTTATTCTCATTCCTACGAGAAATACATTAGAATTGAGATTGAGATTGAAACACTTTTTTCACATTTTTGTTAAGATTATTATATGTGCTATGTGTGTTTCTTGAAGGAACAAAACATCATTATCACCCTTGAATAGTTTTCTATTAAGTATTCAGATTCATTACCTTGTTCTTTCCACTTTTCCTTTTCTCTTAACCTACTCTCTTCTCTTGTATCCAAACTTAGTAATACTCATCACTCTTGGATTTTCATCTTCCATGTCTCAAATTACTCTCATATCTCCAGTAACTCTCATAGCTATAACTGGCATGTACTATACCATATAAATATCAATATCATCCAAATTCACAAATTAAACACTTTTTTCAATTCTCCAGCAACTCTTAGATGATGATTTGATTAATATTATTTGTTTTTTTTTTTTTCAGGTAGGAGGAAGAAACTTGGGGAAATATCTGCTGCAAGTGGAAGGTACAAATTGAGCTCATTATCATCACAACCACATGTTAATTGGAATGTCCAAAGGCATATTCCATGGTTTGGTTTCAATAATTCATCAAATTATTATTATTCATATGGTAAGAATAATATAAGTTTCATGGTGAATGCTTCTGATGGAGGAGCATTCTCTCTCCCTCATGGTTGGCCACTTGAAAAGGTTTAGGAATTTTTTTCATCTTAACTTACTTTTTCTTCTTATTATTATTATTTCATTTTTGACAAAATAAATATTCTTCTTTACTTTTACTTATACCCCCAAAATATCTTTATGTATTTGAGTAATCTCAAAGGTCCAACCCAAAATACCAATCCCAAAGGCCCAACTCATATTTTAAAATTATGAATAAATTTCAACATTAATATATTTATTATTAGTTAAGTAGAATAGTTTCACTTTGTTTTGAATTAATTATAATTATTTTAAATATGAACTTTTTATCATTTTTTCTAAATTAATTATAAGTTTTTTAAATAAATTTTTTACTATTCAATTTTTTTATATATTTATCAAATATAATGTAATGAAATCATAGTAAAATTTGTTATTATTTGAAATGATAAATACCCCAAATTTTCAAAGTCAAACTTTGACAAAAAGATACTACATTTCTTTCTCCACCTAAGTACAATTCAGTCCTAATGCATACCTTCAAAATTCCTCTTTCTAGCTAACAATATAGAAGTACTTATATAATATGACTTTTTAAGCTTGCAATGGAATTTGAGCTGATTTGTGGATGGTGGCTTTTTTAATTTAGTAAATACCTAACATTTTAATTTATATAGTTTAAATATATTATTCATTTAATAAATTTTAAAATTTAATTTTTGTTTATAATAAAAAATGGAATAAGTAAATTTATAGAAAATTACAAAACTATTATAAAGATACCATTTAGACAAACTCTCTTTTATAATTATTGTTATAAAAACAATAAGTATTATTTTCTATTTAATAATTAATGTATTTAGTTTATATATTGACTAAATACATTAAGTGAATAAAAAAAGTCAATTTATAATATTAAAAAGATAAGTGCATTTTATTCCATATAACCTTTTTATATTTTTCTATAAAATATTTTGATTGTAATTTCTTTTATTTAATATATATATTTTTACATTATTAAGAAAAATTCACTGTATCAAAAATCTTAGCTGTTAATGAATTGTGTCATGTTCCAAAAAAGTATCTTATTAATTTTAGTGAGTTCTTGGATTCAATGCATTTAAATATTCTTTTTTATAATAAAATTCTTAACACAAACTATTTAAAAAGTCATATTTTTTTCTAAGCTAGCTTTATTTTGTTAGGCATATTTCAACTTCCTACAGCTTATATTTATTTCTGTATATTTTTTGACCTAAATAATTTAAATACAATAGTAGACCTAATTTATTCACCAAAAATTCCTCTTTCTCTCTCAAATTGATTCCAGCAAACACAACACATAACGCAATCATTTTTCTCTAACCATCATCATCAAAACAAAACAAAAAACTTTTCCTTAATTCAACGCAGACCCAGGACTCTCCTCGTTGTTCTGTTCCTTTCCCATTCCTTAATTTCCCCAAACCCAAGCCATGGATTCCCAGATCCATGGCTTGCACCGTTAAACCCAATTCCTTTTTCCGTTTTCTTCGACCCATTTCAATGCTCAGATCCGTTTAAACAATTAACATCACAAAAGCCATCTCTCTAACCATGAAATTGTCACAGGTTTCTGACGATGAAAAGGGTTCCAAAATCAAGGGTTCAAGCCGTCTCTTCACAATAGGTCTTGTAGCAGCATGGTACTCTTCCAACATTGGTGTTCTTCTATTGAACAAGTACTTGCTCAGCAATTACGGCTTCAAGTATCCTATTTTCCTCACCATGTGTCACATGACAGCGTGTTCTTTGTTTAGCTATGTTGCTATAGCTTGGTTGAAGATTGTTCCTATGCAAACGATTCGATCCAGGGTTCAATTCTTCAAGATCTCGGCTTTGAGTCTCATTTTCTGTGTTTCTGTTGTGTTTGGGAACATTTCTCTTCGTTATCTACCTGTGTCTTTTAATCAGGCTATTGGTGCTACTACGCCTTTTTTTACTGCCATTTTTGCTTATATTATGACTTTTAAGAGAGAGGCTTGGCTCACTTATTTCACCCTTGTTCCTGTTGTTACTGGTGTTGTCATTGCTAGTGGGGTATGTAACTTATCTATCACTCTTGTTTTACTTTCTGAAACTTTTTATTTGATTGGAATTGTATGAATTATGATTTGAGACTTTTTTTTTTGGGTGTTGACTTTTATTTAAGGTTTGATCATCAAATGTTGTCTAGTTTAGGTTTGTTTTCTGTTGTGATTTCAGAAGCTCACATGACATGTTGTGTTCAATTGGGAAGTTCTTCTTTTAGGCCATTCTTTGTGTTTAGTTGACTTATTTTTTGTCACCGGTTTGATGGCTATTTTGTTTTTACAATGTTGAATTTCTGGCCATTGATGTGTTTCTTCTTCCTCTATTTGATCTTAGGGTGAACCGAGTTTCCATTTATTTGGATTCATTGTATGTGTTGCGGCCACGGCTGCAAGAGCCCTAAAATCAGTACTACAAGGAATTTTGCTGTCTTCGGAAGGGTAAGGGTTGAGAAACTTATCAGTTATCTCAAAAAAAAATTGTGGTTTTCAGAGTTGTATATTCGAATTGGACTGATATCCTTCTTGTGTGTATCAGAGAGAAGCTGAATTCGATGAACCTTCTCCTTTATATGGCTCCAATGGCTGTAGTTTTCCTTCTCCCTGCCACACTTATAATGGAAGAAAATGTGGTTGGCATCACATTGGCTCTCGCCAGAGATGATGTCAAGATAATTTGGTATCTGCTATTTAACTCGGCTCTTGCGTATTTTGTCAACCTGACCAATTTTTTGGTCACGAAACATACTAGTGCTCTGACCCTTCAGGTAAGACTCAATTATTAAATTAGTTGTTACACATCATTCGAAACCATTAAGATGGGCTAGAAGTCAATAGTTTGGCTATAAACATAATCTAAGAACATTATTGTTGTCTTTGATCCATATAGTCAATTCCACCAAGTAAGATAAGATTTGTTTTTCTTGTTGTTGTCTTTGTTATCACTCTTTGTTTTTCTATATTTAATTTTAAATCTGTTGGTAGTTGAGACATCGGATTTTGGTGGTTGTCAAATGCTCTTATCTTCAAATCACAATATTAGCATGGTCGTGGTCCTCTTTATTGTTCAATTAACTTGTGGCTTATTCTTTTAGTCTGATTAGTATTATTTAGTCTATGCATGAAGTGATTTTTTCAACGATTTCTTGTTCTTATGCATCATGAAGTTTTCTAAATTGATGATTTAACTAACCTCTAAGTTTATATCTACAGGTACTAGGGAATGCTAAAGGCGCTGTAGCAGTAGTTGTTTCAATTCTAATATTTAGAAACCCAGTTTCAGTCACCGGAATGATGGGTTACGCGCTCACAGTCTTTGGAGTAATACTTTACAGCGAAGCCAAAAAGCGAACAAAGTGATAGTTAGTTCATCATTCTTGGGAAGTCGGAAGTCAGAACAGAACTTACAATATTTTGTTTTAGTTACTGCACAGACAACCTCACTTCCTTAGGTGAATTTGTTTAGTATGCTAGTGACTAGAATCAGAATCTTTTACTCATAATATACAATTTTTTTGCCCCACATAGAAAGCTTCTTTGAATTATAGCTATGCTGCAAAAACAGCTCACAGTATAAAACTTGCAATAAGTGATATTTCTCCTTACCTGTCAGATAATTGAGTAATGCCTTTTTGTCATATATTCTTTGAAGAAAGAGTTGTAAAATTGGATAATCACTCATATGCCAACTCTACTTGTACTTTTTTAGTTATAATGATAAAATTCGAATTTTTGCCCATTGTCCAATTTTCTGTTAGTATGATTTATGAAATAATCTTGATTTTGAACTTAAGAATAATAAAATTGAGCTCAAAAAACATATTTAACAAAATAAAACTTTGTTTTATTATCCAGCCATCTCTCCTAGTTTAAATTACATGTACCCGCAAACTCAAAGTGTTGCAATCATGTCTAGCACCGATCTAGTAAAAAAAAACGAATGCCAACTTATCATGTTTGAACGATTCCAGAACTCTGGAGACTGTTCTCTGAAGGCTGTGTATCAAGGTTACATTTGTTTTTTCGACTTAATGACAAACTAAGAGTGGTCAAATCTGGATCAGATTGATGCTTGTTCCAAGCTACATCAAAATGCTGGCCTTTGCTTCTAGGCACACAAGAAACATATTGAATCAGAGAATGAATAACTTTATTTGTTGAAATTTTTCTAAAAATAAAGTCTTACTCTTTAAGTAGGACCAGTATATGAGATATATTTGCTCTAATCTCTTCCCGGGCTGTTCTCATTGCTGCTTCCTTATATACAAGAGCAAGCTCATCTATTGTTCTGAAATCACATCATGTGTTCTAAAATTAGATCAACCACGAAAATACAGAATAAAGTGTAACAAAATGTTGATATCCATGCCCATAGCAAGGAGTCAGTCCCATAATTGGTTCGGAAACCTCGATTTATTGCTATCACTTCATAGTTCTCTAAAACACAAATTTGGAAGAAAACAGATGCAGAAAATGTTCAACTTAAACGTATTCTTTATATGATAGGATGTGAACTGTGAGCAGTAGCACCTAAGAACATGAATGAGTAACTTAATGTCTATTTGGTATATGGCATTTACTCCCACAATACGACGTCCCCAATGTTTTATTAACATGGAAATTCAGAAGCTAACATTTGTAGTTTCCGTCCAGACATGCATAAATTAGTTTTCAAAAGCTATACCAAACACACGCTAAGTGACTACTGGAGGAAATTCAGAAGTTAACATTTGGAGCTTTGGTCCAGCCGTGTGTATATTGGTTTTCAAAAGCTATACCAAACAGCTAAGTAACTACCGGAGGAAAATCCATTCATAAGGCATCACTCACTTCCCTGGAGATGGATACCAAATTATCACCATTGAAAATTAGTACAAATATTATTCCTAAATGGAATAAATATCAAACACAAATTTCAAATCGTGTTTTCATAGTCTCTTATTCATCATTTTAATAACTGTTTTCATAGTCTCTTATTCATCATTTTAATAACTGTTTTCATAGTCTCTTATTCATCATTTTAATAACTTATACTCTATTTTTGTAAATATTTTATAAAAATGAACGCACCGTTAAAGACTTCATATCATAGCATGATGGAAGAAAAAAAAAGCATCTTGAGATTAAGTCAATATAAATTTACATCAGACTAACTTTGTGATCCTTTTTCTTTGAAAAAACAAAAACAAAAATGACCATTGACATAAGTAACAACTGCTACCAAAGTTAATCGAGAAGTGATATCCTGAATGTCAGACCACTTAACACCACATTTATTTGAAATAAAAATTTCCTGAGGTATCAGCTTAACTTACCTTGCAACATAAGGTGAGTTCCTAATCCATGTCACTCTCAAAACCTCGTAAGTACACTTCATAACCTGCAGAATAACAGTATATCGGACTTGATCAGAATTATTCTTTTGCATCAAAAAATTAAAAAAATAAAATTGAATACATATCCATCAATGTCAAAGCTGCATAAAGAGAAATGAAAGACAGTGCTGAAACTCCCTTGAAGTTAAAACAATAGCAAGTATTTTAAATATGGATCTAACTCAACATTGCAAATTCAGCGAAAGATTTTGGTCAGTACTCACAAAAATAATGTTTAATCAAAATCAAAAGGCTAACTTTCAAAAGTGCTCTCCAAACTTCAGATTAGTAAGCTGGCAAGCTTTAAAAGCTTTACCATATGTAAAGATGCTCACCAAAATAACAGTATCATCATCATCTGCATGCATCCACTGAAAAAATAATGGGAAAATGCGCCTGAAGTGGGCTAAAAGCACAACACCAACTCCATTAAATAGTGAATCAACAGATTTAAGCCATGCAATGCGGCGCTCTTTGTTTCTTGGTTGACGCTCCAAGTGACTTAACATCTCATTCAACATCCTTTCAAACCTACTCAAGAAATCTATAAATTAAATTCGATACAAGATATGCCAAAATTAGTAACATTGAAGGTTCATCATCATCATTGTCCAATTGAAATGCATGTATGCACTATGCTCATATCTAAAAGTTAAAACCTGAGCTATTGATGGACACTTTCTAACATCCATGGGTATGGTTTTTGGTTTTGACATACTCATTTTTTACTATAAGGAAAAGGGGGAAAATCTATTTGTTTACAACTCTGCAGAACTTTGAGGATCTGCAATCTTTCTTCCCTAAGGGCTCATTTCTTTCACACACACCCCTCTTCTTATTTTACAGGAACATGCCTTTTTTTATCTAATTATCTCAGCCTCCAACTAACTAATATGACTCCCTCAACTAGTCTAAGTGTCTAACTATCTAATTTTCCATTTGTCAGTTTGTTCAAACTAAATAACACTCTCTCAAGTTTTTGATAATAATTTTCACCTGCAGCACAATATTCCCAATCTGCCCACATCGGTCAGTATATCCATTGACTTCCACTCAATGGGATCGGTCAGTATATCCATTGACTTCGCACTCAATGGGATCAAAGCTCACCTGATTGAACATAATATAACAACAACAATGGTCAAAGTTTTTTCCACTTGGTGTTCTCTGCTACAGCCTACATGGACCAGACCACATCAAAATGTCCTGTGATGAACTAAATCTACAGATCGACCATAAAAACTACAGGCTTATTCCTAGCTGTTTCCTTTGGTCTCCCTCTTCCTCTAGTTAGTTGATTATTCTCCATCTAGTAAAAATAAACATTATCAGCTAATTCAGCTCTCTTGAACATAAGTAAACATAATAACGACGTTGGTAAATAATAACATAGTTTGTGCTCTTTGGCCCATTGGTGAAAAGTTGTTACTCTCTATTAGCTTCTTGACAAGCATAATAGAAAAGCACATATATGTAATCTGTTACTTTCTCTAATAAGTAGTAATCAATTCAAAGAAATCAGGACCAATCAACTAAAGTCACTGGTTCATAAAAAATAGCACATTTCTAAAAAAAGTGTTTCAAGTTTCAGTCTGGACGATGGTCAAGAACCAAATTCATTTTCTTTCTGACGAATAAAGATATAGGAATTCATAGTTAAACGGAGAGAGGTAAGATGATTAACAGTTAAATGAATAAAGATATAGCTAACCAAACTGAATATGCAGGAAAGTAAGAAGAGGAGTAAGACAGAGAGATATTCGTATTTGAGAGAAAATAAATTCTCATGTCTTTATTTGTTTAACTATGAATTTCTATGTCTTTATTTGTATAACTATGAATTCCTAGGTCTTTTTTGTCACATGGATTCCTATCGCTTTTTATTTTCACATGGTATTTAACATGTGAAGATATTAAAAATTCCGACATAACTAAACCATATAAAATAAAATGGGATGGAAACAGATCAATATACCACGGACTGCGCGGATTGCTTTTATGAGTAAGAGACATGAGAGTTATTGATGCTTCAACTACATAATGCCATATTTCATCATCAGAAGCTATATTCTGGCAGCAGGCATCAAGTATCACATCCTCAAACCCACCGAGCTCAGCAGCGTCCACATTTTTTCCAAGATGCATAAAGCAAACCATGCCCTGTCCCTGAAATTATAAACAATAATATCACACAGAACAACTTTCAGATTCAACCTCTTTCGTAAAGTAGTGATTTTCCACGTTTTTAAACGATCACAAATAAAACACTATATTTTTTTCATGAACATGCCCTTCCCCAGCTTCACCTATCATTTGTAACTATGAGTGTATTCGGATTGACTTTGAATTTATAAACTGACATAAGCACTTGTGAAAATGCTTGAGAGCGCTTACGGAAATAGCTTGTGACATGTTTTTAAGTTGTTTTCAGCTGATTTGCATAAGCTCTTTAGGATAGTTTATACAAAAACATTTTCTTTATTTTATCTTTTGTTGTGGTAGTAGCCAGTGTCGTCACAAACTTTAGAGAGGCCCCGTGTAAAAAGCTGAAGTTAGCTTCAGTTGAGTCATGAAATTTTTTTAAGGAGCCCTATTTAACCATAAATTAATTGTGCAATATGTGTATGGAGGTCGTTTTTGCCATAACTTAATCATGAAAAAGTGTGAGGCCAGTGTTGTAGGACGCCTTGCACACCATCAAAGACGGCCCTAGTAATAGCAATACATAAGCACTTATAAGTTATATGATAAGCATGTATGCTATAAGCGGTTAACTTTTTTTATCCAAACAGGATCTAAAGCACATACCTTCACCTCCGGCGACCAATGATCAACAGCAGTCAGCGCACAAGGAATCACCCATCCACACAATTTTCCCAAATGAGGATAATCAATCTATGACAACACAATTCAAATCCCAACATCATCAATATCTTAGAATACACATAACACAGGAAAAAAACCATCAAACACTAGTACCTGAGTAACAAACCATCTAAGCTGATGAGCAGCAAGAATCGCAAACCCAACGGGAACTCTAGCAGACGCGGCAGAGAACTCATCACTCTCCTCAGACTTATCAATCGCACTCTCCTTAATTCCATCTTTCAGAAAAGGAAGTACTTCAGGCAACAATTCCAGAAGCAACCTCTTCTGTACAGGAACCAAATTACAATCCAAACCGAACTCTTCCACCTTCTGAGAGTTCCTATCATCGAAGACTGTGAGGTACGCTTGGGAGAGCTCGAAAAAGGAAGCGGTTGCAAGGGAGGAAAGGTGATCGGGGATCCATGAGAGAAACTCTGAATTGGCGTGTGTGGAAGAGGATAACAGAGCACATGCTAGAGCGAAGTCTTTGATGGAAGCGTTGATGGTGGAATTTGTGGAAGTGAGAAGGGGTTCGAGAAAGGCTTTGACGGAAATGTTGGAGGTTTTGTGAGAAGTGTATGGAGTTGCGGCGAGAGAGTCTGCGATTGAATTCGATAACCTAATCAGGTGGAATCAAATGGAAAATTCACTGTGAGGAACGAAGGTTGAGTGAGAGAGAAAGAGAGATGGAGATAGAGGTGTCTTACCGGAGGAGAGTGTCTCGTAGAGTTGAGACTGATGATTCCGACATTGGCTACTGATTAGGGTTGCGCTTCCAACACCGGCGGCGCGGGAATTTTCCGATAACAATGACACCGTAACTGGTTTTGCCGAGTTGGCACTGGGAGCGATTTTAGAAAGAAACACTACTATTTCATGAATTTAATAATATGAATAATTTATATTTTCAGATAATAATTAAGTTAATATTGTTATTTCAAATATTAAACATTAAACATAAAAGATACAATTTTGTTATTCATAAGAATAATAGTTATCGGTGTTAGAAAATTAAAAATATCAAAAGTAAGTGATATAAATGATTGTCGGAAACACATTTTCTCATATTTGACAATCATATTAAGTCTGATTTGAATACCATTATTGAATAGGTTAGGAAGGAGTGTGATGATTTCCTTTAAGTTATTATGAAAGCAAAATCATTCTTCTCAATATTTTAGTAGTGGGTTTCAGGACTTTGCAAATGTCTTGAATATTAAATTGACTGAATTATGATGGGTGTCTGCCTCTTTCACGAAGACGATAAAACTCACTACTTCTGTTAATACTTTTAAGTATATGAACAACGTCTCCTCGACCATAGACCTTGATAGGACCAAGGGTTTGGAGAGGAAAAGTTTCAATTACATGAAGATTTGTTTGTAGTATCCATTCAAATTGTACTTCCTTCTTCATGAGTTGTAGAATGAAAGGTGTTGAAGTATGTCTTAAAATTTTAAGTTATGAAAAGAAAGGAAATATGTTTTGAAATTGTAGAAACCATAAATCTTCCTGGAGGTGGAGTTAGTGGCGGCAACGCTATAGTTAGTCCGGGTCCAACATGTAGTTTAGTCTGTCGGAGCCTGAATTCGATTTTCTCAATTCACGTGTATTGAACTTCGTTGTTGGTTCATGGATCAATTTATTAATGGTTATATTTTGAGTTTGTTATAGATTTGTTGGGTTTTAACTATTATAAATATCTATATCATTATTGTCTTCGCAGACTTTAAAGTTGAAGACAAAGAGAAGGGTTTGAAAATCCTAGTGATAATCTTAAAAAAGACAAAGGTAAATTCATAAGAGTCTGTTTTTGAAATTTCGTGAGCCCTTAAAGATATTTAAGGGAGGATTGAGAGACAGTTCTAAACATCTTAGACTTGTTTGATCAGGAACGGAATCAGAGAGCATGAGAATAATATATATTATTGTGTAACTTAAAATACTTACAAAATATTAGTACAATACTTATTTTGTGAGAGGTAATTAAATATCTTGTATAATTTTTTTTTATATTATCTAATAATATATTTCTGATTAAATTATATTGAAATATAATATATAACTTTATATGTAAAATATGTATTATTTTAAATAAAAATATGAATAGTATAATAATTTTTAGTTTCTAGAAGTAATGCCAATAATTATAAAAAATATAATATCTAAATAAAAGATTTTAGGTTTAAATCTGACTTTAGAGTTTATAACTAACAATTATCTTGTTTAAAACATATTTCACTATATATTGTATCAATAGATAATTTATATTGTATAATAAATTTTAAATTTGGAGAATTCAATTATAAAATTTGATATCAACTCCATAACATAAAATACTATAATGTTATTATTGAAGTCAATTGTATTAGTCAACTATATATAGTACGTATTTTAAAGCAATATTTAGATATTAAAGGATTGAATCAATTATATAGTGTTCTGGACTGGGCCCGACAGGCCCAAAAGCATTACTAAGGCCCAGTCCAAAGGGACTCACTAAGAACACACTGGGCAAAGGGGGTCACGTTCATGCCCGACACCCTGATGTCCACCTCGACATCTCGGTGTCTAGTCCCATGCGACGAAGTCATGCTCGACAGACTGCCGTCCAACTCCATATCCTGGCTTCCAGCTCGACACTCGCTGTCCAGCTCGAGGTCTTGGTGTCGAGCTCGGTACCGTGCTGCGCAGCTCGACATGGACTCGAGCTACCTTGCTAGGGCAGACTCAATCACCCTTGCCCCAACGATACTCCGGAAAGACCGCGTCTCCGTCCGCCCACATTTCATGCAGCATATCCAGGAAGGGGACCACGTGCTGGTCCCCACTACCCACGTAGAACCTGGCAGTTCCTCCATTGGGCCAAATCCGCCCGGCCCAATGAAGGAACCTTGGCCCAGCGCTGGGGGCTATAAATACCCTCTGCTTCCAGAGGGTCAGGTATTGATCATTCTAACCTCAACTCTATTATCTGCTAGTACTCCCACTGACTTAAGCATCGGAGTGCCTTGCAGGTACCCCCCCTCCTCGTTCAAAAAGCCTTCAGCTCGGAGCAGCCGTGACAGTCCAAACCTTCTGATCAGGTCAGATCAGTGGCGCCGTCTGTGGGAAACAGCTTCCCCGTCTAACGAACAGTTTCAAAGACCAAAGCTCAATCCATTCACTGTCATGGCCTCTCCAACTCGTGAAGAACAACACACTCGCGTCCTCGACGCCAACAACGGTCCCACGGACAAGAATGGGCACCTGGACAATCCCAGTGGTGCCGGCCACAATACCGTCCCCGTGACAACCGCCCCTGGACCTTCCACCCGCAGGGACGGGAACACTGCGTCCTCCTCGACAACTCCTCCAGGACTCGAAGACGATCCGGAGGCTCTCGCCTATCGCCAGGCTGCCCGGTTCTATGAAGTCCAAGCCCCTGCCGGGGCAGATGCCACGGCTCAGGCACTGTTCGCGGCCATCAACCAGACGAACTATCTCCTGTTCGCGCAAGGAGAAAGACTTAGGGCACTGGAAAATGATCGACGCCCCCCGAGGAGGCATCAAAGGCCACCATCTCCACTTCCTCGGGTCGAAGAAGTTCGACACCCTACTCCCCCGCGGAGACATTACAGGGAAAACTCTAGGAGCCCCTCTCCCGCACCAAGGCAGAGGCGGCCCCAGTATGAAAGACAGCCCGTCATTCCTGCCGAAGAGCCCGTTCGCGACCCATCAAGGCACGACCGGAGGCATAACAGAGACGGGCGTGTGACCTTCAATCACCGAACATCACGTTCAAGGGAATCCCAGCACGAGCAACGTGCCCGACACAACTACAGGACCCCTTCTCTTTCTCCAGAAAGGAGCGACGAGGACGACCCCCGCGGTCCCCTGTCGCAGGCCATCATGGACGCACCTATTCCCCCGGGCATGGAGAAGCCCCCACACCTAAAAGAGTATGATGGAGTGGCAGACCCAGTCGACCACATTGACGGGTTCGAAGCCATGCTCCACTATCACAACGTCGGGGGCCCCATCAAGTGCCGTCTCTTCCCAACAACTCTCAGGAAGGCGGCCATGGACTGGTACAAGGGACTTGCCCCGGGCTCCATCACCTCGTGGCGGAACTTGAAGAACCAGTTCATCAGCTCCTTCACAGCGTCTCGTCGCCATCCAAAGACCGAGGCAGCCCTCGAGGCCATCATCCAAAGACATGATGAGACCTTGAGGGAATTCATCAACCGCTTCAACCGGGAAGCAATCCAGGTCCCCTGCGCGGACCATATGAAGAGGTACTTGCTGGAGAGGGGCCTCCTCCCCGGCACAGAATTCAGGAAAGCTGTAGGCATCGAGCCACCTGCAACTTTTGATGCTCTCCTCGACAAAGCCCGAGCATATATGGACTACGAGGAGAGAGAAGCTGCCAACAGGGCATGAGACTCCAGGGCTCGCAACCATGGCAGCAGCTCGAGACAAGACCCTCCTCCCCGACGCACCGGAGAGAAGAGGAAGGAAGACATACCCCGGGAGGTCCGAGAACAAAGGGGCCCCTCGGGCAGGTTTACTGAGTACACTCCGCTCACGGCTTCCCGCGAGCGTATTCTGGCGGAGTGTGCAAGCACAGATTTTAAAGACGGTGGCGTCAAGCGTCCCCGACCAGCTCCTGCCAAGCCAGGAGTCGACAAAAACAAATACTGTCAGTACCATAGGAGTCATGGTCACTTGACAGAGGACTGCGTCCACCTGAAGGACGCCATTGAAACCCTCATCAAAGGAGGGAGACTTGCACAGTACAGGAGAAACGACGCTCCCCGTCGTGAAGCCCGCGAGGCAAAGGAGCCCGAAGAAGATGCCCGACCATCTGACGAGTCGGTGCCAATCCAGACCGCCTTCTCGGTAACCAGGCCCGAGGATTTCGAACTGCCCGAGCTCCTGCAGGAGCCCCTGACTACGCACAGCAGGTGGGAATACTTCCCCTCCGCCATGGTCATCAACGGGGGCGGGTTCAACGACCTCACCATCAACTCAGCCAAGAGGAAGTTGGACGAACTGGTCGACAAAGCTCCTCCTCAAACTGTGACTTTTGAAATGGTAAGGGGCAGATCAGAGCCTATCACATTCTACTTGGAAGAGCTCCCCGGCGGAGCACCGAACGCAGTCATCCCCTTGCTGATAAGGGCAAAGATGGCCAATTTTGACGTGCATCGCATCCTGGTCGACGAAGGGAGTTCCGTCGACGTGATGTACACCCAGCTGTTCCGGACCTTACAACTGGACGACTCCCATCTGTCTCCATATATAGGTTCGGACCTTCAAGGCTTCAACGGCTCGACGTCCAAACCTTGGGGATATGTCGAGCTCCTCGTGACATTCGGGGAAGGAACTGCTACAAGACAGGTGAAGGTCCGCTTCCTCGTCATTGACTGCCCGTCCCTATACAATTGCATCTTGGGGAGGCCGACATTGGCGGAGCTGACAGCGGTTCCCTCAACCGTCCACCTAAAAATGAAGTTCTACACCAAACGGGCAAGGGTAGCCACCATCCATGGCGACCTCGCTGCTGCCCGCAGGTGCTTCAACGCCGCTTCAAGGGGTCGGGATACTGTCGACATGGGCCCCAGCACTAGGCCCATCAAGAAGACAAAGCAAGAGCCCGACATAGCATCTCCTGAGGCAGAAGTTCAGAAGGCTCCACCAAAGGTCGACTCCATTGCGCTCGACGCCCGTTTTGACCAAGACGAACCGGCCAGCAGCGAGCAAATCCCCCTCCGACCTATTCCGGACGGTGATTTCGAACTCGTTCCCCTCGGAGCAGACCCGACCAAGGGAGTGAAGATCGGCAAAGACCTCCCCGACTTGGCCAGGAAGCAAATCAAGGCCTGTCTGCGCGAGAATGCTGATCTCTTCGCCTGGAGCGCTGTAGAGATGCCCGGACTCGACCCTGAGGTCGCCTGTCATCACCTCGCCATTGATCCAGCCGCCAAGGCAGTAGTACAACGTAGGCGTAGGCAGTCTCCAGAAAAAACGGAGGCTGCTGAAAAAGCTGTAAAAGACCTCTTAGAGGCAAATTTTATTTCTGAAGCCCGGTATTCCACCTGGCTGTCAAATGTTGTACTTGTCAAAAAGAATAATGGAAAATGGCGAATGTGTGTTGATTATACCGATCTCAATCGGGCTTGCCCGAAGGATGCTTTTCCTCTACCAAACATTGATATGCTGGTCGACAACTCGGCCGGCTACAAAACTTTGTCGTTCATGGACGCTTACTCGGGATACAATCAAATCCCAATGGCTCCGGGCGACAAACGCTGCACGGCGTTCATGACCAGCTCGGGCAACTATTACTACAACGTAATGCCCTTCGGACTAAAGAACGCCGGCGCGACGTACCAACGCATGATGAACAAAGTGTTCAACAAACAGATAGGCGACATGCTCGAGGTATACATGGACGACATGATCGTCAAATCTCGAGCAGACACCGATCACGCAGCTCATCTCAAGACTGTCTTCGCCCAAGCAAGACAATGCAAAATGAGGTTCAACCCGGAGAAATGCACGTTCGGGGTCAAGGCAGGAAAATTCCTCGGATTCTATCTAACAGAACGAGGGATTGAAGCCAACCCCGACAAGTGCCGGGCATTCGCCGACCTCCCGACTCCAACGTCGAAGAAGTCGATACAGATAATGAACGGCATGTTGACATCACTTTCACGCTTCGTCGCGAAGTCCGCTCAGCACGCCCTTCCCTTTTTCAAACTCCTTCGAAAGGAAGCAGCCTTCGAATGGACCGAGGAATGCGAGCACGCACTTCGCCATCTGAAGCAGAGCCTATCTCAACCGCCCGTGCTCTCTCGACCAGATGACAACGAGCCACTTTACCTATACTTGGCAGTTTCAAACGAAGCCATCAGTGCAGCTCTTGTCCGCGAGACTCCCGACGGGCAGAAACATGTCTACTTCACGAGCAAAGCCTTACAAGGCCCCGAGAGCAGGTATCAACAGATAGAAAAGGTTGCACTGGCCCTCGTCAACGCTGCGAGGAGGCTCAGACACTACTTTCTAGCACACACCATTGTCGTGCGAACCGATCAACCGGTGAGACAACTCCTGGGTCGGCCAGATATGGCAGGCAGAATGCTTAAGTGGTCCCTCGAACTCTCCGAATTCGACATTCAGTACGAGAGCAGGAAAGCCCTGAAAGCACAAGCCTTGGCCGACTTCGTCGCCGAGATGACCTCTAACGACATTCCCCCGGGAAAGGAACACAAGTGGACCATCTTCGTCGACGGAGCCTCCAGCTCGTCCGGAAGCGGCGCAGGGATCCTCCTGGAAAACGAAGAAGGGGTGGTAATCGAACACTCCTTGGTTCTCTCCTTCCCGACATCAAATAACCAGGCAGAATACGAAGCCCTACTCGCGGGTCTGAGATTGGCCGAGGACCTAGGAGCCCGCGAAGTTCAAATTTACACCGACTCCCAGCTCGTCGCTTCCCAAGTACGAGGAAGCTACCAGGCCAAGAATGACAACCTCATTGAGTACTTGAACTTAGTCAAAAAACACATGGCAAAGTTCGTACGAGCAGAAATCTCTCATGTTCCCCGCGAGCAGAACACGAGGGCGGACATATTGTCCAAACTCGCGAGCACACGAAAGAAAGGCGGGAATAAATCCGTCATCCAGGAATCTCTGGCACGCCCGAGCATCGAACCACCCTCGACTACGGTCGAGGTTCATGCTATCGGGGACGCCACGTCTTGGATGACCCCGGTCTATAATTTCCTTACAAAGGGAGAACTCCCGACGAACCAGGCCGACGCAGCCACAATAAAGCGGCGAGCATGTTCTTACGTTGTTCTCGAACAGAAACTGTACAGAAGGGGATTCTCCATTCCCCTCCTGAAATGCATTGACGAGTCCTCCATCCCCGACGTATTGCGGGAGATACACGAAGGTATCAACGCCCAGCACATGGGCGGTAAATCCTTGGCGAGGAAAGCCCTCCGAGCAGGATACTACTGGCCGACGATGCAACAGGACGCCAAGGAACACGTGAAAAAATGTGACAAGTGCCAGAAGCACGGGGATATGCACCTCGCTCCCCCACACGAGCTGAGCACATTGTCATCCCCATGGCCGTTCGCCTGGTGGGGCATGGACATCCTCGGACCCTTCGTGCAAGGGACCTATCAGAACAAGTTCCTAATCGTCGCCGTGGATTACTTCACAAAATGGATCGAGGCCGAGGCCCTCGCGAAAATCACCTCACATAACATCCTCTGTTTCTACAAAAGAAACGTGCTCGCCAGGTTCGGAATTCCCCAGGCACTGGTGACCGACAACGGCACCCAGTTCACCGACCACGGATTCCGAGACTTCGTCACCAAACTGGGGACTAAACATCACTTCACATCGGTCGAGCACCCTCAGACCAACGGGCAAGCCGAAGCCGCGAACAGAGTCATCCTCCGAGGGCTCAAATGTCGACTCGGCGAAGCCAAAAGGGGATGGGTGGAGGAGCTCCACAGCGTCCTGTGGGCATACCGCACCACACCCCACTCAACGACAGGTGAAACACCATTCCGACTAACATACGGAACCGAAGCCGTCATCCCGGTCGAAATCATGGAACCATCACGTCGAACGGAAGAGCCCCTCGACGAAGAGATGAATGACGAAGCACTAAGGGATGAACTCGACCTAGTCGAGGAAATCCGATCGGGGGCTGCCCTGCGCGAAGCAACCCTGAAACAAAGTGGCCCTACGCCACAACGACAAGGTCATCAAACGCGAGTTCGACATAGGCAGCCTGGTACTACGCAGAAACCAGAAAGACTCCCGCGAAGGGAAGTTGGCCGCGAACTGGGAAGGACCTTACCGCGTCCACGGCACCACGGGTACCGGGGCGTACTACCTCGAGCAGTTAGACGGAGAGCCATTACCAAGACCCTGGAATGCTGCTAAGTTGAAGCAGTACTACAGTTAGAAACTGTCAACACATAGGACCCTCGACCAGAGGCGACCACGCTCGGGCAACGAGGAAAAACGTCCAATTTCGTTTAAGGCTAAGGTACAGGCCCGACACACGACCAAAATGGCACGGCATCGCGCGGTAGACGTTGACGATCGATAGTGCCCGACGTGGACAGCTGTACCGAGCCCCACCGTCGTCGTACCCATAAGGCAGAACACCCAGCTCGCGATGGGCAGTTCACGCCAAGGGCGAATCGTCCCTACGGGCTCCACGCCCGACTGAGCAACCTCGCTCCAAAATGCCCGATATTCCATCAAGAATAACGGGACATCTACAAGGGTCAAAAGAAAATCTCTCCCCTCGAGCGCAGCACTTAAGCAACCCCGGCCAACCAAAATAGGGCCGAGATTGCACACAAATCGTGACGAGCATAGTCGCTCGCCAAATCAGAGCCACCTACGGGCACTCCTCGGGCCCGGGACTTGAGCTAAATTCATACAAGCATGTGAGTTCATACAAGGGCAGAAAATCCAAAATAAACAAGGTATAAACGCCCGAAGGCAACAAAGTAATATTAAACCGACCAAGAAGGCCGGCGATGTTCATACATGCAATAAACGGGCACGCAGGCCCAAAGAATACAAATTCAAATATCAAGGGCACGCAGGCCCGCTATCCAAAGAATACAAATCAAACTTCCACATTATCATCATTGTCGACGCCGGGAGAGTCGGGCGGGGGAATGATCGCGCCACCGACAACCCGATGGGTGTGCCCGATGCCCTCGGTGACCAGGCCGGGATTTAGCAATGAGAGCTGGTCGACTGCAGAATTGAACCCGTCTTCCAGGGCACCGACTGCGTCCTCCTCGAGGTTACGGATATGGGCAATAAGCTCAGCCCGACTCTTCAAAACCATTAGGTCCTCGGGCTCATCTTCGGCGGGTTGCTGAACAGCATTCAGTTCCTCAACCTGCTTGCCCAGGCGTTCGACTTCAGCAGCCAAACGATCCCTGTCGGTCCGGAGCAACTCCCCTTCCTCGGTCAACCGCCCCGACTTCTCCTTTTCCAAGGTCAGCATCTCCCTCTCGGCGTCAAGTATCGCGGTCTGCTCTTGGAACATCCCCTCGGAGCGTTCCAGAGCGACCTTCAACTTCCGTGAGCTCGCAGTCAAGGCCACCTTCTCCCGCTCGAGCTCTTCAACACGAGCAGCATCCCCTGCATCCTCAGACAATACCAGAGCCATTTCGGCCATTTTAACCAGCCCGTCCACGCTGGCGACCAGCCGCGACTTCCTCTCCTCCTTAGTCATCCTCTTTATAGCCTCGGCTTCATGAACGACCACGGTCGGAGGGAACCGCTCGAAAAAGCCCTCCTCCTCGAAGCAAGGGGGGAAGGCAAAGGATTGAACAGGACCGGTATCCTCCCCGACAGTCGAACCGCCTTCCACGCGGGTCCTCTTCCTCTGGGTCAAAATGGCGCTGGCGTCAATCTCCTCGACCTCTGGATCCGATGCTGCTCCCGAGCTCGACGTCGAATCCACACTCACCGGCTGAGGAACGTTCGTGCTTGGCGGTGGTCCCATTCTCGTCAATTGCGGGGCAGGCACGACCTTCTTGTTTCGCCTCTGGCCGGTTGACAATTTCAGGAGCCTCTCATGTCGGCTGGCCATCGTACCTGCACGAAGTAAAAGAAAAGTCAGTATCGAGCAAAACGCGTAAATAAATGACGAGTAAAGAATTTCAAACAAACAACCTAACAGGCGGGCTGCCTGCCTGTATGTTGAACATTCCACCAACGCCTTGGTGTCGATCGGGCGAGCCTCGAATGTCGGGTAACCGTCCTTGTCGAGGATATCATTCCCTTCCCGCGTAACCCATTGGGCGGGATGAAAACTGTCGACAAAGTTACAGAGAGCCTCATACGCCCGTTGATCCTCCGTGCACATGTCCCCGACTGCGGTATGGAAATAGCCGGTTCCATGCTGGAAGTGTCGGGACATCCAGTACACCGGGAACTTAGCCCGACGTCCTAATACGGGGCTCCCGTCATCGGTCAACATTGCTTCCCCGTCATCATCGCTGACCGGCCCTTCCTCCTCGAAGAGGGAATCTACAGCAGAGTCGGTAGTAGGGCGTACCACATACCACTTATCCTTGAACCCCCTCACAGAGTCCATGTACATCCTAAACAGTCTCCTCGACTGCTTCAGGGACACCCAGCTGTGCTTCCCTCCTCGGGACTGACGCTGTAGGTGGAAGACCCTAAAGAAGAGAGGGATGGTCGCCCCTATCCTTAAGTAGCGACACGTCAGCTCAAACGCCCGGATGAAGGCGAGAGAGTTTGGGTGTAGCTGGGACGGGGCCAGCTCCAAATGCGTAAAAACCCCGGTCTCAAAGTCTGTGAAAGGCAGCCGCAAACCCAAGTCTTTAAACGCGATCTCGTACATCGCAAAGCTGTAGTCCGGGTACATCGAACAAATTCTGGCGTTGGTCGACGGCAGCATGACCTCGAAATTCGGTTGAAAGTCGGGCTGGTCCTGCCCCTCTTCGATAGCGATGAACGGATATCGGTCATCCCGACTGTATATCGACGCCGTCCCCCGAGGCTCGGCGCCCACCCATTCCAGCGATGGGTCGGTCACGGTGTCTATAAGGTTGGCCGACTCGTCGGCACTCTGTTCTTCGCTGTCACGACGACCGGAGGAGCTCGGCTCATCCGCCATGGTTACCTGCAGAGCACGGGAAACCAATCAGATTGAGCATGAAGTCCTATGCTCGACATAATCATGTCGTCCATACACTACCACAAGTCCATTTTCACAAGTGGATGCCTCCCCGACTCTCCTGAATCCAGTGTTCTTCCACAAACCAACTGCGCGGCCACTCTTCAAGCATGTCGATCCGAGGTATGAACATGGCGAGCCGCATTATGAAGCCCACGACCACGACCATAAACATACCGGGCACCGGCATGGATCAGGCGCCCCGGATCATGAAGACCCCGGGCAGCTCTGAAGTTTTTCACCTAAAACTATGAATGTGTCGGCCACAAGTATGCGTTTTCCGGTCCTAGACATGAATCTGTCGGGCAAAACACGAGTTTACCGGGCTAATCCCACATTAACGGTCCTAAAACATCTACAATTTCCAAGAATCATGCATTCTAAAACAGGAAAATAAAGAAAATGGATCACTTACTTGGATCAAAGTTGGGATTTGGCTAAGAAATGAAGAATCTGAGACGGGAAGTCACGGTTGGAGAGAGTGTTGAGAGTTGCAACGGAGAGAGCAAGGAAAACGGAAAACGTATTATGGGGCCCAAGGGCCCTATTTATAGTGATGACGTGGAATACCAAACGTCACCTCGTTCGACCACGAACTCCTTCTCCTCGACGCGCTGCTCCCAACGCAATGATGGCCCTACCCCCCTAGGGTGGCGGCACAGCTCCCAAAAGATGCCTCACGTGCTCGACCAACGCGCCCGGTACGGATCCTCCACGCATCCACCACCGAGGACGCTCCCGAGCACGACACGAGGAGGCCCTCGAGGGCCCACGCCTCCATCCCGGGCACAAGACCTCAGCAACGGAACGACTTGGTTTCAAGTCATGACTCCTCGCAAAGGAATCACGACTTGGGGGGCTCCTGTTCTGGACTGGGCCCGACAGGCCCAAAAGCATTACTAAGGCCCAGTCCAAAGGGACTCACTAAGAACACACTGGGCAAAGGGGGTCACGTTCATGCCCGACACCCTGATGTCCACCTCGACATCTCGGTGTCTAGTCCCACGCGACGAAGTCATGCTCGACAGACTGCCGTCCAACTCCATATCCTGGCTTCCAGCTCGACACTCGCTGTCCAGCTCGAGGTCTTGGTGTCGAGCTCGGTACCGTGCTGTGCAGCTCGACATGGACTCGAGCTACCTTGCTAGGGCAGACTCAATCACCCTTGCCCCAACGATACTCCAGAAAGACCGCGTCTCCGTCCGCCCACATTTCATGCAGCATATCCAGGAAGGGGACCACGTGCTGGTCCCCACTACCCACGTAGAACCTGGCAGTTCCTCCATTGGGCCAAATCCGCCCGGCCCAATGAAGGAACCTTGGCCCAGCGCTGGGGGCTATAAATACCCTCTGCTTCCAGAGGGTCAGGTATTGATCATTCTAACCTCAACTCTATTATCTGCTAGTACTCCCACTGACTTAAGCATCGGAGTGCCTTGCAGGTACCCCCCCCCCCCCCCCCTCCTCGTTCAAAAAGCCTTCAGCTCGGAGCAGCCGTGACAGTCCAAACCTTCTGATCAGGTCAGATCATATAGTATGTAGTGTTAGTTTGTGTTAAAATGACATTGTTCATCCTATATATATATATATATATATATATATATATATATATATATATATATATATATATATATATATATATATATATATATATATATATATATATATATATATATATATATATATATATATATATATATATATATATATATATGAGTAGGGGTGGACAGAAAACTGTCACCCAATCCAACCTGAATAAAAAAACCGAAAAATGTGATTTGGGAGATTTAAAATGGGTCTTCGGTTTTAGCGGGTCCAACAAACGATTTAAGGTGGGTTAACACAGGCGAGTTCGGGTGATATTATTAAAACTGCAAGTACCCTAACCCGTCTGAGTAGAGAGACTAAACTATGTACTTTTGTATAATTTTTATACTGAGTGAAATGCATTGCTAAATATATCTCATTTCTTCTCTCTGTTTACTTGACATCAATCCTCCTGAATTTCTTCTAGTTGATCTTTCGATTAATTAGCACACTTGAATTCATCAAAGTACTACATAATATAACATAATATGATTTAGTTACCACTAATTAATTAAATGAAATATCTATTAAATATTAATATAAATTCTAACTTATAAATACATGCTCACGAACGTTTAATACTCGACTTAGTAAGCTCATGCAATCATGGTCTTCAGCTAGAGATAAAGACTGAGATAGATTCTCCTGAAATTAAAAAACATAAATATTATATATTAATAAACTTTTGATTTAATTAAAGAAATAATGTTATACTTACACATTGCTCAAAAACTTGTTAAACACCTTTCTTAACAACTACATTCTTACCCACACGAGCAGAGTCTTCCACAAAACATGTGTCGGAAGAGATATTTCTTCACTTTTCTCCTCTCCTAACTACAAATTAAGACAAATAATAAGACAATTTATAACACATGATAAACAATTATATTATAGAATTTATATATACTAACTATTCTTTGTTGTAAGAATGCATATCTCGTACGCCCTTTTTTATATGGATACGCGGGACTTGATGCTCATTGGCGATTTACGTTACTCACTTCCTGGAATTATGGGGTTCTTTGTTTGGTTTTAAAAGTTTCTCATTCTTCAGGTGAAATCAAGTTTGCATGCGTATTTGGAAGTTTTGCTTCAATAAAATTTCTTTCGACATCCTTAAGATACTTGTTTGTTAAAACTGTTTGAAATCCTATGTGTCTTTTTCCGGCCAATTGAAGACAATATATTTTTCGTTCATCATCAATGTTAAAAGACCTCTACAAAAAAAAATATATATAGTGTGTTAGTATAAGTAATTTAAAGACATAATCAACAATAAACACAAATAACATCACATATGATACTTGTATCTCACTCCATATTTTGTCTTTAGCGGGTTTCAACTCTCGACTTCTCCAATTATCACAAGTGATTAGAATTTCCCTCCTTACAAGAGAACCAATGTAACTTACCAACGTTGCACTGTTAGGCTCAATTAGCTGGTTTTCTGAATTCCAATGTATGTCATATTTTATTCTTTTATCTCTTGCAAGAATGATTTCCTTCATAATAGTTAGTCCTCATGTAATTTCATTTTGCACTTCATGAACTGTTTCAGCTCTATCATTATTATAAGCATCATGTGAGATTTCCTCGTTACTAGCCATTTGACCTATAATAAAGAAAAACATAAACACAATATAAAATTTCATAATCCATTGAATATATAAAATGACAAATATATAATTTTATTAAATGACAAAATATATAATTTTATTGAATGACAAAATATATAATTTTATTGAATGACATAATATATAACACTTTACTAGTACCTTTTTTAGTAACATCTCTTTCTTTTTTTGGTTGGAACATGAATTACTTGTCTCTTAACAACGCGGATGGATGGATTGATCCAAATTCCCTCATTATGATCATTTGTAATATATGACTCATCCGCTATAATATTCTCATCTTGATCATTTCTAATATATGATTCATTCCTTCTAATATATGACTCATTCACAATATCAATATCACCTTGATTTACACTGTTATTATCAATCAATTTGTTAGATAAAAGCACTATAGACCATGTCATACTTCTCGGATCAGTGACATAGAACACCTATTTAGATTGAGAGGCTAGAATAAAAGGCTCATTTTTGTACCCCCATCCTATTAAGATCTACTTGTAAAAATTCTGACTTATTCATTCGTATGTCACTATTATGTACCCACTTGCAACCAAATATAGGAATTTGAAACTTCTCATAATCAAATACTCAAATGTGCTTGATAATCCTAAAATATGATAGATTTGCATATTTGGGGTTTAAATCCTTCATACTTGAAATGTGCATTGCTTCAGCTACCACGGTGATACCCCTATTTTGCATAGTACTTTTATCATCTTGTTCTTTGGTATAAAATATGTATCCATTAATTGTGTATCCACTATAAGAAAACACATTCAAAATAGGATCATATGTTAAGCATCTCAAACTTTCTGTTATTGAAGTGAAATCTAAATAAAACTTTGAATGAATATGATCCTTAAACCATGGTATAAAACTTTGATTGTGCTCTCGTACTATCCAATTTTCATTTATATTCTAATTTAAACTTCGAAGTACATCCTTGTGCATTTCTACATACGATTCAACCTCGTTGTCATTGTGTAGAACATACAAATGCACTTGATCTCGTTCAACCCTTGACACTGTCACGATTCTATTTCCAATTAACCTTTTTCCTTCTTTTTTTCTAAAATATGAGATTTGGGGAGTCCAATGGATTGAACATTGGATAAATTCAGTACAAAACTTAATCGCTTCTTCAACAATGTATCGTTCAATAATACAACCCTTTGTACGACTTCGATTTTTCACATACCCTTTTAATATTTTCATATAACATTCAGCAAGGTACATCCATCTCATATAAGTCGGTCCACACCTTTGTGTCTCTTTCACAAGATGAACAACTAGATGTACCATTATGTCAAAAAATGAGGGAGTAAAATACATTTCAAGCTCATAGAAATTAATAACTATTTATTTTTGCAATATTGGTAAGATCTTAGGATCGATCACCTTAATACAAATTGACCAGAAGAAAAAACACAATTTGATTATGGCGCTTCTTACTTTTTCTGGAAAAATAGAATGTATACTTATTGGTAGAAAATGTTCCATTATAACATGACAATCATGTGTCTTTAAACTCTTTAACTTGAGGTATTTCATAGACACAATTCTTCTAATATCTGAAGAGTATCCTTCTAGAACTTTAATTCACTTAGAAACTTACACAATATTTTGTCTCCTTTCTAGATAGAGTATAAGAAACAGGTGGTAGATATGTTCATATTCCTTTCTTTAAGGGTCCTAATTCACTTCTTATTCCCATCATTATCAAGTCCTCTCTTGCTTTAAGGTCATCCTTAGACTTCCCTTTTATATTGAGTAACATACCAATAACACTTTCAAATACATTTTTTTCAATATGCATAACATCAAGAAAATGTCTTACATACAAAGACTTCCAATATGGAAATTAAAAAAAAAATAGACTTCTTCTTCCACCCACCTTTGACAATCGTATGTGCAAAAGGCTTTCCAAACTGAGTACTCACATCTTTCACCTTTTCAAAAATTTGTTCACCTGTCAATATAAGTGGAGCTCTACGATGTTCTGGATTATCATTGAATGCTTTTCTCCACCCACGATATTGATAATTATAATTTAAAAATCTACAATGATCTAGAAAGACATGCTTATGACAATTTTCCAATCGTGTCGTATCTGTTTTATCTTTAGAAGTAGGACACACACGTTGACCTTTAATGTTATACCCTGATAGATTTTCGTATGCTAGAAAATCATTAACTGTGTCAAACAATATCGCCCTTAAATTGAAACTTTCTTTCCTATATCCATCATAAACCTCGATACCTTTCTCTCACAAAATATTTAAATCTTTGATCAAAGGTGCCAAGTATACGTATATGTCATTCCCTAATTGTTTAGGCCCAGAAATGAACATAGATAAGATCATGTACTTACACTTCATACATAGACATAGAGGTAGGTTATAAATCATAATAATCATAGGCCATGCGGTATGTGAGATACTTTGAAGACCATGTGGGTTCATTCTATCAGTAGATAATGCCAAGTGAAGGTTTCTTGCTTCTTCTCCAAAATCAGGATAATCATTATCAATTTTCATCCACTGTGGTGAATCTGCCGGATATTAAAACTTCCATCAATAATTCTTTAATTTGCATGCCAAGTCAAGTGTTTTGCATCAGTTTCACTATGAAACATGTGTCTAAGTCTCATAATTATAGGAAAATACCATAACACTTTTGCTGGAGACAGTTTTTTATTATATCGAGAGACGCCGTATTTAGGGCACTCATTTAATGATGCATATTCATTTCGAAACAAAATGCAATTGTTTGGATAAGCATTTATCTTATCATAGCTTATACCAATAAAACATAACATTTTTTGGTCTCATAGGTTCGATTAGGAAGAACATTATCCTCCAGAAGCATATCTTTCATAAGGGCTAACAACTATGTGAAACTTTTATCTGACCATCCATTGCCCGCCTTTAAGTTGTACAACTTTAATACCATAAACAATCTTGTGAATTTAGTGCAACCTTTATACAATTGTTTCTTTGAGTTGCTTACCAACCTCTCAAACATTTTGGGACAATCCTGAAGATCTTCTAAGTGCTTATGTAATCTCTTCGACTCGATCATAATTGTATGTATCTGTTCAATTGTAATCTGAAGCATAGGTCGTACTATCCCTCGGTTCAACATTCTTGTTACTTATCTCACTATGTAATATCCAACACGTATAACTTTGATCAATTTTATGCCTTAGTAAATACGATTTCAACCCAACTGGATCATCTCGACTCCCATAACAGCAACCTAAGCAAGGACATTTCATTCGATTGGGATCTTTAGCGTGTTCAACAGCAAACTTAACAAATTCTGATACCCTATTCTCGTACTCTTTTGATAATCGATTGGAAGACATCCATTTTTATCCATGGTTTTGCTACTAATTAAGCTAAACAAAAACACTAATTATTCATGCAATTATAGCAAAAGAACAACTAATTACCTATAGAGAAGTCAACAACTTCTGGAACCATACATTGTAAGATTCTTGGAAATGATTTGAACTTAACTCTTAACAAGTAACCCCTAGCCAAACTGTTGGAAGGATTTTATCCTATAAAGAGATAATTTGACAAATAACAATAATCAAATTGTTGAAGGATCGTATCAGTTCACCAAAAAAATTGTCTTCCCACCAAATAACTATAATTTATAGTTAGCTATCAAAATATAACATAATTTTTGAAAAGAAATAATTATAATAATATCATAATAATTATAATTTTCATACCTAGCTTAAAAATTCTAATAACCGTTGAACGAGAATCTTAACAGTTTTAGTAACCACGTTCCAATGTTCAATTTAAACACTTTGCATGCAAAACAATAAAAAGCACAAAACAACCTTTCATACACAAATAACCACAAACATATCATTCCAATTATGAATCAATTTTCTAAAACCAAAAAACCATCACTATTTCCACCAATGTCTTACAAAATCAACTCAAACATTAATCCAACAAAACCAATATATCATGGTTCAATAATCCAACTAATTATTTTAAGTCAATCATTTCATCAAACACGTAGAGCACAACAACAACTAGATACATTTGTGATACAGTGGGAGAACTGACTTGAGGTTTTGCATTTTATCGCAAATGTCGCGGTTAGCAAGAGTCACCACCGACTTTTATTTTATCCAAAAGGAAGGTGTTGTACCCCAAAATTTTCCCTCCCATTTCCTCAACATTTTCTCATCGCAAGACCCTTGGAGCTCAAGATCCAGTTAGGGTTTCCTCTGCTCAAGACTTCTCCTTGCACTGTGGACCCAAATTAGGGTTTGTGTTTGAACAAAGATATTTTGACCTAAAATGCCTAAGATGACTTTCATGCTTCATGTTGGACTCCCAAGTTTATCCATACCAAGTTTCAAGTCTTGATTCCAAATTTTGCGCAGTCAATTGGACAGTTGACCTAGAAATCAACTGTATTGGGGAAAAAGTCAACTGTGGCCAATTGACAGTCAAATCTCATGAAAATTGACCCACATCAACATTATTAACTCACATGGACCATTTGATCAAGTTTGGATCACAATTCCATAAGAAATTTGATCAGATCACCAAAAGGGCAAAATGGTCATTTTTAGGGTTTTGACTACACAAAGGCAATTTTTGACTGTTTGACCTAACCAATGGCAAATCAAGCTCACATATGGACTCAAGGACCCCATGGAATTGTCTTGACATGCTCAACAAGTTCAAAAGATCCCAAATGCACAAGATTGACAGTTGAATTTCCCAGTCAATTGATCAATTTTGACTGTATACTGAAAAGTCAAACTTTGACCTTTTGGTCAAAATCAAGTGTCAAGATTCATTTTTCATCAAAACATGCCAAATCATGAAACTTTTTCATCAAGAAATCAAGAATTGCAAATTAGGGTTTGAAATGAAGATTTTTCATAACTTAGAATTTTTCTAAGTTATGAAAAACCCTAATTTTTTCCTAACTTTGCCCCACTTTCTCACCAAGATTCATTTGGATTCAAGCAAAAGTCAAAACATTAAAGTTGTAGCCTATTGCAAAATCTACAACTTTGATTCACAAAGTTTTCCCAAAAGAAGCTTGTAGCTCAAGTTACAAGTTTTGGAACAAGGGTACCAAACCATTCTTAACTTAGAGAAAATTTGACCTATTTTAGGCAAGGTTTTTACCTAACTTCAAGACCATTTTTCACATACTTCCACTTGGAATTTCAATTTGAATTTCAAAGATGGATTGTAGTACATATTCCAAGCTTTCCAAAATGTCCAAGAACTCATCAAACAACCTCATGGTTAGGGAGAATCGAATTTGGCAATATGGGAAAAACTCACTTTTGATTTGGCCAAGTTACATGTTCATACATTTGTGCCATTTTGAATTCAGCATGCTTTCCTTGATTACAGGTTTTTATCTCAATTACACTCCTTAATTTAATGCCAATCCTTTGTTCCAAGACCATATTCTATGTGTTCAAGCATTGCATAAAGGTTTAGTCCCAAATTAGAAAAAGCATTATATCCATTTTTGCAAAAGTGAACTTTATGTCAATATGCAAATCCAAGCAAGTACATTTGAAATCTTTTTGGCACAAATTTATGAGTTAATTACACTGATCAAGACTGAGTTATGCAGCACATTAGGGGGGCATGTACAAGCTAGAAACTCAACTTGGCCATTGGTTGCTTAAAGTAGAAGAAACTTGCCATAACTTAACACAACTTTCATATCAGCTAACACATGCTTAAGCAAACTTGTAAAACACATTCTAAACATCCATTCTGAGCTAGAACACGAGCCAACCCTCTCCAACACCTTCCCATTCCCAGAATCACCATTGAACTGCCCAAAACAGGGCATCCCTGTAGTTTGAGTTCCATAGCTCAAACCTTCCATGAATTCTTGCTAAAAACACTTCAAACACATCCCATAACATCCCTTGAAGCTATTCCAAACCTCAAACACGACCTGTAACACTCCCAGGAAACATCACCATTTTCATTTTCTTGTTTTGCAGCTGAAGTTCCATAGCACGATTCAAAAGGTTTCAAGACAAAGTAAAGCTTGGAATAGCATCCCTGGACATCAAGGAAGCTGTACCAATCATCACCTTGCATTGAAGACACCTCCATCACCAGATACAACTTCAACTGAACAGGTAAGTTCATGAACTCGTATCTCTCTATCCAGGCATTGTTAGCTTTAGGTTTGTGAAGAAAACATGTCACATTCATAGCCCTGAACATGCCCATGTAATTAGATTTCATTTATATTATGTATGCTTAGAGAATTTTAAGTCTGAACATTGAATAAAAACTAGGTCAGGAATTGGGGGAGAAGAAATTCTCTCTCATTTCTGAGAGTTAGATTGACTTCTTTATATGTCTAGAATCGTGGCTTCAAGCTCTACAGGTTTCATGTTGGAAGATTTGGCAAAAGATCAAAGAATCAGGAGTTAGGGATTTGAGAAGAAAGGCGCGTGTTTTTGAATATGTTTGTCTGAAGGTTGAAGACAACAACCTTTGGGCTGGGCCTGATTTGTCATTTCTGTTTACACCTCATTTTCACACACACACCCCCTAGGCCCATTTTGTTTATTTTCATGATTTTTTTACTTTTCTTTTTTTATTCTGACTTATTTATTTTTTCTTATAATATTAAAAATATAAAAAAAATATTTTTTACACCATTTTCATATTTATTAGGTATTTATTTGTTTAGGTTAATATTTGTACATAAATAAATATGTAAACATACTTTTATTTAAAAAATGTTAAAATAGTGCAAACACATTTATTTTCCATTTTTATTTTATTTTGTCTTCTGAAAATATTTTATATAAAATATACTTTTTTTCATAAATATTAAATATTATTATTTTGTACATATAATATATATATTTAATAAATAAAACAAATACATACATATTTATTAGCATATTTAGAAAAAAATACAAAATATATACATTTTTATTTTTATTAATATTTAACATTAAAAAAATACCTTTTGACAAATATACTTCATTTTTATTTTATTTTTGTATATAAAAAATAAATATTGTACATATTAAATAATTAATATCTTTTATTTAATAAATTAGGGTTTTGCCCTAAAATACATAAAAAAATCCAAAAATTAACACTTTTTATTTTTTATTTGACACATAAAAATACCTTTTTTTTCATACACATAAAAAACATTTTTTGCATCTTGCATATTTATTTTATTTCTATTTAATTTGTGCAATTAAATATCTTGTAAATAATTCAATTTTTGATGTAATAGTTTAGGTTTAAATTCCTTGTCAAAATACCCCCCATTTGGACATTTGTACCCCCCTTCCCATATATTGTGTTGTAATAGTTTAGGACTTTATTTTTCGCACTTTATTGCTTTCTAATTATACCATGTTAGAATTAGGGTTTGTATGCGAATAAAAAACAACAAAAATAGTTTGACCTAATTTCAAAGATAAACAAGCATGAAAATGGACAACACTAATCACACTTGCACCCCTAGGGTATTCCACTTGTTGCCTTCAATAAATGGGCCATATTGCATGTTAGGTCTCTTTGGGCAAAACAAAACAATCAAATGATCATAGTCCCTCGATGACGCTTTCGAAAGTTGCCTAAAAAATGATCAAGTCCCTTAAAGGAAAAATTGCCCAAAGATACTTGGCACCATTGCAATTATGGTCTAAAACGATGACCCGCGCCCGTCCCGTTCACATCCTAACACAAGATTGTCCACCAAATGCAATGGTGGAACAAAATTGTTAAAAGGGTTAAAACATAGCAATAATCTTTGAGAAATTTAGGAGTAGACAACCTCTTAGTTACTTGAATCAAACTTGCAAAGCAAAACACTTGCCTATTTTCTAAACCACACATCACTACACTTTCAAAAACAAATGAAAACCTTTTCAAAAGACATACACCTTTGTATACATCCCAACATGGATCATTACAAAGGTTGCCACCACATTGGCCTCTTTTCAAAAACATTTTCAAACCCACACACACAAAGCACCATTTCAAACAATTGAAAATTAAGGCAAGTTGATCTAAGCAAGTAACTAAGAGCCCATGGATAACCATGGATAGAAAGGGTGCTAATACCTTCCCTTTCTATAATCTACTCCCCGAACCCAAGAAAACATCTCAAAGGTTTTTTGCTGTGCTTTTTAACCTTTCCTTAGGATAAAATAAAAAGTCGGTGGCGACTCTTGCTCAACCTAAACATTTGCGAAAACAAACGCAAAACCATAGTCAGTTCTCCCACCGTATCACAGAAGGGTAAAAAAGCTCAGGAATGACCTTTGAGATGTTTTCTTGAGTTCGGGGGTAGATTATGAAAAGGGAAGGTACTAGCACCCTTTTCATCCATGGTTTTCCATGGGCTCTTAGTTACTTGTTTAGATCACTTGCTTTGCTTTGTTTGAAATGGTGTTTGGTGTGATTTTGAAAGTATTTTGTAAAAGAGGCCATTTGTTTAGGCAATCTTTGTAATGATTCTCGTTCGTAAGAATGTATACAAAGATGTTTATCTTTTGAAAATGTTTTCAATGTTTTGTAAGATGTTTTGAAATGTGTGTGTGTTTGTTTTTGAAAATAGCAAGGATTGTCTTGAAATGGAGCAAGTAACTTAGAAGCTATCTACCTACTCAAATGTCTTTCTTGTGCATTTTTATTCCTTTGACATTGTTGGCTTACCATTGATTTGGTAAGCAAACCTATCTTTGGATGTAAACGGGACGGGCGTGGGTCATCGTGTAACCATGATAGCAATGTTGTCAAGTACCTTAGCATTTTTTAGGGACCAAGATCATTTTGTTTAGGCAACTTTTGAATAACGTCATCGAGGGACTATGATCTTATATTTGTTTTGTTTTGCCAAGATACTTCGCATACGTAACATGGCTACTTTATTTTAGGCAACCAAGTGGGAGAAACCCTAAGGGTACTTGTGTGCAAAGTGTATCGTTTTCATGCTTTTGTCTTGTATTTAGGGTTTTCTATTTTGCTTTGTTTTTGTTCTTGTCATGCAAACCCTAATTTACTAATCATGGTATAAAAGCGATAAATTGCGTAAAATAAATTAAGCTATTACAACAATTTTTATGGGAGGTAGGAATACAAGTTTGAATGGGGATTTGCACAAATATAAAACTAAATATATTATTACAACCAAATCGAATATTACGCAAATTAAATAAATATAAGATAAATATTTAAAATGCAATGCAATGTGTTCATGTTAAAAAAAGTTTTATGTCTTATTTTTGTGTAAGAAAATATATTTAATTTAAACCTAGAAATAAGGAAAAATAATTAATTCTTTTTTGAAAGGGATGAAACCCTAATTTTCAATTAAAAGAAAATAATGTTCTATATTATTATTTTGTACATTTTTTGTATAAGAAAATAATAAATAATATTATATGTAAATATTAAAAATTAAATATGTGTAGAAAATAAGTATTTATGAATATAAAATATATAATAAAATATTAAGTATTTTTAATTATATTTATAAGTTATTTAAGAAAATAAATTCTATTTATCAAAATAAACTATTTTTCATGTGAGAAAATAATAAAAATAAAATAAAATAAAAGTGTGAAAATAAATAAATCATTTTTTGGTATTTTTTATCATTAAGAAAAATAAATGAAAGTATAAAATATGAAAATATAAATAAAAAATATAAAATAGTTAAGTCAGGGGGGTGTAGTAGCAAGTCAGGGGGTGCAATAGCAAAAACAAAAAGGCCAAGGCAACAAAAAGCCCAGAACTTCATCCCTGTCCTTTGGCCAGCTTCATGCACGCGCTTCCACGTTCAAACTGTATCTTGCTTATGCTTGCATAAAAACAAAAACTCATAACATGAAACATGTGGCCTTTGAGCTCACGATTCCAACCATATAAATTATGTAACCTAACTCTTAAAGATCAAAGAGAATTTTTGAATCCCTAATTCGTGACCCAACTTTTTCAGAGTTTTCAATCTTCAAATTCTCTTAGCACAAGTAATATAAATGAAAAGTAATGATATGTACAACTTCGTTATGATAAGGACTACATTTTTCCTTCACAAATCGTGGCTTGAGGTTGCCTATTCAGAGAGATAGAGTTTGAAAAAATACCTCCTTCAGTTGGAATCGAGTAGGGCAATGTAGGGACTTTAATGGAGGCTTGGTGGTTGTTTAAGCTTCCTTGAACTTCCCTGAAACTATTCCAATGCTTATCTTGCTTTGAGGATGGCTGGAACTCTCTGACCAAGTCCAACTGCAAGCTTCCAAATTGAAAATGGCAGATGCTGAAACAAGGGGTTACAGAACCAGGGTGATGGCTTGGATTGATTAGTTATCAAGTGTATGAGATGCTTGAAGTGATTAAACACAAAACGCACGAGCCAAATGAGAGTTGGTTGTGCTTTTGCAGAAGACTGTGAGCTTGGGCAGCTTTGTGGTGTTTTTGAGTTTCAGAGTGTTTTAGGTGCAAGCAAAACGTGCTATGCCTTGTACAAAGTTTGCAAAATATGTATAGAAGTGGTCTAAAGTCAGCTCTTACTAGCTGTGCAAGCTCTAGCCCTTTTTGCAACTTTTCTTGCATTTGAAGCAAAGTTGACATGACCAATCCCACATGCTTGTACTAGCTGGATTGAGGGATGAAATGTGCTTGTACCATTTGCTTGAGAGCTGTGTAGATTTCTTGTATCAAAGGGACAGGTTCAATGCTCAAGATTGACAAAGTTGCAAAAGTTCATCTTTATGAAAATGGCATTGTAACCTTTTTGCCCAAAATGGAAATACATCTTGTGTAAAGCTTCAAAAGCAAAGATAAAGGCTTTAGCTTCTGAGTATGAATTTAATTAAGGAGTGTATAGAAAGATTAGGACCTGTAAAGCAAGATTTAACCAGCATAAGTTGGATTTGCAACTTGATTCTATGTAAAAATGGCTTGAACAAAAAGTGAGAAAATGCCAACTTCCCTTCTTCGATTCTCCCTACTCAAAAATGATCTTGGAGAGTTCTTGGACATTTTGGAAAGCTTGAAATGTTCTATATAATCCATCTTTGAAATGCATTTTGAGATACCTCTTGGAACTAGGTGAAAAATTTCCATGAAGTTGGGTCCAAAACCTGCCTAAATTAGGGCAAAATTTCACTAAGTTATTTAGTTCATGGCCCTATGTTCATAAATTCATAACTTGATATCCAAGCATCTTTAGGGAAAAGTTTATGAAGAAAAGTTGTAGATTTCATGGAGGACTACAACTTTCATGTTGGGAACTTTTCTTGAATAAAAATGCATCATGGTGAAAAAGTGGTGAAAAGTTGAGAAAAAATAAGAAAATTTTTATACTTGGAAAAATTCTAAGTTATGAAAATTTTCAAATTCAAAACCCTAATTTTCAAATTTGGTTTTCTTGGTGAAAAAGTTTCACATTTTGACATATCTTGATGAATTATGACCCTTGGCACTTGATTTTGACCAAAAAGTCAAAGTTTGACTTTTCAGTGTGCAGTTGACTTTTGATCAGTTGACTGCAAATTTCATTTGTCAATCCAATGAACTTGAGATCTTTTGAAGCATGTAATTAGGTCAAGATGATGCCATTGAACCCTTGAAATCATGTTTGAACTCAATTGGTCATTGGCTAAGTGAAAAATCATAAATTTCCCTTTCTCAGTCAAAACCCTAATTTTGACCATTTTGCCCTTTTGATGATTTGATCAAATTTCTTGAGGAGTTGTGATCCAAACTTGATCAAATGGTACATATGAGTCTAAAATGTTGATGTGGATAAAAAATTATGAAGTTTGACTGTAAATTGGCCATGGTTGACTTTTCCCCAATACAGCTGATTTTTAGGTCAATTGTCCAATTGACTGATCAAAAATGTGGTTCAAGGCTTGAAACTTAACATGAACAACCTTAGAGGTCCAAGATGATATATGAAAGTCACATGAATCATTGGTGGTCCAAAAATACTTGTGCAAACTCAAACCCTAATTTTGGGTTATCAGTGCAAGATGAGATGTCTTGACCTGACCAAACCCTAATCTTGTCTTGAGTCAAAGAAGTCTTGTGAGAAAAATCTTGATAAATGAGAGGGCAAATTTTTGGGGTATAACACATTTACATAAACATATTCTCTCATAAACAACAATAAGATTTTTAAACAATGCAGAAACTTTCGAAACTGAATGGACGAAAATTGGGGGAAGAACTTACAGATGCATTAACGAGGAATGAATTGCAGCGATAAGAGTGTTGAATAGGAGATGGGAGATTGAATGATATTAAAGGGAATGAGAAGGTTTTAGGAAGAGAATTCGGGATAAATGGGAGGTACAACACGGCTGGACGGAGGGGTAGCGACTGACCGAAGGGGCAATGACAGAGAAGAAATTCGTATGGGACTGTTATCAGCATTATCATATGGGAGAAGAAGAAAACAGACAATAACAAGGCAGTGTTTAACCTAGAATGTATATTTTAATTTCAATTTATTTAACTTTAGGCAACTCTTTTAGAAAGCGTTGCCTAAAGTGTGGCTTTAGCAGTGCTTTCTGTCTATGGCAGCGCTTTCTATTATTGGGCTTATGGCAGCACTTTCTATTGTTGGGCATATGGAAGCGCTTTTCTAAAGCGCTTTTTAATGTTAGGCCTATGCCAGCGCTTCGCTAGAGGGCTTTCTAATCTTGGGCCTATGGAACCAATTTTTTAAATCGCTCTCTAATATATGCATATGATAGCGCTTTCTATTGTGAACCTAAGGCAGTGCTTTTTCTCAACTTTAGGCAACAATTTTTATAAAGCGTTGTTTAATGTATATTATTTTAAATTTTAAATTTTTATCGGGACATATAGCAGCGCTTTGGTAAAAAAGCGATGTCTATGGTCTGCTGCCTAAAAGCATTTTTGGCCTAGTGATGGTAAGGAAGGTAAAGTTACTTTGGATGATATTAAGACAGTTGCGAGATCTAAAGAGATTTTAAAGATGAAAGATTAGAAGATTAACGATAGTGGTGAAGGTTTGAGTGTCTCCAGAGAAGGAAGTGAACATAGAGGGATATCTAAATCAAAGAGGTTTGAAAAGTCAAGGTTAAAATGCTTTATTAATCAGAAACTCAGTCACTTCAAGTGGGATTGTCTCGATAGAGGGACGATGAAGATTCTATCCAGATTGATGTTGCCTTCAATGAGGATAGCTCTGAGAGTGTTGGTGCATTAGCGGTGTCGAGTTTGGAGACTCAAGAGGATTAGGTCGTGGAGTTAAGTTTCTCTTATCACACATTGTCATACCCTAATTTGTACCCATAATATTCCATCTAATCTTCATCTTTACACTGCATCAAGATCACAAACTTAGTTGTCTTCTAATTCCCTCATCTTTAGGCTTGTCTATGTGGAGATCATCAAACGCCTCTTTGTGTATCTTTTAACTTTCTGTTTATATGACTTTATGCTTCACTAACTATAAAAAAATACTAAGATATGCTTTATTCTTTTTGTTTCTTTTGCAAGTTAAGGTTATGAATCAAGAAGGTCAAGTGATGTTCCTCAACTAGGGTTTTGAGTTGTTCAAGTCAAAGGTAGTCAACCATTGATTCTCAAGGGCCTATTCATTAAAGTATGACCTGTAATCTTAGGTCACACTCTCTTCAAGCATCATTCAACATCGTTTGATTAAGGATAGCTCAAAGTTTAGTTACTTGTTTCTCAATATATCTTAAAGGTTCATGTGTTTATTTGCATGTCTTAATCATCAAGTTTCCTCGAGCCTTGGCCAATTCTAATCAAAGTTTAATCAAGAATCCACCATGTGGAGTTCACATGATCATAAACATGCCTTTAAATTCAAGAAAAAGGTCAAGGTCGCAAGTTTACTCAAAGTGGTTTGACCAAAAAGTCAACTTTCCAAGTCAAAGTTCAAAATATCATAACTCACTCATTTTTCAACATTTTTAATGGTTCTTTAGGAAAATGACTCTTCTTGACATTCCCTACAATTTCTCTTTACAAGACAAGAGCTAATTATGCTTGGAAGGTTATGAAAATAATGGAGACATTATAGGTCATTTTGGACTTAGAATATTTTTTACCTCTAATTATAGGTCATGGTGCCAACTTTACAAGGACATATTTTTCAACTCACATGTCCAAATACAACTTTTATTTTTGCATTGTACTCTATGTTATAATGTGATCATTTGGCAAAAAGAATGAGAGACAATGGTCAAGTCTACACAATTTCACACTGGTTTGAAGTTAGCCACCTGAAACTGCATTTTGCTCATAAAACCGAAAATATAAGTGACTCAATTTTCCAATTCAAGCCCAAATGTTCATGTGATTGGTACCTGGTGATGTTAATTGATAAGTAGTGATCAAAATCGACCCTAAATCATAAGGAATGTGCTATGTTTTGATGCATTTCATTCAAGATTGGTCATGCTTTGCTCACATTTGATTCACACAAATTGCAACAAACTTTCACACGTATCAGACTCATTCACCTCATCTATAAATAAAGCAACCCTTTGCACTCAATTCCAAGCTTTGAAAGCCTCCATAACCTCTTCTCTAACTTATACTTTTCACGGAAATTTTCAGAGTCATATGGTTTACTTTCCCCACTTTACGATTTTAAACCATTCAAACCAAGCTTAGGAACATGGAGACTATGAACGACACTTGATCCCTCGCATCGATCCCTGTGGATATGATAAAACCCAGAATACTTCCAAACTAACTTTTGCTTTTTGCTGCTATATTACAGTTCGAACAACAGGTGAAGGAGAAAGTGGTAAGGGAGTAGACTGGCCGCTTCATACATATTGTGACATATTGAAAATACAACAATCAATTAGGTTGAATATTCTCAAAATAGATTAAAAAGTATATGGAAAACAGAATGAGAGATATATGTAAAAATTGAGATTCAATTAACAACATGAGAACGTTGTAGCATACTGAGATACAAGCTTCATTTCAAAAGAGCATCATTATAAGGACACAAATTCAGTGGAAATGTGTTGTGGTCCTAGTTGGTTAGAAACATTTCTATAAACATATTGTTTTTAATGGCGAGTGAAAAAGTTCAAATGGATGGATATGGTATAAATAAATCCAAATGTTGTTACTTAATGAGGACAACAAATAGATTTGTCGTGTGCATTGTCTAATTGCTAAAACATTACTCCATAACAAAGTCAAGCCAATTTGTTTAGACAAAACTCGCAGTCAATGGAAGAGGTTGCAATTTGATAATGGCAATCAAGACTTACATTAATATCATCCAGATATATTTATTCTCTTAGAATGAGAAGTTATCCAAGTGCTCATATATGTTATTGTAACTATTTTATGGTATACATAAATTAGTTTTTTTATTCTGTTATGTTACTATTATATTTTAGATTGTACAATGCCAATGGTTATTTACTTGTTGGAGTTGTAAAATTCGAAATATAGTAGTGACAGAAAAAATTGTTTATTTGTTCAAAGATCGTAGCACATGCTTATGCATTATAGGCCAAATTTAAAGTTTTTATAGTATAAATGTATATATGAAAGAATAATTTCCTCATTTTTCTTTCTCATAAACAACTTCAATATGTCCACCTCCAAATAAAACTAAGATAAAAGGTACACAAAAGAAGGGTTGTTCTAGTGAGAATGATTGTTCTACTATGTGTTCAACATATTTACTTGAGCATATCAACTATTTGTATCTAGATACATGTGATTCATTATTGAAGCCAACGTGCCTAAGTTGAATGAATGCATATCGTGCTATTTCTTCTCTAGTGTGACGCAACTTCTTAAACCAATACGAATTTCTCTATTTATGCCTTAAAAATTTAAAAATGTCATTGATGTTGAAGAAGATAGTCATTGTAGATTATGTGTAGACATTACAACAAAGCTCATACATGTGGGTACCTGTTCGAACTCGCACCATGTTTGACGAGGAAAGTATGCTTGGACTGAGTTCAGGTATGTGTTTAAGTATTCTCTAATTTAAAAAGATTAGGAAGGGGGTAATGAGGATAGAAGTACCCACCCAAAACTCGTCTCTATTTTATGGTAGTTTCAAACGGGAAATATTATTGATTATGTGGTTGTTTTAATGGTCATTTAGAATATCGGTTTGTACTTTATTATTTAGTTTTGATAATTTGGATTATTTGAAAAAATAGTTGTATGGTTAACACGTTACTATTTTAGTTTGTACTTAATTATTTGAAATATATGAAAAAAATTAGGATTGTTTTACTGTATTATTTGTAATTTATGTTCATGTTTGTTAGGGTTAGGTACATGTTATAGGTTCATAGAAGGTGATGTGTTTTGAAAAATGGACTATTTATATTTAAAAAATTGATTCCACTACGGGAATTAGGGCGGGGTAGGGATACCTGAATCTATTTAAGATGGGGAATAAGGATTTATCAATGTCGGATTTAGGATGAGGAAGGTAAAAATTATCTCGTATATGCCTCGTTGGCATGCCTAATTTTGTGTTATGTTATGTGCTACTTGGTCGATCTAATGAATCGCAATCATCACTCATATTGATCTTATAAGAGATTTAAATGGTAATCGATCAGATTATCTCTAGTTTGTTAGGTCGAAGAGATGATTCAATAAGGGAAAGCATGCTCTGACCCCTATAGGAGTTGAACCAACACTTAAGGATAAATGAATGATTGTGCCAAATATGGAGTTTCTTATTGCACATATATAAAAGTGTTTTGGTTCTGTTGATCATATATGGTTTTTCATACACATATTTTCTATACGAGGCATTCCAAAAGAAATGGAGTGATTCATTTGCCTTGGATATATGTAAAGTTATTGCTCTATGCTGGACAAAGGCCCAATAAAGCAAGGCCTAATTTTCTTGCCCACTCCGCCAAGCCCAAGATATAAATATCTTCTCAAAGAGTTTTCAGGTACACAATCTCTAATCTTCACTTTCACTATAATTATCTTGAACCCTAAATGACATGGGTGGTGGAGTGCTAACCATGCAGACACCCCTTTGGTCCTCTGCACCAGAGATTAAAGACACCATTTCAAGATAAAAACCTCTAATTCCAAAAGCACCATGATCACAACCTTTGGATCGAGACGTTCATCCCTTAAATTACTTATGAAGCTTTGCTCCAGCATAGCTTCCTCAACCTCCTCTATTATTTGGTTCCACCATAGAACAGTGGCACCTCTTGTAGAAACAATGTTCGGTCCCTACCATTTCCGTAATTTCAAAGTTGATTTTTGACTCACCAGCTAGTAACATCCTTCTAACGTCGAATCACAATCACATTCAACCTTATGATTTGAACAATCTTTGTAAATTAATGTTCTCCGTTCAGTTTCTTCACTCGCGCCTCTCTAGATTTCAAAAGTGACGGTGCTCAGAAGCGGGCATGGGGTTTCGTTGTAGTTGGTTTGGTTGATCAACACCTTAGCCTTAATTTCTCCATAAAAATCTATGATTTCCTTAACAAACCCGTAGATTGGTAGAGAAAATGATCTCAGACCTAGATCTAAGATCGCTCCATCCCCTTTAGGAAATTTCTATGAAAGTTGGGTGCTAACCCGTGAACTACCGACCGAACAAAGACGTACATGCATCTCACCACGACCGAAATGGTTGCGTATGAAGCATCAGAAATTTTTCATAAATTCATTGTTAAGGGTGCCTAAGTGTCATCATTTCATAGTTAACGTCAGGCGTTAACCAAGTACTAGGGTGCATCTAGTGGGTACCATAGGATTTCCACCATCCAGACAGAAAAACTGAGGTCAACTAAATATGCCCTGTGAAGAATATCTCGGATCTTGTTCACTAGAAGACCCATCGATATCCATATTCGACCGTCGTTTGACGCACTAATTTGGAAGATTCACCACTGAACATATGGGTTTTGTTTTAGAAGGGAATGTACAAGTTGGGATTACATCATTCCTTAGGCGAATAACCTGTCAATCTCGGCACTCTAGGGGAGTTATGAGATCAAAGGCGTCAGATCACCTCAACCGCGAGGAATAGATTGTTGGAAACACACCAAATATCTATGATGAATTTCTACTACAATGATAATTTAATTATAAGACAAACAAAGAAAAAAGACAAGACAAATAATTTATGCAGAGTTTCTTTCTGCTCACAAACTGTAAAAACTTTCTTATTCACTTTGCTACTGCAAAATACTGTGAATGACTTGCTTAACTTGCTTACAAAAAATAGGGGTTACTCCCTCTATTTATAACTGAGCTTGCACCCTAAGCCCAAAGCCCAAAATATCTATTTTGTTACTAAATCAAATCTAATTTATTCTAGAATCAAATCTATTTAAAACTAAAACAAATCTAGCTTGCTTCGATCCACAAGCTAACCCTTCGACACATAGTTTCAACACATTGAATTACAATTTAACACACCACCTAATTCATTGTGTCTAAACTATCTATGTTCACTGTGGCTCTTAGTCTTCTGAATACTTTGACTTGCACTCCCTTCGTCATGATGTCTGCAATCTGATTCTCAGTTCTGCAGTGTTCCAAATTCATCTTCCCATCTGTTACCTGCTCTCGAAGATAATGGAACCTCATTTTGATGTGCTTACTTCAACCATGTGCTATTGGGTTCTTCATTGGGTTGATAGCTGACATGCTGTCGATCTTCATGGTAATTGCTTTGTGATCTTTCCCTATTATCTCTTCGACCAAGTTCACCATCCAAGTTGCTTGACATGCACAAAGAGAAGCATCTATGTATTCTGCTTCGTATGATGATAATGCCACTACTGGTTCCTTTATTAAATTCCAAGCAATTGGTGCACCACCTAGCATAAACACATATCATGTTGTTGACTTTCGATCTTCAGCATCACTACACCAACTCGAATCAGTGTATCCCACTAACTTGCATTCTTTTCCTTTATCAGCTGCAGGAAACAAAATGCCATAATTGAAAGTTCCTTTGAGATACCTTAGTATCCTCTTCACTGCTGCTAGATGTGATACCTTTGGCTTCTACATGAATCTACTTACCATACCCACATTATATGCTAATTCATGCCTTGTATGACAAAGGTATCTCAATGATCCAATAAGTCTTTTGTATTGGGTTGGATCAACATCATCTTCATCTGCATCTTTCGACAGTTGCAGTCTTGGTTCTGCAGGTGTCGAAGTTGAGTTGCATTCTTCCATCTCAAACCTCTTGAGAATTTCTCCTGCATATCTTCTTTGATGCATCATCAAACCTCTACTTCTCTTGTAAAATTCGATACCAAGGAAATATGAAATCTCACCCAGATCAGAAATTTCGAATTCGTTGTTGAGATCACCTTTGAAGTCTTCGATCTCACTTTTACAGCTACCTGTTATCAACAAATTATCTATATAGAGACATAGTATAAGCAATTAACTATTGTTTCTTCTTACATATACTCCATGTTTAGTTGTGCACTTTATAAATTCCTTCTCCCTTAGGAAACTATCAATTTTCTCATTCCAAGCCCTTGGAGCTTGTTTCAATCCATACAGGGCTTTATGCAGCCTGTACACCTTTCTTTCTTCGTCATGTTTCACAAACCCAATTGGTTGTTTAAGATAGACTTCTTCGTATAATGGTTCATTTAGGAATGCACACTTCATGTCCATCTGACATATGTGCCAACTGTTTATTTCTGCTAGACCAACAACCAACCTGATTGTTTCGATCCTAGAAACAGGTGTAAAAACTTCATCGAAGTCTATTCCTTCTTTCTGTAGAAATCCTTTCGCCACAAGCCTTGCTTTGTGTCGAGTTACTTCCCCTTTCGAATTCGTTTTCACTTTGTATACCCACTTAACAATAATTGCCTTCTTGCCTTGAGGCAATTCGACAAGTGACCAAGTGTTGTTGTCTTCGATATACTTCACTTCTTCGTTCATTGCTTTCACCCACTTCGAATCCTTCAATGCTTCAACTGCATTAACAAGTTCGACATCTGCATAGAAAGCATAATGTACCACACAATCTTGGCAGGCATGCGTCTTGTTCTTTGAGGTTTGCTTGTACTTGGTATATCTGCCGGTTCCTCTTATCGAACTTCTCTTTTGACTTGAGTTTCTGGTTCTTCCAATAGGACTCCCACTAAATATTTCTTGACATTTTCAGTCCAATCCCATTCTTTAAACTCATATATGATCACGTCCCTGCTGATCACAATCTGCTTTTTCACTAGATCGAACAACTTGTAGCCTCTTGTCGAATGATATCCAACTAGAATCATTTGACTTGACTTGTCATCAAGTTTTCTTCTCAACTGATCTGACACATGTCTATGTGCTATAGATCCAAATACGTTCAGATGACTCAAGCTAGGCTTCACACCAGACCAAAATTCTTCTGGAGTAATTCCTTCTAGCTTCTTTGTAGGACATATGTTCAAAATGTATGTTGCAGTCGAAACAGCTTCACCCTAAAACTCTTTAGGTAAATACTTGCCTTTCAACATACTTCATACCATATTCATGATGGTTCGATTCTTCCTTTATGCAATTCCATTTTGTTGTGGAGTATAGGGTGGCACCACCTCATGCACAATCCCTTCCTTTTCACATAGCCTGTCGAAGTCTTTCGACACATATTCTCCACCACCATCAGTTCTCAGAACTTTGACTTTTCGACCACTTTGTCTTTCGACCATAGACTTAAAATTGGTAAATACTTCAATCACTTCACTTTTCTTCTTGATCAGATAAGTCCACAATTTTCGACTGAAATCATCTATGAATGTAATAAAGTATTTGTTACCTCCCATCGAATCCACCTGGATTGGTCCACATACATCAGAGTATATGACTTCAAGAATAGCCTTCGACCTGCTTCCTGCATCCTTGCTGAATCTATTCTCGTGTTGCTTCACCTGCACACATTCCTCACATACCTCGTTTGGAATGTCGATTATTGGCAATCCTGAAACCATATTTCTTCTCTTCAAATCTCTGATGTCTCTGAAGTTGAGATGGCCTAGTCTATAATGCCATATCCATTCATCTCTGCTAGCTGCAGTCGAAAGGCACTTGTGCTCTATCACATTTAGTTCGATCTTGAAGGTTCGATTCTGAGACATAGGAGCCTTCAAGATTAATCTTCCATTTGCATCAACGACTTTCATCATCTTGTCTTTGATTGACACTTTATAATTCTTTTCGACCAAATGCCCTATACTGAGCAAATTGCTCTTCATGCCTGGTATGTACAACACATTGGAGATTACTGACCTTTTGCCATCTTTCCTCATAATCATAACATCACCAATACCTTCAGCTGCTAGGGTATTTCCATTTGCAAATTTTACCACACTTTCCATTGAGGGCTTTATGTTGACAAACTAGTCTTTCCTTCCAGACATATGTGATGAACATCCTGAATCCAAGTACCATTGGTCCTTAAATATATCTTCATCTTTTCTTGTGACCATCATCATCATCTCTTCTTCTTCATGTTTTGCAAGCTTTTCATCACTTTCTTGATTCTTTTGTTTTTCTGGACAATCAGTTGAATAATGACCATACTTCTGAAAATTGTAACATTGAATGTGTCTCTTATCATGTTTTCGACCACCACCTCTTCCTTTATTTGCAACACCGCCTCTTTGGTTGCCTTGGTATGGTCTTCTTTGATTCTACATGTGTTCCTTCGATCTGGTTTCCTCTATCATTCGATTTGTTGTAGCCACCTCTACCTCTGTCGAAACATTTTCCTTTGCCTTTGGTTTCTCTTGCTGAATGTGCCTGCAAAGCCACATCACTCTTTGATTTTCCTGCAGCTCTTTCATTCATTCTTTGTTCACGAGATTCAAGTGTCCCTTGAAGCTCTTCCTTTGTCAATTTCAACAAGTCTTTGCTCTCTTCTATTTCCACCACTATATGGTCTAACTTACGAGCTAAAGATCTCAAAATCTTCAAAACAACAACTCTTGTTGTTAATGTTTCTCCACATGCCTTGATTTGATTCACTAGTTTTGTAACTCTAGTGAATAAATCAGATATGTTCTCACTATCTTCCATCTGAAGCAATTCATAGGTTCTCTTGTGAGTTTGTAACCTCACTTATTTTACCTTTTCTGCACCTCCAAAGGACTTCTTAAGAACGTCCCAAGCTTCTTTTGCAGCTTCTGAATCACTCACTTATTCAAAGTTTTCTGGACTCAGACATTGATGAATTATAAATAGCGCTTTATAACTCAACTTCTCAATTTCTATGTGTTTCTTCTTTTCTTCTTCTGAAGCATTTTCTTCATGCAATTATACTCTATCTTTTACAAGGTCCCAAATCCCTTGACACCTGAACAACACTTTCATTTGTTTGCACAAATTCTCATAATTGTCTACTTTCAGAATTGGTATAGTTGTTGAATAATTTGCATTCCCATAATTCACCATCGTGAATTCTTCAAATGTTCTTGATTGATATTTCCCTCGAATCGAAACAAAGCTCTTGATACTAGATGTTGGAAACTCACCAAATATCTATGATGAATTTCTACCACAATGACAATTTAATTATGAGACAAACAAAGAAAGAAGACAAGACAAATAATTTCTGCAGAGTTTCTCTCTGCTCACAAACTATGAAAACTTTATTATTCACTTTGCAACTGCAAAATACTGTGAATGACTTGCTTACAAAAAATAGGGGTTACTCCCTCTATTTATAACTGAGCTTGCACCCTAAGCCTAAAGCCCAAAATATCTATTTTGTTACTAAATCAAATCTAATCTATTCTAGAATCAAATCTATTTAAATCTAAAACAAACCTAGCTTGCTTCGATCCACAAGCTAACCCTTTGACACATAGTTTCAACACACTGAATTACAATTTAACATAGATCCCGTATATAATCACTGAAGCATCAGACAGGGCAACTCGAAGAACTTGAAATCACAAGCCAAATTTGGTTTGCATACCTCAAAGCGGCCAGCTCCCCAAGAAAACCTCAATAGATAAATGCAAAGTATGGTGCCTCGAACACTCTCATAAGAGGTCGACCACCTACGAAGTCGAGGATCCGGTCCTTTAGATCTTGATGGAAGTAAATAAAAAATATGGAGAAGGAAGAAATATTACTTACAAACAATTTCCTTTGAAATTCGTTTAGAAAGATTTTGAAAAAGAACGGTGTCCATGTAAAAATAAGGTTTCATAATTGGTAAAATTCATTTTGCACCACCTGTATCAGGCAAGAGATATTACTTGAGAACTTTGCTTAATTATGTCAAAGGTTCTCAGAGTTACGAGGAAATCAAGACAATAAACAATCTTTTATGTGAAACATTTAATAAGGCATGTTTTGCTATGAGTTTGCTACATGGTGATAAAGCATACAAATTTTTTATTATAGTCAAGAAATTGGGACACATGTGTTATTTTGCTAAAATTATTTGCAGCCCCAACAACTATCTAAATCAGAGATAATTTGGAACAAAACTTGGGAGTATTTAAGTGATGACATCTTGCATATGTAGAGATTCATTCTTCAATTTCTAGGTAATTGTGTATAATATACACTCAATTTCATATATAATACACACTTTGTATATAATCATCTAAATTTCTATATTGTGTATGCTACTAAATTTATTTAATTACTATGGAAGATTTGGAATTATCATATGATGAGATAAAAATTTTGTAGTGGCTGATATTGAATCATTGTTAGAGAGTAAAAATATGAGTTTAAGTGATTTTCTCACAATGTCTCTAACAAATACTTCTCTTGCTTGTGAATGCTAAAATATACCAATTTATGATTAGTTAAATTATGATAGACAACTTTTGACTATAGAACGTATTCAATTGATGTCAACTATGACTATTGAATAGAGAATAGTATATGATAAAATTATGGCACGAGTTGAAGAAAATAAATCAGACATATTTTTCGTATATGAGTATGGTGGTACCAAAAAAACTTACATTTGGAGGACTATGTCGGCAAAATTAAGATCAAAAGGAGATATTGTCCTAACAGTGGTATCAAGTGGAATTGTTGCTTTGTTTATTTCTGGAGAAAGAACAACACATTGAAGATTCTCTATACCACTAGACATTAATGAGTATTCCACTTGCGTTATTGATTAAAATACCCCCTTTTAGTACAATTGATAGCAAAAATTAAACTCATTATATGTGATGAAGCACAATGCTCCATAAGCATTATTTTGAAGTTGTTGATAGAACTTTCAGAGATGTTATTCACTTTTGTAATAATAAAATTTAGAATATTTCTTTTGACGAAAAAATGGTTGTTTTTGAAGGAGACTTTCAAAAAATTCTACCCGTTTTTCCTAAAGTTTCAAGATAAAATGTGATTCCTGCTATTATTAACTCCTCGGATCTTTGAAATTATAGTGTCATGACATTACATACAAATATGAGGTTATTTATTAGGAGCGAAGATGTTAATGTTAGATAGAGAAAAGTGTTTTTTGATTAGGTATTAAGGATCAGTGATGAAACAAATGGAGAAGAAAGCAATGACAATATCACATTTGAAATTACATATGATTTACTTATTAAAAGCTCAATTGATTCAATTTTAACTATTGTTCATAACATTTATCCATCCTTTGTGGATAACATGAACAATCCAATATTTTTTTCAAGACGAAGTTATACTTGCCTCAGAAAATGATATTGTTGACGATATTAATTAGTACATGTTGTTATTGAACTCCATTGAGTTAAAAATATATTTAAGTTTTTACAATCCATATTTGGTGAATTCAGATGCACCTAATGATGCATACACACCTGAATTTTTAAACACAATGACTATTTATGGCCTTTCAAATCACGAGTTGAAACTCAAGGTTGAAGTACCAATAATGTTATTGAGAAACATAGATCAATCGTATAGGTTGTGCAATCGAACTCGACTAATTATCACAAAAATAGGAAAATAGGTACTTGATGGAAGGATTCTACCATAAAAAATATTAGTAATAAGGTATATACCTGAGTTGTACTTGACAGCTTTTGATTAAAAAATTCCTTTCAAATTTCAACAAAGACAATTTCCTTTACTCATTTCATTTACAATAACTATTAACAAAAATCAACGACAATATTTAAAACACGTTGGAGTTTATTATACTCAATTTACTTTCTCACATGGACAATTATATGTTTTCATTCCAAGAGTTACAACACTTTGATGTTATTGAGTCAAGACACAAACACCACTTTAAATGTAGTGTCGTTTACAAAGAAGTGTCTCAAATTTTAAAACAAGTGTTACTAATCTATTACAATTCTTTATTAATTTTAATAAATTTTTATTACCATAATAAATCTATATCATTTACCCAAACATCAAACTTGTGAGTTATTATTTTTATATTATTTACATCTCTTTTAGTTCATTTGCTTTTTGATCGAAAAAATAACAAATATTTTATGTAATATGACTAGTAAATATATAAATTACTTTTATGCAATTTTTATCATTAATACTAATAATTTAATAGAACATTCATGTGCGATGGGGAGACAACCAGTTTACTATATTCTTCCCATTTTGTTCAAGGTTCCATTGTCTAACAGCCTGTCATAGTTTTTTTAACTCCAATGGTGGTCTTAAGTCCGTTAAATTCAACTAGTCAAAACTAGTTTTACCTTTTGTAATTTTGTGCATAGTTTACCTACACTCACTGTACAAATTTCTCAACACAGTTGATTTGCTCCCAGAGAAGTGGACAGTTGTTTGTAGAAGGATGTAACAAAACATTATAAAACTTTATCACCAATTCCATGAATCAGATTTCATTCCAGGCCATCTGAACTTGATTACAAAAATCTGGGTGATCAATCAAAGGGGTCACCCTATATTCTTGTGCATAATGCTTAAACCCAAGGCAGCAAGAGCCAAATCCTCCAATAAGGAAAAAATATTATATATAATAGCTTCAAGTAGAAAATGCAATGAAAAGTTGCATCATCAAAATGGTAAGATACATTTTGCAAGTCAGTCTCTCATTTGTCAGTCCTGAATGTGCACTGGACTGGATAAATAAATCACACAAGATTTGCACACCACACATGTATAAATAAATATCAGAAAAAGGATCAAGTAATGATAGAACAGTTGTTATGAAGAGAGAGAGAGAAAAAACCACACATACAAACACTTGCTTGACCGACAAAAACATCCTCAACTTTCAAACAGACCAATGGCATTCAAGATTCTGGAACGGAGGCTGCTGCACGTTTGATTGATGCAGACTTGATCAGATGATTATAGCTCCCTTTCTCCTTAAAAAGCTGAGAGAAATGGTGCTTGCAATACAAAATTCCCTCAAGGGCTGCATAATTTGATGGAGTTATAGGACAACCACCGTGTGAACACTTGAAACATGATTTGTGATAGGCCTGGCTTTCCACTGTTACCTACACTCAAAATAAGATATATATCAAAATATAGCAACAAGAAAACTAAGACATTGTAGTAGTAGTTAAGGGTAACTGTGCAGAACTGCAGATTTATAGTAATTAGATTTACTCATTCAGGTAATTATTGGAAGCAGCAGATTCTCCATTTTGGTTACATGTTATATTCTTATGTTAGATTCTCTCATTTCAAGTGAGCGGCAACTTCTGTTTCATGTTTTTAAAGGATCATGAGCTGAATCAGAATATAGGTTTTATCATCTTTGGCTCAGAAACAAAATATGAACACGCAGTTTTCTTTTCCAAATATATCTCCCGATAAGATAAGGAAGCCGTACCACAGTCTACATGTGGTCTCTATCTATATATTGACAATGAAGTTCAGAATCCTAAGATTTTGACAGCACGGCACATGATAGTGTAGGGGAAAAACAAAACATACTTCACATGCCAACAAGTACCACCAAAAGCAAAAGGTCAAGCTAAACAGTATGTTTTCATGCTTGTAATAATTCAGAAAAGTTGTACTGCATACCAGCCTTCTTTAGGCTCCATAAATACTCACAATTTTAGAAAAGATGTTGATGTTAAATGTTTTGTTTACAAATACAAACACACCACCACAGTCAGATAAGGGGAATACTCTAATCTCCAGGATCTATATGGCAGTAATAACTAGAGATACTTATTCATATGGTCTGAAATCTGAATGCTTATATATCCAATCTGTAACAAAGATATAGTATCTGACTCTGTAACAAAGACTTTTAAATCTTACCTTCTCCAATGGATATGCAGTTTTGCCACATGTAGCACATTTCTCTTGTGTCCCAGAAAACATGCCAGCAGCTTTACTAGCGGACCTTGTCTGGAATAAACAGAAGATACCAATAGTTATTCAGTAATACCGAAAGCCATCGACCTGATTTCAAAAAACCCATAAAAATGCAAAATCAAACAAATTTACCAGCTCAGGAGTTGGTTTGTCAGCTGGTTTTGCAGCTGTTCAAAATGAAATTATTGTCAATTAAAGAGCCATCTGATTAAAAAAACAAAAAAAAAATTTATTACACTCAAAGAAAGAGAATCTTACGTGATTGAAAATTCTTGCTGAAGTTTCCGTGCTCTTTGAAGAGCTGCTCAAAATGAGGCTTACAGTAAAGAACACCTTCCATTGAAGAATAATTGCTCAGCTGAAACAAAAAGATCATCAACAAAGATCCTTATTAAAATTTCAAGCTTTAAACTCAAACATAAAAATGTTAATTAAGGCCCTCTCTGAATAAATAACTTGTGTGTTTGGTTCAGCTGTGAAGAAAATTGATCTTAAGTAAATCTGTTTTTGTAAAATTGATTATGCTTTAAAGTGAGTCGGAGGTAAAGTGAATTATGTTTGGATGAACTCTGTAAAAGTGAGTTGAAACAGTAAATTTCATTGTAAAAATCACATTTAGACTCAAAAACTACAAATTTTACCTTCAAATGGAATCAATTCTAGAAAACATAAACAATTCTACTCAAGAGCAACCAAACATATTAAAATCAATTCTACAGATTCGGGATGCTCCAAACGTGAAGCCAAGAATGCACTTAACTAAGTGCTTAAAACATAAGCACTCACATAAGTGCTTCTATAACAAAGAGTGAAATAAAGTCAAACTTTTTCAAAAGCTAATCTTAAAAGCTTATGTAAATAAGCTAAAAATAACTTGTGGACATGTCATATAGATCTCTCAAACAATCTGGCAAGTGAATATTAGTCGATAAAACCTCAATTAAGTTGATCCAAACAGCCCTAAAAAAGTGTTCAACATTTTAAATAGGAACTGATCTATATCGTTAAAGTAATATTTTATTCTCATAAAAATTTCTACTTTCATATATCTATCTACATGCTTTATTTATTCCCCAACTTAAATCAAATAAAACTCATATAAGAATCTTATAATAATGGTAAAGCAGCGTCAAAAATAAGCAAAAGCAAGGATCTAAGCAAAACTCACCAAACAAACACAAACCCAACTTCAACAACATAGAAAATCATCAATGTAGTATAAAATCAACAATGCAACATTAACAAAAAAAATCAAAAAAAAAAAAAGAAAAAGAAACCTTTAAAGTTCCTTTGCAGTGAGTGCATCTGAAGCAAGCTTTATGGTAAGAAGTACCATCAGCCGAAAGCTGATCAACAGGATAAACCGTTTTCTCACAAGCCTTACACTTGAGCTGAGTGCCAATAAACGACATCGCCGTAGCTTCCTAGATCTGAATTGACCACAAATTCGAAATGCAAAAGCTACTAGATCAGCTTCAGAGGATGATTTCTGGTTGATTTTATGTATCAGAAAATGAAATTAATGGTGTAAAGATGAAGAGTGAAATGGATGTAACAGAGTAGAGAAAGTACCGTGGATCGGTGAAGATGGAGATGGGAGGAGCGAAAGGATGAAAGTTGAGAGAATTTTGAAGTCTCTGGTTAGGACTAAGGATGATGAATAAATAGTGATAACGAGTTGTGTCATGGTCACCATTATGTAAATATTTTTTTTTTTAATGGAGTGAATGGTTGGAAATCCACCATAATCTATGATGAATTTCTATCATAATGACAATTTAATTATGAGATAAACAAAGAAAAGAAGATAAGACAAATAATTTCTGCATGCTCACAAACTGTGAAAACTTTCTTATTCACTTTGCAACTGCAAAATACTGTGAATGGTTACTTGATTTTTTTTTTACAAAAATAGGGGTTATTCCCTCTATTTATAACTGAGATTACACCCTAAGTCCAAAGCTTAAAATATCTTGTTGTTACTAAATCAAATCTAATTTATTCTAGACTTAGATCAAATCTATTTAAATCTAAAACAAATCAAATCTTTTCGACACATAGTTTCGACACACTGGATTACAATTTAACACACCACATAATTCATTGTGTCTAAACTATCTATGTTGATCATGGCTCTTAGTCTTCTGAATGCTTCGACTTGCACTGATTTCGTCATGATGTCTGCAATCTGATTCTCAATTCTGCAGTGTTTCAAATTCATCTTCCTATCTGCTACCTGCTCTCGAAGATAATGGAACATCATTTCGATGTGCTTACTTCGACCATGTGTTATTGGGTTCTTTGCCAGATTGATAGCTGACATGTTGTCGATCTTTATAGTAATTGCTCCACGATCTTTCCTTGTTATCTCTTCGACCAAGTTCACCATCCAAGTTGCTTGACATGCACAAAGAGAAGCAGCTATGTATTCTGCTTCGCATGATGATAATGTCACTACTGGTTTCTTTCTTGAATTCCAAGCAACTGGTGTACCATCTAACATAAACACATATCTTGCTGTTGACTTTCGATCTTCAGCATCACTACACCAACTCGAATCGGTGTATCCCACTAACTTGTATTATTTTTCTTTATCAACTACAGGAAACAAAATGCCATAATCGAAAGTTCCTTTGAGATACCTTAGTATCCTCTTCACTACTGCTAAATGTGATACCTTTGGCTTTTGCATGAATTTGCTTACCATACCTACACTGTATGCTAAGTCAGACCTTGTATGACAAAGGTATATCAATGATCCAATAAGTCTTTTGTATTGGGTTGGATCAACATCATCTTCATCTGCATCTTTCGACAATTGTAGTCTTGGTTCTGCAGATGTCGAAGTTGAGTTGCATTCTTCCATCTCAAACCTCTTGAGAATTTCTCCTGCATATCTTCTTTGATGCATCATCAAACCTCTACTGCTCTTGTAGAATTCGATTCCAAGGAAATATGAAATCTCACCCAAATCAAACATTTCGAATTCCTTGCTGAGATCACATTTGAAGTCTTTGATCTCACTCTTGCAGCTATCTGTTATCAACAAATCATCTACATAGAGACATAGTATAAACAATTTACTCTTGCTTCTTCTTACATATACTCCATGTTCAGTTGTGCACTTCACAAATTCCTTCTCCCTTAGGAAACTATCAATTTTCTTATTCCAAGTTCTTGGAGCTTGTTTTAATCCATACAGGGCTTTATGTAGCCTGTACACCTTTCTTTCTTCGTCATGTTTCACAAACCCAACTGGTTGTTTAACATAGACTTCTTCATCTAAGGGTCCATTTAGGAATGCACACTTCACGTCCATCTGACATATGTGCCAACTATTTATTTCTGCTAGACCAACAACCAACCTGATTGTTTCGATCCTAGCAACATGTGCAAAAACTTCATCGAAGTCTATTCCTTCTTTCTTTAGAAATCCTTTCGCTACAAGCCTTGCTTTGTGTCGAGTTACTTCCCCTTTTGAATTCGTTTTCACTTTGTATACCCACTTGACATCAATTTCCTTCTTGCCTTGAGGCAATTCGACAAGTGATCAAGTGTTGTTGTCTTCGATAGACTTCACTTCTTTGTTCATTGCTTTCACCCATTTCAAATCCTTTAATGCTTCAGCTGCATTAACGGGTTCGACATCTGCATAGAAATCATAATGTACTAGCTCACCTTTATTATCTATTACATCATATGATGTAATCACACAATCTTGCAATCTTGCAGGCATGTATCTTGTTCTTTGTTGCTTGTACTTGGTATATCTGTTGGTTCCTCTTGTCGAACTTCTCTTTCGACTTGAGTTTCTAGCTCTTCAAGAAGGATTCCCACTGAATCTTTTTTGATATTATCAATCCAATCCCATTCTTTAAACTCATCTATGATCACGTCCCTGTTGATCACAATCTGCTTTTTCACTGGATCGAACAACTTGTAGCCTCTTGTCGAATGATATCCAACTAGAATCATTTGACTTGACTTGTCATCAAGTTTTCTTCTCAACTGATCTGACACACGTCTATGTGCAATAGATCCAAATACCTTCAGATGACTCAAGCTAGGCTTCACACCAGACCAACATTCTTCTGGAGTAATTCCTTCTAGATTATTTGTAGGACATTTGTTCAAAATGTATGTTGCAGTCGAAACAGCTTTACCCCAAAACTCTTTAGGTAAATTCTTGTCTTTCAACATACTTCTCACCATATTCATGATGGTTCGATTCTTCCTTTCTGCAATTCCATTTTGTTGTGGAGTATAGGGTGGCACCACCTCATGCATAATCCCTTCCTTTTCACATAGTCTGTCGAAGTCTTTCGACACATATTCTCCACCACCATCAGTTCTTAAAACTTTGAGCTTTCGACCGATTTGTCTTTCGACCATAGACTTAAACTTGGAAAATACTTCGATCATTTCACTTTTCTTCTTGATCAGATAAGTCCACAACTTTTGACTGAAATCATCTATGAATGTGTGATCGGTGGATCTGGAACTGACTGTTTAACGCTGGTTCGCGAAATGTCGCGGAAGCAAGAGTCGTCACCGTCTTTTATTTTCTCCAAATGGAAAGGACAAAAGCACAGAAAAATTCCTTATAGAGATTGCTCTCGGTTCGGGAGGTAGATTATAGAAAGGGAAGGTGTTAGCACCCTTTCTATCCATGGTTATCCATGGGCTCTTAGATACTTGCTCATTTGTGTTTTCAAAAATGGTTTGTTTGCTTTTCAACTGTGGGTTTTAAAAAAGTTTCTTTGAAAATTTCAGTTCGACTCTGGTATCGGTCCTCAAGAGTGTTTGAAAAGTTGCTTTCGAAAGCTTTTTGAAAGTGTCGGTGTGAAAAGGTTTTGATTTGTTTTGAAATTAGAGAAGTATCTAGAGTTGTCTACCTACCCTAAGGAATTCGTCTGTGTAGATGTCCTTTAAAGTAGTGCCATCCCACCATTGAGAGGTAGGTAGCACCACCGTTGGAGGTGTTCGGGTCAATTCGAGGTTCGGGACATGGTGATCACCAGAGCAATGGGAAGACACCTTAGAAGCTACCCTCATGCCAGGTTCCCGGATCATGAGGACTTACTAAGACATCCTCTACTCGACGATCACCTTTCGAGGCAAGGCAACAGTGAGGCGTACCCTAGGGGTGGTGTGTGATTTGTGTGTCATGTTCAGTTATTTTGTCTTATTCATGTCAAGGTGATCTATGCGTTTGTTTTTATTTAGACATTCATTCTTGCATGCAATTATTAACAATTAAAAAAGTTGCGGAAATTAAAGTTCCTAAGCTATTACAAAGGCGCGGGTCCACATCGCCAAATTATATCCAGGACCCGATTTGACATAAAATAAAGAAATAAAGTAAAGTGCGAAAGATAAATATTTACACGGCTTTGGGAGAATTACATCAATATTTAAAAGAAGGAATAAATAAAATGCGCGAATCGAATTAAAATTGAAAACGAGGGTGTTGGACCCTTTTGAAGTTAAATTGAAATTAAAAATTAATTAATTATTTATTGAAATAAAAGAAGTGTTTTTTAGGTTTTTTTGTATTTATGAAATAAGAAAATTAAAATTAAAATTAAAAGAAACCCTAATTCTAAGTTATTTTTAATTATTTGAGAAAAATGTTAAAGTTTAACTTAATTTACTAAAGAATTTATGTACATGTTTATTTACAAAATAAATTAGTAATTAATAATAATAATAATAATGAGAAAATTATTTATTAAAAAAAATGATGAAAAAGTTAAAAACCCTAACTTCTACATATTTAATTTATTAAGAAAAATATTAAAGTTTTAAAACCTAAATTAATCTAATTAATTGTTTAAAGTTTATTTACAAAAATAATAATAGTGAAATTAATATTAATAAAATAAACATTTTTTTGATTTTTCTGTATTTTATATTTATTATGAAAATTATTTTATGGAATTAAAAGAAAACAATTAAAAAAACAATTAAAAGAATAAAAAGGAAAAACAAATAAAAATTAAAAAATTGAGCAAACCATAGGGGTGTCTGGCCCAAGGGGAGGTTTTTTTTGAAGTATTGACTCCTGAGTACCGTGGTCTGCATTCTTTGGCCATTGGATTGAGTTTCATGCATAAGTTGTTCTACTTTGGCCATTTAGCTTTTGGCTTTTGGCTTTTGGTCATTTGTGTTCTGGCCTCAACGTTCCTTAATCTTCTCAGGATGTCTGTCTCGCCACGTATTGGGGTCATATGTAAAATATTCTATTTTGGCCATTTGGCTTTTGGCTTTTGGCCATTTGGCTTTTGGCCTCAACGTTCCTTAATGAACCTGCATGGGATCCTGTCTAAATCTGCAGTGTTGAATCTCACGAACACATTAAATAAAATCATAAAATGCAAATAAAGCCAATATATGAAGAAATTTAATGTTTAGGCACAATATGGCATGTATGAATGATTATACCCTTTTGATCCTGGAGATCAAATCAATCTTACCCTTACTGGAAAATTAGTGACCAGAATGCTTTTATGCCTTACTGGAAAATTAGGATCATGGAGATCAGGTCAGCCTTATCCTTACTGAAGAAGTAGTGAGGTGTTGGTTTGTAACTGTGATGACTTGTTTGTAGTGAGAGAGGGATTTGTAATAAGGATTTCAAGGTTTTAGGGTTCTCGAAAGAATTTGATATTCTGACAGTGTTGTGGCCAGGTTTTTTCTCTCTTTTTCTCTTTTCCTCCTCTTTTCCTCCTCTCTGATTTGTGTGAAAAGAAGGTGATTATATAATGGAAATTAGGGTAAAGAAAATGGGCTTTGAATGTGCAATTGGGCCTCCAATATTCACTTGAATTCGTCACCTTCCAGGATAGATCGCAAGGACTTAAGTGCATTTTTTGAAGTTGAAATGTGAAAACAAAATGTAGCCGACATCGATAGCTAACTCCTGTCCGAAAATCGGCTCAATCGGATAAACGGTGAATTAGTTATGAATTTTTTAAGTTTCAGCTCAGACAAACTTATTTTGGGTTCCAGTGTCGACTCTGACACGTTCTTCAATAAAACAAACTGGTATTGATCGGTGCATAATTTGGTCTCGACTTTTGAAGCAAAGTTGTAGATCTATGAGTCAGTGACCTTGTGTAAAAATATGAGTCCAATCCGATAAAAATTGACCGAGTTATGAATTTTCGAAGTTTCGGCTCAGATGATATAATATTCAGCATTCAGGATTTTCAGCGTGTCACGCACTCTGAGCAAAAAACGAAGGCCTTTTGAATACCGTTTGAACTCAATACCTTCTGTGAAAATGTAGCCAACTCAATTTGTGAAATTTTGGCACCGGAACCAGCTCGATACGATGAAAATCGACCAAGTTATGATTTTCTGAACATGACGCAAATAAACTTGTCACAAATTTTCTGTATGAAAATACTTGATAAATCCACATTTTTGAAGACCTTATGATCGAAATTGGCTTCCAGCCGTGAGAGATGAAAACGTAGATAATGTTAAGACGAAATTTTGGCCACCAGAACGGGTTCAAAACGAGCCACGATCTTCAAGTTATGAATTTTTTAGCGCGTAAAAACTGCACTTTCAGCACACTTTTTCACTATATTTCTTCAAGAAAACTCACACATTCGGATACCTTCTTTAAAGAATTGACTCTTGAGCTGAACCTGAATTTGAGAATATGTTATCAGAGATATCTTGGCGAAAGAACACCTGAATATAACGTGCCGGGTTGGACTTGTGAATTTTTCTTGAAATATTTTGAGAAATATGGGAGGGCAAATTTTGGGGTACAACAGTTGCCCCTGTTCAATCTTCTTAAACCTGAGGATGTAGATTGGCTGATGTGCCTTTCGTAATCCGAAGGTGGAAGATGATTGAACACTATAGTGCCCAGAAATTTGCGCTCACATAGTAGCGTGATGGTGGAATGGGCTTACATAGGCCATTTGGAGATTGATGGATAGGATGATGGGCTTATAGATGCCATGCTAAGAGATGATGGAAGGTGGATGGGCTTATAGATGCCATCTGGATGTTGATCGCGTAAGAGATTCCTTAGCGAGAACTTGCGTACCTGCAAAAGAAAAACGATTACCTGACAGATTGCAGGAGCTGGTCTTCAGATGCTTTGTATAGATGTGTCCTGACTGGTTACAGGAGCTGGATCTGGAGCTTCAAACGGTGATGAATGAACCATGGATGGTTACTACCTCAACAGGAACGGTGAGAGAACCTTGGATGACTTTAACCTCAACAGCAATCGTTGAGAAAATCTTGGATAACTTCAACTTCAACAGCAATCGTTGAGCGAAATCTGGGATTACCACCTCCGCAGTATCGGGGAGAGAACCATAGGCGACTACAACCTCAAAAGCAATCATTGAGAGAATCTTGGATAACTTCAACTTCAACAGCAATCGTTGAGCGAAATCTGGGATTACCACCTCCGCAGTATCGGGGAGAGAACCATAGGCGACTACAACCTCAAAAGCAATCATTGAGAGAATCTTGGATAACTTCAACTTCAACAGCAATCGTTGAGCGAAATCTGGGATTACCACCTCCGCAGTATCGGGGAGAGAACCATAGGCGACTACAACCTCAATAGCAATCATTGAGAGAATCTTGGATAACTTCAACTTCAACAGCAATCGTTGAGCGAAATCTGGGATTACCACCTCCGCAGTATCGGGGAGAGAACCATAGGCGACTACAACCTCAATAGCAATCATTGAGAGAATCTTGGATAACTTTAACTTCAACAGCAATCGTTGAGAGAAGCCTGGGATTACCACCTCCGCAGTATCGGGGAGAGAACCATAGGCGACTACAACCTCAATAGCAATCATTGAGAGAATCTTGGATAACTTCAACTTCAACAGCAATCGTTGAGAGAAGCCTGGGATTACCACCTCCGCAGTATCGGGGAGAGAACCATAGGCGACTACAACCTCAATAGCAATCATTGAGAGAATCTTGGATAACTTCAACTTCAACAGCAATCGTTGAGAGAAGCCTGGGATTACCACCTCCGCAGTATCGGGGAGAGAACCATAGGCGACTACAACCTCAATAGCAATCATTGAGAGAATCTTGGATAACTTCAACTTCAACAGCAATCGTTGAGAGAAGCCTGGGATTACCACCTCTGCAGTATCAGGGAGAGAACCATAGGCGATTACAACTCAATAGCAATCATTGAGAAAACCTTGGATGGAATTATCATCTCCGCGGTATCGGGGAGAGAACCATAGGCGATTACAACTCAATAGCAATCATTGAGAAAACCTTGGATGGAATTATCATCTCCGCAGTATCGGGGAGAGAACCATAGGCGATTACAACTCAATAGCAATCATTGAGAAAACCTTGGATGGAATTATCATCTCCGCAGTATCGGGGAGAGAACCATAGGCGATTACAACTCAATAGCAATCATTGAGAAAACCTTGGATGGAATTATCATCTCCGCAGTATCGGGGAGAGAACCATAGGAGATTACAACTCAACAGCAATCATTGAGAAAACCTTGGATGGAATTATCATCTTCGTAGTATCGGGGAGAGAACCATAGGCGATTACAACTCAATAGCAATCATTGAGAAAACCTTGGATGGAATTATCATCTCCGCAGTATCGGGGAGAGAACCATAGGCGATTACAACTCAATAGCAATCATTGAGAAAACCTTGGATGGAATTATCATCTTCGCAGTATCGGGGAGAGAACCATAGGCGATTACAACTCAATAGCAATCATTGAGAAAACCTTGGATGGAATTATCATCTCTGCAGTATCAGGGAGAGAACCATAGGCGATTACAACTCAATAGCAATCATTGAGAAAACCTTGGATATCTTCTACTGAGTCTTTATCAGGAAAATCTGTTAGGGGTCGATTTATCTAGACTAGAGAAGGCCTTTGACTGGATAAGAAACAGAAAATCTTATGGTCGATTTAACTGAACCGGTCTAGGTCTTGAAATATAGCTTGAGAACTTAACTGGCTCTTTCCTGAAAGGTAAAGGTCAGTCATATGCAATGCATGATATGGATCAAGCAATGATGTTCTCAACATAAATGAGATTTGTAATATATGATGCGTATATGCATGCTATAATGATGTATGGAAATGCGATGTTTGTGAATGTATCTTTTCGTCTTGGAAAGTAAATCCTTGACGAGTGCCGGGAAGTCACTCCTGGGCTGATTTTGGAGAATAGTACTTTGTCTCCGCTGGGGATGTTGGTTGCAAGAATACCGGTAGGAGAAGATAACTCCGTTGGGGAATAAACTTGGCGAATGGATTACTCTGCAGGGAGAAAAGTACTCTAACGATCTTGCTGGGGAGCAATACTCTGTGGGGAGAGAGATAATTTGTTGAGTGTTGATAATAACTTCACCGGGGATACCATTGTTGTGTTGGAAGTGTTAATAGACTTCGCTGGGGATAGAAGACTTCGTCGAGGACGCTCTTTCCATGGCTTTTTGGCTGAGGATAACCCAGTTATATCCTGGTAGGGAAATAACTCTTTGAATAAAGTCGGACGACACGTTCGTGTTCTGCGGGGATAAGCTTCCAGAATCTACTGGGGATAAGTTTACTGCTCGGGGAGATGAATCCCAACTTTCCTGGGGAAACTGGATTGGACTATCTTGGGGAAGTTTTGAACTGTATTAGTTATGTTCTTCAACGGAATCTACCTTGATGCCTTGGAGGACAGAACAATCAGATTTCCTAGACAACTCTTTATTGCCCCTGTTTCTGATGTGGGAAAGGAAGATACCTGTGGGGGTAACTGACAAATCTTCTGGTAGGCAAGTGGCGAGATGCCGGGACATAGTCGTGCGCTTTGATCCCTAACTTTTGCCTGGACCGCCCTTTCGGGTTTTCAGTCCACCGGGATACCCATTTTTGCCCAAGCCGCCTTTTCAGGTTTTCGACTTGCCGGGTGTACAGATTTTTTTATTTTCATCCCTTATTTTTTCCCGAACCCTTTTGGTTCGCCGGGAAGCCCTAATTTTTGCCTAGGTATGTCAACCTAGCGGGTCTTTGATTTTGCATAGTATTTTTTTTCGACTATGTCCACGCTCTCAGAATGTAGGGAGATGCCCCTGTCAGAAGTGTTTAGCCGTGCCCCCAGAAGATGTCTAATCAGACAAGATTCATTGCTGGAGTGCCCCAAGTGACTCAGGCGGATATTTGCCCCAGGCCATTTGGTCTTTGAGAGATTCTCCGAATCTTGACTTGATTGCCCCAGATGACGGATAATGATCATGCCATGCCCCTTGATTGGAGGTGCTTTTGTTTATTAGATATTCGTCGTGCGAAGTTTCTCTGCTGTTCAAACAAATGATCATGTGCAAACAATATTATTTTAAGAATGCAAAAGCCTATGTCTGTCTTGAATTTTGAAAATGCATTCTTTTCATAAAACAAGTGAATGTTTGTAAAACGTGATGTCAACTCGTTATTTTATTGCGAGCCTTAAGGAGTCGGGATACCTTTCGTATAGTATGCTTTCGAACTAACCCATGCTTCAGCTAGGACTTTTGAGGGTTATAACGTGGCTTGGTTCACGGTCTAAGAAACAAAGGATAAAGGCTCAAATTATTTGTACCCACCCGCTCTTCGCGATGTTCTCCAAACCTAAACCCAGTTGATCATGCGTTAGACCTTGTTTGAGTCTTTGCTCTGATTTTCCGGTGATGATTCGGATGTTGATAACTTATTTTGAATAGGCAGTCATTCTTTTTTGTTGAGGGTTTGTATGACCTCTTTCTTTTTTATTTTTGTTATCCCTTTCTTTTTTGCCTGAACTGTTTCCTTTTTTGGAATTACAGTCAGCGGGATGCCCCAGTTTTGTAAGTCTCCTTCATGGGTTTTGACTTAATGGGTTTTTATTTTGAGATATAATGACTGCCTTTATTTATTGATTATTCGGAACCATCACTATCTTTTTTGTAAGGATCTCTTTGGTGCCATTCGTTATGCACTTGGATCAACTGAGAAACTACCCTGCCCCAGGTTATGATTAAGGGTTTTAAACTTCGAAAAGAAAAACTCCTACTTCTTTGGCTCAGAGGGGTTGACGAGGGATTATCTTCCTTATAACTCCAGTGTTTAGGGATTGAAACAATGCATGTACCTCATCAGCGGGGTCTGTTCAAAAGCATACTGTAGATTATGGTATCGTTTTCGTCATCCTCCCTCAAGAGGCTTAGAATTATTAATTAAGAGTTGATCATCAGAAAAATATGAAAATAATTTGCATATAGTGAATACGAATATATTGCTTCAAAACAGACATATGCGATGCATTAATGAAATAACAACGTTTGATATGAATGGAATGTTCGAACAATCAAAAGAAAATTACAACTTGAAAGATTCTAATGAACAAAAATTTCTCAATCCTAGCCATGTTTTAGCAAGGGAGCAATGATCACATTGGGAGTCTCGGCGGGCTCGAACTCGATCTCTTTAGCATCGATCATATTCTGAATCTTGTACTTTAGTGCCCAATAGTCCTCAGTATCGTGCCCCGGGCTACCAGAATGGTAAGCGCACCTTGCTTCTGGGTTGTAGTTTGGAGAGGAAGTCTTTGGATTTGCAGGAGGGTTGATCACCGCAATCAGGTTCATCCTTAACATGTGCTGCAAAGCTCGTGACCATGACATGTTGATGTAGGTGAATTGTCTCTTAGGCTCGTCCGACCTGTTCTGATCAACCCGCTGTTCTTGGCGAGGTCGTTGTTGGACCTGAGAAGTAGTAGCAACTCGGAGAGGTCTATTCATTGGACCCGACCTTTGCCTTCTTGGAAGCTGTTCCATGACCTGGCCCCTGATTTGGGCTGGTTGCTTCATGCCTTGAGGAAGTTGACTGATCATGGCCCTCAGCTCTCCTTGCTCCTGAGCTAAAACTTGAATGAGGGCCCTTTGCCCCAGCATCTGGGTTTTCAATGTGTCTACCTCAGCTTGTAGACGCTTCAGCCGCTCGTCCTTGTCCTCTTCAGGACTCTTTCTGATCAGATTCCCCATGAGGAGTATCCTCAACTCTTCCTGCCCCTTGGATAGGCTTAGGAAGATCTCCTTGAACTGAGCCTCTTGAGTGTGAAGGTCCTGGTTATCTTGTTGGGAAGACATTGCTGAAATAAACAACGGAGATGGTAAGTGACATGTCCAAAGGGTACCTGTTATGCAATGATCTGTATGATATGCATGCAATGTTTTCAAGGATCTCGCGGGGTAAACAAGAAATTTGTTAGAGCTTGGGTCCGGTAGCTTGACTGAAGGAACTTCGTGTTGTTGAGAGTCCTTCTTCAAGGGTCAAAGGCTCACCATATCCAGTGGATCATAGCCCCTGACTCAAGTCATCAACCTTATTTTGCTTTCCAAACAACCTTGGCTAGGGGAACCTTCTTCAGGAGTCAAAGCTCACCATATCAAGTGGGTCATAGCCCCTGACAACCTTGGCTAGAGGAAAATAAATCCTCTTTGCCCCTTACTAGACGTTTGATTCATCATGACCTACATCACAAGCCCTTGAGATCCTTGAAATGGGTTATGATGTATGCAATGGTATGATGTCATGATGCATGGGGTAATATGAATAAACCCCGTTATGAGCCCTTATTAAGGACTATAAACAGAAACCTGCAAGAAACTCAAGTAAAACCTGTCATGAGTCCCAGTTAAGGACTAAAAAACAAAACCTGCAAGAAACTCGGTAAACCCTGTTATGAGTCCTAATTAAGGACTGCAAACCAAAACCTGTAAGAAACTTAGTATGCCCTGTTATGAGTCCCTATTAAGGACTATAAACAAAACCTGTAAGAAACTCAAGTGTCAGATAACAAGCATGCAAATAGTCAAGTTGGAAGGCACACAAGTCACACAAGACAAGTCCTTAGGGTTTAAGGCCAGCATGAGGTCTAGGTACTACCCTCTTTCAGTTTGTTGGTTAAGACCTGTCCTATCAGAAGTAACCGGGTTCTAGAGGATCCCAATATCACTGACTACCCTCAATCGGTCATAACTCCAGCATCGCAATCTTTTCTTGCGGCCAGAACCATCACGAGAGTTTAGCCTCAATGGGTGTAGCATACTGCTACTGTTCTATTGGCCAAGTTGGGTCATTTAAGGTTCTAAGGTCGGTTGGTGCTTAATGACTCCTCAGAAGACCCATATTCTCCTCGTTGCAACACAAGGGATATCGGTACAGACCAAGGTGCCACACCAACGTAGCCACTGCTTCACCCATGTCGGTCTACGCCGGACAGGTCCCTCACAGCTTATGCTACCTAACAGGGTATCCCCAGATCCGGGTTAGGATCTATGTAACTCCGATGCAGTGCCCACAAATATAAAGCAAAGAAACACAACAATTGAAAACACAAGTCTGAGTTATCCTAAGGTACACCTCACTTTATAAAGTTTCCCCAGCAGAGTCGCCAGTTCTGTGATCGATGGATCTGGAACTGACTGTTTAACGCTGGTTCACGAAATATCGCGGAAGCAAGAGTCGCCACCGTCTTTTATTTTCTCCAAATGGAAAGGACAAAAGCACAGAAAAATTCCTTATAGAGATTGCTCTCGGTTCGGGAGGTAGATTATAGAAAGGGAAGGTGTTAGCACCCTTTCTATCCATGGTTATCCATGGGCTCTTAGATACTTGCTCATTTGTGTTTTCAAAAATGGTTTGTTTTCTTTTCAACTGTGGGTTTTAAAAAAGTTTCTTTGAAAATTTCAGTTCGACTCTGGTATCGGTCCTCAAGAGTGTTTGAAAAGTTGCTTTCGAAAGCTTTTTGAAAGTGTCGGTGTGAAAAGGTTTTGATTTGTTTTGAAATTAGAGCAAGTATCTAGAGTTTTCTACCTACCCTAAGGAATTCGTCTGTGTAGATGTCCTTTAAAGTAGTGCCATCCCACCATTGAGAGGTAGGTAGCACCACCGTTGGAGGTGTTCGGGTCAATTCGAGGTTCGAGACATGGTGATCACCAGAGCAATGGGAAGACACCTTAGAAGCTACCCTCATGCCAGGTTCCCGGATCATGAGGACTTACTAAGACATCCTCTACTCGACGATCACCTTTCGAGGCAAGGCAACAGTGAGGCGTACCCTAGGGGTGGTGTGTGATTTGTGTGTCATGTTCAGTTATTTTGTCTTATTCATGTCAAGGTGATCTATGCGTTTGTTTTTATTTAGACATTCATTCTTGCATGCAATTATTAACAGTTAAAAAAGTTGCGGAAATTAAAGTTCCTAAGCTATTACAAAGGCGCGGGTCCACATCGTCAAATTATATCCAGGACCCGATTTGACATAAAATAAAGAAATAAAGTAAAGTGCGAAAGATAAATATTTACACGGCTTTGGGAGAATTACATCAATATTTAAAAGAAGGAATAAATAAAATGCGCGAATCGAATTAAAATTGAAAACGAGGGCGTTGGACCCTTTTGAAGTTAAATTGAAATTAAAAATTAATTAATTATTTATTGAAATAAAAGAAGTGTTTTTTAGGTTTTTTTGTATTTATGAAATAAGAAAATTAAAATTAAAATTAAAAGAAACCCTAATTCTAAATTATTTGAGAAAAATGTTTAAGTTTAACTTAATTTACTAAAGAATTTATGTACATGTTTATTTACAAAATAAATTAGTAATTAATAATAATAATAATGATGAGAAAATTATTTATTAAAAAAAATGATGAAAAAGTTAAAAACCCTAACTTCTACATATTTAATTTATTAAGAAAAATATTAAAGTTTTGAAACCTAAATTAATCTAATTAATTGTTTAAAGTTTATTTACAAAAATAATAATAGTGAAATTAATATTAATAAAATAAACATTTTTTTGATTTTTCTGTATTTTATATTTATTATGAAAATTATTTTATGGAATTAAAAGAAAACAATTAAAAAAAACAATTAAAAGAATAAAAAGGAAAAACAAATAAAAATTAAAAAATTGAGCAAACCATAGGGGGTGTCTGGCCCAATGGGAGGTTTTTTTTGAAGTATTGACTCCTGAGTACCGTGGTCTGCATTCTTTGGCCATTGGATTGAGTTTCATGCATAAGTTATTCTACTTTGGTCATTTGGCTTTTGGCTTTTGGCCATTTGTGTTCTGGCCTCAACGTTCCTTAATCTTCTCAGGATGTCTGTCTCGCCACGTATTGGGGTCATGTGTAAAATGTTTTGTTTTGGCCATTTGGCTTTTGGCTTTTGGCCATTTGGCTTTTGGCCTCAACGTTCCTTAATGAACCTGCATGGGATCCTGTCTAAATGTGCAGTGTTGAATCTCACGAACACATTAAATAAAATCATAAAATGCAAATAAAGCCAATATATGAAGAAATTTAATGTTTAGGCACAATATGGCATGTATGAATGATTATACCCTTTTGATCATGGAGATCAAATCAATCTTACCCTTACTGGAAAATTAGTGACCAGAATGCTTTTATGCCTTACTGGAAAATTAGGATCATGGAGATCAGGCCAGCCTTATCCTTACTGAAGAAGTAGTGAGGTGTTGGTTTGTAACTGTGATGACTTGTTTGTAGTGAGAGAGGGATTTGTAATAAGGATTTCAAGGTTTTAGGGTTCTTGAAAGAATTTGATATTCTGACAGTGTTGTGGCCAGGTTTTTTCTCTCTTTTTCTCCTTTCCTCCTCTTTTCCTCCTCTTTTCCTCCTCTCTGGTTTGTGTGAAAAGAAGGTGATTATATAATGGAAATTAGGGTAAAGAAAATGGGCTTTGAATGTGCAATTGGGCCTCCAATATTTACTTGAATTCGTCACCTTCCAGGCTAGATCGCAGGGACTTAAGTGCATTTTTTGAAGTTGAAATGTGAAAACAAAATGTAGCCGACATTGATAGCTAACTCCTGTCCGAAAATCGGCTCAATCGGATAAACGGTGAATTAGTTATGAATTTTTTAAGTTTCAGCTCAGACAAACTTATTTTGGGTTCCAGTGTCGACTCTGACACGTTCTTCAATAAAAAAAACTGGTATTGATCGATGCATAATTTGGTCTCGACTTTTGAAGCAAAGTTGTAGATCTATGAGTCAGTGACCTTGTGTAAAAATATGAGTCCAATCCGATAAAAATTGACCGAGTTATGAATTTTCGAAGTTTCGGCTCAGATGAAATAATATTCAGCATTCAGGATTTTCGGCGTGTCATGCACTCTGAGCAAAAAATGAAGGCCTTTTGAATACCGTTTGAACTCAATACCATCTGTGAAAATGTAGCCAACTCAATTTGTGAAATTTTGGCACCGGAACCAGTTCGATACGATGAAAATCGACCAAGTTATGATTTTCTGAACATGACGCAAATAAACTTCTGTCACAAATTTTCTGTATGAAAATACTTGATAAATCCACATTTTTGAAGACCTTATGATCGAAATTGGCTTCCATCCGTGAGAGATGAAAACGTAGATAATGTCAAGACGGAATTTTGGCCACCGGAACGGGTTCAAAAAGAGCCACGATCTTCAAGTTATGAATTTTTTAGCGCGTAAAAACTGCACTTTCAGCACACTTTTTCACTATATTTCTTCAAGAAAACTCACACATTCGGATACCTTTTTTAAAGAATTGACTCTTGAGCCGAACCTGAATTTGAGAATATGTTATCAGAGATATCTTGGCGAAAGAACACCTGAATATAACGCGCCGGGTTGGACTTGTGAATTTTTCTTGAAATATTTTGAGAAATATGGGAGGGCAAATTTTGGGGTACAACAGAATGTAACAAAGTATTTGTTACCTCCCTTTGAATCCACCTGGATTGGTCCACATAGATCAGAGTATATGACTTCAAGAATAGCCTTCGATCTGCTTCCTGCATCCTTGCTGAAGCTATTCTTGTGTTGCTTCGCCTGCACACATACCTCGTTTGGAATGTCAATTTCAGGCAATCCTGAGACCATATTTGTTCTCTTCAAATCTCTGATGTCTCTGAAGTTGAGATGGCCTAGTCTATAATGTCATATCCATTCATCTCTGCTAGCTGCAGTCGAAAGGCACTTGTGCTCCATCACATTTAGATCAATCTTGAAGGTTCGATTCTGAGACATATGAGGCTTCAAGATTAATATCCCATTTGCATCAACGACTCTCATCATCTTATCTTCAATTGACACTTTATAATTCTTTTCGACCAACTGCCCTATACTGAGCAAATTGCTCTTCATGCCTGGTATGTACAATACATTAGAAATTAGTGACCTCTTGCCATCTTTCCTCATAATCATAACATCACCAATACCTTAAGTTGCTAGGGTATTGTCATTTGCAAATTTTAACATATTTTTCGTTGAGGGCTTTATGTTGACAAACCAATATTTCCTTCCAGACATATGTGATGAGCATCCTGAGTCCAAGTACCATTGATCCTTGAATCTATCTTCATCTTTTGTTGTGACCATCAGCATCATCTCTTCTTCTTCATGTTTTGTAAGCTTTGCATCACTTTTTTAATTCTTTCTTTTTTCTGGATAATCACTTGAATAGTGACCATACTTCTGACAATTGTAATATTAAATGTGACTCTTATCAGGTTTTCGACCACCACCTCTTCCTCTATTTGCAATACCACCTCTTTGGTTGTTTTGGTATTGAAGATGTGAAAAACATAAGAATGGGGGTTGAATTGTAAAACTTAAAACAAATGCTTAGACAACACAGTATTTTTATCCTGGTTCGTTTGATCTCAAACTACTCCAGTCCACCCGTCAAGGTGATTTCGCCTCTCTCCAACGAGGTCATAATCCACTATATTCAAAGGATTACAACGGTTACTTTAACAACTGTTAAAGCCTTCTTGAGTATAACCACAAACCGGTTTATCTCAAGGAAATCTTTTACAAATAATTTGAACAATGATGTGTTAACGTTTTCTAATAAAACAATATATCACAACTGTGATAACTACACAACTTAAGCTTGGAGTAAAACTGAATTACTAAAGTGTTTGAGTAAGCGTGGTTTTGAAGGCTTGGCAAATTATGTGAGTGCATGCGTGCGTCTTTTCTCAAGTAGATTTGTTTATATAGACAAGGCAGAGATACGTTGTCCATAAAGCCATTTTAATGATAATAACGCACTTCCCTTTTGAAGAAGATCTTGTCTTGAAGAGAGCCGTTAGCATTTAATTCTGTCTTGAATACTTAGTAACGCTTCAGAGTCTTCTTTGCTTATGATAACGCTTCAGAGTGTTCTTTGCTTTAACTTATGATGACGCTTCTGAGTGCTGATGACTTGGTAAAGATCTTTGATCAGAGTCAGAGTGTATATGTTTATGCGCAGATTCTGGTCATCAAGCTTCGGCGTATAATCTGGTAGCTTCAGCGTGTAGCACATGTTATTGATCTTCTGATGCTGATTCCATCAGAACTTCTGTATATACAAAACATAATTTTAAGAAGCATATTTGTCTTATTTATATATCTTTGAATTTATTTATTCTTTGTATTTTGTTATCATCAAAACTCTAATCAAGGGTTGTAGAATCAAACTATGTTCTAACAATCTCTCCCTTTTTGATGATGACAAAAACCATATTTTTCAATTAAAAATAAAGAATAAAAAGTATAGAATTAAGAAGAGAAAACTCCCCCTGAGTTGATTACTTCCCTTTAATTCCATGAGTGTTTGAGCATCAGAACCTTATTGTATCTTTCCTCATAGTTTTGTACTTGTTCAAGCTTTTTAAATAGATCAGAATGTTTGAGACTTATGTCTCAGTAATCCGTTATTGAAAAATATCATTCTTTCTCCCCCTTTTTGTCAGTTATCAAAAATAACATAAGATCAGAGCTAAAATGCGTTTATATTAAAAACTAGAAGCAATGATAAGTTCATAACAATGTAAGAAAATTACAGATAAACAAGTTTTAAAGACAAGGAAATTCTAAGAGGGAGGAGGTAGACGCGTGAACAAGGCTTCCAACATGCTCTTGATCTGGATGTTGGTTTCCTGTTGCTGGGTTAACATGCTCGCGATTGCATCAATTTTGTCGTCATGTTTATCCATTAGTTTCCTTCATCAACATATTAGATCTTTTCAGGTCTTCTAGAGTTTGCCTTTTGTGATCGGTGGGAACGAGAACTTACTATTTTTGGAATGCTGGTTTGCATTTTGCGTTTGTTTTCGCAAAATGTCGCGGTAAGCAAGAGTTGCCACCGTCTTTTATTTTATCCAACAAGGAAAGGACAAAAGCACAGAAAAATTCCTTTTTGAGATGTTTCTCGGGTTCGGGAGGTAGATTATAGAAAGGGAAGGTGTTAGCACCCTTTCTATCCGTGGTTATCCACGGGATCTTAGGTACTTGCTCACTATGTTTTCAAAAGTTTGTTTTTCTTTGTGTTTGTGGGTTTTGAAAAGAGTTTTGTTTTTGAAGAAAGTGTAAGTGTGAAAAGTTTTGTTTTGTTTTTAAAAGGAGCAAGTACCTAAGAACTTCTACCTACTCAAAAAGGAATTAAACTGTGCAAATATCCTTTAGACAGTTCTATCCCACTATTGAGGAGTAGGTAGCACCGTCGTTGGAGTTTTCGGGTCAATTCGATTTAAGGGACATGTGGTCACTAAAGCAATGTTAGGACGCCTTAGCGGTAACTCTAATGTCTTAGATTATTTTTCGAGGCAACCGTTTCGAGGCAACTTATGATCTTTGGACAAGAGAGTGACCTCTAAAACATCCTATACTTAATGACCACACTTGAGGCAGCCAAGTGAGGTATACCCTAAGAGTGGCATGTGCGAGTGTATTGTTTTTTTTAGTTATATTATCTTTGCATGTCATGGTGAGCTATTGTTGATTTTAAGTTAAGAGTTAATCTTGTCATGCATAGCCTAGTTAGCATACATCTAAACAGTTAATATATGTACAAGAATTTAAAGTGCGGGAATTGTAAATCCTACGCTATTACAAGGCTTCGGGGAGGGGGATTATTTACATGTCCAAAAATTGGGGGGAATAAAAGCAGTAAAGTAAAAGTCTTAGCTAAGTTATTATAAACCAGTAGGCAGTTACAATAAAATAAATGCGCACGTGTGATACGGTGGGAGAACTGACTTGAGGTTTGCGTTTGTATTCGCAAATGTTGCGGTTAGCAAGAGTCGCCACCGACTTTTTATTTTATCCTAAGGAAAGGTTAAAAAGCACAGCAAAAACCTTTTGAGATGTTTTCTTGGGTTCGGGGAGTAGATTATAGAAAGGGAAGGTATTAGCACCCTTTCTATCCATGGTTATCCATGGGCTCTTAGTTACTTGCTTAGATCACTTGCCTTTTGTTTTCAATTGTTTTAAATGGTGCTTGAGTGTGTGGGTTTTGAAAATGTTTTTGAAAAGAGGCCAATGTGGTGGCGACCTTTGTAATGATCCATGTGGGGATGTATACAAAGATGTATGTCTTTTGAAAAAGGTTTTCATTTGTTTTTGAAAGTTTTGTTTTGAAGGTGTTGTGATGTGTGATTTTGAAATTAGGCAAGTGTTTTTGTTTTGCAAGTTTGATTCAAGTAACTAAGAGGTTATCTACTCCTAAATTTCTCAAAAGACTATTGTTATGTTTTAACCCTTTTAACAAGTTTGTTCCACCATTGTATTTGGTGGGCAACCTTGTGTTAGGATGTGAAAGGGACAGGCGCGGGTCATCGTTTTAGACCATAATTGTAACGATGTTAAATGTCTTTGGGCAATTTCTTTAAGGGACTTGATCATTTGTTTTTGTTTGTTTTGAAAAGTTTTATCGAGGGACTATGATCATTCAAATTGTTTGCTTTGCCCAAAGATGTTCAACATACAATATGGCCCATTTATTTGAAGGCAACAAGTGGAATACCCTAGGGGGTGCAAGTGTGATTTGTGTGTCCATTTTCATGCTTGTTTATCTTGTATTAGGTCAAACTATTTTTAATCGTTTTTCGCATACAAACCCTAATTCTAACATGTTATCATTAGAAAGCGATAAAGTGCGAAATTAAAATTACTAAGCTATTACAAAACCAAATATGGGGAGGGGGGTACAAATGTTCAAATGGGGATATTGACAAGAATTTAAATCTAAATTATTACATCAATTGGATATTTGCATAGTAAATAAATTGCATAATTAAATGTAAATTAAATAAATATGTGAAATGCAAAAAGGAAAGTTTTTATGTGTATGAGAAAATATTATTTATGTAAAATAAAATAAAAAATAAAAAGGTATTATTTTGAGTATTTTTAACTTTTAGGGCAAAAACCCTAATTTATGAAAATGGATATTAATTGATTTAATATAAACATTTATTTATTATTTACAAAAATAAAAAAATAAAGTGAAGTATATTATGAAAAAAAATATTTTGTATCAAATATTAAAAATAATATATATATATATATTTTGGTATTTTTACTCTAAGTATATTAATATATATATGTATGTATATTTATATTTTCTTAAATATGTATTATATACAAATAATAATAATAATTAATTTTTTTGGAAAATAGTATTTTTTATGTGAAATATTTTCAGAGGATAATATAAAATAAAAATAAAAATAGAAGTGCTTCTACATATTTTTTCTATTTTTCCTAGATAATAATATATATATGTATTTAGGTATAAACAAAGGAATAAATCAAATAAATATGCAATAAATACAAAAAATGATGGAAAAAATATTTTTAAAATTTTAATGTGCTGAAAAAAAATAAACAAGTCAAACAAAAAAAAGAAAAAGTCAAAAATGTTAAAAAATGAACAAATGGGCTCAGGGGGGTGAGAAAATGGAAATATGGTGCAAAAAGAAGAAACCACACAGGCCCAGCCCATGTAGCTTCATCTTCAACCTCAGAACACTTCTTTGTTCAAAAACACGCGTTTTCTAACTCCTCATTCCTTGATCTTTTGCCAAATCTTCCAACATGAAACCTGTAGAGCTTGAAACCACGGTTCTAGACATATAAAGAAGTCAAGCTAACTCTCAGAAATGAGAGAGAATTTCTTCTCTCCCAAATCCTGACCTAATTTTTTAACCATGTTCAGACATAAAATTCTCTAAGCACACGAAATATAAATGAAATCTAAACATATGAGCATGTTCAGGGCTATGATTGTGACATGTTTTCTTCAAAAACCTAAAGCTAACAATGCCTAATAAGAGAGATAGAACTCCATGAATATACCTGTTCAGTTGGAATCGAGCTTGGCAATGGAGGATGTTTCAGAGTGAAATGATGACTTGTATAGCTTCCTTGAAGTGTAAGGATGCTTTTCCAAGTCCTACTTTATCTTGAAACTCCCTGAATCGAGCTAGTGAACTCCAACTGCAAAACAGAAATTTAAAAATGGTGAAGGGGCTTGGAGGTGTTACAGGTCAGGTTTCAGGACATGGTTAGCTTGCATATGTTGTAAGGAAGGTAGAGGAACAGGTTTGGACAAGAATGCTCGAAGGGATTGAGAGATAGCACTCAATCTGCAGGGGTTCCCCTGTTTGTGCAGTTTTGTGGTGTTTCTGAGATGGAGAGTGCTTGAGAGGCAAATGGCTCGTGCAAAAGCTTGGTTGGGTAGTTTGGAATGTGTTTGATAACTTCTCTCTTGTGTTTCTATGCTGAGATTCAAGTTGTCACCAGTTATGCAATGTTACTTGAAAATGAAGCAAGCAATGGTCACTTTTGTTTTTAGGTCAGTAGGGGCCTCTAATCCTGCTGCATAATCTTCCCTTGATCAGAGCAACTTGTCCATAATCTTGTGCCAAGAGGATTTTGCTTGTACTTGCTTGGATTTCAAATTGACATAAAGCTAGCTTTTGACAAAAATGGATAAAGCACTTTATCTAGTTTAGGATTAATCCACTATGCAATGTTAGAGCACAAAGAACATGACCTTAACACATTGAATATGCATTAAATTATTGAGTATGAAATGGTTCAAGGACCTGTAATCAAGCATAAAGCAAACTGATTTCAAATTGGCAAGGTTATGAACATGTCTTGATGAAGAACAAAAGTGAATTTTTGCCAACTTGTGAAATTCGAATCTCTCAAGTTATGAGGTTGTTTGATGAGTTCTTGGACATTTTGGAAAGCTTGGAATGTGTACTACAATCCATCTTTGAAATGCAAATCAAAATTCCAAGTGGAAGGGTATGAAAAGTGGCTTTGAAGTAGGGTAGAAAACCTTGTCAAAATAGGTCAAATTTCACTAAGTTAAAAGATGGTTTAGTGCCCTTATTCAAAAAATTATAACTTGAGATACAAGCTTCAAATGAGAAAACTTTCTGAATCAAAGTTGTAGATTATGCAACAAGCTACAACTTTCATGTTTTGACTTTTGTTTGAATCCAAATGGATCATGGTGAAAAGATGGGGCAAAGTTGGGAAAAAATTAGGGTTTTTCATAACTTAGAAAAATTCTAAGTTATGAAAAATTCCATTTTCAAACCCTAATTTGCATTTTGTGATTTCTTGGTGAACAAGTTTCATGATTTGGCATGTTTTGATGAAAAATGAATCTTGACTCTTGATTTTGACCAAAAAGTCAAAGTTTGACTTTTCAGTATACAGTCAAAATTGATCAATTGACTGGGAAATTCAACTGTCAATCTTGTGTATTTGGGATCTTTTGAGTTTGATGAACATGTCAAGATAATTCCATTGAGTCCTTGAGGCCATATGGGAGCTTGGTTTGCCATTGGCTAGGTCAAACAGTCAAAAATTGCCCTTGTGCAGTCAAAACCCTAAAAATGACCATTTTGCCCTTTTGATGATCTGATCAAATTTCTTGTGGAATTGTGATCCAAACTTGATCAAATGGTCCATATGAGTTCATAATGTTGATGTGGATCAAATTTCATGAGGTTTGACTGTCAATTGGCCACAGTTGACTTTTTCCCCAATACAGCTGATTTCTAGGTCAACTGTCCAATTGACTGGGCAAAACTTGGAATCAAGACCTGAAACTTGGTATAGGTAAACTTGGGAGTCCAATATGAAGCATGAAAGTCATCTTAGGCATTTTAGGTCAAAACATCCTTAGGCAAACACAAACCCTAATTTGAGTCCACAGTGCAAGGAGAAGTCTTGAGCAGAGGAAACCCTAACTGGATCTTGATCTTCAAAGGTCTTGTGATGAGAAAATGTTGAGGAAATGGGAGGGCAAATTTTGGGGTACAACAGTTGCCCCTGTTCAATCTTCTTGGACCTGAAGAGTTAGATTGGCAAGTTTGCCTTTCGTGACTCGAGGGTAAAAGGAGATTGGACACTAGAGTGCCCGGAAATTTGCACTCGCATGCTGGAGTCTCAACAATGTGGTGTCGGGAATGGGCTTATGGATGCCATTTGGAGAGATGGTGGATAGGGAGATGGGCTTATAGATGCCATCTGGAGATGTGACAGAACCTTGACGGGAATGGGCTTATAGATGCCATTTGGAAGTGTTGATCGCATAAGAGATTCCTTAGCGAGAACTTGTGTATTTAAGAAAGACAGATGTTTTCCTGGCTTGTTACAGGTGTTTGATCTTCAGTCTCCTTATGCAGATATGCCCTGGCTAGATACAGGAATCGAATCTACAATTGGTTGCTCAGATGTGCCCTGGCTGGATACAGGAGTCGAATCTGGAAATAGTCGTTTAATAGATGTGCCCTGGCTGGATACAGGAATCGAATCTTCGAACTCTTCAGACATGCCCTGGCTAGATACTGGAGTCGAGTCTGGAAACGTGGTCAACAGATATACCCTGGCTGGATACAGGAATCGAATCTGGAGATGTTGTAGTTGATAGATGTGCCCTGGCTAGATACAGGAGTCGAATCTTCGAACTCTTCAGACGTGCCCTGGCTAGATATAGGAATCGAGTCTGGAAACGTGGTCAACAGATATGCCCTGGCTGGATACAGGAATCGAATCTGGAATTGTGACAGTTGAAGGTAGTCGCTTTTGAGATTGTCTTTTTCCTGAAAAGGCAAAAATGTAAGTTGTATGTGATGCCATGATGTATGATATGCATGATATCATGATGTTCAACATGAGATGTTGTATGCGTTTCATCATGTAGGTAAGCAAGATGTATGCAAATATGAAATGTTTATGAATGTAATTTCATCTTAGGAAAATAAATCCTTGACGAACGGCCGGAGAAGCTGCTCTGTGGAAGAGATACTTGGCCGAAGTTCTGATGAGAGGCCTGCTGAGGGCTTTAACGACGAATTCCGCTGAGGATAATGATGATAAACTCCGCTGGGGAACTCCAAAGATAAACTCTGCTTGGGAATACCAAAGATAGACTTCGCTGGGGATTGAAGGAACTTTGCCGAGAGCGGTCTTCCGTGGCTTTTAGCTGAGGATAACCCAGTTATAAGTCCTTGTGAGGAAATAACTCTAAATGAAACTCGGGCGAGACGTCCGTGCTTCGCAGGGGATAAACTTCCAGAATCTACTGGGGATGAGCTTTAAGACCTGCCGGGGAATGTTGCGCCTTTTTAGGATCGACGGGGGACCAACTCTGCCTGGGGAAAGTATTGTCGCATCCTGTTTTATTCTGCGGGGAATTGAGATGATCTGACCACATTCTTCAGTTGAACCTACCTTGGTGCCTTGGCGGACAAAACAACCAGACTGCAATAGACAACTCCACATTGCCCCTGTCTTTGATGTCACTTGTAATTAATCTCTTGTTTTATATGCAAACACTTATGAATCAGCAATTTAATGTCAAATGCATATATCAAAAATGAACATTGGACGTTCTTCGCAAGACAAAACAAAAAGAGGAAAACAATGGTAATTTGTATGAACAAGTGAATTTGTATTGATTTAAACTTTGCCTGTGAATAGGCGTTTTTTGTACAAGAGGCTGACATCCTAGTAAGAGGACATCGCCAAATAGTATAGAGTTTACAATTTGAAAAAAGGAAACAAAACAGCTATGTGAACAATCCCACTGGGTTCCAACTCTGCTATCGCCTTTATGTCTTTGAACGTCTCATCGCTTTGCTGCCCAGTTGAAGATGAAGCTGATTGGTCAATGCCGAAATCTGGAGCCAGATAGTTGATGCCGAATTCCGGATGCGAAGTGATCCAATGAGACATAGTGTTACACTTTTATCCCTAACTTTTGCCTGGAGCGCCCTTTCGGGTTTTCAGTCCACCGGGATACCCATTTTTGCCCAAGCCGCCCTTTCAGGTTTTCGACTTGCCGGGTGTACAGATTTTTTTTCATTTCATCCCTTATTTTTGCCCGAACCCTTTTGGTTCGCCGGGAAGCCCTTATTTTGCCTAGGTATGTCAACCTAGCGGGTCTTTTATTTATGCGTAGTATTTTTTCACTATGTCTGCATTGGCGGGGTGAGGAAGGTCGTCACCATCCATGGTGGTTAGGATCATGGCTCCTCCTGAGAACACACATTTAACCACAAATGGCCCTTCGTACGTAGGGGTCCATTTGCCCCGGGGATCACTTTGAGGAAGGATGATGCGTTTGATTACCAGGTCCCCAACTTGATACTCTTGTGGTCTGACTTTCTTGTTAAATGCCCTGATCATCCGTTTCTGATACGTTTGACCATGACAGATAGCAGTGAGCCTCTTTTCGTCAATCAGATTTAATTGATCAAGTCGAGTTTGGATCCAATCATCTTCATTCAAGTCTGCGTCCTTCATTATCCGGAGAGAGGGTATCTGGATCTCGATTGGCAAGACTGCCTCCATGCCATAGACCAAGGAGAAAGGAGTTGCCCCGGTTGATGTCCTTGCTGAGGTGCGGTACCCATGAAGAGCGAACGGTAGCATCTCGTGCCAATCTTTATAGGTCACTGTCATCTTCTGCACAATTTTCTTGATATTTTTATTGGCTGCCTCTACAGCCCCATTCATCTTCGGCCGGTAGGGAGAAGAATTGTGGTGCTGTATCTTGAATTGTTCACAGAGTTCAGTGATCATTTTGTTATTGAGATTGGTACCGTTGTCCGTAATGATTCTTTCTGGGACGCCGTACCGACAGATCAGATTATGCCGGATGAAACGCGCCACAACGCTCTTGGTTACTGTGGCATAGGAAGCTGCCTCAACCCATTTCGTGAAGTAATCGATCGCCACCAAGATGAAGCGATGCCCATTGGATGCCGTCGGTCGGATCTCACCGATCATATCGATTCCCCACATTGCGAAAGGCCAAGGTGCCGTTAGGACATTCAAAGGAACCGGAGGGATATGCACCTTGTCAGCATAGATCTGGCACTTATGACAAGTTCGGGAGTGTTAGTAACAATCGGCTTCCATTGTGGACCAGAAATATCCTGCCCGAAGGATTTTCTTAGCCATGGTGTGTCCACTGGAATGGGTTCCAAATGTACCTTCATGCAGTTCTATCATAATTTTCTCTGCTTCAGCCTTATCCACACAACGTAGCAGAGTTGAATCATGATTCCGCTTGTAGAGAATGCCGTTGCTGAGGAAGAATTTTGCAGCAAACCTCCTCATGAACTTCTTATCATTGACAGATGCACCTTCAGGGTATTCCTGAGCTTTCAAGTACCTCTTCACCTCGTGATACCAGGGTTTTTCAGTCACCTTCTCAGCCTCGAGCTCGCAGCAGTATGCCGGTTCATCCAACTTCCAGATTATGATTCGGGGAGCCTCATTGTCCCATTTAACTTTGAACATTGAAGACATCGTGGCTAGTGCGTCCGCTAGCTGATTCTCCTCTCTGGGGAAATGCTCAAAAGTTATCTCTTCAAAGTGAGGGAGCAAGGTCGACACATACTCCTTGTAAGGAATAAGATTCGGGTGTTTCGTATCCCACTCGCCTTTGATCTGATTGATCACGAGAGCGGAATCTCCGAAGACACTTAGAAATTTTATCCTTAAGTCGATTGCAGCTTGTAAACCCATGATACATGCCTCATATTCTGCCATGTTGTTGGTGCAGCTGAAACATAATCGGGCGGTGAGGGGAGTATGAGTTCCTTTGGGAGATATGATTACAGCGCCGACGCTGTTACCCAAAGCATTGGAGGCTCCATCAAAATGCATAGACCATCGGGATCCTTCCTCAGGTCCTTCATCCGGTCCAGGTACTTCACAGTCGGTTACCACCATGATGTCTTCGTCCGGAAAATCAAAGTTCAATGATTGGTAATCGTCCACAGGTTGGTGTGCCAAATGATCTGCCAGTACACTTACCTTAATTGCTTTCTGAGTTGTATACTGGATATCATATTCTGTTAAGATCATTTGCCATCTCGCTATTCTTCCAGACAGAGCAGGCTTTTCAAATATGTACTTTATGGGATCCATCTTTGAAATCAATAAAGTAGTGTGAGTCAGCATATACTGTCTCAGCCGGCGAGCAGCCCATACAAGAGCGCAGCAAGTTTTCTCAAGCAGTGAGTAGCGAGACTCACAGTCGGTAAACTTTTTGCTCAAGTAATAAATAGCGTGCTCTTTTCGGCCAGACTCGTCATGCTGCCCCATCACACACCCCATTGAATTATCAAGTACCGTTAAGTATAGTATCAGAGGTCTTCCTTCCACCGGTGGCATAAGAATGGGTGGCTCTTGGAGATATTCCTTTATCCTTTCAAAGGCGGCCTGACATTCATCATTCCAGCGTACTACTTGATCTTTCTTCAGCAATTTGAAGATTGGCTCACAAGTAGCAGTCAGATGCGAGATGAATCGAGCAATATAATTCAGTCGTCCTAGGAAACCTCTGACTTCTTTCTCTGTCTTTGGAGTCGGCATCTCTTGAATAGCTTTAACTTTGGCAGGGTCCACCTGGATACCTTTATCACTTACAATGAAACCTAGCAACTTTCCGGATCTTACCCCAAAGGTGCATTTGTTGGGATTCAACCTCAGCTTGTATAACTTGAGTCGGTCAAACAACTTCCTCAGATGGTCAAGGTGCTCTTCCTCAGTTTGAGACCTCGCAATCATGTCATCAACGTATACCTCAATTTCATGATGGATCATATCATGGAACAAAGCAACCATGGCACGTTGATAGGTTGCCCCAGCATTTTTCAACCCGAATGGCATGACCTTATAACAGAAGGTGCCCACTGAGTCACAAAGGTAGTCTTCTCCATATCCTCTGGAGCCATCTTGATCTGATTATACCCTGAAAAACCATCCATGAAGGAGAACACCTTGTGTTGAGCTGTATTGTCAACAAGGACATCGATGTGAGGTAGGGGGAAGTCATCCTTGGGGCTGGCCCTGTTCAAATCCCTGTAGTCGACACACATTCTGACTTTACCGTCCTTCTTTGGTACTGGCACCACATTGGCAACCCACTGAGGGTAAGAAGTCACTGCAAGGAACCCGGCATCAAACTGCTTCATAACCTCGGCCTTGATCTTTTCAGACATCTCTGGACGCATCCGTCGGACTTTCTGCTTTACCGGAGGGCAATCTTCCTTGGTTGGCAGGTGGTGAACTACAATGTCGGCATCCAAACCGGGCATATCTTCATAGGACCAAGCAAAAATCTCCATGTAGTCTTGTAGCATCTGGATCAATCGTTGCTTCACGCTGAGCTCTAGATTGGCACCAATCTTGACCTCTTTCCTATCTGTCTCAGTACCCAAGTTAATTGTCTCCACGGGCTCTTCATGTGGTTGAATAGCCCTCTCTTCCTGTAGTAGCAGTCTTGCGAGTTCACCAGGCACTTCGCAATCATCTTCACCTTCGTCTTCGGTCAAGTTGATCGGATTTTCGAAGTCATAACTGGCGGTAGCAGAGCTGTTACCAGTGAGATCCAGAGTGGATTGAAACCTGTATAAGTGAGTGTGTGTAAATACAGCTGTTTTGCAATATATATAACACAGAAAGGAAAAGAGCAAAAGATTTGAAATGCAACAAACGTCCAATGTTTTGATTGATGATATATGAAAATGTCATACAAAAAGCCCTCACAAATGGAGCTACGATGCCCCGGGTAGGACACCGAGCCAACAGAGTTTTAACATATTGTTTGTTACAAATTGGAAATCAAAAGAAATCAATTACTGCGTGACAAATGTGATAGGGGTAAAATCCTTTGCCGTCCAGTTGCTTGGTCCGTTGCTGGTAGTCGGGTAGATCCAACTGTCAAACTCAGCTTCCTCTACATCCTCCTCGATAGCATTCACCCTTGAGCTGGAAATAAACACCGGAGCCTTTTCGATCTTCTCTTTACGCACCGCCTTCTGAGCCTCCGCAGTAAAGCCTAGCCCAAACTTGTCGTTCTTCTGAGTGAAGTCAGGAAGCTGACCCCAGTGTGCACAATTGCCTTTCTGAACCACAGCCCGGGCATCCCTTAGGGAAGCCATTTTCAAGGAATCATTCTCTTCGGCCATTGTCTCTGCAGCTGCTGAAATTGGATGCACCTCCTCGAAATGCTGGAAGGGGGTTTCAATGAACTCTCCGTCCATCTCAATGTACCTGAAGGAATTCAAATGGCTCACCATATACTCCTCTTCTCCTTGCACAGTGACGATCTTCCCCCTGACGGGATACTTCAGCTTCTGGTGCAAGGTGGAGGTCACTGCCCCAGCTTTATGGATCCAAGGTCGGCCCAACAGACAAGAGTACGATGAACGTATATCCATCACGTAAAAGGTAGAGTCAAACACTTGAGAGCCCACACGAATAGGGATGTTAACCTCTCCATGAACCATCCTTTTGGAACCGTCAAAGGCCCTGACGATGATATTGCTGGGTTTCAACTCCAGGCCTTCATAATCCAGACGGTCTAGAGCCTTTTTCGGTAGAACATTCAAGGAAGAACCAGTGTCCACCAATACATGTGCCAGAGTAGTGCCCCTGCACTCAATAGAGACATGCAGGGCATCATTGTGGTTTCTCCCTTTCGCGGTCAGGTCAGCATCTGAAAAACCCAAACAGTTGTCCGCCGTCAGATTCGCTATGCAGTCAGTGAACTGGACTGCAGACGTCTCCTGCGGCACATGGGCCGTCTTGAGAAATGAGATCAAGGCCTTAGCATGGGCCTCGGAGCATAGAAATAAGGAGAGCAGGGAGATCTTGGAGGGTGTATGCCCCAACTGCTCGACAACATTAAAATCACTTTTCTTTATAATTTTCAGAATCTCCTCCATTTCTTGTCGGGAGACCTCAGCATTTACGGGTATTGGTGCCTCCATCCGGGCAGGCTCTTCTTCAATCCCTTTGCCCCGAGCATTTGATGACTCGGCAGCAGGGGAAACAACTTGATCAGCAACAGTAACATGTATACTTGTAGGTTTTATGAGGAGGGGTTTTCGAATAGCGGGCGGCGCAATGTCAGGCGAGAAGAGCCTGCCACTGCGGGTGACCTTGGCTGGACCAGTGATATCGCAGATACTGGCACTAGCGTCGAATTCTTGCTTGATTCCATTTATATATACGTCTTCCCCATAATGCCAGGGGACAGCTTTATCAGATACGTAGGAGAGGGGTCCCGGAACAGTAATGATCACAGGCGCAATTGTCATGATTTGAATAGGCTTCTTCGGGGGAGCCTTGATTGGATTTTTGAAGATGGTAATCACGGAAACTTCTTTTATCGGAACCAATTGAACAGCAGTCTTTTTGAATAGAATCTCCTTGCTATCCATTAGGCCTTGGATGCCTAACCTTAGCAAGGGACAATCAGATGGGGAAATAGCACAGAATAGGCAACCTTCGCCGCAACCCGGAAATAAACCGGCCCGCAGTAGGTTCTTCTTAACAGTCTTCAGAGGGGTAACAACTTCATCTATCGAAACAGCATACACTTCTTCCTCAATGGCATTTACCCTATGCTGGGGCATAGGAGCCGTTACAACATTTGGTCTCTCCGGCGCTTCAAACTGAATTTCCTTTGCATCGATCAGATCTTGCACTTTGTTTCTCAAGGCCCAGCAATCATCAGTAGTGTGCCCGGGACTATCAGAATGATAAGCACACCGGGCATTTGGGTTGTATTTAGGAGACGCAGTGTTGACGACCTTAGGAGCTTCTTTGAGGGTCACCAGGTTGGTGGATAACAGTTGGGGTAAAATCTGAGATAATGTCATACTCAGTCGGGTATACTGCCTCTTGGGCCTTTCGCTTCTTTGTTGATTGTACGGCTGAGGAGCAGCAACAGGTTTGGAGATGACCAAAGCATTGACGGCTTGGCGACTTTCGGGCTTGACTTGTCTTCTAGGACCATAGACGGCACTTGCTTCTTTCTTAAACGGCCTCTTCTCAGCACTTGTAGAGGCAGCCTTCTGTATCTTGCCTGACCTGATGCCAGCTTCAATTCTTTCTCCCGTTAATATTAAATCTGTAAATCCAGCGGAGGAGTTACCAACCAAATGATTGAAAAACGGACCTGACAACGTCCCCAGAAACATATCAACCAGCTCTCTATCAGTCAATGGAGGCTGCACCCTACCAGCCAAATCTCTCCATTTTTGAGCGTACTCTTTGAACCCTTCACCCGTCCCTAGAGACATACCCTGAAGTTGGGTACGCGTAGGAGCGAGATCAGAATTGTATTGGTATTGTCTGTAGAATGCGGTCGCCAAATCTTCCCAGTGTCGGATGCTAGCTCCATCCAATTGGTAGAACCATTCAAGCTGTGACCCCGAGAGGCTATCTTGGAAGAAGTGAATCCAGAGGTTCTTATCCGCCGTGTAAGGTTGGATTTTCCTTACGTACGACCTCAGATGTAGCTTTGGGCAGGAGACCCCATCATACTTGGCGAAGGCAGGCGCTTTAAACTTGTGTGGAATGACCACCCCAGAAGATAACTCTAAATCTCCGAAATCCAGTCCTGGCACATTCTGAATTTCCATGGCGCTCAAGTGGTCCTCCAATTGTTTGTATCTGTCAGCAGCAGGTGGGTACTGTTCGTCATTATAGTCCGTCTCGTTGTCGGAGACTGCGGGACTAGGAGCTCCTCCCCCTTGGGGACTGTTTTTCTCAGCAGAAGAAGTGGTTGGATCAGCTTCATTGTGGAGTGTGTTCCCAAATCGGCGTCCGGTGTTGAACAATGCGGTCCTCTTTTTCTTCTTCTTCTTCATGAGTATAGTCTTCAACTCTTGCTGACCTTGGGCTAGGCTTAGGACCATCTCTTGAAACTGTGCACTTTGGGCCTGAAGGGCCTTGATTGCTTGCTCACTGGAGGATTCTGGATTCATGATGACTGTTCACACAAACAGCGAAAAATTAAGCAACCTGTGAAATAGGGTACCTGCTATGCATATGGTGCAATGGAATGTGTATGCTTTATGTTTTCAAAGACAAACAAGATTCAACTTTGTAGACAAAAAGGGAAACACACTTCATTAGATGAAAATTTCAATTGTTCAACAACTTGCCCCTAGGCATTACAGGAATGAAAAATACTGAAAAGGAAATAAAACTACAAAAGGAAACATCAAAGCTCATCAATGCTCCCATGGCCTCCTCTTTTCAGTGCTAATGTAGTTGTTCAGGACCCGTTCTTCCTCCAATTGCTTAGTCAGCCTCTGGATCTTCCTTTCCTGCTCGTTGAACTTCTCCCGATAGAAATCCCGTTCTTCCTTTAGCTGTGCCCAAGATCTCTTCATGGTGTCAAAATCAGTAGGTATCTGAGGAGGGAGGACAGTTGGAGGAACCCCATCTTCATCGGGAGACTCAAGAATGAGAGGTCTAACAGCTTCGTAGGGCATACCCAACTTCTGAGCACGGATGCGGACCCATTTGCAATAGGGCTTCAATGGCAGAGAAGTCTTTGGTCCTAACTCATGTGGGTCAGCTTTGTGAATCCTGTCCCAAGCTCTAATGAATCCCTGGCGTAGTTTGTCACTGTCTGCCTGAAACTCAAAATGGAAGTGAGGAACCAGCATCTCATGAGGCCCATCTCCTCTGGCTCTTCCAAACTGACGGAGAGCTAAACACGGATTGTAAGAGATTCCTCCTTGGATACCAATCAACGGGACATTAGGGTATTCTCCGCAACGGTCGATAACAGCTATCTCATCCAAACCTCTGAGAGTCCAGGTGATGTCATTATCAGTGAGAGACATTAACCTCTGAGCCCAACCTTTTCCTTCTTCATTCTTCAGCACGAACTTAGGAAGGTGCGAAATAAACCACCTTACTAGCAAAGGAGCACAACACCACGGAGTCCCCCGTTTTCGAGCAGTACGAGCATAGAGTTGTTGTAGAATATCACCCAAAAGAGTGGGTACCGGATTCCGAGACATGAAGATCCTTATGACATGGATACTGATAAAAGTGTCAGGGTTGGGAAACAATACCAGACCATAGATCAAAAGAGCCAGAATATCCTCATATGCCTTGAAGTCCAAGTCATTCCAGAAATCATTAGCCTTGCCAACCAGAAATTTGACCAAAAAGCCCTTGACCCCATTTCTAGTTTCCCAGTTGGACAATATCTCTTCTTTGGTCAAGGGGAGAATTGCAGCAATCTCTTCAGGCCTAGGAGTCTTTTCCAAACCAGTGAATGGAGTTTGTTCCAGGACAGGGATCCCAAGCAGATAAGAGAACTCTTCCAGGGTAGGAACCAGCTGGAAGTCTTGAAAGGTGAAACAATGATGCAGAGGGTCATAAAACTGGGTCAGAACACTTATCAGTTGTTGGTCCCATTTTGCAGTGATCAAGCCAAGGAGAGAACCATGTCTGTTGATGAAGGAGGTAGTGTTTGGAATCCTTCCAACCAGATCCTTGAGTAAAACTGGTGGTTGAACAAAGTTGAGCCGGACAGTATTTCTACGCACGGGCAACATGATGTCCTACAAAACAGAGCAAAGATGAAACCTTTTTTTGTCTTTGAAATGGGTTAGTCCTTTATACAGGATGCATGCAATGGTATGATGGAATGATGCTATGATGAAACACACCACAAATATTCACATAGGCAGATAAGGCACACAAGTCACACAAGACACCCTTAGGTTTCAGGCCAGCATGAGTTTCAGGTATTACCCTCTTTTGGTTTTGTTGGTTAAAACCTGTCCTATCAAAAGTAACCGGGTTCTAGAGGATCTCAAATCATTGGCTACCCTCAATCGGTCATAACTCCAGCATCGCAATCTTTTCTCGCGGCCAGAACCATCTCGAGAGTTTAGCCTCAATGAGTGTAGCATACTGCTACTGTCCTAATAGCCAAGTTGGTCAATTTAGGGTTCTAAGGTTGGTTGGTGTTTAATGACCCCTTAGAAGACCTATATTCTCCCCGTTACAACACAAGGGATATAGGTACAGACTAAGATGCCACACCAACGTAGCCACTGTTTCACCCATGTCGGTCTACGCCGGACAGGTCTGTAACACCCTCTAAAACCCCGCATATAATTTTCGCAAATATTAAAAATTATAAACTCAGAGTACATGTAATAATCGAGGAATGCTACAATTCTCTTTTACTAAAATAAATTCCTGTCATGCATAATTTTAGTGGTAACTCATACATGTCTACACAGCGGAATAATTTATTTAATAAATCAAATGTTATAATATTTTCCAAAGTCATCAGGGATTAACACCTGGAAAAGTCAACGTCATATTATAACAATTAACAGAAAATAAACGAGTCTGACTAAAGCAGCTCGACAACCAAACGTTCCCGGAGTTACAACTATCAGAGCATGACCCGGACATACTAAAACAAAACTAAACTAGACACGATAAGCCTTCGCCAAGCACCTGAGCGAAGCTCCTCAATCTGAAATATTCAACAGTAAGGGTGAGCTTCTCAAATATACATTTGGTTATACATTCATAACGATCAATTCACGAAATCATAAGCATCACCCAATAATTAGCATATTACATAGTTTACAAAACCTTTACAATTCATATATCCATGACATATTGCCTTTCATATTTGCAAATATTCATCAAACATCATCAACCATTTATCAAATCATACGTGCATACAAACAATCAAATATAACATTGGAAAAATCATCCATTCATGTTATATTCGAGTAATGCAACACACCCATGCATGTGGTACCACTTCACCGCCCCATTAAATCGCGGGTCACGGATAACTCACCGTTCCATTATATCGCGGACACGGCTACCACCTCAACGTTCCATTATATCGCGGACACGTATATTGGCCACCATGTTAATTCCACACAATGGGAATTAACAAATGCAACATGATATGTAAGTATGTAACACTCAGCATACTATGAACATCAATCAACATATCATGCACATCAACAATATCAAACATAACATGATAGGAATAGCATGTAACCACTCAGCATACTATTAAACATCAATCATATCAAGTTATATCATAATTCATGCTTGACAACATAATCTAAAAGCATGACAATAAGATCCACATAGTGTTGGTATCATAACATACAATCGTTATTCGATACACACATCAATCAACACTAGGAATTCAATAAACACATACTCAAAACATGTCAAACACTGCACATCAAAACCGGATCAATCCGTACTTAACAACATGCACGGAAAACATAGTTTAAAAACCAACACAGGAGGTTTAACACGGGTGCCCGTGTAAAACAACACTGCCCGTGTGGAAATGTGTCCAGAAAACACGTTTTTTTGACAATACAGGGGATCAACACGGGCGCCCGTGTAAATCAACACGGCCCGTGTTGAATTGTGCCCAGAAAACCCATTTTTATGCCAACACAGTGAATCAACACGGGCGCCCGTGTTAATCAACACGCCCGTGTTGAATTATGGCCAGAAAACACTTTTTCATCAGCATTACAGTGAATCAACACGGGTGCCCGCGTAAATCAACGCGCCCGTGTTGATGAGTGCGAACCCAATTTTTCTGTTTTTGCAGCAGCTCATATACCCATTTTTTTGCACGAAAATACCTCTCTACGGCGGTGCAATATGGTACAAAGACATCCAATCCATCATAGGAACCTAAAGTCTCTAATTGATTCATAAAATCGGGAACTTAAACCTTTTCTAACAAAGTTCAATCCTAAGGTTATCGATCCCTAGAAACATCTAACAATTGGGATTTCCTACGATTACCCGAATCAACCGTACATAAACCCATAAACAAATATAAATCGAGTATAAACCCCCCTTACCTTATCAATTAGCAGCTTTGAGTTCTTGAGCGATGTTCTTCGTTCTCCGTTCTTCAGAGCTCTCTTTTCCCAAATTCCAACTTCTGTTCTTACGTGAAAACCAAAAATGAGAAAATGGCCTAAGTCCCAAACATAACTTTATTTCTCTGCACCCCCACTCTTTACTAACAACATCTAAGCCCAATAACATAAAAATCCCAATATTCCTTATTTCTTTTATTTTCCTCAAATACTCCAAAATAAATAATTCTTTTTATTTTATTAATTCTAATAAAATAAATTCCCAAATTTAAATAAATCAATTAATTGAAAACGGGGTGTTACAACTCTCCCCCACTAAAAGAGTTTTCGTCCTCGAAAACATACCTTAGACGAACAGCTCCGGATAAGCCTCTTTCATCTGGCTCTCCAGCTCCCAAGTGATATTTCCATCTGCTGGACCTCCCCAAGCAACCTTCACTAATGCTATCTCTTTACCTCTTAACTGTTTCACTTCCCGATCTTCTATCCTCATAGGCAATGCTTCTACTGTCAGGTTATCTCTTACCTGTACATCATCTATTTGGATTACATGAGATGGGTCTGGAATGTATCTCCTCAACTGAGAAACATGAAAAACATCGTGCAAATTCGCAAGTCTCGGAGGTAAAGCAATGCGATAAGCAACTTCTCCAACTCTTTCCGTAATCTGAAACGGACCAATAAAACGCGGAGTCAACTTCTTAGACTTCAACGCCCGACCAATACCCGTCATCGGAGTAACTCTCATAAACACATGATCTCCAGCACTGAATTCTAAATTCTTTCTCCTCTTATCATGATAACTTTTCTGACGACTCTGAGAAGCTCTCATCTTCTCTTGAATCAATTTGATCTTTTCGGTAGTCTGCTGAACAATCTCTGGCCCAATTACCGAACTCTCTCCAGATTCATACCAACACAAAGGCGTCCTACACCGTCTACCATACAATGCCTCAAACGGAGCCATACCAATACTCGAATGGTAACTATTGTTATAAGTAAACTCAATCAATGGCAAATAGCTATCCCAAGCTCCACCTTTCTCTAAAACACAAGCACGCAATAAATCTTCCAACGATTGAATCGTCCTCTCCGTCTGTCCATCAGTCTGAGGATGGTAAGCTGAACTCAATCTCAACTTAGTACCCAAAGCCTTCTGCAATCCTTCCCAAAATTTCGAAGTGAACCTCGGATCTCTATCTGACACAATACTAGAAGGAACTCCATGCAAACTCACTATTTTCTCAATATACAACTGTGCCAATCTCTCCATCGAGTAATCCATTCGCACCGGTATAAAATGAGCAGACTTAGTCAACCTATCCACAACGACCCATATCGCTTCACAATTCATAGGAGTCCTCGGCAACCCGGATACAAAATCCATAGAAATACTATCCCACTTCCATTCTGGAATAAACATCGGTTGCATAAACCCAGCCGGCTTTCGATGCTCAATCTTCGATTTCTGACAGATTAAACATGCATACACAAATTCAGCTATTTCCTTTTTCATTCTCGGCCACCAAAACAATTTCTTCAAATCATGATACATTTTCGTGGCACCCGGATGAATGCTCATCCCACTGCGATGTCCTTCCTCTAATATACTTTTCTTGATTTCTGCGACATCAGGAACACAAACTCTATCGCCAAATCTCATAACATCATTTTCATCAATCCTAAACTCACCACCTTGACCTTGGTTGATCAATGTCAATTTATCAACTAAATTAACATCGGATTTCTGCCCGATCCTGATCTCTTCTAGAATACCACTAGTAAGTTTCAACATACCCAAACGAACACACTTCGGAGTACTTTCACAAACCAAACTCAAATCTCGGAATTGCTCAATTAAATCCAATTCACGAACCATCATCATAGACATATGCAAGGATTTCCTGCTCAAAGCATCTGCAACCACATTTGCCTTACCAGGATGGTAATTCAAACCAAAATCATAATCTTTGAGAAATTCCAACCACCTTCTTTGCCTCATATTGAGCTCTTTCTGATCGAAAAGATACTTCAAACTCTTATGATCACTATACACTTCAAACCTCGAACCATACAGATAATGTCTCCACAATTTCAAGACAAACACAACTGCTGCCAACTCTAAGTCATGAGTAGGATAGTTCCTTTCATGAACCTTCAACTGTCTCGAAGCATACGCAACTACCTGCTGATTCTGCATTAAAACACCACCTAAACCCAACAGAGATGCATCACAATAGACCACAAAAGATTCCACCGGATTCGGCAAAATCAGAATAGGAGCACTTGTCAATCTCCGCTTCAATTCTTGGAAACCTTTCTCACAATCAGAATCCCAAATAAACGCTTGTCCTTTACGAGTCAACTTCGTCAACGGCAATGCTAACTTTGAGAATCCTTCGATAAACTTTCTGTAATAACCTGCAAGACCAAGAAAACTTCTGATTTCCGAAACAGTCTTCGGCGCTTCCCACTGAGATACCGCTTCTACTTTCGTAGGATCCACTGCAATACCATTCTTAGAAATCACATGTCCAAGAAAACTAACTTCATTCAGCCAGAACTCACATTTGGACAACTTTGCATACAACTTCTTATCTTTCAACAACTCTAACACAATTCTGAGATGTTCCGCATGTTCTTCGTCATTCTTGGAATAAATCAGAATGTCATCAATAAAAACCACAACAAACTTATCCAGATATGGGTGAAAAATCCTATTCATATATTCCATGAAAACACCAGGTGCATTAGTAACTCCGAACGGCATAACAGAATATTCATAATGCCCATACCTCGTTCGAAAAGCAGTCTTTTGAATATCTTCCGTTTTCACACGAATCTGATGATATCCAGATCTCAAATCAATCTTACTGAATACACTGGCTCCAATTAACTGATCCATTAAATCATCAATCCTCGGTAACGGGTACCGATTCTTAATGGTTACCTTGTTCAATTGCCTGTAATCAACACACAGTCTCATAGAACCTTCTTTCTTCTTAACCAACAATACCGGAGCACCCCAAGGCGAAACACTTGGACGAATAAACTTCTTCTCCAGTAAATCTTCCAACTGACTCTTCAATTCAGCCAATTCAGACGCAGACATACGATATGGCGCCATCGACACCGGTCTCGTACCAGGAATTAAATCTATAGAAAATTCCACTTCTCTCTCAGGAGGTAACTCGCCAACATCATCAGGAAAGACTTCTGGAAAATCACACACCACTGGCAATTCACTACTCCTGACCTTTCCTGTTGCATCTAACGAAGCAAGTAACATAAACACATTAGCACCATCATCCATTGCTTCTTGCACCTGCCTAGCAGTCATAGTCAAATTCTCGACACCAACTGCTTCTGGGAAAATCACCGTCTTAGCAAAGCAGTTCAGATGAACCCGGTTAAATTCCAACCAGTTCATCCCAAGGATAATATCAATTTGTTCAAGCGGTAGGCACACTAAATCCATACCGAAACCTCTACCAAAAATCTCAATAGGACAATTCCTACATACGAGTGAAGTTGTCACTGAACCCGATGCAGGAGTATCAACAACCATGCTACCTCGCATACCAGATATGTCCAGTTTCAACCTCTCAGCACAATCCAAAGAAATGAAAGAATGAGTTGCACCAGTATCAATAATTGCAACTAAAGGTGTGCCATGAATAAAACACGTACCTTTAATCAATCGATCCTCTGGGGTAGTTTCAGATCCAGACAAAGCAAACACTTTTCCACCTGACTGATCCTTCCTAGGCTTAGGACACTGCGGACGAATGTGACCTTCTTCGCCACAATTGTAACAAGTAACAGACTTCCCTTTGCAATCAATAGACAAATGACCAGCCTTTCCACATTTATAGCACTTCTTCTCATCACTCTTGCAATCTCGAATGTGATGACCAGACTCACCACACCTGTAGCATCTGATAGGAGCCTTAGAATCTCCCCCACTAGGCCTTTTCCAACCGCCTGATCTCTGGTTATCTCTACCATATGGCTTGCCACGGTCCATGTGTTGCTTCCCTCTTTTATCAACAGCCCCACGAGAGTGAGACGACCGATTCTTGGTAATATCTTCTTCCAAGATTCTGCTACAATCCACCAGATCAGAAAATCTACGAATACGCTGGTACCTGATTCCCTGCTTAATCTCATCTCGGAGACCATTCTCAAATTTGATACATTTAGAGAATTCTCCAGCCTCATCATTGTTGTAGTGTGCATAATACTTTGCCAGCTCAGTGAACTTAGTAGCATACTCACTAACAGTCAGATTGCCCTGCTTAAGCTCCAAAAATTCAATTTCCTTTCTTCCCCGAACATCTTCAGGAAAGTACCTCCTCAGAAAATCCCTTCTGAAGTTAGCCCAAGTCAGTGCCTCTCCATCCTGAACCATTTCAGTCCTTGTGGCAACCCACCAGTCGTCGGCCTCTTCTGCCAACATGTGCGTACCATATCTGACTTTCAGATCTTCAGCACAATCGATCACACGGAAAATCCTTTCGATTTCCTTCAGCCACTTCTGAGCACCTTCGGGGTCATGTGTACCTTTGAACAACAGAGGATTGTTCCTCTGGAAATTTCCCAATTGCCTATCAGCACCAATCACGCCTCCAGTTGGGTTTCCAGCAAGTACACCAGCTAACATCCCCAAAGCCTCAGCTAGTGCAGCATCATTTCGTCCATTACCTCTTCCAGCCATATTCCTGAGAATTAAAACATACTCCACATCAGAATACAGTATCGACAGTGTTACCTTGCACTAGTCGCATACGAAAAGGAATGACTGACTCAAGACTCTGGTCACAACGACCGACTATGCTCTGATACCACTATTGTAACACCCTCTAAAACCCCGCATATAATTTTCGCAAATATTAAAAATTATAAACTCAGAGTACATGTAATAATCGAGGAATGCTACAATTCTCTTTTACTAAAATAAATTCCTGTCATGCATAATTTTAGTGGTAACTCATACATGTCTACACAGCGGAATAATTTATTTAATAAATCAAATGTTATAATATTTTCCAAAGTCATCAGGGATTAACACCTGGAAAAGTCAACGTCATATTATAACAATTAACAGAAAATAAACGAGTCTGACTAAAGCAGCTCGACAACCAAACGTTCCCGGAGTTACAACTATCAGAGCATGACCCGGACATACTAAAACAAAACTAAACTAGACACGATAAGCCTTCGCCAAGCACCTGAGCGAAGCTCCTCAATCTGAAATATTCAACAGTAAGGGTGAGCTTCTCAAATATACATTTGGTTATACATTCATAACGATCAATTCACGAAATCATAAGCATCACCCAATAATTAGCATATTACATAGTTTACAAAACCTTTACAATTCATATATCCATGACATATTGCCTTTCATATTTGCAAATATTCATCAAACATCATCAACCATTTATCAAATCATACGTGCATACAAACAATCAAATATAACATTGGAAAAATCATCCATTCATGTTATATTCGAGTAATGCAACACACCCATGCATGTGGTACCACTTCACCGCCCCATTAAATCGCGGGTCACGGATAACTCACCGTTCCATTATATCGCGGACACGGCTACCACCTCAACGTTCCATTATATCGCGGACACGTATATTGGCCACCATGTTAATTCCACACAATGGGAATTAACAAATGCAACATGATATGTAAGTATGTAACACTCAGCATACTATGAACATCAATCAACATATCATGCACATCAACAATATCAAACATAACATGATAGGAATAGCATGTAACCACTCAGCATACTATTAAACATCAATCATATCAAGTTATATCATAATTCATGCTTGACAACATAATCTAAAAGCATGACAATAAGATCCACATAGTGTTGGTATCATAACATACAATCGTTATTCGATACACACATCAATCAACACTAGGAATTCAATAAACACATACTCAAAACATGTCAAACACTGCACATCAAAACCGGATCAATCCGTACTTAACAACATGCACGGAAAACATAGTTTAAAAACCAACACAGGAGGTTTAACACGGGTGCCCGTGTAAAACAACACTGCCCGTGTGGAAATGTGTCCAGAAAACACGTTTTTTTGACAATACAGGGGATCAACACGGGCGCCCGTGTAAATCAACACGGCCCGTGTTGAATTGTGCCCAGAAAACCCATTTTTATGCCAACACAGTGAATCAACACGGGCGCCCGTGTTAATCAACACGCCCGTGTTGAATTATGGCCAGAAAACACTTTTTCATCAGCATTACAGTGAATCAACACGGGTGCCCGCGTAAATCAACGCGCCCGTGTTGATGAGTGCGAACCCAATTTTTCTGTTTTTGCAGCAGCTCATATACCCATTTTTTTGCACGAAAATACCTCTCTACGGCGGTGCAATATGGTACAAAGACATCCAATCCATCATAGGAACCTAAAGTCTCTAATTGATTCATAAAATCGGGAACTTAAACCTTTTCTAACAAAGTTCAATCCTAAGGTTATCGATCCCTAGAAACATCTAACAATTGGGATTTCCTACGATTACCCGAATCAACCGTACATAAACCCATAAACAAATATAAATCGAGTATAAACCCCCCTTACCTTATCAATTAGCAGCTTTGAGTTCTTGAGCGATGTTCTTCGTTCTCCGTTCTTCAGAGCTCTCTTTTCCCAAATTCCAACTTCTGTTCTTACGTGAAAACCAAAAATGAGAAAATGGCCTAAGTCCCAAACATAACTTTATTTCTCTGCACCCCCACTCTTTACTAACAACATCTAAGCCCAATAACATAAAAATCCCAATATTCCTTATTTCTTTTATTTTCCTCAAATACTCCAAAATAAATAATTCTTTTTATTTTATTAATTCTAATAAAATAAATTCCCAAATTTAAATAAATCAATTAATTGAAAACGGGGTGTTACAAGGTCCCTCACAGATTATGCTACCTAAAAAGGGTATTTCCCAGATCCGGGTTAGGATCTATAAAACTCCGATACAAAGCCCACAAATGTAAAAGCAAACAAGACAATCAATTGAAAACAAAGGTGATCTAAACCCTAAGGTTACTCCACTTTAAAATTTCCCCAGCAGAGTCGCCAGTTCTGTGATACGGTGGGAGAACTGACTTGAGGTTTGCGTTTGTATTCGCAAATGTTGCGGTTAGCAAGAGTCGCCACCGACTTTTTATTTTATCCTAAGGAAAGGTTAAAAAGCACAGCAAAAACCTTTTGAGATGTTTTCTTGGGTTCGGGGAGTAGATTATAGAAAGGGAAGGTATTAGCACCCTTTCTATCCATCGTTATCCATGGGATCTTAGTTACTTGCTTAGATCACTTGCCTTTTGTTTTCAATTGTTTTAAATGGTGCTTGAGTGTGTGGGTTTTGAAAATGTTTTTGAAAAGAGGCCAATGTGGTGGCGACCTTTGTAATGATCCATGTGGGGATTATACAAAGATGTATGTCTTTTGAAAAAGGTTTTCATTTGTTTTTGAAAGTTTTGTTTTGAAGGTGTTGTGATGTGTGATTTTGAAATTAGGCAAGTGTTTTTGTTTTGCAAGTTTGATTCAAGTAACTAAGAGGTTATCTACTCCTAAATTTCTCAAAAGACTATTGTTATGTTTTAACCCTTTTAACAAGTTTGTTCCACCATTGTATTTGGTGGGCAACCTTGTGTTAGGATGTGAAAGGGACAGGCGCGGGTCATCGTTTTAGACCATAATTGTAACGACGTTAAATGTCTTTGGGCAATTTCTTTAAGGGACTTGATCATTTGTTTTTGTTTGTTTTGAAAAGTTTTATCGAGGGACTATGATCATTCAAATTGTTTGCTTTGCCCAAAGATGTTCAACATACAATATGGCCCATTTATTTGAAGGCAACAAGTGGAATACCCTAGGGGGTGCAAGTGTGATTTGTGTGTCCATTTTCATGCTTGTTTATCTTGTATTAGGTCAAACTATTTTTAATCGTTTTTCGCATACAAACCCTAATTCTAACATGTTATCATTAGAAAGCGATAAAGTGCGAAATTAAAATTACTAAGCTATTACAAAACCAAATATGGGGAGGGGGGTACAAATGTTCAAATGGGGATATTGACAAGAATTTAAATCTAAATTATTACATCAATTGGATATTTGCATAGTAAATAAATTGCATAATTAAATGTAAATTAAATAAATATGTGAAATGCAAAAAGGAAAGTTTTTATGTGTATGAGAAAATATTATTTATGTAAAATAAAATAAAAAATAAAAAGGTATTATTTTGAGTATTTTTAACTTTTAGGGCAAAAACCCTAATTTATGAAAATGGATATTAATTGATTTAATATAAACATTTATTTATTATTTACAAAAATAAAAAAATAAAGTGAAGTATATTATGAAAAAAAATATTTTGTATCAAATATTAAAAATAATAATATATATATATATTTTGGTATTTTTACTCTAAGTATATTAATATATATATGTATGTATATTTATATTTTCTTAAATATGTATTATATACAAATAATAATAATAATTAATTTTTTTGGAAAATAGTATTTTTTATGTGAAATATTTTCAGAGGATAATATAAAATAAAAATAAAAATAGAAGTGCTTCTACATATTTTTTCTATTTTTCCTAGATAATAATATATATATATGTATTTAGGTATAAACAAAGGAATAAATCAAATAAATATGCAATAAATACAAAAAATGATGGAAAAAATATTTTTAAAATTTTAATGTGCTGAAAAAAAATAAACAAGTCAAACAAAAAAAAGAAAAAGTCAAAAATGTTAAAAAATGAACAAATGGGCTCAGGGGGGTGAGAAAATGGAAATATGGTGCAAAAAGAAGAAACCACACAGGCCCAGCCCATGTAGCTTCATCTTCAACCTCAGAACACTTCTTTGTTCAAAAACACGCGTTTTCTAACTCCTCATTCCTTGATCTTTTGCCAAATCTTCCAACATGAAACCTGTAGAGCTTGAAACCACGGTTCTAGACATATAAAGAAGTCAAGCTAACTCTCAGAAATGAGAGAGAATTTCTTCTCTCCCAAATCCTGACCTAATTTTTTAACCATGTTCAGACATAAAATTCTCTAAGCACACGAAATATAAATGAAATCTAAACATATGAGCATGTTCAGGGCTATGATTGTGACATGTTTTCTTCAAAAACCTAAAGCTAACAATGCCTAATAAGAGAGATAGAACTCCATGAATATACCTGTTCAGTTGGAATCGAGCTTGGCAATGGAGGATGTTTCAGAGTGAAATGATGACTTGTATAGCTTCCTTGAAGTGTAAGGATGCTTTTCCAAGTCCTACTTTATCTTGAAACTCCCTGAATCGAGCTAGTGAACTCCAACTGCAAAACAGAAATTTAAAAATGGTGAAGGGGCTTGGAGGTGTTACAGGTCAGGTTTCAGGACATGGTTAGCTTGCATATGTTGTAAGGAAGGTAGAGGAACAGGTTTGGACAAGAATGCTCGAAGGGATTGAGAGATAGCACTCAATCTGCAGGGGTTCCCCTGTTTGTGCAGTTTTGTGGTGTTTCTGAGATGGAGAGTGCTTGAGAGGCAAATGGCTCGTGCAAAAGCTTGGTTGGGTAGTTTGGAATGTGTTTGATAACTTCTCTCTTGTGTTTCTATGCTGAGATTCAAGTTGTCACCAGTTATGCAATGTTACTTGAAAATGAAGCAAGCAATGGTCACTTTTGTTTTTAGGTCAGTAGGGGCCTCTAATCCTGCTGCATAATCTTCCCTTGATCAGAGCAACTTGTCCATAATCTTGTGCCAAGAGGATTTTGCTTGTACTTGCTTGGATTTCAAATTGACATAAAGCTAGCTTTTGACAAAAATGGATAAAGCACTTTATCTAGTTTAGGATTAATCCACTATGCAATGTTAGAGCACAAAGAACATGACCTTAACACATTGAATATGCATTAAATTATTGAGTATGAAATGGTTCAAGGACCTGTAATCAAGCATAAAGCAAACTGATTTCAAATTGGCAAGGTTATGAACATGTCTTGATGAAGAACAAAAGTGAATTTTTGCCAACTTGTGAAATTTGAATCTCTCAAGTTATGAGGTTGTTTGATGAGTTCTTGGACATTTTAGAAAGCTTGGAATGTGTACTACAATCCATCTTTGAAATGCAAATCAAAATTCCAAGTGGAAGGGTATGAAAAGTGGCCTTGAAGTAGGGTAGAAAACCTTGTCAAAATAGGTCAAATTTCACTAAGTTAAAAGATGGTTTAGTGCCCTTATTCAAAAAATTATAACTTGAGATACAAGCTTCAAATGAGAAAACTTTGTGAATCAAAGTTGTAGATTATGCAACAAGCTACAACTTTCATGTTTTGACTTTTGTTTGAATCCAAATGGATCATGGTGAAAAGATGGGGCAAAGTTGGGAAAAAATTAGGGTTTTTCATAACTTAGAAAAATTCTAAGTTATGAAAAATTCCATTTTCAAACCCTAATTTGCATTTTGTGATTTCTTGGGAACAAGTTTCATGATTTGGCATGTTTTGATGAAAAATGAATCTTGACTCTTGATTTTGACCAAAAAGTCAAAGTTTGACTTTTCAGTATACAGTCAAAATTGATCAATTGACTGGGAAATTCAACTGTCAATCTTGTGTATTTGGGATCTTTTGAGTTTGATGAACATGTCAAGATAATTCCATTGAGTCCTTGAGGCAATATGGGAGCTTGGTTTGCCATTGGCTAGGTCAAACAGTCAAAAATTGCCCTTGTGCAGTCAAAACCCTAAAAATGACCATTTTGCCCTTTTGATGATCTGATCAAATTTCTTGTGGAATTGTGATCCAAACTTGATCAAATGGTCCATATGAGTTCATAATGTTGATGTGGATCAAATTTCATGAGGTTTGACTGTCAATTGGCCACAGTTGACTTTTTCCCCAATACAGCTGATTTCTAGGTCAACTGTCCAATTGACTGGGCAAAACTTGGAATCAAGACCTGAAACTTGGTATAGGTAAACTTGGGAGTCCAATATTAAGCATGAAAGTCATCTTAGGCATTTTAGGTCAAAACATCCTTAGGCAAACACAAACCCTAATTTGAGTCCACAGTGCAAGGAGAAGTCTTGAGCAGAGGAAACCCTAACTGGATCTTGATCTTCAAAGGTCTTGTGATGAGAAAATGTTGAGGAAATGGGAGGGAAAATTTTGGGGTACAACAGCACGAATCTGAAAATAACCTCTAAAAATCCCAAGAATAAAATATTTTTGTTGTTTTATTTTATTTTGGGAAAATGATCTAAATCTAATTAATTTTAGTTTTTGAGAAAATGTTAAGATAATTAAAAGGTTAATTAACAAAGTTAATTTAATAAAAAAAACTAGCCTAATGTTTTTGTGGTTTTCTTATTTTAATGTTAATTAAAAAGATAAAAAGATGTCAATGAAAACAAAAATAAAATACAAGGGGGATCCTTCGATCCAAGGAAAAAAGGGAGTTTTGACCCAGGGAGGGACTGGAAGCTTCGATCCAGAGAGGGTCATGGTCCTTTCGATTGGGCCAGACAGTAAGGCGTGAGTAGCCTTCGATCCAGGGAAGAGGATTGTCTTTTGATCATGGAGGTCATGGCTTTCGATCCAGGAATGAGATGCCTCCTTCGATCCAGCATGCTAATGGGTTCGATCCAGAGAAGGTGTCTCCTTCGATCTGGGATGTTATACCTGCAAAAGTATGTTAGTGTAATAAAATGCAGGGCCTGGGTATCGAACCCCAGGCCCTTCGATCCTGCACTTGTTGGGTCTCTTCAGGCTAAATCTGCAGCAAATGTTAGCAAACGAAGAACATGACCTGGATGCCAAACCCAGGCCTCTTGATCCTGTCTAGGATAGAAAATCGAAGGTAACAACCAATATGGATATACTATGCAAATATGAGGTTGGATAGTTTACCCTTTCTTACCAGCAGATTGGACTTTTAATTTGGGCGCTTCCTGGATGTAGGCACCTTCGATCTGGGCACTTCCTGGATGTAGGCACTTTTGATTTGGGGCTTATGGGCGTGGATGCTTTTGTTGAAGGGTTGCTTTGGCCTGGATCACTTCTGAAAATGTTGACAACCTGTGGTGGGCAACGTCTCCAAATCCTCCCTGTTTTTTCTCTCTTTTTTCTGTGTGTGTTTTTCCCGTCTGTTGTAATGTGCCACTGGCCCTTGTATTTATAGGAGTGGGGGGTCTAGTAACGGCAGGAGACAACCATTAAACAGGCCTTTAAAGCCATGAGACAAGAATCATACACATTAAATAATTTCCTTTTTTGAAATATTCATGTCTCTTGAATGAACCTGGACACTTTTGAATTTCGAATGCCTTCAGGCCCTGCTCTTCGATTGGTCTTCATTTGCCTCATTCGAATGGACTTCTTATGTACCCTTAGAATGGGCCTTCTGAATGCTTCTTAGAATGGTCTTGAGTTGCACATAATCACTCTGGTCGAATCAGCTCTTTAGGAACAGAAAAGGAAAGAATCTGGCCTTTAACTCAGGAATTAAATCCACAATCATCATTTAATTATTTCTATATTTGCAAGGGAAACATGCCATTTTCTCATGTTCAGTGTACCTGGACATGTTTTTTTGAGTGCCCTCTTGATGGCTTTGTTAACAGGCCAATCGAAAGGCTTTGTTAACAGGCCAATTGAAAGGCGTTGTTCATGCCAATCAAAGGACATGGTTAACATGCCTGTCGAAGCTGTCTTGATACAATGCTAAATCGAAGGATCCCTTGGCATGCCAATCGAAGGCCTTGACATAATGCCAATCGAAGTGCTCGTCCATAATGCCAATCGAAGTGCTTGTCCATGCCAGTCGAAATGCTCCTTCAGAATACCAATCGAAGGGTCTTTCAGAATGCCAATCGAAGGGTGTTTCAAAATTCCAATCGAAATATACTCAAATCACCACTCAAAAAATTTCTTTTTCCTTAGCCAATGGTTTGTGATCAACCATGCAGGGGGAAGACTTTGGAAAACATGAGAGGGAAAATTTTGGGGTGCAACAGTTGCCCCTGTTCAATTTTCTTAAACCTGAGGATATAAATTGGCTTTCGAGCCTTTCGTGATCCGAAGGTGGAAGATAATTGAACACTAGAGTGCCCAGAAATTTGCACTCGCATGGTGGAGTATCAGCATTGTGATGTCGGGAATGGGCTTACATATGCCATTTGGAGATTGTTGGTAGGAGGATGGGCTTATAGATGCCATCTGGAGATTGTTGGTAGGAGGATGGGCTTATAGATGCCACCTGGAGATGATTGCTGGACTGTATTTGAATGAGTGACAGAATTACATTCGAATCTGGATCGTATATGGACTGTTATTTGAAGGTCTCTGATTGCCTGTCATTAACTGGAAGAAATAAATCTAACCAGGGGAGGTCTTTAGTTGCCTGTTTTAACTGGAAGAAATAAATCTAACCAGAGAAGGTCTTTTCTGATAATGATGTGTGATGAAGGAATCTGAGACGATTGCTACTCCAAACAGATGATGAAGGAATCTTGGACGATTACTACCTCAGCAGGATGATGAAGGAATCTTGGATGATTACTACCTCAGCAGGATGATGAAGGAATCTTGGACGATTTCTACCTCAGCAGGATGATGAAGGAATCTTGGATGACTTCAACCTCAGCAGGATGATGAAGGAATCTTGGATGATTTCTACCTTAGCAGGATGATGAAGGAATTTTGGATGATTACTACCTCAGCAGGATGATGAAGGAATCTTGGACGATTACTACCTCAGCAGGATGATGAAGGAATCTTGGATGACTTCTACCTCAGCAGGATGATGAAGGAATCTTTGGACGATTACTACCTCAACGGGATGGTGAAGGAATCTTGGACGATTACTACCTCAGCAGGATGATGAAGGAATCTTTGGACGATTACTACCTCAACGGGGTGGTGAAGGAACCTTAGACGATTACTACCTCAACAGGATGATGAAGGAATCTTGGACGATTACTACCTCAGCAGGATAATGAAGGAACCTTGGACAATTACTACCTCAGCAGGATGATGAAGGAATCTTGGATGACTTCTACCTCAGCAGGATGATGAAGGAATCTTGGACGATTACTACCTCAGCAGGATGGTGAAGGAATCTTGGACGATTACTACCTCAACGGGATGATGAAGGAATCTTGGACGATTACTACCCCAAAAGGTAATGAATTTTATCTGTTGATCGATCTTTCTTGAAAAGGTAAAGAGTTAGTTATATGCAATGTCATGATGATGAAATGCATAATGTCATGATATTCTCAAAAGTAAATGAGATTGTGTTGTATGAACTTATCATGTATGTAAATAGGATGTATGAAATGTGAAATGTTAATGAATGTATTTTTGTCTGGGAAAATAAATCCTTGACAAGTGTTGGGGAGTTGTTAAATCCCGGATTGCTGTTGAAGAGTAGATATGTCTTCAAACTTTGCTTATAATGTTTCCACTGAGGATCCTTGTTTTGTTGAGGAGAACTCCGTTGGGGAAAGTTGTGAACTCTGTGGAGAGTATCGATTCATTCTTGGGGAACGGGTTCAGGAGTCTCGGTTGTCCGTTACTCTACTGGGGCGTCAAAGTTAAACTGACATCTGGTCGGGTCCAGGTTTCACAGTAACTTGTTGGGGATTGTAGAGTAGTCTACTGGGGAAGAGGAGTTGTGGTCCTTTGATTTGTAGTAGTCAGAGAGGCAAACTCAAGCTGGGGAATCCTGGTGTTGTTGGGGAAATAAACCATGTCGTCAGTCCGCTAGAGAGGTGACATCTTTGTTGGGGGAATTCCTCTAGGATTATTGAGGTTGATTCAGCTGGGGAAAGGTTTTCAGAGATTAAACCCTTGCTGGGAGTCATCCTATGAGAAGGATTTTGGGGAGATTTGTCATTGCCCCTAGTAGCAAGTGTTTGTGACATTGCCAGAAAATGTTTAATTGTATGTAACCCTTCACTGAGATTGATGTTCAATGCCCCAAGCGACGGAGATTGAGACTTGCCCCTGGTTACTCTGCACTTCTTCAGAGATTTCTTGAAATCTTGACTGGACTGCCCCAGGTGTGCTGGATAGTGACATGTCAAGTCCCTTTGTTGATAGGAGATTTATCAATGGAAGTGTCATCCTTTTTGAAGTGATTTTGTTCACTGAGAGGGCTTTCGTTCATCGGATATTCGTTGTGTGAATTTCTCTGCTGTCAAACAAATAGCCAAATGCAAACAGTGATATTCAAGTAATGCAAAGTTTATGCTTGTCTCGAAGTTTTGAAAAATGCGTTTTTTAGCAGAAAACTTTTTATAAGACAAATTCAACACAAGATTTAGGGCAAAGCCTTACAGGAGTCAGGATACCTTTTGTAACAGTATGCTTTTGAACTAACCCATGCTTCAGTTAGGACTTTTGAAGGGTTGTAACGTGGCTTGGTTCACGGTTTAAGAAACAAAGGATAAAGGCTCAAAGTATATTTGTACCCACCCGCTCTTCGTGATGTTCTTCAATCCTAAACTCAGTTAATTATGCATTTGAACTCCAAATGAGTCTGGAATGACGTTTTTGGTGATGGTCCACACAAGTTAAATTTGTTGGAAGGCATTCATTTTTGTAACATTTTTCATGTTGTTGAGGATTTTTAGCGACCTCGTTCTTTTGATTTGTTATCCCTAACTTTTGCCTGACTGTTCCTGTTTTCGAGATTACAGTCAGCGGGATGCCCCAGCTTTCTTAAGCCTCCTTTATAGGTTTTGGCTCAGTGGGCTTTTTTATTTTGAGGGATTGACTGCCTATGAGATAAGGAACCGCCATTGTCTTTTGATTCCAGAGGAATGATTTTGATGTCGTTCGTTGTATTATGAACTGAGAGTTTTGCGATTTCAATGCGCATCTTTTTGAATTAACTGAGAGACTACCCTGCCCCAGGTTTAAATTAAAGGTTTCAATTTGTGTTTAAAATAGAAAACTCCTACTTCTTTGGCTCGAAGGGGTTGACTAGGGATTATCTTCCTTATAACTCCACTGTTTAGGATTTGAAAGAAACGCCTGTACATCGTCAGCAAGGTCTGTCCAAAAGCATACTGTATGAGATTATGGCATTGTTTCGTCATCCTCCCTCTAAAGGCTTATAACTTTTAGCAAGAGTTGGATGTCATAAAGTGAGTAAAAAGCATAGTTTAAATGTAATTAAAATGATTGGATCAAATCAAGACAAACATATGCAATGCATTAATGAAACAAAGTTTGACATTAATAGATGATTGTTTGAATAACAAAAGAAATTACAACTTGAAAATTCAAATGAAATAAAGACATTCTCAATGATTTGGCATAGGATCAGTGATCAAACGTGATCTCCTTGGCATCAATCAAGTCTTGGATCTTGTTCTTCAAAGTCCAACAATCGTCGGTGTCATGTTCAGGACTGTCAGAATGGTAGGCACATCTCACATTCGGATTATACTTAGAAGAGGAAGTATCGGGATTTTGAGGAGGATCCTTTAGTGTGATCAGTTTCACCTTCAACAATTGTTGTAACGCTTGAGACAAAGGCATGTTGATGTTAGTATACTGCCTTTCTTGATATCTTACCCTACGCCTATTGCTCTGTCTTTGTTGAACAAGTGTGGGATCGGAGATCAGGGTTGCCCCTACATGTTGATCATGATGACTCTTTTGACCATACACAGCATTGGACTCTTTCTTCCCATTGTAGGGCTTTTTCTGAGCATCAGAAGGTGTAGCTTCTTGAATCTTCCCACTTTTAATGCCAGCTTCGACCCTTTCGCCGATCAGTATTAGCTCGGTGAATCTGGCTGAAGAGCTTCCAATCAAGTGTTTGAAATAGGGACCAGACAAAGTCCCAAGAAACATGTCCACCAACTCCCTATCAGATAGATGGGGTTGGACTCTTCCAGCAAGATCTCTCCACTTCTGAGCGTAGTCCTTAAAGCCTTCGCCTGTACCCATAGACATACCCTGAAGCTGAGTACGCGTGGGAGCAAGGTCGGCATTATACTGGTATTGCTTGTAAAAAGCAGCAACAAGGTCCTCCCAGTTGCGGATGTTAGCTCCTTCCAGTTGACAGAACCATTCAAGTTGAGTCCCCGACAGACTATCTTGAAAGAAATGAACCCAGAGATTTCTATCAGCAGTATATGGTTGAATCTTCCTTACATATGACCGGAGGTGTAGCTTTGGACAGGAAGCTCCGTCGTACTTGGCAAAGGCAGGTGCCTTGAATTTATGGGGAATCACCACCCCAAAGGATAGACCTAGATCTCCGAAGTCCAGACCGGGCACCTTCTGTATCTCCATAGCACTCAAACGGTCTTCCAACTGTTTATACTTATCCTCAGCAGGAGGATACTGTTCTTCATCATAGTCTGTCTCGTTGTCGGAGACCATAGGGCTAGGAGCCCTCCTTTCTTGTGGACTATCTTTCCCTCCAGATGGGATGGTCAGATCAACTTCATTTTGCAGCCCGTTTCTAAACCTGCGTCCAGTGTTGAACATGATGGTCCTCTTCTTCTTCTTCTTCCTCTCTTTCAGAATCAGGGTCTTCATGTCCTGCTGACCCTTAGCTAAGCTCATGACCAACTCTTGAAATTGGGCATTCTGGGCCTGGAGGGCCTTGATAGCTTACTCAGTGGAAGGTTCAGTAGACATGATGATTGTTGAAATAAACAGCGAAGAAGATAAGAGACCTGTACTGGGAGACATGTTATGCAATGATATGTATGATATATGTATGCAATGTTTTCAAGGATCTCGCGGGGTAAACAAGAAACTGTTAGAATCTGAATCTGGTAGCTTGATTGAAGGAACTTCATGTTGTTGAGAGTCCTTCTTCAAGAGTCAAGCTCACCATATCGAGTGGGTCATAGCTCCTGACTCAAGTTATCATGCTTGGATTTTTAGACACCCTTGGATAGAGGAAAATAAATCCCCTTTGCCCCTTGCTGGACATTTGATTTACCATAACCTGCATCACAAGCCCTTGAGATCCTTGAAATGGTTAAGGAAAATGCTATGGCATGATGTTATGATGTGTATGCTATGCGTTTAAGCAAAAGTGTGAGGTGATGTGATTAAGCCCTGTAATAAATCCAGATTATTGGATAAGGACTGTAAACAAAGCCTGCAAGGAACCCATGTTGTCAGATAACAAGTATGTGCAAGTAGTTCAAGTTTGAAGGCACACAAGTCACACATATAGCCTTAAGTTTAGGCTGGCATGGAGTTTCATAGGTAAGTACCCTCTTGAGTTTAGTTGGCTCAAAACCTGTCCTATAAATAGTAACCGGGTTCTAAGGAGCTCAATATCATTGGATTGTTTTCTATGTTCATCGTTTTGGTTTAGCCACTGAACTAGCGACCAAAATATTCCAAGAAAAAAATCCTCAATGAGTGTAGTATCGAGTATCTACCAACTTCGGACTGCACCAAAGTTGGTCATCTCACTACCCCTAAAAAAGGCCAAGATGGTCAAGTAAGGTTCTAAGGTCAATTGATGCTTCACGACACCACGCGGCGGCCCCGTACTCTCCTTGACTTAACTCAAGGGTTACCGGTACCAACCAAAGTGCCACATCAACGTAGCTACTGTTTCAACTATGTCGGTATACCCCTCACAGTTCCCTCACAGTTTGTTGCTACTTACCTAAAGGGTATCCCCAGATCCGGGTTAGGATCTATAGAACTCCGATACAAACCCACAAAATTTAAAGCATACAATTGAAAACACAAGTGATCTAATCCTAAGGTACACGTCACTTATAATGTCCCCAACAGAGTCGCCAGTTCTGTGATCAGTGGGAACGATAACTAACTATTTTTGGAATGTTGGTTCGCGTTTTGCGTTTGTTTTCACAAAATGTCGCGGTAAGCAAGAGTCGCCATCGTCTTTTATTTTATCCAACAAGGAAAGGACAAAAGCACAGAAAAATTCCTTTTTGAGATGTTTCTCGGGTTCGGGAGGTAGATTATAGAAAGGGAAGGTGTTAGCACCCTTTCTATCCGTGGTTATCCACGGGCTCTTAGGTACTTGCTCACTATGTTTTCAAAAGTTTGTTTTTCTTTGTGTTTGTGGGTTTTGAAAAGAGTTTTGTTTTTGAAGAAAGTGTAAGTGTGAAAAGTTTTGTTTTGTTTTTAAAAGGAGCAAGTACCTAAGAACTTCTACCTACTCAAAAAGGAATTAAACTGTGCAAATATCCTTTAGACAATGCTATCCCACTATTGAGGAGTAGGTAGCACCGTCGTTGGAGTTTTCGGGTCAATTCGATTTAAGGGACATGTGGTCACTAAAGCAATGTTAGGACGCCTTAGCGGTAACTCTAATGTCTTAGATCATTTTTCAAGGCAACCGTTTCGAGGCAACTTATGATCTTTGGACAAGAGAGCGACCTCTAAAACATCCTATACTTAATGATCACACTTGAGGCAGCCAAGTGAGGTATACCCTAAGAGTGGCATGTGCGAGTGTATTGTTTTTTTTAGTTATATTATCTTTGCATGTCATGGTGAGCTATTGTTGATTTTAAGTTAAGAGTTAATCTTGTCATGCATAGCCTAGTTAGCATACATCTAAACAGTTAATATATGTACAGGAATTTAAAGTGCGGGAATTGTAAATCCTATGCTATTACAAGGCTTCGGGGAGGGGGATTATTTACATGTCCAAAAATTGGGGGGAATAAAAGCAGTAAAGTAAAAGTCTTAGCTAATTTATTATAAACCAGTAGGCAGTTACAATAAAATAAATGCGCGCGAATCTGAAAATAACCTCTAAAAATCCTAAGAATAAAATCTTTTTGTTGTTTTATTTTATTTTGGGAAAATGATCTAAATCTAATTAATTTTAGTTTTTGAGAAAATGTTAAGATAATTAAAAGGTTAATTAACAAAGTTAATTTAATAAAAAAAACTAGCCTAATGTTTTTGTGGTTTTCTTATTTTAATGTTAATTAAAAAGATAAAAAGATGTCAATGAAAACAAAAATAAAATACAAGGGGGATCCTTCGATCCAAGGAAAAAAGGGAGTTTCGACCCACGGAGGGACTGGAAGCTTCGATCCAGAGAGGGTCATGGTCCTTTCGATTGGGCTAGACAGTAAGGCGTGAGTAGCCTTCGATCCAGGGAAGAGGATTGTCTTTTGATCATGGAGGTCATGGCTTTCGATCCAGGAATGAGATGCCTCATTCGATCCAGCATGCTAATGGGTTTGATCCAGAGAAGGTGTCTCCTTCGATCTGGGATGTTATACCTGCAAAAGTATGTTAGCGTAATAAAATGCAGGGCCTGGGTATCGAACCCCAGGCCCTTCGATCCTGCACTTGTTGGGTCTTTTCAGGCTAAATCTGCAGCAAATGTTAGCAAACGAAGAACATGACCTGGGTGCCAAACCCAGGCCTCTTGATCCTGTCTAGGATAGAAAATCGAAGGTAACAACCAGTATGGATATACTATGCAAATATGAGGTTGGATAATTTACCCTTTCTTACCAGCAGATTGGACTTTTAATTTGAGCGCTTCCTGGATGTAGGCACCTTTGATTTGGGAACTTTCTGGATGTAGGCACTTTTGATTTGGGGCTTATGGGCATGGATACTTTTGTTGAAGGGTTGCTTTTGCCTGGATCACTTCTGAAAATGTTGACAACCTGTGGTGGACAGCGTCTCCAAATCCTCCCTGTTTTTTCTCTATTTTTTGTGTGTTTTTCCCGTCTGTTGTAATGTGCCACTGGCCCTTGTATTTATAGGAGTGGGGGGTCTAGTAACGGTAGGAGACAGCCATTAAACAGGCCTTTAAAGCCATGAGACAAGAATCAGACACATTAAATAATTTCCTTTTTTGAAATATTCATGTCTCTTGAATGAACCTGGACACTTTTGAATTTCGAATGCCTTCAGGCCCTGCTCTTTGATTGGTCTTGATTTGCCTCCTTCGAATGGAATTCTTATGTACCCTTCGAATGGGCCTTCTGAATGCTTCTTCGAATGGTCTTGAGTTGCACAGAATCACTCTGGTCGAATCAGCTCTTTAGGAACAGAAAAAGCAAGAATCTGGCCTTTAACTCAGGAATTAAATCCACAATCAACATTTAATTATTTCTATATTTTCAAGGGAAACATGCCATTTTCTCATGTTCAGTGTACCTGGACATGTTTTTTTGAGTGCCCTCTTGATGGCTTTGTTAACAGGCCAATCGAAAGGCTTTATTAACAGGCCAATCGGAAGGTGTTGTTCATGCCAATCGAAGGACATGGTTAACATGCCTGTCAAAGCTGTCTTGATACAATGCTAAATCGAAGGATCCCTTGGCATGCCAATCGAAGGCCTTGACATAATGCCAATCGAAGTGCTCATCCATAATGCCAATCTAAGTGCTTGTCCATTCCAGTCGGAATGCTCCTTCAGAATACCAATCGAAGGGTCTTTCAGAATGCCAATCGAAGGGTGTTTTAGAATGCCAATTGAAATGTACTCAAAGCACCACTCAAAAAATTTCTTTTTTCCTTAGCCAATGGTTTGTGATCAACCATGCAGGGGGAAGACTTTGGAAAATATGAGAGGGAAAATTTTGGGGTGCAACACCTTTCATAGGAGGAAGCTTGAGGATCTTCAGTAACTGGATGCTTCCCAGAGCCTTCTGCAATATCCTTTTCTTGACCCAGTTCTTCAGCAGGAATCATCTTCTCTTGAGTATCAGTCAGATTGAGATCTTCTGACTCTGGTTGAACTTTGTTTGCTGGACGATGTTCAGACCAAGGAGCATTGTCCAGAGGGAGAACTTCTTCCTTGAGCAGCTGGCTCAGAACTGGATCTTCAATTTCTTTCAGTAGATTGCTAAAGTTTTGTTGAGCTTGTTCGTAGCTATGTTCTTACAACTTATGAGTTTCATAACATACCCATCTTCTGAACTTTGACCAAAGGTAGTCTGATGCAGCAGGATCAATCAACTCAAGACTAGCTTGCTTCAGAGAAGTGATCCACTTCTGTACTTCTATTTCAAATGTCAATAAGCTGGTACCAACATCTGGAGAGGGTTCATATGGTTTTGGTTTTGGAATAGCTGTTTTGTGGGTTATGGCAGCAAGACGTTCAAAGACCGTTAAGTCAATGACAGTCTTGATGTTGTCATCTGAATTGTTCTTTCGTGAGGGAGTGAGAGAGTCAGGAATTATTATTGGACTGGTTGGGGAGTTTTGTGGAGTTGATTCTAGAGAAGAGAGAATTTTGGGAATATTCAGAATGGTTAGGGGCATACGAATGGCCAGAGGTTCTGTGATTCCAAGAATGGGAATGGTATCAGAATTAACAGTTTGGTTTGATTGATCGTTATGAGGTTCTGGTTCACAAGATTCAGAATGTTGAGTCTCAGAAGTTTAAACTTCTGGTTGAAATAGTTCAGGTTGTGGAGAATGTGGATGAATTTCTGGTTGAGGACATGGAGGTAGTGGGATTTCTGGTTATGGAGAGAGGGAAATTTCTGGTTGTGGTGAGAGGGGAATTTCTGGTTGTGCTTCTGTGGTGGTTTCAGGGTTTGGATTTTCTGGCATGGGAGCAGAAGTATGTTGGTCAAAGGTATCTATATCAGGTAGAACTTTTGCAAGTTCTTGTTGGGTTGCATCAATATTTGGATTTGGAGGTTGGGAGCGAGATCTTCTAAGAGTTAAGGATTCAGAGGGGTCAAATTCAATGTCAAAGTCATCAAATGTTTGTGGTGTGGGGTTTTCTGATTGAGTGGGAATTGGGATAGATGTTGATACAGAAATTGAATTTAAAACAGTTACATAAGAAGGATTACCTCTCTTTTTAGGAGTCCGCTGGGATGATCCTTCTGCTACAGCTTTCCTTTTCTTGGTTTTCTTCAGCACAACTTCTGGAGCCTTCTGCTGCAGATCCTGAATGTTCAAATTAGGTGTTGTACCATCCGCCTTGCAAGCATCCAGATATCTGACTATTATATCAGGTTTAGAATCAATCTCTGAGAACAGAGGAAAGTTATCCAGAGGGACTCTTCTGCTGGAGATTGCTGCAAAAGGAGTGACGTTGGGTTCCTTCTTGATGTTCTCAATCAACTTCATTTTCTTCAGATTCTTTGCATTCAGCTGTTTGCCAACAGTAACTTCCAAAGAGCTGATTTCCTGAGCCTCTGTAAGATGATCAATCAGCTTATTCTCTGTTAGAATATCTGATATAAGTCTTCCTAGGGGTATCCAATCCCTTTTTGTGCGCTCCTCTTCTCTGGTTTCTTTAACACTGGTCTTTAGATGGTTAAACAGCAGATGAGCCAGATTTACCTTGATCTTCTGGGAGATGAAGTAGATCAGAAATTGTTGATCAATATTGATGTAGTCAGGAGAGCTGGTAGGCTTCCTGTGGTTTATACATCCCAGAATGATCTTGGCCCATATTCTGTGATGGTCTTTTAGATCCCTTATCTTGTTGGAGGGAAGACCCAGAGTGAAGATTTCTCTAGCAATTAAGGCGACATCAGCGCATCTTTCAGCCATGTCAATGCATCGTACACCACTACCACTGTAGCCTATTAATCTTGCAATGAGGTCCTCAGTTATAACAATCTTCTTCCCCATTATGTATGAAGTAACTTGATGGTTGGAAGATGAAGCATGAATCCAAAATTCCTTTACAAGAATTGGGAATGTTGGACCCACCAGTCGGTCAAAATATCTTTCCCAGCCTTGAGCCTTAACCTCTTTAGAGAGATTAAACCCGTTCTCTTGAAGGCTGTTGAAATCCACAATCAATTCTGAAAGAACTTCTAGATTTTTGATGGGTGTAAGAAGAGTTTTGTAGGGTTCTTCATATTGTTCGGAGGAATCTGTTTTCTGAGCACTGGAGGTAAGGTTGCTGGAGGAAGCCATGTTCACACCGAAGGTTTTGTGAAGAAATTGAAAGGGTTTTGAGAAAGGATGCAGACTGAAAACAATAAGTTTGTAGAGAAAATGAAAGTGAAGGTAAAAGAGTGTAAATGGTGAGAAATGTGTTTAAATAGATTTCTAAAAAAATTTGAAAATATAAACGGCAAGAGAGAGAAATTAAATATAATGATTATGAGCATTTAATGATAGCTGATTTTGGGGGATTCAGAAAGATATTGGAACGGTTACCCATGACATGTGTCCCAATGCATCCAATCAGCGCTTTTGACCTTTCAGAAACGTGAACGCGTGTTCAGCCTCAGAAAGTAGCTGATGACTGGATGACACTTGTTTGCTTGAGTGAACTGCACATTTCTATCCTTGATTCTGATAGAATGTGTACTTCTAAAGATCTCTTCTCTTTCCAGAATGCACGTGGGATGCATTGGAATCTTTGATGGCTTACATTCTGAGAGATCAAATTTCTTCAGAAGTTCTCTGACATATTTGCTCTGATGAATGTAAGTTCCTTCTGGGGTTTGATTAATCTGAATGCCCAGAAAGAATTTTAGTTCCCCCATTAGGCTCATTTCAAATTATGCCTGCATACATTTAGCAAACTTTCTTCCCATAGAGGATTTAGTGGATCCAAATATGATGTCATCAACATAAATCTGACATACTAAAATGTCATTCTTAATTGTCTTACAGAACAAGGTTGTGTCTACTTTCCCTCTGGTGAATTCCTTTTCTAGCAGGAAGTTACTTAGTCTTTCATACCAAGCTCTGGGAGCTTGTTTCAGACCATATAGTGACTTCTTTAGTTTGAAAACATATTTTGGATTTTTGGAACTTTCAAAACCAGGGGGTTGGTGCACATATACCTCTTCTTCTATATAGCCATTTAAGAATGCACTCTTAACATCCATCTGATACAGAGTGATGCCTTTATTAACAACAAATGAAATTAAGAGTCTGATAGATTCTAACCCGGCGACTGGAGCAAAGGTTTTTGTATAGTTTATCCCCTCTTGCTGACTATAACCTTGTGCTACCAGTCGTGCTTTGTTTCTGATGACTTCACCTTGTTCATTCAGTTTGTTTTTGAACACCCATTTTGTACCAATAACGTTGAATCCTTTTGGTTTGGGAACTAGATCCCATACGTCATTTCTTGTGAATTGATTTAGCTCATCTTGCATTGCTAGAATCCAATCATTGTCTAGAAGTGCTTCATCAATTGTTGTTGGTTCAATTAGAGAAACCAGTCCCATGAGGGATTCTTCAGAGTTTCTGAAGCTAGATCTTGTTCTGATTGGATCTTCCTTCCTTCCTAAGATTGTTTCTTCTGGGTGATCCATGCTGCTTCTGGATGGTCTTTTCTGGAGTTGATCAACAGAAGGTGCTGGATTGCTTGCAGTTACTCTTTCTGATGTTGAGGGAGTGTCTCTGTTGAGAGCTTCTGATGATTTGTCTTCAGTACCTGTGAGTTCAACTTCCATACCTGCAAGGAATTCATTCTGCTTTGACTTTTGAGAGTCAAGCTTATCATCAAAACGAACACTGATTGACTCCTCCACAATCTGTGTTTCTGTATTGTATACTCTATACCCTCTTGAGCATTCAGAATATCCTAACATAATACACTTTTGTGCTTTAGAGTCAAACTTGTTCAAATAATTTTTTGTATTCAGGATAAAACATGTACATCCAAATGGGTGAAAGTAGGAAATGTTGGGCTTTCTGTTCTTCCACAATTCATATGGAGTCTTTTCCAGAATAGGTCTTATGGAGATTCTATTTTGAATGTAACACGCTTTGTTTATTGCCTCTGCCCAGAAGATCTTAGCAACGTTAGTCTCGTTGATCATGGTTCTGGCCATTTCTTGCAATGTTCTGTTCTTTCGTTCTACAACTCCATTTTGCTGGGGAGTTCTAGGACAAGAGAAATCATGCAGAATGCCTTTGTCATTAAAGAATGACTCAAAATCTTTGTTTTCAAATTCTCCACCATGATCACTTCTGACTTTGACGATTCTAAGATCCTTTTCATTCTGAACTTGGTTGCAGAAGGTAACAAACACAAAGTGTGACTCGTCCTTGTGCCTTAAGAACTTTACCCATGTCCATCTGCTATAGTCATATGCGATTACTAACCCATACTTCTTGCTACTGACTGAAGCAGTTTTAACTGGTCGAAATAAGTCAATGTGCAGAAGTTCTAATGGTTTGGAGGTGGAAACAACGTTTTTGGATTTGAAAGCTGGTTTTGCAAACTTGCCTTTCTGACATGCTTCACACAGAGTATCTGATTTAAACTTCAGGTTAGGAAGTCCTCTGACCAGATTGAGTTTGTTAATCTGAGATATTCTTCTCATACTAACATGTCCCAATCTTCTGTGCCAGATCCATTGCTCGTTGTTAACAGATAGTAGACATTTTATATTCTGACTTTTTAGTTCAGAAAGTTTTATTTTATAAATGTTGTTTTTCCTCTATCCATTAAATAGGATAGTCCCATCTTTCTGAATAACAGCTTTGCATGAATTTTGATTGAAGATTATATCATAACCGTTATCACTTAGTTGACTTATGGATAACAGATTATGCATTAATCCATCAACTAGTAAAACATTACTTATAGAGGGAAGATTTCCATTACCTACTGTTCCATAGTCAATGATCTTTCCTCTCTGATTGCCTCCAAAACCTACGTGGCCTCCAGGCTTAAGTTCTAGGCTTTGGAACATATGCCTTCTTCCCGTCATGTGTCGTGAGCAGCCAGAGTCCAGGTACCATGATTGGTGTTTTTGCTTTGCTGCTAAAGATATCTGCCACATGTATTATTTTATCTTTAGGTACCCACATTTTCTTGGGTCCTGATTTGTTAGTTTTACCAAAACTCTGGTTGAATTTTGGTTTGATAGAGTAATCACTACTTGTATATTTTATGTCATGTGTGTGCCCATATATAAAGTGTGAATCAAGTGGAGTACGTTTTATAACTAAATCCATGGAATTTTTTGGTGTAGGTACCTTACCTTGATATCCTATCCCTTTTCTGCCATTTCTGCTAACTCCATAGATCATTGAAGCCATTTTGCTTCTGTTTATGTTTTTAGCTAGAAACTTCTGAAAGCTGTGATCATACTCCTTGATGATCTCATCAGCATTGCTGGGAGTTTCAGGGATTGTTTCCTTCTGAGAGTTTTTCAATTGGTTTTCTAATTTTGAAATTTTATCTTTTAACTCAGAATTCTCCAATTTGAGACTCTCAGTCTTATCAGAGTCAGAAGCAAGATTCCTTTTCAGGTTTCTGAATTTGACTCTGATCTGCTGATATCTTTCCAGAATTTCATTAAGGCTTTCAGCTAGTTCAGCCTTAGTAAAGTTTATAGTAAAGTCAGGGAATACCTCTTCTGTATCTGATTCAGATTCTGACTCAGAAGCTTCACTGTCTTCTGTTATGTTTGCCATGAGAGCTATGTTTGCTCTTTCATCATCTGATTCTGAGTCAGCTTCAGATGTGTCAGAATCATCCCATGTAGCCATGAGACTTTTCTTCTTTTCCTTGCCAAACTTCTTTTTGGGCTTTTCCTTCTGAAGCTTTGGGAAATCACTTTTGTAGTGCCCTTGCTCGTTACATTCATAGCAGATGATGTCTTTGTTGTTTGGCTTTTTGTTTCCTGAAGAACCTTCAGATCTTCTGTGTCCAGAGGAGGATTCTGACCTTCTGTATCTGGAGAAAGATTCATTCTGATTTTCTGATCTTCTGGGATTCCTGAACTTCCTTTGCCTCTGCTTCCACAATTGGTTCACCCTTCTGGAGAGGAGAGATAGTTCATCTTCTTCTGATGAGGACCCATCAGAGGTTTCTTCCACAGCCTGCAAAACTTTAGAGTCAGGTTTTCTGTTAGATTTTAAAGCTAATGGCTTACCTTGCTTTTGAGGTTCATCTGCTTCTAGCTCTATCTCGTGACTTCTGAGGGAACTGACAAGTTCCTCCAGAGAGATTTTGTTGAGATCCTTTGCTAGCTTAAGCGCTGTGACCATTGGCCTCCATTGTTTTGGCAAGCTTCTGATGATCTTCTTAACGTGATCAGCAGTAGAATACCCTTTGTCAAGAACTTTTAGACCAGCAACAAGAATTTGAAATCTAGAAAACATAGTTTCTATTGATTCACTCTCTTCCATCTTGAATGCCTCATACTTCTGAATGAGTGCAAGGGCTTTAGTTTCTTTGACTTGAATGTTGCCTTCATGCGTCATTCTCAGAGATTCAAACATATTCTTTGCAGTGTCTTTGTTTGATATCTTCTCATATTCTGAATAAGAGATGGCGCTGAGAAGAATTGTTTTGGCCTTGTGATGATTTCTGAACTCACGCTTTTGCTGATCAGACATCGTTTTCCTGTCAATCTTCTGACCACTTCCATCCACTTGGTGCGTGTATCCATCAGTCACTATGTCCCACAGATCAACATCATGGGCCAGAAAGAAACTCTCAATTCTGTCTTTCCAGTAGTCAAAGTTCTCTCCATCAAAGACTGGAGGTTTGCCACTGAATCTGTCTCTTTCTTCATTGTTGTCATTGCTGATGTTTTGATTTGGTCCGACCATTGTGTTTTTCTGACGCTGGATCTTGTACTGACACGGTTAAGTGTTATAAGCTCAGAACCAGGTGCTCTGATGCCAATTGAAGATGTGAAAAACACAAGAAGGGGGGGTTGAATTGTAAAACTTAAAACAAATGCTTAGACAACACAGTATTTTTATCCTGGTTCGTTTGATCTCAAACTACTCCAGTCCACCCGTCAAGGTGATTTCGCCTCTCTCCAACGAGGTCTTAATCCACTATATTCAAAGGATTACAACAACTACTTTAACAACTGTTAAATCCTTCTTGAGTATAACCATAAACCGGTTTATCTCAAGGAAATCTTTTACAAATAATTTGAACAATGATGTATTAATGTTTTCTAATAAAACAATATATCACAACTGTGATAATTACACAACTTAAGCTTGGAGTAAAACTGAATTACTAAAGCGTTTGAGTAAGCGTGGTTTTGAAGGCTTGGCAAATTATGTGAGTGCATGTGTGCATCTTTTCTCAAGCAGATTTGTTTATATAGACAAGGCAGAAATACGTTGTCCATAAATACATTTTAATGATAATAACGCACTTCCCTTTTGAAGAAGATCTTGTCTTGAAGAGAGCCGTTAGCATTTAATTCTGTCTTGAATACTTAGTAACGCTTCAGAGTCTTCTTTGCTTATGATAACGCTTCAGAGTGTTCTTTGCTTTAACTTATGATGACGCTTCTGAGTGCTGATGACTTAGTAAAGATCTTTGATCAGAGTCAGAGTGTATATGTTTATGTGCAGATTCTGGTCATCAAGCTTCAGCGTATAATCTGGTAGCTTCAGCGTGTAGCACATGTTACTGATCTTCTGATGCTGATTCCATCAGAACTTCTGTATATACAAAACATAATTTTAAGAAGCATATTTGTCTTATTTATATATCTTTGAATTTATTTATTCTTTGTATTTTGTTATCATCAAAACTCTAATCAAGGGTTGTAGAATCAAACTATGTTCTAACAGGTATGGCCTTCTTTGATTCGACATGTTTCCTTCGATTTGATTTCCTCTACCATTCGATTTGTTGTAGCTACCTCTACCTCTGTCGAAACATTTTCCTTTGCCTTTGGTTTCTTTTGTTGAATATGTCTGCAAGGCCACATCACTCTTCGATTTGCCTGCAACTCTTTTATTCATTCTTTGTTCATGAGATTCAAGCGTCCCTTGAAGCTCTTTATTTGTCAATTTCGACAAGTCTTTCCCCTCTTCTATCGCCACCACTATGTGGTCGAACTTAGGAGCTAAAGATCTCAAGATCTTCAAAACAACAGCTCTTGTTGTTAACGCTTCTCCACATATCTTGATTTGATTTACTAGTTTTGTAACTCTAGTGAAGAAATCAGATATGATTTCATTGTCTTCCATCTGAAGGAGTTCATACGTCCTTTTGTGAGTTTATAACCTCACTTCTTTCACCTTCTCAGTGCCTCCAAAAGACTTATCAAGGATCTCCCAAGCTTCTTTTGCAGATTCTGAATCACTAACTTTTTCAAAGTTGTCTGGGCTGACAAATTGATGAATTATAAATAATATTTTATAACTCAGCTTCTCAGATTCTGTGTATTTCTTCTTTTCTTCTTCTGAAGCATTTTCTCTAAGCGCTTCGACTCCATCTTTTACAAGGTCCCAAAGACCTTGACACCTGAATAAGACTTTCATCTGTTTGCACCAATTCTCATAGTTGTCAACTTTCAAAATTGGTAGCGTTGCTGGATAGTTTGCATTCCTATAACTTGTCATCGTGAATTCTTCAATCGTTCTTGATTGACACTTCCCTCGAATATAAACAAAAGCTATGATACCAGATGTTGGAAATCCACCAAAGTCTATGATGAATTTATACCATAATAACAATTTAATTATGAGACAAACAAAGAAAAGAAGACAAGACAAATAATTTATGTAGAGTTTCTCTCTGCTCACAAACTGTGAAAACTTTCTTATTCACTTTGCAACTGCAAAATACTATGAATGACTTGCTTGACTTTTTTTTTTACAAAAATAGGGGTTACTCCCTCTATTTATAATTGAGCTTACACTCCAAGCCCAAAGCCCAAAATATATTTCTGTTACTAAATCAAATCTAATTTATTCTAGACTTAAATCAAATCTATTTAAATCTAAAACAAATCAAATCTTTTCGACACATAGTTTCGACACAATGGATTACAATTTAACAGAACCGACTAATTTAGTTACGTGGTTCAGAAATACCTGATGTCATAATTTAAAAGAACAATTTATTATCTAAGTTTTATTTCTGCTAAAAATCAAACTCATTTAATAATCAAATCATTCGTCCTTAATGAAATATTATTTCGCAGTAGATAATAAATGTGTTATTTGTATAAGAAAAGTGGAGAGATAATTATTTTGAAAATAAGAAATAGAGTAGAGATGCAAATAAATTTTTTTGTAAAAAAAAAATTAATGCAAATATCATTGCTGAATACATAATTATTTTTATTTTATTTTTGTATAAATAGTATGGACCGCAGACAACTGTTAGTATATAAGTTGATGATGAATAAAAAGAATGGGAGAATATATATATATATATATATATATATATATATATATATATATATATATATATATATATATATATATATATATATATATATATATATATATATATATATATATATATATATATATATATATATATATATATATATATATATATATATATATATATATATATATATATATATATATATTACTCTGCAATGACGACTATAAAAGTGTAAAGATTGATTACAAATAACATCTATTACTAGTCTATTTATACACAAAATAAATTGTCACGTAGGTCATAACAAAGGGTAAACTTAATAACTAAGCAAACAAGTAAAATAAACTTAACTGCAACGCTAACAAAATAAACTAGAACCCTAGAAGTTAAACATACTTCTGGGTGTAACCTCAAAAGCTTCTGCTTCTGACTAATAACAACTTATGAATATATCAAACTACTGCTTCTAACTAAGTAGTCTCAGAAGCTTACAACTTATGACTAACAACCTCAGAAGCTGAACTGCTTTTGAGCAACACTGCTTCTGAGTAATAACATCATGAGCTTCTGACTCTAACAACAACTTCTAAATATGAATTACTTCAAACATCATCCCTTAATTCATATTCAGCTAACCAAAATCTACAACACCAATTTCATCTCTTAGACGAATAAAGTGTTCAGTCTTGACATCTTTCGTCAGAAAATCTCCAAGTTGTTTTTGGTTGCTACAATGTGCAACTTCTAATACTACATTTAGAAATGCAGATTTCTCCTTAAAAACTCATTTGACGCTGATGAATTTATTCTCCTTTGGAAGCTTAGTCAACTCCTAAGTTTATTTCTTTCTATAGCCTCAAGTTCCTCTTTCATGGTCTTCAGTCATACTTTCTTCTTGAGAGCTTCACAGATTGACAACACAACCACCGGTTCCTTCTTGGAGCACCAAGAAATGGAACTTCCCTGATATTTAAAGAAATGTCCAGAAATACTTCTTCTGTAAACTCTGTCTTCACACCAATCAGAGTCTGAATAACATATTAGCTCTGCATCAGTCTTCACATTAGAAGGGAATAACACTTCATACCTCAGAGTCTCTTCAGTACCTTGCAGCTTGTCAAACTCTGCAAATCTCCTTGGTATTTTTGTCTGATTCTTTGTGGCCTCTGGACTTGTTCAGAATCTCCTTCTGATTCTGGAACAATATCTCGTTCTGTACTTTCTTCAGAAGTTTGACTACCACCAGAGGCTCCACATTTGTTAGCTTCCGGACTTTGTCCAGAACCACTACCTTCAAAAATACCATCTTCAAAAGTTGAATCACCTTCAGAACCTCTACCTTCTGAAGTTCCACCTTCAGAATCATGACCTTCATCATAGGTTGGACTACCATAATAAGCTCCTCCTTCAGAAGGTCCACCTTTAAAGACATAATTTCCACCATAAACATGATCATCTTCATAAAGTTGTCCTCCATCACCTACGTCTTCAGAGTTTTCCTTTTCATAAGCATGACCATCAGCAGATTCTGGATCATCATCAAAATCAGAATCAGAATCATATTCATCATATGACTCATCTTTAGAGTCTCTAGAAGATTCTTCATCTTCTGACTCTAGCTCTTCTTCATAACTTTCAAGTTCTAACTCAACGTCAGAAGTAAAATCTCCTTCAGATTCTGACTCATCTTCTAATTCTTCTTCATACTCAGAATCACCTTTGGATTCTGACTTGTCCTCAGCTTCAGAGTCATCTTCTGACTCTGACTCGTCTTCAAAAACCTCAAATTCTTACTCATCTTCAGAATCTTCAACATCATCTTCTGATTCTAGCTCATATACAAACACTCTAAAGTCAGAATATTCAGAGTCATCTTCTTCCCCTTCAGAATCAGAAAATGACAATCTCATAGGTTCCTCATCAAATTCATAAGCCATTAATAGCACAGGTTCATCATCAGAATCTCCTTTGCCTATTTTTGCTTATTCTTTGTTTGACCAACAATCTTTAGCAAAGTGGCCAAACCTATTACAACAGTAACACTGAAACATTCTCTCGTCATACTTCTTCTTTCCCTTCTGATGTTTCTTCTCATCAGAATAAAATACTTCTGACTTCTGAGAACTACCGTGTCTTTTTTGTTTCTGGTCCTTCTTGACAAAAGAATCCTTCAGAGCCTGCTCAACCTCCCTCTTAGAAGTTCTTTCAGTCAGATGCAACTCTTGTGCATCTAGACTGCTTTGCATCAATTCTATTCTCATGGTGTCCAGATCTTTAGAATGTTCAATTGCTACAACAATGTAATCAAATTGAGAAGTAAGAGACCTCAATATCTTCTCAATGATTACTTGTTCAGAAATGGTTTCTCCACAAGCTTTCATCTCATTAGTGATCAGAATCACTCTTGAGATGTACTTGGAAACCTTCTCAATGTCCTTCATGTTGAGATTCTCATATTGCTTTCATAGGGATTGACGCTTCACCTTATTCACTGATGTGTCACCATTGTAACGCATAACCCGTGTGTCCCACACAACCTTCATCATTGTCGAATCAACAATTTTCTTAAACACGTTCACATCCACACACTGATGAATATAGAATAACGCATTCTGATCTTTCTTTTGTCTCTCTGCGTGTTTCTCTGTTTTTCTATAGCATATGCTGCAACTAGAACGTAACCTTCGGTAACAAGCTCAAGAACATCTTTAGTACCGAATAACATGCACATTTGAATCATCCATCTATTCTAGTTCTTGCCATCAAAAACTGGAAGTTTGGTACTCAGATTACTATTTCTGTTTATCTTCAACCTTGTACAAAACTCTCATATCTCACTAAACACAGTGTTTCTCAATCCCACATAATAAGAAAATACAACTTTATTCAGATTTGTTCCAGATTCAACATGAATTCAAGAACCAAAATTAATCACACAACGGCTCACTGTTTCACTCGTGTTTCCCGTGTTTTCCATGAATCAGAACTGGAGCTCTAGATACCAGTTTGTTAGTGCACAAGGTGATGATGAACAAAAAGAATGAGAGAATATATATATATTTATTATTCTGCAATGACGGCTATAAAAGTGTAAAGATTTATTACAAATGACAGCTACTAATAGTCTATTTATACACAAAGTAAATTGCCACGTAGACCCTAACAAAAGGTAAACTTAATAACTAAGAAAACAAGCAAACTAAACTTAACAACTACGCTAACAAAATAAACTAGAACCCCAGAAGTAAAACATACTTCTGGATGTAACCTCAGAAGCTTCTGCTTTTGACTAATAACAACTTGTGAATATATCAAACTATTACTTCTAACTAAGCAGTCTCAAAAGCTTACAGATTCTGACTAACAACCTCAGAAGTTTAACTACTTTGAGCAACATTGCTTATGAGTAATAACATCAGAAGCTTCTGACTCTAACAACAACTTTTGAATATGAATTGCTTCCAACACCATCCCTTAATTCATATTCAACTAACCAAAATCTACAACACCAATTCTATCCCTCAGACGAATAAAGTGTCCAGTCTTAACATCCTTTATCAGAACATCTACAAGTGGATTCTGGTTGCTACAGTGTGCAACTTCTAATACTCCATTTAGAAATGCAGATTTCTCCTTGAAAACCCATCTGACATTGATGGATTTCTTATCTTTTGGAAGCTTTGTCAACTCCCAAATCTTATTTTTTTCTATAGCCTCAAATTCTTTTTTCATGGCCTTTAGCCATACTTTCTTCTAGAGAGCTTCACAGGTTGAAAACGCAACCACCGGTTGCTTCTTGAAGCACCAAGAAATGGAACTTCCCATATATTTAAAGAAATATCCAGAAGTGCTTCTTCTGTAAACTCTGCCTCCACACCAATCAGAGTCTGAGTAACATATCAGCTCTACGTATGTCTTCACATTAGAAGGGAATAACACTTCATACCTCAGAGTCCCTTCATTATCTTGCATCTTGTCAAACTCTACAAATATCTTTGATATTTTTCTGATTCTTTGTGGCCTCTGGACTTGTTCAGAATCTTCTTCTGATTCTCGAACATTATCTCCTTCTGGACTTTCTTTAGAAGTTCGACTACCACTAGAGGCTCCACCTTTATTAGCTTCTGGAATTTTTTCAGAACCACTACCTTAAAAAATACCATCTTCAAAAGTTTAATCACCTTCAGAACCTCTACCTTCTGAAGTTTCGCCAAAATCATGACCTTCATCAAAGGCTGGACTACCTTCAGAAGCTCCTCCTTCAGAAGGTCCACCTTTAAAGACATGATTTCCACTAGAAACATGATCATCTTCAGAAGCTTGTCCTCTAAAACCCACGTCTTCGGAGTTTTACTTTTCAGAAGCATGACCACCACCAGATTCTGGATCATCATCAAAATCTGGATCAAAATCAGATTCACCATCTGACTCATCTTTAGACTCTCTAGAAGATTCTTTATCTTCCGACTCTAGCTCTTCTTCAAAACTTTCAAGTTCTGACTCATCTTCAGACGCAAAATCTCCTTCAAATTCTGACTCATCTTCTGATTCTTCTTCAGACTCAGAATCACCTTCGGATTCTGACTTGTCTTCAGCTTCAGAGTCATCTTCTGACTCTGACTCATCTTCAGAAACCTCTAATTCTGACTCATCTTCAGAATCTTCAATGTTATCTTCTGATTCTGACTCATATTTAAACATTCCAAAGTCAGGATATTCAGAGTCATCTTCTTCCTCTTCAGAATCAGAAAATGACAATCTCACAAGTTCCTCATCAGATTCATAAGCCATCAATAGCATAGATTCATCATCAGAATCTTCTCTGGCTATTTTTGCTTCTTCTTTGTTTGACCAACAATCTTTAGTAAAGTGGCCAAACCTATTACAACAGTAACACTGAACCACTCTCTTGTCATACTTCTTTTTTCCCTTATGATGTTTCTTCTCATCAGAATAGAAGACTTCTGACTTCTGAAAACTACCACGTCTTTTCTTCTCCTGATCCTTCTTGACAAAAGAAGCCTTCAGAGCCTACTCAACCTCCCTCTCAGAAGTTCTTTCAGTCAGACGCAAATCTTGTGCCACTAGACTTCTTTGCATCTCTTTTAATCTCACGGTGTCTAGATCTTTAGAATGTTTAATTGCTACAACAATATAATCAAATTGAGAAGTAAGAGACCTCAATATCTTCTCAATGATTATTTGTTAAGAAATGGTTTCTCTACAAGCTTTCATCTTATTAGGGATCAGAATCACTCTGGAGATGTACTCAGAAACCTTTTCATTATCCTTTATGTTGAGATTCTCATACTGCTTTCGTAGGGACTGACGCTTCACATTCTTAACTGATGCCTCACCACTGTAACACTTAACCAGTGTGTCCCACACAACCTTTGCCATCATCGAATTAGTGATTTTCTCAAACATGTTCACATCCACAGACTGATGAATGTAGAATAACGCCTTCTGATCTTTCTTCCTTTTGTCTCTCTACGTGTTTCTCTATTCTTCTGTAGCATTTGCTGCAACCAAAATGTAACCTTTGGTAACAAGCTCAAGAACATCTTGAGCACCGAATATCACGCACATCTGAATCATTCATCTATTACAGTTCTTGCCATCAAAAACTAGAAGTTTGATACTCAGGTTATTGTTTCCGTTCATCTTCAATCCTGTACAAAACTCTCAGATCTCACTAAACACAGTGTTTTCCAATCCCACAGAATCAGAAAATATGATTTTGTTCAGATTTTGTTCAAGATTCAACATGAATTCAAGAACCAAAATCAATCACATAACGCATCACCATTTCGCTCGTGTTTCCTGTGTTTCTCGTGAATCAGAATCGAAAACTAAACTTAACAGATACGCTAACAAAATAAACTAGAACCCCAGAAGCGAAACATACTCCTGGGAGTAACCTCAAAAGCTTCTACTTCTGAATAATAACAACTTCTAAATATATCAAACTACTGCTTCTAACTAAGCAGTCTTAGAAGCTTACAACTTTTGACTAACAACCTCAGAAGCTCAACTGCTTCTGAGTAATAACATCATAAGCTTTTTACTCTAACAACAACTTCTGAATATTAATGACTTCCAACAACAACAACTCAATCATAAGTAATAAGTTGGTAGAGGGGAATGCTAAATTGCTAATGCATCCCCGATTTACTACCCACACATGCTTTCTTTTTTTAAATTTCTCACTTAAACACCCCCACACTTTTGAGCTCTCTTTCCTCCGGAATAATTTTTTTTCATTGTCTTAAATCTTAAACATTTGTTTTAATGACATTTTTTTATAATATGGAGGTCGATCAAAGTATTAGTAAAGGTTTAGTAAAAATTATTATAGTTAAGATTAATTTAAATTATTTAGAAGGATTTATTTTAATTAGAGTTCATTAACCACTTGAATTTAATCACTTAATTTTTTATATTATTTTAATTTGAAGGTCTTGTGCATGTTCTGATATTTGGTTCACAATATTGACGGTGGATCCCTAGATGATAATGTGATTGAATATACAACTCGATGATCTGGTTTGACGTCATAGGGCATACATGCAAATATTATAACGTCTAAGTTCGTGACTATCAAAGGTGGTGGTATTTTTTATGGTTAAAAAGTATGTGCCTTGAGTGTTAATAGTGATAAGCTTATATATCCTTGAAATTGTGTTGTTGGGTTTGGATCACCTAAATGTTATGTCGGTCCTTATAACAAAAGTGTCTTGTTGGGTCTTTTTATCAAACTGAAATAGTATTTCATCAAGCCTTAGCTAACATAGTCAGGTAGTAACTTGAGTTTGGTGTATCATCTGGATTGTGGGTTGTAGGTAGAGTCAGATGAAAGTTTGAATATGATATTTGTTGATTATGAAATACCTTGATGGGATTATCATCGATCTAATTTGTTGTATTATGATTGGTATGGAGATGTAATTGAGTTTGAATGTAGTCTTTAGGTTCGAATGTGTTTTGTCTATGTGTTAAGGTTGCACGTGATGTGTGATTTTTTATGGTTGAGCTTGAATCATGATTTTTTTCTCTCCATTTTTTGTGTACTTGGTATTATCGACATCCTATCGTGTCTAAGAACAAGTCGTCGACCGAAACGTAAATGGTCTTCTAAATAATAGTTCTGGGATCGAGGTAGATGTGATCTTAGAGCCTTGTGATTAGTGTTAGATGAGAAGTGGATGTACTAGAGATTATTGAGATATTTTCCATCTGAGTGTGTATGAATTTGAAAGGATTCCATGTTTTCCAAAGGTGAGGGTCATGACTCTCGCTGGAACAAACATAAGAGCTTGTACGGGGTCAAGCATAAATAAGATAAGAGTTTTAATTCTGAAGAGAGTTAATGACATGAATCTCATAATTAAAATGCACTTCCCTTGTAGGAAAAGCTATGTATGAAGATGGGGATAAAATCATACCCTAAGAATTTCCTTATTTTAGACTTGTCGTCTTTCATTACACTTTCGTTCTTTGTTAGAGTGTATCTCATTCCTTATATAATTTTGTCGTTAGTTCATGAGAATCATTCAACAAATCCAGTAAAAACACAAGGATAAATCTTAACGAAATCATTATCTTTGTTCTAGTAATTCGCAATGTGCATGTTTTTAAATCATTATACGTTAACCAACAAAGTTGTGTCTGTATCGTATAGGAATTTCAAAACTAACGGTGTCATCATTTGTTAAAAGTAAAGCAAACTAGTTGTCAATGATCTTAATCATTTGGGTATTGGATTTATTGGAATACTGGTGTCACCTTCATATAGGCTCGCAGTAGGATTTATGCAGTGAGATATTGATGTCTTCTTTGTATAAGGTCCCAATAGGTTTGTGCCTTTAAATTATGTATAAGGATTTTCAATATTGAATTACGTGTTTAGATTTTTATCGTGGAAGTTTTATGAGACTTTTTGTCGCCAAAAGCCGACATCTCTTTCAAATGAGGTCCTGGTAGTTTGTACGATGTTACGAGTTTTGGTTCTATTACATTGTCGTGAGATTAGTTATCATTCTTTGCATCGACCATATGCCTTTAGTCAACATAATATTTCCTTAAAGCATTTCTGAAACAATAAGCATTAGTTAGGATCAATAATATATGTTTGCGGTTATCAAATATTGTTATTGAACTTTTAAATACATGACAAATAGAATAAAATAAAATGAAAGTAGCTTGTACTTATCTTTTAGGTTAGTAGTGTTTTTTCATCCTTCTCCTTTTATATTGTTTTTTCATATCTCTATGATGTTAATCTTTAGTTATATGTTATTGGCTTATGCCACATGAGGTTAATAGTAGGTAAGAGTAGAGATTTGCGCTACAATCCATAGGAAGTTTTCAAACATTCCTTGGTAAAAGCACACGAAATTCTTGCTTGAATTATTGATTTCTCCTGTGAGAAATTAGCTTTAAGGTATACACAAGTACTTTATGTAAAGTTTTCCTTCTTCTAAGTATTTTAGACAAACAAATGGAAGTGATCTACTTTACCAGTTTTATATCGTTGATTAGCAGAGTTTTGACTATATGGTTGACCAATTACAGTTAATTTTGAAATTAAGAGTTGACTTGATTTTTAAAAACATATCCATCATTGTCATTTTTGACATGCAACCATGTTATCTTCAATTGTTCTCTTTAATCAAAGATCGTTTTTTTTCCTCAGAGGTCATGCAACTAATATAATAACTTAAATTTAGGAAGAATATCCTTCATGATTTTGTGACTTTAGAGAGGTGATTAAAAAGTTTAAGAAGTATCCCTTAAAACCTTTAGCGAACAAGAGAAAAAAATAGGATTATCAAAAGTCAGAAATTCAAAAGGCAACAAGAATTTCAAAAGACAACAATATCGCGGGACATTCTAGCGGGTGTGTTGACTGGGAATTTTGATTACACGAGTTTTTAAATACATTGGTATATTCCAGAAGAAAGGAAGTTCGAAAGAAAATATGAAGGAGTTTCTATGAAGGTTTCGATAGATGAAAAACTAGCAAAAGTTTCTTTTTATCAAGCGATGTCGAAAGATTCATCTGCGAACTATTGGAAATTAAGTTATTCAAAACATCATAAGAAAGGATATTTCGACCGTCACATTGGTTGATTTGGCGCTTCAAAAAGGAAGAGATTTTGAATTCGAAAGTTTGATCTTATCCAAAGAGACACGTGGAGGTTTATTAGGTTCGAAAGATATGCAATCTTCAAACGTGGCAATCTATTATAGAAAGACCGTTAGGGTCAAATTAGTATAAATAGGGGTCTTAATGTTAGGATTTGGGGTGCTCATTTTGTACAAACTACTCAATATACTCGAAGTATCAAGTGTTAGAGAAAAGAGTTGAAGAAAATGTATGTGTAGACACCATCATTTTTCTTTTTGAATCATATTGCTTTCTCAATATCAAGTCTTTTTAATATTTCCAATATTTTATTTCTTTTTTTAGTTATTTACATTTATTCTGCATTTCCTTTACATTTCTTTACATTTCCAGTCGAAACCTTCACATTTTTCATCTAAAACCCTTTTTATTTGAACTTACTATGAATTATAACCTTAATTTTTATATTGTCATTAACAAAATAGTGTTAAACATGAATCTTATTACAAGTTTAATTTTAGAAACCTAGACACATGTCCTAGGATCAATCTAGTCAATCATGCAAGTTACCAAAGTATTTAGTTTGGAGGACTAACGATTGTTTACCAAATTTACGTGTAAATAAATTGGTACGTCTAGTGGGACCGTGTCGAAGTTTTGAAAACTTTTTTTTTTGTGAGCGTCTATCTTTCGTTGTTCATCTTTTGAGCCTGTCTTTCGTTATTGTTGTATGAACCTTAGAAGTGGGAAAATAACCAACAGTAACCAACCAAAACCCAAAAGAAAATATACAAGAAAGATGACTAACATAACTAGCCATGACGGGGAACAAAATCCCCCACAGGGATCAAGCACGGTTGTTACAAGTTCGATGGATACATCAACTACAATCCCTTACACACAGGCTATACCCACATCTATAGGTTTGGGGGCCATAAATAATTTGACAACCATGCCTCTTTCTTCTAGTGCAACGGTCATTCCGTCGAATTCTCAAACTGGTTCGATTTTTGCACATGTTGGGAACCAAGCCCAATTTGCAACCCTTAGGCCTCCAGGATTTGAAACATTTAGGCCATTTAGGGAACCAAAACCATATGGAATGACAACTTCTTTCATGGCAGGACTTTATAATAGTACAATAACAACACAATCACCGGTGCAAGGGTATGGTTCTGGGATGAATAACATAGGTCGAAATACCCAGAATCAAAGGTCTTTTATCCAAATGCTTATACTGACAACGAACAATTAGGCAACATTCAGTCAACAAATGGATGATAGGAACCATGATATGGTAGGAGTTTTTGCCATAGAGATGAGTACCATTTTCACTCCTTTGATCCAAAATATTAATAGAACCAGTCAAGAAAATACACACACCTATCAACAAATGTCAGCGCAGATGGCACGCATAGCAAACTTCTTTGGTGCTCCTGAAGCGCTTATTCGACGTAGGCAAAACTAAGCCCCATTTGTTCAGGAGGAAGAACCAACCACTAACCAAGTGTGAATACCTAGACAGGAGGCTGTCGAAAGAATCATGGAACCAAGGGTAGAGCAATAAAGAATTTGAAATGATATCCAAGAGGAACAACCTAGGAGAGTAATGTTGGTTAACAAGGATCAAAATGCAGATGAAGTGGTCCATAGAGTTAGATAAGATAACATGGAAAATAACTTGACCACCATGATCGAGAGAATCATAGCACAAAGTGGTCTAAATACCGGACTTAGGAGACCAAATTATTCATCCCGTCTGTCTGAATATATATTACAAACAGAATTACCAAGGGGTTGCAAAGTCCCTAAGTTTACAAAATTTTCAGGAGATACTAATGAATCCACTGTAGAGCACATAGCCAGGTATTTGACTGAAGCAGAGGATTTGGAAAATAGTGAGAACCTGAGAATAAAATACTTTCCAAGTTCGTTAACAAAAAATGCTTTCGCTTGGTTTACTACTCTTTCGCTAGGTTCTATAAATACTTGGCAACACTTGGAAAGATTATTTCATGAAAATTTTTACACGGGGCAATCTAAGATAAGTCTCAAAGAATTGGTCAGTATTAAGAGGAAATTCACTGAACCAATAGATGATTATCTGAATAGATTTCGTTTACTGAAGTCTAGATGCTTTACAGTGGTCCCTGAACATGAACTAGTCGAAATGGCCGCAAAAGGTTTAGACTATTCCATTCGAAAGAAACTAGATACCCAATATCTAAGAGACATGGATTATTTAGCAGATAGGGTTCGACAAGTCGAATGTTTAAAAGCTGAAAAGATTGGGGCAAATAAAAATTACAAGAAAGAGAGGGTTGCGTATACCGAAGTTGAAGAAGAGGAACATAAAATTCTAAATAATCCTTTTGGCTTCGAAGAGATTGAAATAGATTTGGCAGAACTGAAACAAGCACCCCCATACTCTTGTAAAGTCCTTGCCTTATCGAATGGAAAGGACCCCATCGAAACAGAGAAAAATGACAAATACCCTAAGAAAACTTACACATTCGATGTAACGAAATGTGATGAGATATTTGACTTATTAGTAAAAGATGGCCAGATGATAGTGCCCCCAAATGCCAAGATTCCTCTGTTGGAACAACGAAAGAAAAGGGGTTTCTGTAAATATCATAACTTCTTAGGCCATAAAACCTCACAATGTTTTCTTTTCAGGGATCTGATTTAGAATTCCATCAAGGATGGAAGGCTCAAGTTTGGAGAGAAAGAAAAAAGTCAGATGAAGATAGATACTGACCCCCTTAATGTGGCTGAAACAAATTATGCTAAGCCATTGGACATCAACATGGTGGAAGTATCTGATGCGGTTTTTAGCCAACAATTGAATGTGGAACAAAATGAGGTTATTGAAGGCTTCAAGTTTGAAGAATCTTTCGATGGGATTGCTGAGGATTCTCTTAGAGAGATTACTGAAGATCCACATGATTAGGCTACAAAGGGCAACGTTGCTGATGACGCAGCCCCAGAGGTGGAAAATGCTAAGGCCACTGAAGGCCTTTGAGTAAAATTCAAAGAGATGAAGATTTATAAGGATTCAAAACCTGCCTATAGAAAGATCGAGACTACTGAAGGTCAAAACCTTGAGATCAACATGATAGATTTGAATCAACCTACCCCGGAAATGGAGGAAATAGAAAGAAAACTGAAATGGGAAAATAATCAAATGGAGGTTCATATTTAAATCTTAGGCAGATTTGATGTTTACATTTTTTTGATTCGGCTGAGAAATGAGGCTTTTAGAAGCTTAACAAATGGAGCCATCATGGCCTATGCGTACAAGGGAGAGTAAGCTGGGCATTTTTCTATTTAGAAACAAGTTCGTTCTACAAACAGATGAAGCAGACCACGCCAGTAGTACGAACAACATGCACTAAGGCTTACCTTGTCGAAGATCTTGGATTCGACCCCCAGCCAAACCGTTTATCATTTTTCATATTTTCTCACTTTGTCTTGTTTTCAGAAAGCATACCTGGGCCTCCACAGTTGGGCTTCAACATTTTTATGTTTCTGACCCCATGCTTACTAACTAACAAACAGGCTCTTGGCCCAAACAGAAAACCGTTTTCTACACAAAAACTGTTTCAAACACAAAAAACTATTTTCTATACAAAAACACCTCAAATTCAACTTTCACCCCTTCCTGACTTTTTTTATTTTTTATTTCCTATTTTCTTTATTATTATCATTAGTATTATTTTTATTAATATAAAAGAGACATAAAAAATGTTTTCCTTTTTAAATCAAATTAGTTTAAATTTCTTTTATTAACTAATTATTTCTTTTTAGTTTATTAGGATAAAAATCTTTTCTTAACAAAAACAAAACAAATATATTCCCTTTTCCATTTTGTCTTGTACATTATATTCCTTATATATTATTAAAGTTTTAATATGGTTGTAATAGATAATTAAGTTTAAATTCTTGCAACCCTAATTTGTAAATTTGTACACCCCATCCCCAAATGATGTAATAGCGTAGTAAGTTTACTTTCCACAATTTATCGCTTTCATATAAATTCTAGTAATTAGGGTTTGTATTGAAAGATAAAATCAATGCTTAGAGAATCTTAATCCCATACAAAATCAAGCATAAAAAACAAGCACCTTGCATACTTCCACATCTAGGGTTAGCTCCACTTGTTGCCTTAAGAAAAATGGTCATGTTATGCATGTGAGACGTCTTAGCAAAAACCAATCAAAGATCATAGTCCCTCGATGACACTTTGAATGTTGCCTTCAAATGATCTTAGTCCCTCAAGAGAAAAGCTAAGATATATCACAACATTGTTATTCATGACTATACGATGACCCACACCCATCCCTTTACATTCAAAGATAAGGCTTCTTACCAATCAATAGTGTGATATGGTGGGAGAACTGACTTGAGGTTTTGCGTTAGTGTTCACAAATGTTTCGGTTTAGCAAGAGTCGCCACCAACTTTTATTTTATCCAAAAGGAAAGGTCAAAAGCACAGGAAAGACCTTTGAGATGTTTTCTTGAGTTTGGGGGGTAGATTATGAAAAGGGAAGGTGCTAGCACCCTTTTCATCCATGGTTTTCCATGGGCTCTTAGTTACTTGTTTAGATCACTTGCTTTGCTTTTCCAATTGTTTGAAATAGTGCTTTGTGTGGTTTTGAAAGTATTTTGAAAAAAGGCCATCGTTTTGGCAATCGTTGTAATGATTCTCGTTCGTAAGAATGTATGTAAATATGTTTGTCTTTTGAAAAATGTTTCAATGTTTTGAAAGTTGTTTGAAAAATGTTTTGAAAATGTGTGTGTTTGTTTGAAAATAGCAAGGATTGTTTTTGAAATGATCAAGTAACTAGAAGCTTATCTACCTACTCAAAAGTCTTTCTTGTACATTTTTATTCCTTTGACATTGTTGTTTTACCATTGCTTTGGTAAATAACTCTATCTTTGGATGTTAAACGGGACGGGCGTGGGTCATCGTATGACCATGATAGCAATGGTGCCAAGTATCTTAGCTTGTTTGAGGGACCAAGATCATTTGTTTTTTAGGTAACCTTGTCTAGCGTCATCGAGGGACTATGATCTTTTGTTTATTTTTATTTTGCCAAGATACCTAGCATGCATACCATGGCCATTTAAATTAGGCAACCAAGTGGGTGAAAACCTAGGGGTGCTTGTGTGCAATGTGTTGTCATTTTTCATGCATTTTTGTCTTGTATTAGGTCATGCTATTTGTTTGATTTTTGTCTTATCATACAAACCCTAATTTACTAAACATGTGTATAATGCGATAAATTGCATAAAGTAAATCTAAGCTATTACAACAATATTATGGGAAGGGGGATACAAGTTTTGAGTGGGGGATATTGCTCAAAATAAAACCCTAACTCACTATTTCAACCCAATTGAATTTATTGTACAAATAAATAAATAAACAAGTATTTAAATATGCAATAATATGTATTTATGCAAAAATGTTTTGTAATTGTTTTATACATGTAAAAACTAAATATATCTAAGTCCTAAAAATAAGAAAAAAATAATATTATTATTTTTGAAAGGGGAAACCCTAATTTTGTTTTAAAAGAAAATATGTTTTCTATTATTATTTTATTCATTTTTTGTTTAAGAAAAATAATAATAATATTATGTACAAATATTAAACATTAAATATGTATGAAAAATAAATATTTAATGTGTATAAAATAATGAAATAAAATATTAAGTATTTTATTATTATTTACAAGTTTATTTAAGAAAATAAATTCTATAAACCTAATAAACTATTTTTATGCCAAAAATAATATAAATAATAAAATAAAATGCAAAAAATTAAGAAAATATTTTTGGGATTTTTAATGTTCAGAAAAAAAAAAAATAAAGTCAATAAACACAAAAATAAAAATAAAATATGAAAAATATCAAAATATGCAAAGGGGGTGCAGATAGGAAATAAGGGGGTGTGAAAAGTAGGACAAACAGGTCCAAGGCGCGCCAGGCCTAGGACTTCATCCCTGTCCTCCAGCTTTCTCCAAAAACGCGTGCATCTGCCTTCAAATCCTGTTCTTGCTCATGCTTGCATAAAATCAAAAACTCATAACACAAAAAATGTAGCTTATGAACTCACGATTCCAATGATATAAAATTCATGACCTAACTCTCAAAGATCAGGGAGAATTTTAATGGCCCTGATTTCTGACCTAGTTTTTTCAGCATGTTTAACAACCAAATACTCTTAGCTCAGTTAATATAAATGGAAAGTATGCATATGTACAACTTCAGCAAGTTAAGGACTACATCTTTGCTTCACAAATCAAAGCCTAAGGATTCCTAAATAGAGAGATAGAACTTTGAAAAATACCTTGTTCAGTTGAGCTTGGATATGGAAATGTGGGGACTTTGAGTGAGGTCTGAAGATCGTGTGAGCTTCCTTGAAGTTCCCTCAAGCTTCTCCAATGCTCAGCTTGCCTTGAGGATGCTTGAAACTTCCTGTACGAGTCAACCTGCAACCTTGCAAAATGAAAATGGTGAAGTGTGAAACTGAGCTCACAGTTGCAAGACAAGGGTCTGGATAGTTTAGATGTGATGTATGGAAGATGTTGGAAGCCTTGAAACAAGAAACGCACGAGCAAAATATGATTTGGCTTGAGTTTTGCAGAAGATGCCATGTTTGGGCAGAAAAATGTGATTTTGGTGTTTGAGAGTGTTTGGGATGTTGTGTATTTGTGCTTAGGCTTGTAACAAGTTTCTGAAGTTGTTTGAAATGAAGTCAAGTGTTGTACCCCAAAATTTGCCCTCCCTTTTTCACAAGAAATCACAACCCTAGGGTTTTCTCCGATTTTTAAGATTGGCTCAGGAATTGATCAAACAGACTTTTCTTTGGCAGTAAATCAAGAATCAGGTTTTCTATCGCATTTATCAGAAGAAATTGAATCCACAGAAATTCAGTTTACTGTTACATTGTTTTCACACTTTTTCAAAGTTGGTTGAAAGGTTAACTGATTATTCTCAAAGCCTGATTATCTAGGATAAGAGATGAGACTTTTATTTGGAATATTAAGGCATCTGCTTGTTAATGGAGTGAAAGGTTTGCCGGTTAATGGAATGCTTGCTTGTTTATTATACAATGCATATTGTGATTGGAATACTGAGGCAAGGTTACGAGACTGCAAAGTTTTTGATTATTTGGAATTTAAGTTATCTGGATTAGAATTGTTGAAATGCAGTTTCAATTATTTTTTATTTGAGAATCTTAAACGATAAAGTGAAGATGCAAAGGAAGAATTGAAAGATATTGACAGTAGAAGGATTTATTGATTTATCAATTGATCTCATAAAAGACTTTTTTATTCATTGCAAATGATTGTTACAAAAATAGTTTATTGTTTGAATATTATACGTTTTACAACTTATAGTATTTGAAGAATAAATTATTACAATGAATAAAAAATTCTAAGCCTAAGTCTCCTAAGCTCCGGTGCTCCCATGCTCAAGGTCTCCGGTTTCTACTGCTTCCTCTATCATCTAATTGGTGCTCACCTGCAAAAGACAAAGGAAAAGAAAATTAGTACAGATAATTGAAAAGAATTTTCAAATGAAAAAAGAAAGAAGAAAGTCATCATTAAAATTGGCCGTCTGGAATCAGAATGCTTATTTTTCATCACGCTTTATTTTTCTCTCTGCAAATCACAAGAAGATTTCTCTTCTTGGTTCACAAAGAGAAAATTAAAAACACAAATTAAAAAATGCAAGCATACAAAGCAAGCTGAATTTCAAAGGCAAACAGGCACCAAAGCTGTCAAACTAAGCAAACTAAACATGGCAGCAAACCAAACTGAGTTACAAAATTCAAAAGGGCAAACAAGCGCCAAAACTGCTAAAGCATAGGTCAAACAAATGTACAATGCAACACAAGCAAGGAACATGCTGTAACAAACAGCAAGCAAAGTCCCAAATGGAGCTACAAAACAAATTGCCCAAAACTGAGTTACAAGACAAATTGGATAAATGTAGCAATGCAGCATGAAAGCAGAAAAATACAGCAGGCAAAAGTAAAACAGCAGAGGAAAACCACTTGACAAGTCAAAGCTTGTCAAAAGCTGTCATCATTTTCCAGAGGCAATTTTTTAGAAATAATAATAAACAAAGCAAAAATGCTTGTTTTCATGGAGAGAGAAAGAGGAAAAGATATCACCTTGGGTGAGGTTTGACAGTTTGGCAAAAAGAGCAGGCTGTCACAAGTCAAAGAGAAAAGAGGATATAAAACAAAACAAAACTGCATAACAAAGGGAGAAGCACAAAACACTTTGTGAAAAAACCACAAGCTTGCTCAAATCACCCAACCTGTTAACAAAAACTACAAAGTCTCAAAAACCTGCACAAACTACAGCAAGGCTGTAAACAGATCATAAAACCCTCCAAATTGCATATCAACATAGCAAAAACACCACAAACCACAAACTAAACAACAACCAAACTGCTCAAACCACAAGCCTTGCTCAAACCACAAGTTTTTCCCAAACCTGTACCAAACAGCCAACCTGCTAAAGAACCAAACAACCTGCAGAATGACAGCATAGCCAAAACCAGCTTGCCCAAACTACAGTACCAAACTAACAAACCAGCAACTCAAAAAACTGTCAAACAAAACACCACAAAGCTTGCCCAAACTGCAGTAAAACTATAAACAACAAACAGCCAAGCTATAACAAGCTAACCAAACTATTCACCATTTCAAACATCATCAAAACTACCACAAAACAACCAAAATCTCCCAAAAAACCAGAAAAAATACCAACTCAGAATCATCAAAACATAAACTGCAAACCAGTTCCAGAAGCAATCAACCAAGCCAAACAAACCAACAAAAAATCTCAGAGACATTCTCATCATCAACCTTCAATATTCAAGAGAGAGGAAGAGCATTTCAGAAGCAACAAGAAGCAATTTTCAGAATTTCTTCATCATCAAAACATCAATATTCAAGAGAAAGAAAGAGAGAGATTCATAAGCAAAGCAAACACAGTTTCAGAACATAATTCATCATCAACATTCAGAGAAAAGAAGAAGAACATCTCAGAAGCAAACAAGCAGTTTCAGATTTCATCATTAACCTTCAACATTCAGAGAAAAGAAGAGAGATTCAGAAGCAAAGCAAACACAAGTTTCAGAATTTTTTCATCATCAACAAAATCAACAACAACTAGTTTCAGAATACACTCATCATCAACATTCCAAGAAAGAGGAAGAGAAAATCAGAAGAACACCAACAACAACACAGTTTTCAGAAAATTTTCATCATCAAACAACATTCAAATCTTAAAGAGAGATACCAGAAGCGCGTCCATCACATCTTCCCTTCGCCTCTAGCCTCCAAGAAGGCGCCTCCGTCTCACCCTTTTTCTCCTCTCCATTTTCTTTCCAGAAACGCTCAAGGTAAGTTTTTTTTCTCAACCCCTTACTGCATCTCAAGCATAAAACACCATGGATTAAAACGAGGTAACATGAACAAAACGAAAACAAACATAAAACTGTAAAAAACTCAAATCCAGAAACGAACCTTACCCTTTGCAACCGAGGTCATTGAGTGTTAGGAGGATGAAAGAGTGAGAGGTGGCGCTCCGTTGGCTTAAGAGGAGGGAGAATCAGAATGCTTTGGCCTGAGAAGGATGAAGAGGAAGAAGAGAGCAAGAGCGGCGCCGCTGTGAACGCTTTCACACAAACCCTAAAATTGATCCAAACCCTAATAAAAATGTGAATAACTTTGCATTGGGCCTGTCACAAAACAATGCCTTGAGCCCATCTGATTGCTAGAGCGTGCCCCTCCCCCTTTTCTATTTTAACCCCTTTTTCTGCCTTTTTTTCTTTTCTTTATCTTTTGGGCCTAACCCCAAACAATGCCATAAGCCCATTTTTTTATTTCATTTCTTTTGTTTAAATTAATACCTTTTTTACTTCAAAATTTCATTTTAAATAATTTGTTTTCTTTTCTTTGTTAATAATAAAACCAAATAATATTAAAATTTTGTTTTGATTAATTACTTTGATTTTCTTAATATAGTTTTAATTTTCTTTATTAATTAATAATTGTTACATTAATAAAAATGCAAGAACAATAGAAACTTTGTTCATTTAATTTTTCTTTTAATCTTTGTATTTAATAAAAAACACATACAAAAAATAATAAAAATATTTAATCTTTCTTTTTTAGAATAGATTTTTATACATGCAACTCATAATTTATTGATTTTCCTTATTTTATAATTTGTTATAATTTATATTGAATTGCGACAATTCGATTTGGTTGTAACACTTGATATTTGGACTTTATTATCCTTGTGAGATTCATCCCCATTTGTAAACAATTTGTACCCCCATCCCGGATACTTTTGTAATAGCTTAGAATTTAATTCTCGCACTTTATGCTTTTAATTATGCCATGATTAGAGATTAGGGTTTGTATGCCAAAATCTAAAATCAATCGCTAGATAACCTAATATAAGACAAAAAGCATGTAAATTGACAAACATAATGCACACTCGCACCCCTAGGGTAACCTCGCTTGTTGCTTCGAAAAATGCGATCATGTCCCTCGAATATGAGACACTCTAGCAAATACCCCTTCAATAAACAAAGATCGTAGTCCCTCGATGACCCTCGATGTTGCCTTCGATAAAATGATTTCGTCCCTTACAAAATTGCTAGAGCGTCTCACAAGTTGCCTTCAATGATTGTATGCGACGACCCGCGCCTGTCCCGTTTAACATCCTAACACAAGGTTGTTCACCAAATGCAATGGTGAAATAACACTGTCAAAAGGGTTAAAAACATAAGAAAGATCTTTGAGTAAAATAGGGTAGACAACTCTTAGTTACTTGATCAAAATCTTGCAAAACATCCTTGCTACTTCCAAACACACATCACAACACAACTTCAAAACATTTTCCAAAAACAACTTTCAAAACATTGAAATATCTTTTCAAAAAGACACACACCTTTGTATATATTCAAACAAGAATCATTACAAAGGTTGCCTAGACAAGGCCTCTTTTTCAAAGCATTTTCAAAAACCACACACAGAGCACCATTTCAAACAATTGAAAAGCAAAGACAAGTGATCTAAAACAAGTAACTAAGAGCCCATGGAAAACCATGGATGAAAAGGGTGCTTGCACCTTCCCTTTTCATAATCTACCCCCCGAACCCAAGAAAACATCTCAAAGGTCTTTCCTGTGCTTTTTGACCTTTCCTTAGGATAAAATAAAAAGTCGGTGGCGACTCTTGCTAAACTGAACAATTGCGAACACAAACGCAAAACCTCAAGTCAGTTCTCCCACCGTATCACAGAACTGGCGACTCTGCTGGGGATAATTCTAAAAGTGGGGTTACCTTAGGGTTTTAGATAACCTTTGCATGCTATCTTGTTTGCCTTGATTGCTTTACATTTGGTTCTATTGTTTGGGTTTGAAATCCTCTACCCGGATTTGGGGAAACATTCATAGGTAAATAGCAATACGTTGTGGAAACTGTGCGGGGTATACCGACATGGTTGAAGCAATAGCTATATTAGTGCGACATATTTTTGGGTACCGGTAGCCTTTGAGTCAATCAAAGAGAATAAGGGGTCGCTGAGTAATGTCATGAAGCACTAATGAACTCTTAGAACCTTACTTGACCATCTTGGCCTTTTTTAGGGGTAGTGAGATGACCGGCTTTGGTGCAGTCCGAAGTTGGTAGATACTCGATACTACACTCATTGAGGGTTGTTTTCTTGGAATATTTCGGTCGCCAGTTAAGTGGCTAAACTGAAACAATGAACACATAAAACAATTCGGTGATATTGAGCTCCTTAGAACCCGATTACTATTTATAGGACAGGTTGAGCCAACTAGCTTCAAGAGGGTACTTACCTATGAAACCCCGTACAAGCCTGAAACTAGGATCTTGTGTGATTTGTTTGTACATATGCTTGTGCATACATCATGAACATCATAAAACATCATATGCATCCACTAACCATTTCAAGGGTTTGGATCTTCATCTTTGTTCTTGTTTTGTAGGTCATGGAATCTCTTCGCAGGAAAACAATTCAGGTCAACCTTGTGAGAATCCCTCCTCAACTCAAGGAGCTTACTTCCAAGATTCCAGAGAATTCTCTCTTTAGTGAAAGACATGGTAGACTCCTCAACTTGGTCAACTCCAACATTGAAGAAGACGTGGTGAAAGTCCTCTTCCAGTTCTTTGACCCCCTTCACCACTGTTTCACATTCCCTGATTACCAACTAGTACCTACTTTGGAGGAATTTTCTCAACTCCTGAGGATTCCTATTCTCCATCAACTACCCTACAACGGTACGGAAAGAGAGCCAAAGCCTGAAGATGTTGCTCAAGCCTTACACTTGCAACCATCTGATATCAAAGGTCATTGGGAAACCAGAAGTGGTGTCAAGGGTTTCTTGGCAAAGTTTCTGTTTGAGAAGGCACAAGACTGTTGGAATTCTATAGATCTACAAGCTTTTGAGGAGATTATAGCACTTCTCATCTATGGGTTGGTCTTGTTCCCAAACCCTGATCAGCTTATAGATGTGAATGCTGCCAAGATTTTCATATCTCAGAATCCTGTGCCTACATTGCTTGGGGACATCCTACACTCATTTTACACACGAACAATGAGGAAAAGAGGTGTTCTCATGTGCTGTACTCCTCTTCTAGCAAGGTGGTTTATTTCTCACCTTCCCCAGTCAGTCTTGAAAAATGAACAAGGCTTGAGGTGGTCACAACGATTGATGACTCTTACACACTTTGATGTTCATTGGTGTTCTCGGTCTAGAGAAAATGTCATCATCATTGATAGTTGTGGGGAATTCCCTAATGTCCCGCTACTTGGCATTAGGGGAGGCATTACCTACAACCCATGTTTAGCTCTGAGGTAATTTGGGTATGCCCGAAGGGACTGCCCTCATGACATGCTGATTCCAGACTTGGTTTTTGACTTCGATAACGACGCTCAAGGACTTTGACAAAGGTTTATCCGAGCATGGAGGATGCCCAAACAAAGTGGATAGTAAGACACTGGGGCACAAGAATTCCATCCCTCTTGAGCCTTACCTCAAGTGGGTACGAACACGCGCCCAGAGTCTTATGATGCCTTACCCTCACATTCTCCCCGTGATTAAAGAGCCTGTTATGGAAGGAGAGGTTCCATACACCCTCCTACATCCAGACATGCCAACATCATTGGAAGAATTTCAAAAGAGTTGGATACAGCTCAAGGAAGAGCGGAACACTTTTGAAGCCAGCTTCTATGCCAATGAGAAGAAGGTTTTGGAACTTACCCGCTGACTTCACGAGGAGGAAACTCTCAACACTTACATCGCGCCAAAAAGGATGCGCAACGTCTTTTTACATTAAGAAGCTTTGTAATATTTTGCCCATGGGGCATTTATGTACTGACAAATTTCTTCTTATTAATATGACGTGTGTTCTTTTTGTCTGCAACAACTTTGAATTTCTGAATCCTTGGATGCATTACATGAATAAACATATCATTCATCATATACATAAACAGGTCTTCACACCATGTTTCCTTATCTTTCTGTTGTTTATTTCAGCAAGATGGATATAGAGCAGACGGTCAAAGATCTGCAAGCACAGAATTCGCAATTCCAACAACTCCTCATGACCTTGGCAAAGGGTCAAGAGGACCTTAAAGCACTGTTAGAGAAGAAAGAAAAGGAAACAGGAAAAAAGAAAAAGAAAAGAGTCGGAGTAGCTACTCTGGGAAGAAGATTTGAGAACGAAGCTAGGAGAGTTCTAGAGTTCCCCTCGACGTCTGATGAAGGAACAACAAAGGAAAAGGAGTTGCAGTACCTTCTGAGTCTGAGGCTGAAGAGGAAGAAGTTGAAATGGATGAAGATTACTCCAAGCAGCAGTACCCTCATGCGGACGACAGGTATAAAAATCTGGAAGAACGGTTGGCAGCTATGGAAGTGCAAAGGGTTCCCGGACTGGATTTCGAAGAGCTGGGATTGGTTGCTGGGATCGTCATTCCCCCCAAATTCAAGGTGCCTACATTTGCTAAATACGATGGATTGTCTTGTCCAAAGATGCATCTGCGTTCTTATGTCAGAAAGATCCAACCCCACTCTTCTGATAAGGATCTGTGGGTCCATTTTTTTCAAGATAGTTTGTCGGGTACACAATTGGACTAGTTCTACCAGCTTGAGAGGGCTGGTGTACATAATTGGGAGGACTTGGCTGCTGCTTTCTACCGACAATATCAATACAACGCAGATTTAGCACCTACTTGTACTCAACTACAGAGCATGAGTATGGTTTCTAACGAGGGATTTAAAGAGTATGCTCAGAAGTGGCGAGATTTTGCCGGAAGGGTGCAACCACCATTGTCTTAAAGGGAACTTGTTGATATGTTTATGGGGACCCTGTCTAGTCCATTCTTCAATCACCTAATAGGGATCTCATCTGCAGGGTTCACTGAATTAATTCTGACAGGTGAAAGGGTCGAAGCTGGTATTAAGAGTGGTAAAATTCAGAAAGATACATCTGCTTCAGCCGCTATAAAGAAGACCTTCCCAGCCAAGAAGGAAAGTTCTGCTGTTTACACCCAGAGAAATCGGGAAAGAGAGGAACGCCGACCAACAGTGGGGGCCGTATTAATTCAGAAGTCCGCATCAAATCAACCTAGAAATAGTCAACCAAGGAATGATCAGCCCAGAACCTATCAACAAAGGGTAGAAAGGCCACAACGGCAATATACCCCGATAAATATGACACCCGCTCAGATCCTTCCACATCTCCTGAAATTAAACCTTGCTAATTTAAGAGAGGCACCGAAGAATACAAATACCACTTCTCCATATTATCATCCCAATGCAAAATGTGCATACCATTCAGACAGTATAAGGCATGACACCAACAATTGTTGGGCCCTCAAAAACAAAATCCAAGACTTGATAGATGCCAAGGAGGTAGAGTTCGATGCGCCCGAAAAGCCGAATGTGATTTCTGACCCAATGCCCAAGCATGGTCATAATGTCCATGCAATTGTGGAAGATCTTCATGTTACCGTCGTTGACGAATTAAGGACTCAGTTACCAATGATTAAATTGAATCTGTTGAAAGCCGGGATATTCCCAGGCTGTGGAAAAGACTGTTACTTCTGTTCAACCTCGCAAACCGACTGCCCACTATTGAAATCAGGCATCCAGCGCCTGATGGATACTCAAGAGATCCTTTTTCAGAAAACTCCTATTGCTACTATCACTCATGTTACTCCTACCCCAATCAATGATATCGCCATAATCACCATTTTCGACAATCTTTCCAAGACATGCAAAAGGCCTGTTAAGATTACGCCTGATCCTGAGTTTGTACCACTGAAAATTACCATGTCGGGGCCTATCCCGTATAAATCTAACAAGACGATACCATGGAATTACGGAGGAGAGATCTTCTACCATGGTGTCAAACAGATCGAATCGGTCCAATAGAATTTCGATGATGAAACCCCTGATGTAGGGAATATTGCGGGAATGAGTAAGATAAATCGTAGTGGAAGAATCTTCTCTCCGGAGATTGCTCCTCCAAGGGCAGTCTTCGGACCCTCAAGCGCTCGTGTGCCAATCAAGATATCTACTCAAGGTCCAATAATTGAAGAAATTGTTACTCCTGAGGTTGTACCCTCTGCTATTACCACCGATAAAGGTAAGGGGATCCAAGAAGCGCCTGTCAGGACGAAGGCTCAGACATTGGTTATCCCCGAGACCACCCAAAAAGAGATGGAAGAAATCTTAAAGATAATCAAGAAGAGCGACTACGATGTCGTAGAGAAGCTAGGGCAAACCCCTTCAAAAATCTCCATGCTGGCTCTCTTACTCTGCTCTGAGGCTCATGCCAAATCCTTAATCAAATTTTTAAAGACAACACACGTACCTCAAGAAACTTCTGCAGATCAGTTTCAAGAGTGCGTGGCTAGCCTTACTGCCGACAATGGTCTGGGCTTTTCTGATGTTGATCTAACCTCTAAGGGAAGAAAGCACAATGATGCGCTGCATGTCTCGGTAGAGTGCAGAGGGACCACACTTGCCCATGTTCTGGTTGATACCGGTTCATCTTTAAATGTTCTACCAAAAAAGGCGTTGGACATATTGGACTATGAAGGTTTGACCCTAAAACCCAGTAACATCATTGTTAGAGCCTTCGACGGTTCTAAGAGGATGGTTCACGGAGAAGTGGACATTCCAATCAAAGTGGGTACCGAAATTTTCAACTCTACTTTTTATGTGATGGACATTCGTCCTTCATATTCATGCTTGTTGGGAAGGTCATGGATCCACAACGCTGGGGTAGTCATTTCTTCTTTACACCAAATGCTAAAGCATCCGGTCCAGGGTAAGATCATAATGGTTCACAGTGAGGAGGATTATATGATAAGTCACCTTAACTCTTTCCGCTATGTGGAGTTAGATGAAGAATTCATAGAAACACCTTTCCAACACTTTGAAGAGGTTTCTCCTGAGGTCGCAGTAGCAAAGACCATGACCGATGTGCCTATTATTACCAAGCCTGTGTCCCGGATGTCATCCCTTAAAGATGCGAAGGCTGTAATCAAAGAAGGAAGAAGTACAGTGTGGGGGAAACTGCCAGATTTTCCTCACAAGATGGACAAGTTCGGATTGGGTTTCATTGCTGCTAGCCAGAAAGTTGTGCGTCACTCCCGGGCTGGAGGACCACCTTTAAAGATCACTCCCCATGGAGTTCATGCTTTGGAAGATGCCGAAGACGAGGGTAATTTTGAAGACTGGATCTTTCCAACCGTTGAAGGAGGATTAAACAACTGGGATGCGAAAGACTTTGTTCCCATTACTTTCATCAATCAGTAATTTATCTTTGAACATTTCCTATTTGGTATGTAATAATTAAACAATTCGTACACTCTTTTTGCCTTGTGCCTTACCCGGGGCATATAGGTCCATTTGTAAGGGCTTGATTTCTTCATTATCATATACCATTTTTAATGAATCATGGATGTTTTCATCTATAAACTTTTGTGTTCATTTTCTTTCTTTTTACATTTTATTTTGTTTAAAGGTGGCTATCCCTTACACACACCCACACTCACAAAATGCAGGTACCCATCCACTCCGGATTCCATGGGTAACAATTCTGCTATGGCCTTCAGTGACTCTGAAGATCTGGTCAATCATGCTGAATACGAAGGTGATGAAGACTGTGAAGTGCCTGGAGAGTTGGTTAGACTTCTACAACAGGAAGAAAGGGCTATTCTACCCCATGAAGAGCTGTTGGAGACTATCAACTTGGGTACCGCCGAAGACAGAAAAGAGGTTAAAATGGGTGCCAACCTAGAGCCAAGTGTCAAGGAGCGCTTAGTTCAGCTGTTGAATGAATATGTTGAGATCTTTTCCTGGTCCTATGAAGACATGTCGGGACTCGACACAGATATTGTGGTTCACCGTCTCCCTACAAGAGAAGACTGTCCACCAATAAAACAAAAAGTATGACGAATGAGGCCCGATATGTCTGAAAAGATCAAAGCCGAAGTGATGAAGCAATTCAATGTCGGGTTTCTTGTTGTTACTTCCTATCCTCAATGGATCGCTAACATTGTGCCTGTTGCACCCCAAAATTTGCCCTCTCATGTTTTCCAAAGTCTTCCCCCTGCATGGTTGACCAGAAACCCTTGCCTAAGGAAAAATAAAATTTTTGAGTGGTGCTTTAAGTACCTTTCGATTGGCATTCTGAAAGACCCTTCGATTGGTATTCTGAAGGAGCCTTTCGATTGGCATGGATAATTCCCTTTGATTGGCATTATGGACAAACACTTCGATTGGCATTGTGTCAAGGCCTTCGATTGGAATTCTGAAAGACCTTTTCGTTTGGCACCCTGGGCCAAGCCTTTCAATTGGCATGCCAAGGGATCCTTAGATTTAGCATTGTGTCAAGGCAGCTTCGACAGGCATGTTAACCATGTCCTTCGATTAGCATGAACAACACCTTTCGATTGGCCTGTTAACAAAGCCTTTCGATTGGAATTTTAACAAGTACCCTTTGATTGGTATATGGACAAATACCCTTCAATTGGCATTTCAAAAGGGTCCTTGGAATGGAACTTCAGAGTGTCCTTCGACTGGAACTTCAGAGTTTCCCTTAATAAGAACATCTGAAAGAAATGAACTTCGAATGGCATTTCAGTGCAGAGTTTCTCTTAGTCTAAGATGCTCTGATGAAGGAAGTTCTGAACACTTTGAATCAGAACTTAGACTCATCATAAGGCCAAGGGCTGGTCAAAGTTGTCTAATAGGGAATGTTCTAAATAGATTTGAATTGGACTTTGAAGCTGGCAAAGAAGGCCCATTCGAAGGGTACATAAGAAATCCATTCGAAGGAGGCAAATCAAGACCAATCGAAGAGCATGGCCTGGAGGCATTCGAAAATCAAAGGTGTCCAGGTTCATTCAAGATTCCAAAGAGACATGAATATTTCAAAAAAGGAAATCTTTTAATATGTCTGATTCTTGTCTCATGGCTTTAAAGGCATGTTTAATTGGTTGTCTCTTGCCGTTACTAGACCATCATACTCCTATAAATACAAGGGCCAACATACAGTGCCTAAAAAAAGGAAAGACACACAAAACTCTGCAGAAACGGAAAAAACACCACGAAGACGGCCACACATACCTTGCCTCGCAAAAGTACCAGCCTGCCCCACGAAAGTCTAGACTCCATTGTAGGCACCTTCCGTCCAAATCCAAGCACCTCCAGTGGTATAATGTTCAATCTCACTTAATCTTAAAATTACTCATAATTGCATATTCATAGTTTTTTTGTTATTACTTGTGAGCGATTTAACAAAGCGTGTATAAGCTGCAGTGTTCATACGTTTGAACCCCCCCCCCCCCCCCAATGGATAAAGTTTCTTTCAAAGCAGGTTACATTTGAAATCCATGATCTTGGCTGTGACAAATTGAAACCAACCCAGATCTGGGTTCAGGAATTGATTTCGAATGAGATGTTTCTCTATGTTGTTTAGTTCCGAATTGACTAATTTGCAGGGCCAAAAGCAGGAGTCATGCCTTTTGAATGAGCAAACAGCTCAGGGGTGAAAGGGAATTCGCTCAATCGAAGGGACTATGATCCAATATCACAGGCCTTATATTTTCAATTTCTAACAAACTTCCTTGCAGGTCCAACATCCCAGGTCCCCCAAAACTTTGTTATCATTTTATTTCAGGCGTTCACATGCAGCACTTCAGGCAGGGAGCACCATATACCTCCAGATCTCAAAGGCTACGTGGTTACCAAGGCAGATCCAATGGCTAAGGATGGAGGTTCACCATGAACCTTGGTCAACAAACGCCCAGGCAATCTGGAGGGTCAACAAGGGCTAGCGTTCTGGGCCTGGAAAAATTGTTGATCATACAACCTCTTCAGCCCCCCCCCCCCAAAGTTTGCTTATATTTTATTTCTTTTTTTATTGTTTTTCATTATTATTATTAAAACTAATTAATTAACAAACTAACCTTTTTTTCATAAAAAATCAGAAATAACAAAAAATAATATTTATTAATTTCACTATTTTTATTTTTGTAAATAAATCATTAATTAATTAAGTTAGTTTTAATTAGGTTTAATCTTAACATATTTTGCATTAAATTAAAATTGGTTTAGAATTAGGGATTTGATATATTTTTACCTTTTTAATTTTGTTTTCTTAATTAAAATAAAACTCAAAAAATATATTTTCTTTTAATTAATTAATTAAACTTAATTCTTAAATAAAAAATGACAAAAATATGCTTTATTCAATAAAAGGGTCAAAACCCTAAAGGACAATCCGATTCAATTTTCTCGCGCGTATTATTTTTGATCCATATATTGTAATTGCTCCGAGGATGTAATAGTTTTAACTTAGGACCTTTATTTATCGCTTTTATTTACTTTTTCGCATTTAATTTTAAGGGTTTGTTTTTGGCGATGTAAATACCCGACGCCTTGTAATAGCTTAGTTTTATTTTCCGCAACCATTAACTGCTAGATGTTTGAATAATAGGCTATGCATGACAAGATTAACCTTTAATTTAAAATCAACCGTAGCTCACCATAACATGTACAAAGATAATATAAACTGAAAATTGACACACTCGCACATGCCACTCTTAGGGTACGCCTCACTTGGTTGCCTCGAACGTGGTCATTGAGTATAGGAAGTTTTAGAGGTTGTCCTTTTGTCCAATGATCATAACTTGCCTCGAAACGGTTGCCTCGGAAAAATGATCTAGGACATTAGGGTTACCGCTAAGGCATCCTAACATTGCTTTAGTGACCACACGTCCCTTAATCGAATTGACCCGAAAACTCCAACGACGATGCTACCTACTCCTCAATAGTGGGATTGCATTGTCTAAAGGACATTAGCACAGTTTAATTCCTTTTTGAGTAGGTAGATGTTCTTAAGTACTTGCTCCTTTTAAAACAAAAACAAAACTTTTCGCACTTACACTCTCTTCAAAAACAAAACTCTTTTCAAAACCCACCAACACAAAGAAAAGCAAACTTTTGAAAACCTAGTGAGCAAGTACCTAAGAGCTCGTGGATAACCACGGATAGAAAGGGTACTAACACCTTCCCATTCTATAATCTACCTCCCGAACCCGAGAAACATCTTGAAAAGGAATTTTTCTGTGCTTTTGTCCTTTCCTTGTTGGATAAAATAAAAGACAATGGTGACTCTTGCTTACCGCGACATTTTGCGAAAACAAACACAAACGCGAACCAGCATTCCAAAACAGTCAGTTCTCATTCCCACCGATCACAGAACTGGCGACTCTGCTGGGGAATTCTTATAAGTGAGGTGTACCTTAGGATTAGATCACTTGTGTTTTAAATTGTATGCTTTGTATGCTTTAAATTTTGTGGGCTTGTATCGAAGTTCTATAGATCCTAACCCGGATCTGAGGATACCCTTTAGGTAAGTAGCAATAAACTGTGAGGGATCTGTCCGGCATAGACTGACACGGATGAAGCAGTAGCTACGTTGGTGTGGCACCTTAGTCTATACCGATATCCCTTGTGTTGGAACGAGGAGAATATGGGTCTTCTAAGGAGTCATTAAGCACCAACTGACCTTAGAACCTTAAATTGACCAACTTGTCCATAGAACAGTAGTAGTATGCTACACTCATTGAGAATAAACTCTCGTGATGATTCCGGCCGCAAGAAAAGGTTGCTAAACTGGAATTATGACCGATTGAGGGTAGTCAGTGATATTGAGATCCTCTAGAACCCGGTTACTATTTTTTAGGACAGGTCTTAACCAACTGAAACTGAAAGAGGGTAATACCTAAACTCCATGCCAGCCTAAACTTAAGGCTGTTTGTGTGACTTGTGTGCCTTTAAACTTGAACTACTTGCACATTCTTGTCATCTGACAACATGAGTTCCTTGCAGGTTTTGTTTACAGTCCTTATCCGATAATTTGGATTTATTGCAGGGTTTACTTACATCACTTCACAGTTTTGCTTAAACGCATAGCATACACATCATAACATCATGCCTTAACATTTCCTTAACCATTTCAAGGATCTCAAGGGTTTGTGATGCAGGTTATGGTAAATCAAATGTCTAGCAAGGGGCAAGGGGATTTATTTTCCTCTAGCCAATGTCGTCTAGAGATCAAAACATGATAACTTGAGTCAGGGGCTATGACCCACTCGATATAGTGAGCTTGAATCTTGAAGAAGGACTCTTAACGACACAAAGTTTCTTCTATCAAATTCTAACAAGTTTCTTGTTTACCCCGCGAGATCCTTGAAAACATTGCATACATATATCATACATATCATTGCATAACAGGTCATCCGATACAGGTCTCTCATGTTCTCGCTGTTTATTTCAGCAATGGCTTTCCAACCAGACAACCAAGATCTCCGGGATCAAAACGCCCAACTTCAAGAAATGTTCTTGAACCTATCTGTTGTACCCCAAAATTTGCCCTCCCATATTCTTCAAGATTTGTCAAGATCAACCTTCAAATGGCTCAAAATCTCTCAAGGGTTGCACAGTCCAATTGCCTTCTAACACAGTCAAAATTAGGGTTTTGGTTCTTGCAAAGAAATTGAGATTTTCAAGAGTCCAATCAAGTCCCATATGCCTATATACATTGTCAAGCATCCATATGTCAAGTTTCAAGACTCACAGCATCAAGTTGCACAGTCAAAAACCCTAAATGCTTCACAGTCAACTGTAGGGGCAAAATGGTCATTTGACAGTCAAAAGTCAAAATTTTTGGTCAACATCTTATTTTTAGGCCACAATCATCATTTGATAAATTCTTGATCATGATTCCACAAGCATGGCTCAAAAAGTTTCAAGATGCAAAAGTTTCTATTTTTGGACAGTTGAAAAGTCAACTGCAACTTGACCAAGGCATAACTTTTTCATGGTTTATCAGAAAAATACCATCCAAACCTCATTTTGAAGGGGATGACATTTACTACAACTCATATTCACACTCCAAGTCCAAGAAATGCTCTCACAAAAAGTTATCAATTTCAACATTATAGGTCATTTTCAAAAGGCAACAAAAAGGCACTTTAAGTCAAAGACCATAACATGAGATTGGTAAATCAAAATGACATTGGACCAAAGGAATTGGTTAGAGGACTTCAAGACCTTTCCAAAATGTCCAAGAACATGTTCATAGCTTCAAAATTGAGCAAGATATGCATTGGAGAAGTTGGGAAATATTTGGGAACTTTCAAAAGTCAACTTTGCCTAAAACACTTCATTTTTGCTAATGGGCCTCAAATTCTTTCTTGAATCATTACCCAATGCCTATGCACGACCCATTGAGATTAAAAGGATTTATTTTCTTATTTTTAATTAATTAATTGAATTTTTATTATTATTAATTCATTTAATTGGTTTTAATTGTAGAAAAATATCAAAGCATGGTTGTCAAATCTTTTTATGAAGCAAATACACTCCACACATGCTAAAGATTTCGTGCATCACTCAAGGGGACAAGATCTTCCATAATTGGCAAGGTTTTCATGGAAAAAGATTGAAAATTACATGATTGAAAATCAAGGATTTGAAACATTAATTCATGGACTTTTGGGCCAAGGTTTTGACCTAATTTGCATCACATACATATGCAAGAGCTAACCCTACTCAGGAACAAACGAAAAAGCTGCTGAAGCCATAGAACCAATTTGCAAAAAATAGAGAAAAAGTGTGAAACTGATTTCCTACTTGCAGTGCCTTTCCACGCCTAAAAAGGATTCAATCACGTTGCCTAAGTCTCCAGGAGTCTATTGCAATCAAGAACAAGCTCCCATACCCAAGGAAATGGTAGAACAGAGTCACGATTTTAACAAATATTTCCATAGTCAAATTCTAATTTCTATGCATCATTGTTATGTTTTGATTATTGATTTATGTTGCTGACACCTTCCTGAAGCTTTTGAGATAGCTTAATTGTGCTAAAGCTGCCTGAATCGAAATTCACCATGGACGAAACCTAGGGTTTCTGAAGCTTCAAATTAGGGCTTTAGGCATAAGGAAAAATTGGACCATGTCATGACCATGGTTGAATTCGTCAAGGCCAGACGAATTCAACCAGCCTATCGCGCCCTTTTTATGTTATCTCCTCTTCTATTCGCTATTTTTCACAGTTGTACTTAGTGGGGGTTTAAAACCCCCGCTACTTGTTTCATATTTTGCGGGGCAAACGAAGAAGGAGAAGGCGTGGCATCATGTGGTTGGAAGATTTAAATCTGTCGCGCTTTCTTTTTGTTTTATACCATTAACATTTGTTGTTTTATATAATAATTGTTGTCCAGTTACACTACAAACGCGCTTGAATGGTTGGATGGTGGATGACACGCTTGGCAAACGCTGGGACCTGGGTTCGATTCCCAGGTCCCCCCACATAATTCATAATTTTTGTTTTAACATATTCTAGTGCAGCGTTCGTTCAAAGGCCCACCATACGTACTCACGCTTAAGCCTGACAAGTGGACATGAGACCAATCTAGTGGCCGCAGAATGAATTCCATGGTATGCTCTAGTCAACCAATGTGCACACGATCAGGAAAGTCAGCTGGGCTCTGTGCTTCAATGGGCCAGAATTCCTCACAAACACCTCCACTTTGGGCCAGACACCCCCCTTGGTTTGCATAATTAATTCTATTTTCTTTTCTTTTCTTTTAATTTCTTTCAATTGTCTTTTTTTTAATTATTATTAATTCACCATAAAATAATTTTTTTCCATAATAAAAACAGAAAATCAAAATACAAAATATATTTAATTATTTATTAATTTCCTCACTAATTTATTTTTGTAAATAAACTCTAATAACTAATCTAGGTTAATTTAGGTTTAAAATTCAATCTTTTTCTTAATAAATAAAATTCTATAGAATTAGGTTTTGATTCTTTTTTTTAATCATTATTATTATCATTATTTATTATTATTATCATTATTAATTATTACTATTTTTGTACATAAATATTTAAATTAATTAATTAGTAAATTAAGTCAACTTTGACATTTTCTTTAATAATTAAAATAATTTAGAATTTGGGTTGTTTACTAACTTTTAAATTCTCTTCTTTATTTTCATAAATACCAAAAAACACATAAAAAACACTTTTTTTTCTTTAATAATTAATTAGGTTTTAATTTAATTTAATTTCAAGCAAAGGGTCCAACACCCTCGGACGTTCAGTTTAATTCTTTTCGCGCATTATTTTTTCTTATTGATTATTATGTAACTGTTCAAGGATGTAATAGTAATTAGGTTTATTGCTTTTTTACTTTCCGCATCTTTATCAAAAACGGGTCTTTGTATTTTGGCGATGTATAGACCCGCGCCTTGTAATAGCGTAACTTTTATCTTTCCGTCTTTTAATTTTCCGCACTCCTAACTGCTAAACTCGCATGAAAGAATGTATGATAACTAAAAATAACTCGTAGCTCACAATGCCATGATCAAAGATAAATGTTAACATGAAAACAACACACAATGCACACACCACTTCTAGGGTACGCCTCACTCGTTGCCTTCGAAACGTGGTCGTCAAGTATAGGACGTTTTAGCGATCGCTCTTATGTCCATGATCCAGTTGCCTCGAAACGGTTGCCTCAGATTAAAAAAGGATCTAGGACATTAGAGTTGCTTCTAAGGTGTCCTAACTGTTGCTTCAGTGACCACAATGTCCCTACAATCGAATTGACCCGAACACCTCCAACGGTGGTGCTACCTACCTCTCAATGGTGGGATAGCACTACCTTAAGGACTTTTACACAGCCTAATTCCTTAGGGTAGGTAGATGACTCATGGATACTTGCTCTCTAAAAAAAACAAACAAAACAATCTTTTCACACTGACACTTTCAAAAGCTTTCAAAACAAATTTTTCAAACACTCTTGAGGACAGATACAAGAGTCATTCAGAAATCTTTCAATGAAACTTTTTCAAACCCATTCACATTTTGAAAAGCAAACATTTTGAAAACATAAGAGCAAGTACCTAAGAGCCCCTGGATAACCATGGATAGAAAGGGTGCTAACACCTTCCCTTTCTATAAATCTACCTCCCGAACCGAGAAACAATCTCATAAGGAATTTTGCTGTGCTTTTGTCCTGTCCATGTTGGAGAAAATAAAAGACGGTGACGACTCTTGCTTACCGCGACATTTCGCAAAACCAGCTTTAAACAGTCAGTTCTATTTCCACCGATCACAGAACTGGCGACTCTGCTGGGGATCTAAGAAGTGAGGTGTACCTTAGGATTAGATCATTCTATGTTTTCAATTGTATGCTTTATTTGCTTTAATATTCTGGGCTTGCATCGGAGTTTCATAGATCCTAACCCAGATCTGGGGGATACCCTTTAGGTAGCAATAAACTGTGAGGGACCTGTTTGGCGTAGACCGACACGGGTGAAGCAGTAGCTACGTTGGTGTGACACCTTGGTCTGTACCGATATCCCTTGTGTTGGAACAAGGATAATATGGGTCTTCTGAGGAGTCATTAAGCACCAACTGACCTTAGCACCTTAAATTGACCAACTTGGCCATAGAACAGTAGCAGTATGCTACACTCATTGAGGCTAAACTCTCGCGATGGTTCCGGCCGCAAGAAAAGATTGCGAAGCTGGAGTTATGACCGATTGAGGGTAGTCAGTGATATTGAGATCCTCTAGAACCCGGTTACTATTTCTAGGACAGGTCTTAACCAACTGAAACTGAAAGAGGGTAGTACCCAAACTTCATGCCGGCCTAAAATCTAAGGGCTCTTTGTGTGACTTGTGTGCTTTCAAACCTGAACTACTTGCACATTCTTGTTATCTGACAGCATGAGTTCCTTGCAGGTTTTGTTTACAGTCCTTATTCATTTCAGGGCTTAGTTACATCACCTCACACGCATAGCATACACATCATAACATCATACCATAGCATTTCCTTAACCCATTTCAAGGATCTCAAGGGTTTGTGATGCAGGTCATGATGAGCCAAATGTCTAGCAAGGGGCAAAGGGGATTTATTTTCCTCTAGCCAAGTTTGTTTGGAGATCAAAACATGATGACTTGAGTCAGGGGCTATGACCCACTCGATATGGTGAGCCTAACTCTTGAAGAAGGACTCCCAGCAACATGAAGTTCCTTCAATCAAGCTACCATATTCAAATTCTAACAAGTTTCTCTGTTTACCCCGCGAGATCCTTGAAAACATTGCATGCATACATACATATCATTGCATAACAGGTCATCCTTTTACAGGTTTCTCATGTTCTCGCTGTTTATTTCAGCAATGGCTCTCCAACAAGACAACCAGGATCTCCATACTCAAGGGACTCAGTTCAGGGAGACCTTCCTAAGCCTATCCAATGGGCAGGAAGAGTTGAGAACACTCCTCACGGGGGCTTTGGTCCAGAACAGTCCAGAAGACAGTAAGGATGAACGGCTGAAACATCTGCAAGCTGAGGTGGATACAATGAGAACTCAGATGCTGGGGCAAATGGCCCTTATCCAAGACTTAGCTCAAAGACAAGAAGAGCTCAGGGTTCTCGTCAACCAACTGCTTCGGGATAACCAACTGGGGAAAACATCTGAGGTTGAAGAGCCAGTCATCATTAAATCCCCTTTGAGACAAGAAGACGAGGGAAAAGCTCCTCAACTTGCCACAGGGTCACAAATTCAGCATCAACCTCACCAGCTTCAGCAAGACAGTATGAAGCAAGTAGTCAGGGTTGGAGACCAAACCGGTAATCAGCCTCCAAGAAGTCAAAGGTTTGGTTTGATGAATGGACCTCTCCAAGCTGTCGCTACTTCACAGGTCCAACAATGAGCTCGCCAAGAATAACAGGTTGATCAGAGCAAGCCAGACAAGCCTAGGAGGCAATTCACCCAGCTCAACATGTCACAGTTTCAAGCCTTACAACGTCTGTTGAGAATGAATCTGATCACATTAAGGGACCCTCCTAAGAATCCCAGCAGGACACCTTCAAGGTATAACCCCAACGCTCGTTGCGCCTATCACTCTGACAGCCCGGGGCATGCTACAAATGACTGCTGGTCTCTGAAGAACAAGATCCAGGACCTGATTGATGAAGGAGCAGTGGAATTCACCCCAGATGGTCAGGTCGAGTTCTTCTACTACCCCTAGATGAGAAGACCTTTTGTTCATTGGAAGTTTCAAGTTGTATTTTTCTTTGCTTGTTCAAACATTTGTTCATGTCAAACTCTTTTACTTTATCAATGCATCGCATATGTCTGTTTTGAATCAATATATTCGCATTCGCTATATGCAAACTGTTTCCATATTTTTGTGATGATCAACTCTTGATTGAAAAATTCTAAGCCTCTTGAGGGAGGATGACGAAAACGATACCACGACATTTACAGTATGCTTTTGAACAGACCCCGCTGATGAGGTACAGGCATTATTTCAATTCCTAAACACCGGAGTTATAAGGATGATAATCCCTCGTTAACCCCTTCGAGCCAAAGAAGTAGGAGTTTTTCTTTTTCACAAAAAATTAAAAACCCTTAATCATAACCTGGGGCAGGGTAGTCTTCTCAGTTGATCCAGGTGCACAACAAATGACACCAAAGAAGTCCGAAGCAAAAGACAGTGATGGTTCCGAATAATCATAAAGACATGCAGTCATTATCTCAAAATAAAAGCCCATTAAGTCAAAACCTATGAAGGAGACTTACAAAACTGGGGCATCCCGCTGACTGTAATCACAAAAGAAACAGTTCAGGCAAAAACCAGGGATAACAAAATCAAAAAAAAAGGGAAAGAGGTCCTACAAACCCTCAACCAAAAACAACTGCCTATTCAAAATAAACCATCAGTATCCGAACCATCACTGGTATATCAAAGCAAAGACTCAAACAAGGTCTAACGCACGATCAACTGAGTTTAGGTTTGAAGAACATCACGAAGAGCGGGTGGGTACAAATAAATTTTGAGCCTTACCCTTTGTTTCTTAAACCAGGAATCGAGCCACATTATAACCCGTAAAAGTCCTAGCTAAAGCATGGGTTAGTTCGAAAGCATACTGTTATGAAAGGTATCCAGACTCCTTAAGGCTTGCGGTAAAATGACGAGTTGACATCACATTTTACAAAATTTGTTTTATGAAAAATGCATTTTCAAAAACTTCAAGACAGACATAAGCTTTGCATTTTTAATATAACATTGGTTGCATATGACTATCTGTTTGAACAACATAGAAGTTCCCATGAAGAATATTTGATGAACAAAAGCACCTCCAATCAAGGGGCATGACATGATCATTATCTATCATCTGGGGCAGTTAAGTCAAGATTCGGAGAATCTCTCTAAAGGCCAACCAACTTGGGGCAAATCTCCATCTGGATCACTTGGGGGCATTGGACGATCAAACGAAGATCTTCTGGTAGTAGGGCAACGTAACACTACTGACAGGGGCATTTCCCTACATCCTGAGAGCACGGACATAGTCGAAAAAATACTGCGCATAATCAAAGACCCGCTAGGTTGACACACCTAGGCAAAAATAAGGGCTTCCCGGCGAACCAAAAGGGTTCGGGCAAAAACAAGGGATGAAATGAAAAAATCTGTACACCCGGCAAGTCGAAAACCTGAAAAGGCGGCTTGGGCAAAAATGGGTATCCCGATGGACTAAAAACCCGAAAGGGTGGTCCAGGCAAAAGTTAGGGATCAAAGCGTACGACTATGTCCCAGCATCTCGTCACTTGCCTACCAGAAGAAGATTCATCAATCGGCAGTCATCAAACACCTCCACAAGGTATCTTCTTCTCCCACATCAGAAATAGGGGCAATAATGAGTGGTCCAAGCGATCTAGTTGCTCTGTCAACCAAGGTACCAAAGTAGGTTCAGCTGAAGAACGTGACCAAGATACCTTCACTCCCTGCAGAGTAAGATAAGATTCAGCAATACTCTCCCCCGAGCAGAGAAGGCACAATACCTCCAGCAAGTCCGCAACACTCTCCCCAAGCAGAGTTAATCTACTGTCAACCTCAAGAAGTAGGTATCCCCATAAGATCTCAATATTCCCCTACGGATTATACAAACGTTCCTAACAAGTGTTGCACCCCAAAATTTGCCCTCCCATATTCTCCAAAATTTGTCAAGATCAAGCTTCAAAAACTCTCAAGAGTTACACAGTCCAATTGCCTCCTAACAGTCAAAAATTAGGGTTTTGGTTCTGGCAAAGAAATTTAAGTTTCCAAGGGCCCAAACAAGTCCCACATGCCTATAAACATTGTCAAGCATCCACATGCCAAGTTTCAAGGCTCACAGCATAAAATTGCACAGTCAAAAACCATAATTGCTCCACAGTCAACTGTAGGGGCAAAATTTTTGGTCAACATCTTATTTTGAAGCCACAAACATCGTTTGATCAATTCTTGATCATGATTCTCAAGTCATGGCTCAAAAAGTCTCAAGATGCAAAAGTTTCTATTTTTGGACAGCTGAAAAAGTCAACTGCAAATTGACCAAGGCATAACTTCCACATGGTTTATCAGAAAAATCCCATCCAAAGATCATTGTGAAGAGAATGACATTTCCTACAACTCATCTTCACACTTCAAGTCCAAGAAATGCTCTCACAAAAAGTTATCAATTTCAACATTATAGGTCATTTTCAAAAGTCAACAAAAAGGCACTTTAAGTCAAAGACCATAACTTGAGATTGGTAAAGAAAAATGACATGGGACCAAAGACATTGGTTAGAGGACTTCAAGACCTTTCCAAAATGTCCAAGAACATGATCAAAGCTTAAAAATTGAGCAAGATATGCCTTGTGGAAGTTGGGAAATTTTTGGGAATTTTGAAAAGTCAACTTTGCTTCAAATGCCTCAAAATTGCTAATGGGCCTCAATTCCTTCCATGAATCATCACCCAAAGGCCATGCACGACCCATTGACCTAAAAGGGAGTTATTTTCTTATTTTTAACTAATTAATTGAATTTTTAATCTTATTAATTCATTTAATTGAAATTAATTATGAGAAAAATACTAAACCATGCTTTTCAAATCTTTTTGTGCATAGAATTCACTCAATATTTCGTGCACCATTCAATAAGGAAAGATTCAATATGATTGACAAGGATTGGCATAAGAAAGGCATGAAAAAGATTGAAAAAGATTGGATTAAAAATCAAATATTGAATCATTAATACAAGGGTTTTGGGCTTGGTTTTTTAACCTAAATTGCTTCAGATACATAAGCACAAGTTAACCTAATCCAAAAGAGGACGAAAAATTGTTCAAGAGGCTGCCTACCAATTTGCAAAAGTTGATTAAAAATTGAAATCTGAAAACATAGTTGCAGTGTGATTCAAAGCTCAAAAAGTATTCCGAACGCTTGCTGGGACCTTCCTGAACGTGTCTCAATACCTTTCCAGTCTCCACGCACAAGGAATTGGTAGAACCATGTTGCACTTCTTCACAAAAAATTCATAATCGTGTTTCCATTTACAGGCATTATTTGTGATTATTAATGACTGATTTATACTAACATGGACTCTCTGAAGCTATTGGTGTTATTTGATTGAACTAAGGACGCATGTATGCAAAGTTGCCATTAAAGCTTTCTAGGGTTTCTGAAACTCCAAAAGAGGGGTTTACGTATCTGGAAAAATTAGACAATGAAACTAGCACCATTAAAATCGTGACATTCTGGCGAATAGAATCCATACCTCGCGCCCTTTTTCTTTTTCACCATGCTCTAATCGCTATTTTGCAAGTTTGAGTTTAGTGGGGGTTTAAAACCCCCGCTATCTATTCTTATTTTCAGGCAAAAACGAAGACGTGAAGGAGAAGATGCTGAGTTGTTGGCTTGTGGTTGGATAGTTTAAACCTTGGCGCGTTTTTGTTATTTTTCCAGCATAATATTGTTTTCTCTCTCATAATAATCAGGGTCCACTAAATGAACAAAGAGACTCAATGGCTCAGTTGGCTTGTGCGTTGTCCTACAGGTATTGGGACCTGGGTTCGATTCCCAGGTCCCCCACTTATTCAATAATTTTTCCTCTAACGCGTTCCTATGCAGTATACTATCCAAGGACCATCATGAAGCCTCACCATCTAGCTTGCCACGCGCCCAGAAGCCTCAATCTGATGGCCATCACAAGCAGTCCACCATGTACACTGGTCAAACATCCCACACACAAGCGCCAGAAAGTCAAAAAGGCCTGGAATTGAATGGGCCAAATTCCTTGCAACACCTCCAAATTGGGCAGAAACCCCCCATTGTTTGTATATTCTTCCTCTCTTTTTCTTTCCTCTTTTATTTATTTTAATTATTTTAATTGTTTCTTTTAATTCACAATTTAATTTTTTATAATAAAATAAAACCAAAAAATCAGAAATAAAAAAAATAAAAATACATTTTATTTAATATTTAGTTCATTAATATTTTGTAAATAAATTATCAATAATCAATTTAGTTTAAATTTAGATTTTCAACTTTAATGTTTTTTTTCTAAATAACTAAAATACATAAAAATTAGGTTTTTAGCATTTTTATTCTTTTCTCATTAAATAAATTTTTCTTATTCTTATTATTATTAGTTATTAATTATTTTGTAAATAAACTTGTAATTAAATAATTAGGGTAAATTAGGTTTAAACTTAAATATTTTTCTTTAACAAATTAAAAATAATTTAGAATTAGGGTTTCTAATAATAATTAATTTTCTTTATTTATTTTCATTAAATACCAAAAAACATAAAAAAAAACAATTTCTTTTCTCATTAAATAATTAATTAACTTCCAATTTGAATGTAATTTCTTTAAAGGGTCCAACGCCCTCGAACTTTCGCTTCTAGTTTCTTTTCGCGCGTTTGCTTCTTTTTTTTCATTTTAAATATTATGTAATTCCCCCAAAGCCTTGTAATAGTAATTAGGACATTTACTTTCCGCACTTTTATTCAAAATTGGGTCTTTGTTAATTTGGCGATGTATAGACCCGCGCCTTGTAATAGCGTAGGACTTTTATTTTCCGCATTTTAATTTCCGCACCCTTTAAACTGCTAATCACATGAAAGAATGAATGGCCCAAATAAAATCAAAGCGTAGCTCATCAAATGCATGACAAGATAAAACATAACTGAAAATGACACACAATTCACACACCACTCTTAGGGTACGCCTCACTGTTGCCTTGCTCCTCGAAACGTGGTCGTCGAGTATAGGACGTTTTAGTAAGTCCTTATGTCCATGAACATGGCATAAGGGTAGCTTCTAAGGTGTCCTACTGTTGCTCTGGTGACCACACTGTTGCCTTGCCCCTCGAAAAGTGGTCGTCGAGTATAGGATGTTTTAGTAAGTCCTTATGTCCATGAACATGGCATAAGGGTAGCTTCAAAGGTGTCCTACCGTTGCTCTGGTGATCACACTGTTGCCTTGCCCCTCGAAACGTGGTCATCGAGTATAGGACGTCTTAGTGAGTCCTTATGTTCCATTGATCTAGTTGCCTCGAAACGGTTGCCTCGGAATAGTTGCCTCGTGTGATGCGGTGGGAGAACTAACTATGGTTTTGCGTTTGTTTTCGCAAATGTTTCGGTCGAGCAAGAGTCGCCACCGACTTTTTATTTTATCCTAAGGAAAGGTTTAAAAAGCACAGCAAAAACCTTTGAGATTTTTCTTGGGTTCGGGGAGTAGATTATAGAAGAGGAAGGTATTAGCACCTCTTCTATCCATGGTTATCCATGGGCTCTTAGGTACTTGCTTAGATCAACTTGCCTTGGTTTTCAATTGTTTGAAATGGTGCTTTGTGTGTGGTTTTGAAAAGGTTTTGAAAAATATGCCTTGTATAGGCTACCCTTGTAACAATTCTTTACTCGAATGTTTTACAAAAGGTGTTTGTCTTTTTGAAAAGATGTTTCAAGGTTTTTTGAAAGTTTGTTTTGAAAGTGTTTGTGAAGTAGGTTTTGAAATAAGGCAAGTGTTTTCTTGGAAAGTTGACAAGTACTTAAGAGTTCATCTACCCTAAAATTTTCTCAAAGATTTTTGTTATGTTTTAAACCTTTTGACAATTTTGTTCCACCATTGCATTTGGTGGACAATCTTGTTTTAAGAGATGAAAGGGACGGGCGCGGGTCATCGTTTAGACTATAGTTGCAATAGTGTTAAATGTCTTTGGGCAATTTTCTTTAAAAGGGACTTGATCATTCATTTAAGTAACATTTTGAGGGACTATGATCATTTGATTGTTTGTTTTACCCAAAGAAGTTCAACATGCAATATGGCCCAATTATTTAAAGGCAACAAAGTGGAATACCCTAGGGGTGCAAGTGTGAAATGTGTTGTCCATTTTTCATGCTCATTTATCTTGTATTAGGTCCAACTACTTTGTTCATTTTTATTCGCATACAAAACCCTAATTCTAGCATAGTATGTTTAGAAAGCGATAAAAGTGCGAAATTTAAAATCCTACGCTTATTACAACATAATAATATGGAGAGGGGGGTACAATGTTTCAAATGGGGATATTTAGACAAAAAATTGAATCTAAGCTATTACATCATTTTCTATGAATATTTACAAGATAAATAAATCTATAATTTAAATGGTAAATAAAACAAATATGCAAGAATGCAAATGGAATTTTTATATGTATAAAAAAGGTATTATTTATGTAAAATAAGAAAGAAAATAAAAATATTATAAAATATTATTTTTGGAGTATTTTTGAATTTAGGGCAAAAAACCCTAATTCTATTAAATAAAAGATATCATTTATTAATATATACAATATTTATCATTTATACACAAAAATAAAATAAGGAAAGAAATATATTTGTAATAAAAAAATGATTTTTGTAGTTTTTAATTTTAATAAAATAAAATATGTATATTTTAGTATTTTATTCTAAGTATATTAATAAATATATATTTATATATTAAGTTCTAAATAGGTATTATATATAAAAATGATAAAAAATAAAAAAAAAGGATTTTTATACAAAATATTTTCAGGAAGTAAAAATAAAATAAAAGTGTATAAAAAGTATTTTTTTTGTATTATCTCAATATTTTAAACAAAAAGTATATATATATATATATATTTATTTATTTATGTACAAACAAAAGAAATAATCAAATAAATATTCAATAAATTCAAAAAATGAGGAGAAAAATATTTTTATGTTTTTAATATGCTGAGAAAAAATAAATGAACCAATCAAAAAAAGGCAAAAGTCAAAAATATTAAAAATGAAGCAAATGGGCTCAGGGGTGCAAAACCAAAAAGGATGGTGTGAAAAGTAACTCAGAAACAAGCCCAGCCCAAAGTCACCTTTCTTCAACCTCTGAACAAAAAATTATTCAGAAAACGCGCGCCAAGAGCTCCACTTGAACATCCTGATTCTTTGATTTTTTGAACAAACTTCCAACACAAAAAATGTTAAGCATGAAGAGACGATTCTAACCATATGCATAACTTGATCTAACTCTCTAAGATGAGGGAGAATTTCTCCTCCCCCAAATCCTAACCTAGTTTTTCTGCCATTTTCAAACTCCAAATTCTCACAACTCAAGCAAAAGAAATGAAAAGTGAAAACATGTACATGTTCAGTGGCATGAGTAGAACCTTGTTTATTCACAAACTTAAAGCTAATGATGCCTAATAAGAGAGATACGAATTCAAAAAACTACCTGTTCAGTTGAAGTTCTATCTGGAGATGTAAGAACTTTCAGGGCAAGGTGATGATTGGAAAAGCTTCCTTGAGGTCCAGGGATGCTATTCCAATGTTTACTTTGTCTTGAAAGCTTCTGAATCGAGCTAGAGAACTTCACCTACAAATCAGAAATGTGAAAATGGTGGAAGTGGTTAGAGTGATTACAGGTCGTGCCTTTGCTTTTGGTTAGCTTGCATAGGTGGTATGGAAGGTATGTGAACTGGTTTTGGCAAGAATGCTTGAGAGGAATAGAAGTTGGCACTCAAACTGCAGAGGCAACTCTGTTTTTGCAGTTTGATGGTGTTTTTTGGTTTGATGATGTTTGGGAGGTAAATGGATCGTGCAATAGCTTGATTATGATGTGTGTAATGTGTTTGATCACTTTGTTCTTGTGTATGTAAGCTGAGATGGATGTTGGTCTTAGTTATGCAATGTTTCTTAACCTTTAAGCAACAAAATGCAAGTTGGTGTCTTAGGTCAGTAGGGGACCTCTAATCCTACTGCAAAGCTTCTCTTGATCAGAGTAATTTGTTCATAATCTTGTGCTAAAGAGATTTGGTTTGTACTTGCTTGATTTACCAATTGGACATAAAGTGGACTTTTGCAAAAATGGATAGTTTACTTTATCTAAAAATGGATTAAACTTGTATACAATACTTGAACTCATAGAATAACACTTTGACACAATGAGAAAGCATTAAATTATTGAGTGTAACTTGGTTTAAGGACCTGTAATCAAGGGCATGCTGGTTTTGAGAAGTTTGCATAACTTATGAACATGAAAAAATGGCCAATTCAAAAGTGAGTTTTTGCTATATTGTGAAATTCGATTCTCCCTAACCATGAGGTTGTTTGAGAAGTTCTTGGACATTTTGGAAAGCTTGGAATGTGTACTACAATCCATCTTTGAAATGAAATTTGAAATTCCAAGTGGAAGTGTATGGAAAATGGCCTTGAAGTGGGGTAGAAAAACTTGTCAAAATAGGTCAAAAATTTACTAAGTTAAGAATGGTTTAGTGCCCTTATTCAAAAATTTATAACTTGAGATACAAGCTTCAAATAAGAAAACTTTGTGAATCAAAGTTGTAGATTATGCAACAAGCTACAACTTTCATGTTTTGACTTTTGTTTGAATCCAAATGAATCATGGTGAAAAAGTGGGGCAAATTTGGGAAAAAATTAGGGTTTTCCATAACTTAGAAAAATTCTAAGTTATGAAAAATTCCATTTTAAACCCTAATTTGCATTTCTTGGTTTCTTGGTGAACAAGTTTCATTATTTGGCATGTTTTGATGAAAAATGAATCTTGACTCTTGATTTTGACCAAAAAGTCAAAGTTTGACTTTTCAGTATACAGTCAAAATTGATCAATTGACTGGGAAATTCAACTGTCAATCCTGTGTACTTGGGATCTTTTGAGTTTGTTGATCATGTCAAGATAATTCCATGGGGTCCTTGAGTCCATGTGTGAGCTTGGTTTGCCATTGGCTAGGTCAAATAGTCAAAAATTGCCTTTGTGCAGTCAAAACCCTAAAAATGACCATTTTGCCCTTTTGGTGATCTGATCAAATTTCTTGGGGAATTGTGATCCAAACTTGATCAAATGATTCATATGAGTTCATAATGTTGATGTGGGTCAAATTTCATGAGGTTTGACTGTCAATTGGCCACAGTTGACTTCTTCCCCAATACAGTTGATTTCTAGGTCAACTGTCCAACTGACTGGGCAAAACTTGGAATCAAGACTTGAAACTTGATATGGGTAAACTTGGGAGTCCAATATGAAGCATGAAAGTCATCTTGGGCATTTTAGGTCAAAGCATCTTTGTGCAAACACAAACCCTAATTTGAGTCAACAGTGCAAGGGGGGGTCTTGAGCAGATGAAACCCTAACTGGGTCTTGAGCTTCAAAGGCTTTGTGGTGAGAAATCAATGAGAAATGGGAGGGCAAATTTTGGGGTACAACAGTTGCCCCTGTTCAATCTTCTTGAATCCGAAGAGTTAGATTGGCAAGTTTGCCTTTCGTGACTCGAGGGTAAAAGGAGATTGGACACTAGAGTGCCCGGAAATTTGCACTTGTCAAAGCAATGGATGTGGGAATGGGCTTAGAGATGCCATTTGGAGATGGGCTTAATGATGCCATCTGGGAGAGTGACAGAAATCTTGTCGGGGATGGGCTTAGAGATGCCATCTGGAAGGGAATATCAGGAAGGTATCCAGGCTTGGGACCATCTCTGAACTGGGGGGTCTGAACAAGCAATAGATTGACATCCGTTGTTGGGAGGAATCTGTAAACTGTTTTCAGTGGTTTGGAGAAGAAACTGAACAAGCGATAGGTTAACATCCGTTACTTGGAGAACCCGTAAACTGTCTTCAGAAGTCTTGAAGTTGAATAAGCAATAGAGCAGCATCCGTTGTTGGGAAGCGTCCGTAAACTGTTTTCAGAAGTTGCATCTGAACAAGTCGATAGATTAACATCCGTTGTTGGGAAGAATCCATAAACTGTTTTCAGAAGTCTTGAAGAAGAATCTGAACAAGTGACAGGTTAACATCCGTTTACTTGGAGAGCCTGTGAACTGTTTTCAGAAATCTTGAAGTTGAATAAGCAATAGAGCAGCATCCGTTGTTGGGAAGCGTCCGTAAACTGTTTTCAAAAGTTGCATCTGAACAAGTCGATAGATTAACATCCGTTGTTGGGAAGAATCCATAAACTGTTTTCAGAAGTCTTGCAGAAGAATCTGAACAAGTGACAGTGTTGTACCCCAAAATTTGCCCTCCCATATTCTTCAAGAAATTGCCAAATCAAGTCTCAAGATTCCCCAAGGGTTGCACAATGCAAAAAGTCTCCTATACAGTCAAAACTAGGGTTTGTGTTCTGATCAAGAAAATGAAGTTTCCAAAGGCCCAATCAAGTCTCACATGCCTACAAATATGGTCAAGCATCCTCATATCAAGTTTCAAGGCATTCAGCTCAAAATTGCACAGTAAAAAACCCTAATTACACTACAGTCAACTGTAGGGGCAAAATGGTCATTTGGCAGTCAAAAGTTCAAATTTTTGGTCAACATATCATTTTGAAGCCACAAACATCATTTGATCAATGCTTGATCATGATTCTCAAAATTTGGCTCAGAAATCATCAAGATGCAAAAGTTTCCTTATTTGGACAGTTGAAAAAGTCAACTGAAATTGACCTGGGCATAACTTTCACATGGATTATCAGAAAAATCCCATCCAAAGCTCATTTTGAAGAGAAAGACATTTCCTACAACTCATATTCATACTTCAAGTCCAAGAAATGCTCTCACAAAAAGTTATCAATTTCAACATTATAGGTCATTTTCAAAAGTCAACAAAAAGGGACCTTAAGTCAAAGGCCATAACTTGAGATTGGTAAATCAAAATGACATGGGACCAAAAACATTGTTTAGAGGACTTCAAGACCTTTCTAAAATGTCCAAGAACATGAGCAAAGCTTAAAAATTGAGCAAGTTATGCATTGGAGAAGTTGGGATATTTTTGTGAAATGGCCAAAATCATTTATCCTTGAAATCTCATTTTTGACAAAAGGGGCCCACTTTTTCCACTTGAATTAACTTGGCCATGCCTCCCACGTGTCCCACCTTTTATTTCAGATTTTTTTATTATTTTTTTCATTTTTATTGATTTTATTAGATTTAATTAATTTTAAACCTTTTAAAATCAAAAGAAATTCAAAAATTAATTTAAAAGGGAATATTTGGTTTTTACTAGCCTTGAAACATCATTATGTGCCTACCAAATTCGTGCAAAGGAGTAAACAAGGCAAGAATTCAAAATGAGGCAAAAATGGAAAGTGTGATAATGGTGGTTTATGTGAAAATCCAAAACATCAATGCAAGGCTTTATTGGCTATAATTCTCATTCATACACATTGCCTAAGGTATATACAAAGGATCAGAAGCAAAATAGAGGACGAAGCTGCGCAGGAACCTTAAAAGCACATTCACACTTCTTTGCAAAAATCTCAATTCTGAAAATCACATTAGGGGGCGATTCGAGCTGAGATTTTCATCTCATCATCTTCCTTAGGCCTTCAGCAACGTGTCTGCATAGATTTCCAAGTCCATAACCTCCTGAATCATTGTACAGAAGCTAGCCTTTCTCACTTTATTTTCATTATCGTGTTTTATATTCTAGGCTCATTCATGATATTTTGTTCATATATTTGTGATCAGTGAAGCATTTGCAAGCTAACCATATACTTTAATTGTATTATTATGCGTTGTGTACGATTTCACCATGTTTGATTTCTAGGGTTACAGGACTTTGGAATTGGGGCTTTTCACCCAAGGAAAAATTGAGACTCATGACCACCATCACTCGAATCAGCGCGCTTGGACGATCTCAAATGCACCCTCGCGCTCAATTTATGAGCGTCTGAGCTCTAATCGTTATTTTTTGCAAAAGCCTTTTCTGAAACGGTGTGAAAACCGTTGCCAATGCTTTGACATTTTCAGGAAAATAAAACATTGGAGAAGACGATTGCTTGTCATGCTGTGATTGGCTGGTTTAAATCCAGCGCGCATTTTTTTTATTTTTATAACACTAACGCGTTATTTTGTTTATAAATTTTGTTTATTATTTAACTTACAAATAAGCAACTTGGCACAACTGGCAACGCGTTTGAATGGTAAACCACAAGACCTGGGTTCGAGCCCCAGGTCTGCATGTTTTCAATATTATTTTGCCATTAACATTCACGTGCAGATTCAGCCTTGAAGCACACCATACACGCTCAAAAAATCAGCGTCCATCTGTCCAGGTCCATCAGATCAAGGATGTAGATTGGAGGAACAGCATAAGGTCCAGTCAACGCTACAGCATATTACCTGGAAAGTCAAATGGACCATGCTTATTGGGCCAGAATCTCCATGGACCTTACCTCCAAATTAGGGGTTTCACCCCCTTAGGTTTTACAATTTTCTTTCTTTTCTTTGTTTCTTTTTATTATTTTTATATTCTTTTAATTGTTGCTTTATTTTAATTAATTAATATTTTCAAAATATAAAAAACATAAAAAATCAGAAGAGATAAAAATAATAGATATTTTATTTTAGTATTAATTTTGTAAATAAAACCCTTAATTAATTTAGATTTAATTTTAGGTTATAATTTAATTCTTTTTCACAATAAACCAAAAATAACAAAAATAGGCCTTTAGCACTTTTTATCTTTTTTTTAATTAATTAAATATTTTTATTATAAATATCATTAACCATTAATTTTGTAAATAAATTTTATAATTAATTAGTTTTAATTCTAGGTTTTAGCTTTAATGCATTTTCTTTAATAAATTAAAAAACAATTAGAATTAGAATTAATTACTTGACTTTTAATTAATTTAATTTTCTTTAATGTTATAAATACAAAAAAAAACATAAAAAATAAGTTTCTTTCTTTTTATTTAACTTAATTATTTAATAATTTCATTTTAATTCCTTTAAAGGGTCCAACGCCCTCGCATTCGATTATATTCTCTTTTCGCGCGTTTTTATTTATTTCTTTGTTGTAAATATAATGTACTTGTTCCAAAGCCCTGTAATAGTCAATTAGACATTTATTTTCTGCACTTTATTTTAAATCGGGTCTGGATTAATTTGGCGTTGTAGACCCGCGCCTTTGTAATAGCGTAGGACCTTTATCTTTTCCGCACTTTAAATTCCTGCACCTTTAACTGTTAAACAATAACATGAAAGAATGAATGCCCAAAAATAAAATCGAAATGTAGATCACCAATGCATGACAAAACAAACAATAAACTGAAAATGGCACACAATTCACACACCATCCCTAGGGTACGCCTCACTGTTGCCTTGCCCCTCGAAAGGTGATCGTCGAGTAGAGGATGTCTTAGTAAGTCCTCATGATCCGGGAACCTGGCATGAGGGTAGCTTCTAAGGTGTCTTCCCATTGCTATGGTGATCACCATGTCCTGAACCTCGAATTGACCCGAACACCTCCAACGGTGGTGCTACCTACCTCTCAATGGTGGGATGGCACTACTTTAAAGGACATATACACAGACGAATTCCTTAGGGTGGGTAGATTCTCATAGATACTTGCTCTTTTCAAAAACAAACAAAATACTTTTCACACCTACACTTTCAAAAAGTTTTCAAACAATACTTCATACACTCTTGAGGACTGATACAAGAGTTACCTAGAAGTTTTCAAAACGAACTTTTTTTTTCAAAACCCACACACACTTGAAAAGCAAACAAACCATTTTTGAAAACACAATGAGCAAGTATCTAAGAGCCCATGGATAACCATGGATAGAAAGGGTGCTAACACCTTCCCTTTCTATAATCTACCTCCCGAACCGAGAACTAATCTCAATAAGGAATTTTTCTGTGCTTTTGTCCTTTCCATTTGGAGAAAATAAAAGACGGTGGCGACTCTTGCTTTCCGCGACATTTCGCGAACCAGCTTTAAAAACAGTCAGTTCCAGATCCACCGATCACAGAACTGGCGACTCTGCTAGGGACCCTTTATAAAGTGAGGTGTACCTTAGGGTTAGTTCATAACTGTGTTTTCAATTGCTTTCCTTGTGTGCTTTAAATTGTGGGACTGTCTCGGGAGTTCTATAGATCCTAACCCGGATCTGGGGATACCTTCTTAGAAAGTAGCAACAAGGCTGTGAGGGAACTGTGCGGGGTATACCGACATGGTTGAAACAGTCTGCTACGTTGATGTGGCACTTTGGTGTGTACCGGTAACCCTTGAGTTCAGTCAAGGAGAGTACGGGGCCTCCGCGTGGTGTCGTGAAGCATCAACAGACCTTAGGAACCTTAATTGAACTATCTTGGCCTCTTTAGGGTAGTGAGATAACTGACTTTGGTGCAGTCCGAGGTTGGTTGATACTCGATACTACACTCAATTGAGGGTTGCTTTCCTGGAATATTTCGGTCGCCAGTTCAGTGGCTAAATCGAAACGATGAACAATGAAAGCAATCCCGTGATATTGGGACCCTTAGAACCCGGTTACTTCTGATAGGACAGGTTGAGCCCACCAACTTCAAGAGGGTAATACCCAGACCTCATGCTGGCCTAAACTCTAAGGGCTCTTCTGTGTGACTTGTGTGCCTTCGTACTTGACTATTTGCATGCTTGTTGTCTGACACTTGAGTTCCCTGCAGGTTTTGTTTATAGTCCTTAATAGGGACTCATAACAGAGTATACTAAATTTCTTACAGGTTTTGTTGTTTAGTCCTTAACTGGGACTCATGACAGGTTTTACTTGAGTTTCTTGCAGGTTTCTGTTTATAGTCCTTAATAAGGGCTCATAACAGGTTACTCACATTACCCCATGCATAGCATAACATCATACCATTGCATACATCCTAACCCATTTCAAGGATCTCAAAGGCTTGTAATGCAGGTCATGATAAATCAAACATCTAGCAAGGGGCAAAGAGGATTTATTTTCCTCTAGCCAAAATTGTCAGGGGCTATGACCCACTGGATATGGTGAGCCTTTGACCCTTGGAAGAAAGACTCTCAACAAATATGAAGTTCTTTCAATCAAAACTGCCGTATCCAAGTGCTGACCAATTTTCTTGTTTACCCCGCGAGGTCCTTGAAAACATTGCATGCATACATACACATCATTGCATAACAGGTATCCTTGTTGCAGGTCACTTACCGTTCTCGCTGTTTATTTCAGCAATGGCTTGCCCACAAGATAACCAGGACTTTCTTGCTCAAGAGACTCGGTTCGGGGAAATCCTCCTGAATCTATCCAAGGGGCAGGAAGAGCTAAGGACCCTTCTCAGGGAGACCTTTGTCAGGAACAGTGCGGAGGATGAAAGGTCGAAACACCTACAAGCTGAGATGGATGCAATGAAAGCCCAAATGCTGGGGCAGAGGAATGCAATTCAAGGTTTAGCTCAAAGACAAGATGAGCTCCGGTTTCTCGTCAACCAACTGCTTCAGGATAACCAACTGGGGCAAACGTCTAAGGATAAAAAGCCAGTCACCGTTCGACCATCTTTGAGACAAAGAGGCAAGGAGAAAGCTCCTCATATGGCTTCAGTATCACCAACTCAGTATCGACCTCACCAGCTTCAACCAGACAAGCCCCAAAGGCAATTCACCGAGCTCAACGTGTCACTGCCTCAAGCCTTACAACAACTACTGAGGTTGAAATTGGTAACTCGAAAGGATCCTCCTAAGAATCCCAACAAGACACCTTCAAGATATAACCCCAATGCTCACTGCGCTTATCATTCTGACAGCCCGGGGCATGCTACAGAGGATTGTTGGAATTTGAAGAATAAAATCCAGGGTCTGATTGAGGAAGGAGCTGTGGAATTCACCCAAGATGGCCAGGCTGAGTGCTTCTACCATCCTTACAGGAGGCACCATTTGAAGTGACAAGCCCCGAGACTAGAAAATTTTTGTTCATTCGAATGTTCAAGATTGCAATTTTCTTTTGTTCAAACATTTATTCATGTTAAACATTGTTATCACATTAATGCATCGCTTATGTCTATTTTGAAGCAATATATTCGTATTCACTAGACGCAAATTATTTTCATATTTTTTCTGATGATCAACTCTTAAATAATAATTCTAACCCTCTTGAGGGAGGATGACGAAAACGATACCATAATCTACAGTATGCTTTTGAATAGACCCCGCTGATGAGGTACATGCATTGTTTCAATCCCTAAACACTGGAGTTATAAGGATGATAATCCCTCGTCAACCCCTCTGAGCCAAAGAAGTAGGAGTTTTTCTTTTCGAAATTTAAAACCCTTAATCATAACCTGGGGCAGGGTAGTCTCTCAGTTGATCCAAGTGCATAACGAATGGCACCAAAGATGGTCCTTACAAAGCAAAGAAAGACAGTGATGGTTCCGAATAATCAATAAAGAAAGGCAGTCATTATCAAAAAATTCATAAATAAAAAACCCATTAAGTCAAAACCCATGAAGGAGACTTACAAAACTGGGGCATCCCGCTGACTGTAATTCCAAAAAAAGGAAACAGTTCAGGCAAAAAAAAGAAAGGGATAACAAAAATCGGAAAAGAAAGAGGTCATACAAACCCTCAACAAAAACAAAAATGACTGCCTATTCAGAATCAATCATCAATATCTGAATCATCACCGGAAAATCAGAGCAAAGACTCAAACAAGGTCTAACGTATGATCAACTGAGTTTAGGTTTGGAGAACATCATGAAGTGCGGGTGGGTACAAATAAATTTGAGCCTTTATCCTTTGTTTCTTAAACCATGAACCAGGCCACGTTATAACCCTTAAAAGTCCTAGCTGAAGCATGGGTTAGTTCGAAAGCATACTGTACGAAAGGTATCCTGACTCCTGAAGGCCTACGGTAAAATACGGAGTTGACATCACGTTTTACAAACGATCACTTGTTTTATGAAAAAGAATGCATTTTCAAAATCTCCAAGACGGACATAAGCTTTGCATTTTTAACATAACTTTGTTTGCATATGACTTTTTGTTGGAACAGCAGGGAAATTCGCACAATGAAAGTCTAATGAACAAGAGTATCTCCGATCAAGGGGCACGACATGACCATGGTCCATCATCTGGGGCAAGCCAATCAAGATTCGGAGAATCTCTCAAAGGCCAAATAGCCTGGGGCAAATCTCTGCTTGAATCACTTGGGGCACTGCAGCAATGAATCTTGCCTGATCAAACATCTTCTGGTAGCATGACGAAACACTTCTAACAGGGGCAACCCCCTACATCCTGAGAGCGTGGACATAGTCGGAAAAATACTACGCATCATCAAAGACCCGCTAGGTTGACACACCTAGGCAAAAATAAGGGCTTCCCGACGAACCAAAAGGGTTCGGGCAAAATGAAGGGATGAAATAATTAAAAAAATCTGTACACCCGGCAAGTCGAAAATCTGAAAAGGCGGCTTGGGCAAAAATGGGTATCCCGGTGGACTGAAAACCCGAAAGGGCGGTCCAGGCAAAAGTTAGGGATCAAAGCGTACGGCTATGTCCTCTCATCTTACCACTTGCCTACCAGAAGAAGGGTTGGTCCATCAACAACTATCAGCACCTCACAGGTCTTCCTCTCATACCTCAGAAACAGGGGCAATAAAGAGTGGTCTAAGCAATCTGATTGTTTCTGTCCTCCAAGATACCAAGGTAGGTTCAGCTAAAGAATATGACCAGTACATATTAATTCCCCAGAGAGTGAATCAGCAGCTAGTACATTCTTCCCCAAGCAGAGTTATCAAATCTTAAGGAAGTTGGGAATCCTCTAGCAGATAGCAACATTCCCCAGCAGCATAAAACTTCCCCAAGAGAGTCCAATCTAATTCCCCAGGAAAGTTGGAGTCCATCTCCCCAAGCAGTAAGCTTATCCCCAGTAGATTCTGGAAGCTTATCCTCGCAAAGCACGAACGCGTCGTCCGGCTTTGTTTAAAGAGTTATTTCCTTAACAGGATATAACTGGGTTATCCTCAGCCAAAAGCCACGGAAAGAGCGTCCTCGACGGAGTCTTCTTATCCCCAACAAAGTCCATTAACACTTCCAATATAACGATGGTATCCACAGCAAGTTATCATCAACACTCAACAAGGCATCCCTCTTCCCACAGAGTATTGCTTCCCAGCATGGTCGCTAGAGTATCTTTTCTCCCCGCAGAATCTTCCATTTGCCAAGTTTATTCCGCAACAGAGTCATTTTCTCCCACCGGTATTCTAGCAGTTATTATCCCCAGCGGAAGCAAAATCTATTCTTCAACATCAGCCCAGGATATGACTTCCCGGCACCCGTCAAGGATTTACTTTCCTAGACAAAAACATACATCCATAAAATATCATATACATCATTATAGCATGCATAAGACGCATTATATCATACAAATCTCATTTATGTTGAGAACATCATTGCTTGATCCATATCATGCATTGCATATGACTGACCTTTACCTTTCAGGAAAGATGCAGTTAAAATTCTCAAACATATTTCAAGGCCTTCTCTAGTCCAGCTAAATCGACTCCCAACAGATTTTTCTGATGAAGACTCAGTAGAAGTTATCAGGTTATAATTTCAGATGTTTCCCTCTCCGACGGTGAGTGAGGTGATAGTCTCCTATGGTTCCCTCTCCGACGGTGAGTGAGGTGGTAAGTCCTTTTCAGATGTTTCCCTCTCCGACGGTGAGTGAGGTGATAATCTCCTATGGTTCCCTCTCCGACGGTGAGTGAGGTGATAATTCCTTTTCAGATGGTTCCCTCTCCGACGGTGAGTGAGGTGATAATCTCCTATGGTTCCCTCTCCGACGGTGAGTGAGGTGATAATTCCTTTTCAGATGGTTCCCTCTCCGACGGTGAGTGAGGTGATAATCTCCTATGGTTCCCTCACCGACGGTGAGTGAGGTGATAATTCCTTTTCAGATGGTTCCCTCTCCGACGGTGAGTGAGGTGATAATCTCCTATGGTTCCCTCTCCGACGGTGAGTGAGGTGATAATTCCTTTTCAGATGGTTCCCTCTCCGACGGTGAGTGAGGTGATAATCTCCTATGGTCCCCTCTCCGACGGTGAGTGAGGTGGTAATTCCTTTTCAGATGTTTCCCTCTCCGACGGTGAGTGAGGTGATAGTCTCCTATGGTTCCCTCTCCGACGGTGAGTGAGGTGGTAAGTCCTTTTCAGATGTTTCCCTCTCCGACGGTGAGTGAGGTGATAGTCTCCTATGGTTCCCTCTCCGACGGTGAGTGAGGTGGTAAGTCCTTTTCAGATGTTTCCCTCTCCGACGGTGAGTGAGGTGATAGTCTCCTATGGTTCCCTCTCCGACGGTGAGTGAGGTGATAGTCTCCTATGGTTCCCTCTCCGACGGTGAGTGAGGTGGTAAGTCCTTTTCAGATGTTTCCCTCTCCGACGGTGAGTGAGGTGATAGTCTCTTTTCTTATGGTTCCCTCTCCAACGGTGAGTGAGGTGACAATTCCCTTCCAGATTATATTTTCCTATTGGTTCTCTCTCCGACGGTGCACGAGATTTCCATTTTAGGTTCTTCTTTGAGACTATAATTTCCTTTGGTTTTCTTCCCGATACTGCAAAGATGGTAATTCCCGCTAAGATTTTCTCAACGAGCGTTGTTGAAGTTAAAATCACCCAAGGTTCTCTTACCATTCATGCTAAGGTAGCAACCATCCCTGGTTCATTCATCATCTTTTGAAGCTCCAGACCCAGCTCCTGTAACCAGTCAGGACATATCTATGCCAAACATCTGAAAACCAGTTCTTGCAGCGTGTCAGGTACTCATTTTTCTTTTGCAGGTATGCAGGTTTTCGCTAAGGAATCTCTTACGCGATCAACATCCAGATGGCATCTATAAGCCCATCATCCTATTTCATCAACCTCTAAATGGCATCTATAAGCCCATTCCCACCACACTGTTACTATGTGAGCGCAAATTTCTGGGCACTCTAGTGTTCAATCATCTTCCACCTTCGGATTACGAAAGGCACGTCAGCCAATCTACATCCTCAGGTCTAGGAAGATTGAACAGGGGCAACTGTTGTACCCCAAAATTTGCCCTCCCATATTCTTCAAGAAATTTCCAAATCAAGTCTCAAGATACCCCAAGGGTTGCACAGTGCAAAAAGTCTCCTATACAGTCAAAACTAGGGTTTGTGTTCTGATCAAGAAAATGAAGTTTCCAAAGGCCCAATCAAGTCTCACATGCCTACAAATATGGTCAAGCATCCTCATATCAAGTTTCAAGGCATTCAGCTCAAAATTGCACAGTCAAAAACCCTAATTGCACTACAGTCAACTGTAGGGGCAAAATGGTCATTTGGCAGTCAAAAGTTCAAATTTTTGGTCAACATATCATTTTGAAGCCACAAACATCATTTGATCAATGCTTGATCATGATTCTCAAAATTTGGCTCAGAAATCATCAAGATGCAAAAGTTTCCTTATTTGGACAGTTGAAAAAGTCAACTGAAATTGACCTGGGCATAACTTTCACATGGATTATCAGAAAAATCCCATCCAAAGCTCATTTTGAAGAGAAAGACATTTCCTACAACTCATCTTCATACTTCAAGTCCAAGAAATGCTCTCACAAAAAGTTATCAATTTCAACATTATAGGTCATTTTCAAAAGTCAACAAAAAGGGACCTTAAGTCAAAGGCCATAACTTGAGATTGGTAAATCAAAATAACATGGGACCAAAGACATTGTTTAGAGGACTTCAAGACCTTTCTAAAATGTCCAAGAACATGAGCAAAGCTTAAAAATTGAGCAAGTTATGCATTGGAGAAGTTGGGAAATTTTTGTGAAATGGCCAAAATCATTTATCCTTGAAATCTCATTTTTGACAAAAGGGGCCCACTTTTTCCACTTGAATTAACTTGGCCATGCCTCCCACGTGTCCCACCTTTTATTTCAGATTTTTTTATTATTTTTTTTCATTTTTATTGATTTTATTAGATTTAATTAATTTTAAACCTTTTAAAATCAAAAGAAATTCAAAAATTAATTTAAAAGGGAATATTTGGTTTTTACTAGCCTTGAAACATCATTATGTGCCTACCAAATTCGTGCAAAGGAGTAAACAAGGCAAGAATTCAAAATGAGGCAAAAATGGAAAGTGTGATAATGGTGGTTTATGTGAAAATCTAAAACATCAATGCAAGGCTTTATTGGCTATAATTCTCATTCATACACATTGCCTAAGGTATATACAAAGGATCAGAAGCAAAATAGAGGACGAAGCTGCGCAGGAACCTTAAAAGCACATTCACACTTCTTTGCAAAAATCTCAATTCTGAAAATCACATTAGGGGGCGATTCGAGCTGAGATTTTCATCTCATCATCTTCCTTAGGCCTTCAGCAACGTGTCTGCATAGATTTCCAAGTCCATAACCTCCTGAATCATTGTACAGAAGCTAGCCTTTCTCACTTTATTTTCATTATCGTGTTTTATATTCTAGGCTCATTCATGATATTTTGTTCATATATTTGTGATCAGTGAAGCATTTGCAAGCTAACCATATACTTTAATTGTATTATTATGCGTTGTGTACGATTTCACCATGTTTGATTTCTAGGGCTACAGGACTTTGGAATTGGGGCTTTTCACCCAAGGAAAAATTGAGACTCATGACCACCATCACTCGAATCAGCGCGCTTGGACGATCTCAAATGCACCCTCGCACTCAATTTATGAGCGTCTGAGCTCTAATCGTTATTTTTTGCAAAAGCCTTTTCTGAAACGGTGTGAAAACCGTTGCCAATGCTTTGACATTTTCAGGAAAATAAAACATTGGAGAAGACGATTGCTTGTCATGATGTGATTGGCTGGTTTAAATCCAGCGCGCATTTTTTTTTATTTTTATAACACTAACGCGTTATTTTGTTTATAAATTTTGTTTATTATTTAACTTACAAATAAGCAACTTGGCACAACTGGCAACGCGTTTGAATGGTAAACCACAAGACCTGGGTTCGAGCCCCAGGTCTGCATGTTTTCAATATTATTTTGCCATTAACATTCACGTGCAGATTCAGCCTTGAAGCACACCATACACGCTCAAAAAATCAGCGTCCATCTGTCCAGGTCCATCAGATCAAGGATGTAGATTGGAGGAACAGCATAAGGTCCAGTCAACGCTACAACATATTACCTGGAAAGTCAAATGGACCATGCTTATTGGGCCAGAATCTCCATGGACCTTACCTCCAAATTAGGGGTTTCACCCCCTTAGGTTTTACAATTTTCTTTCTTTTCTTTGTTTCTTTTTATTATTTTTATATTCTTTTAATTGTTGCTTTATTTTAATTAATTAATATTTTCAAAATATAAAAAACATAAAAAATCAGAAGAGATAAAAATAATAGATATTTTATTTTAGTATTAATTTTGTAAATAAAACCCTTAATTAATTTAGATTTAATTTTAGGTTATAATTTAATTCTTTTTCACAATAAACCAAAAATAACAAAAATAGGCCTTTAGCACTTTTTATCTTTTTTTTAATTAATTAAATATTTTTATTATAAATATCATTAACCATTAATTTTGTAAATAAATTTTATAATTAATTAGTTTTAATTCTAGGTTTTAGCTTTAATGCATTTTCTTTAATAAATTAAAAAACAATTAGAATTAGAATTAATTACTTGACTTTTAATTAATTTAATTTTCTTTAATGTTATAAATACAAAAAAAACATAAAAAATAAGTTTCTTTCTTTTTATTTAACTTAATTATTTAATAATTTCATTTTAATTCCTTTAAAGGGTCCAACGCCCTCGCATTCGATTATATTCTCTTTTCGCGCGTTTTTATTTATTTATTTGTTGTAAATATAATGTACTTGTTCCAAAGCCCTGTAATAGTCAATTAGACATTTATTTTCTGCACTTTATTTTAAATCGGGTCTGGATTAATTTGGCGTTGTAGACCCGCGCCTTTGTAATAGCGTAGGACCTTTATCTTTTCCGCACTTTAAATTCCTGCACCTTTAACTGTTAAACAATAACATGAAAGAATGAATGCCCAAAAATAAAATCGAAATGTAGATCACCAATGCATGACAAAACAAACAATAAACTGAAAATGGCACACAATTCACACACCATCCCTAGGGTACGCCTCACTGTTGCCTTGCCCCTCGAAAGGTGATCGTCGAGTATAGGATGTCTTAGTAAGTCCTCATGATCCGGGAACCTGGCATGAGGGTAGCTTCTAAGGTGTCTTCCCATTGCTCTGGTGATCACCATGTCCTGAACCTCGAATTGACCCGAACACCTCCAACGGTGGTGCTACCTACCTCTCAATGGTGGGATGGCACTACTTTAAAGGACATCTACACAGACGAATTCCTTAGGGTGGGTAGATTCTCATAGATACTTGCTCTTTTCAAAAACAAACAAAATACTTTTCACACCTACACTTTCAAAAAGTTTTCAAACAATACTTCATACACTCTTGAGGACTGATACAAGAGTTACCTAGAAGTTTTCAAAACGAACTTTTTTTTTCAAAACCCACACACACTTGAAAAGCAAACAAACCATTTTTGAAAACACAATGAGCAAGTATCTAAGAGCCCATGGATAACCATGGATAGAAAGGGTGCTAACACCTTCCCTTTCTATAATCTACCTCCCGAACCGAGAACTAATCTCAATAAGGAATTTTTCTGTGCTTTTGTCCTTTCCATTTGGAGAAAATAAAAGACGGTGGCGAATCTTGCTTTCCGTGACATTTTGCGAACCAGCTTTAAAAACAGTCAGTTCCAGATCCACCGATCACAGACAGGTTAACATCCGTTTACTTGGAGAGCCCGTGAACTGTTTTCAGAAACCTTGAAGTTGAATAATTTTAGTCTGTCGACTGATCTTTCCTGAAAAGGTAAAGAATTAGTTGTATGCAATGTTATGATGCATGATGCAATATACGTGACATCAATGTTTATGACGTGAATGTGATGAATGCGCATGTAATCTGACGAGCTATCTTGCTGAGGATAAATGAATCCGAGGTGGCCGAAGATAAAAACATCTTGACTGCTGCTGGGAAAAATAAATCCTTGGCTGCTGCTGGAAGAGAGAATTCTTGATGACCTCTACTGGGGAGTATCAATCTAGTAGACTCATGCTGGGGAGGTAAGACTGAGAATCTTCAATTTGATGGGAAGTAACTCTGGCGATCTCACTGGGGAACTCAAGATTTCTCTTTCTAAGACTCTGTGGGGAGAAGGCTCATTAGTCTGGCTCCGCTGGGGATTGACAATTTGAAGTTTTAGCTCGGCTGGGGATACTGAAACTTAAATTCTGAGGGGAAATGAGTTCTGGAGGATCCTCTGGCTGGGGATAACAAGGATAAGCTCCTCTGGGGATCATATTGATGAGTTGTGTTGGAAAACTCTTGACGAACTCCGCTGGGGATAGGAAGAATTCTGGCGAGTGCGATCTTCTGTGGCTGTTAGTTGAGGATAACCCAGTTATAAGCCTTTGTGGGGAATAACTTTGAATAAAACTCGGGAGAGACGTTCGTGCTCTGCGGGGAAATACCTTCCAGAACCTTACCGGGGATAAGCCTCGAGAGTCTGCTGGAGATAAACCTCAGGGTTCACTAGGGATGTGGATTCCAAATCTCTTGGGGGGGGGGGGTTTCCTTCAAAAGGGTGTCAAGATATCCATCTGTACCTTCATCCTATCAGTAATCCTTTTTCTTAGGTTCATTTAGGAAGTGATTATGTTTCAAATGCATATGCCTATTTAACAAAACATTGGACGTTTCTCAAAATAAAACAAATAGTGCAAGAGAAAAAGAAAAGGGAAATGACACAAATTTTGGGAAGAGTATTTGTATTGATTTTCTTTGAGTATATTTGTACAAAGGAGACAATCATCCTAGTAAGAGGACTTTGTCGTAAATATTGAAAGATTTTATACAAAATAAAGGATGGCTATGTGAAATAGTTCCATGGGACTCCTTTCTGTCATAGCTTTCACAACTCTGAATATCTGTCCATTCAATGCTTTGTTTGACGATGACTGGATTGATCAGAAGTCTGGAACTGGTTGATGAAGAGATTGTCTTTGAAGTGATCCGACGAGACATAGTCATACGCTTTAATTCCCTAATTTTTGCCTGAATCGCCCTTTCGGGTTTTCGATCCACCGGGAAACCCCTTTTTGCCCAAGCCGCCCTTTCGGGTTTTCGACTTGCCGGGTGTACAGATTTTTTCGTTTTTATCCCTAATTTTTGCCTGAACCGCCCTTTCGGGTTTTCGGTTCACCGGGATGCCCATTTTTGCCCAAGCCGCCCTTTCGGGTTTTCGACTTGTCGGGTTATTTTATGCGTAGTATCTTTTGACTATGTCTGCGTTTGCAGCGTGCGGCAAATCGTCGCCGTCCATGGTGGTCAGAATCATTGCACCACCAGAAAATATGCTTTTGATCACAAATGGTCCTTCATATGTAGGAGTCCATTTGCCCCTGGGATCACTTTGCGGCAAGATAATCCGCTTGATTACGAGATCCCCGACTCGATACACTTGACGTCTGACTTTATTATTGAAGGCCCTGATCATCCGCTTCTGATACGTCTGACCATGGCATATAGCAGCAAGTCGCTTCTCGTCGATCAGATTGAGTTGATCAAGTCGGGTCTGCATCCAATTATCTTCATTCAAACCTGCATCCTTCATAATCCTTAGAGAAGGGATCTGGACTTCCATAGGCAAAACAGCTTCCATGCCATAAACCAAAGAAAATGGGGTTGCCCTAGTTGAAGTACGTGTCGTCGTACGGTATCCATGCAGAGCAAACGGTAACATCTCATGCCAGTCTTTGTAAGTGACTGTCATTTTCTGAATGATCTTCTTAATGTTTTTGTTCGCAGCTTCAACAACACCGTTCATCTTCGGCCGATAGGGAGATGAATTGTGATGATAAATCTTGAACTGTTCGCATAATGCAGTGATCATTGTGTTATTCAGATTTGTACCGTTGTCCGTAATGATCCTGTCTGGAACACCATACCGACATATGAGATTTTGCTTGATAAAGCGGGCAACCACATTTTTGGTGACAGAGGCGAAGGAAGCTGCTTCGACCCATTTAGTGAAGTAGTCAATGGCAACCAGGATGAAGCGATGTCCATTGGAAGCCGTGGGCTTGATCTCTCCAATCATATCAATGCCCCACATTGCAAAGGGCCACGGGGCAGTCAGGACGTTAAGGGGAACCGGAGGAATATGAACTTTGTCAGCGTAGACTTGACACTTGTGGCACGTACGGGAATGTTGATGGCAGTCAGCCTCCATGGTAGACCAATAATAGCCTGCCCTTAGGATCTTCTTAGCCATTGTATGCCCGCTCAAGTGAGTGCCAAATGTGCCGCTGTGTATATCAGTCATGATCAACTCTGCTTCAGCTTTATCCATACATCGGAGTAATACACAATCATGGCTTCGTTTGTAAAGGATGCCGTTTCTCAGGAAGAACTTAGCAGCGAATTTCCTTAAGAAATTCTTGTCATTTACAGAAGCTCCTTCAGGATAATCTTTAGTCTCGAGATACCTTTTGATTTCATGGAACCAAGGTTGTTCCACTACTTCTTCGGTATTAATCTCGTGGCAATGTGACGGTTCATCCATTCGCTTGATGGTTATTTGGGGAGCCTCGTTATCCCAGTTGAGTTTAAACATGGAGGACATTGTGGCTAGAACATTGGCTAACTGATTCTCTTCTCGCGGGAAATGCTCGAAGGTAATTTGCTCGAAATGCGGCAACAATGTCAGGACATGTTCTTTGTATGGGATAAGATTAGGATGCTTGGTATCCCAATCTCCTTTGATTTGGCTGATGACCAAAGCCGAGTCCCCAAATACGACCAAAGATTTGATCCCCAAGTCTATAGCAGCCTCGAGACCAAAGATGCAAGCTTCATACTCAGCCATGTTGTTTGTGCAACTGAAACAAAGTCGGGCCGTGAAAGGAGTGTGACAACCTTCCGGAGAAATGAGTACTGCGCCAATACCGTTTCCAAGTTCATTTGAAGCACCATCAAAGTACAGGGTCCATCGGGATCCCTTTTCGGGTCCGTCATACGGTCCGTCACTTTCAACGTTGTCCAAATTCATGATGTCCTCGTCTGGGAAGTCAAATCTCATGGGTTGATAGTCTTCGATAGCCTGATGAGCCAGATGGTCAGCTAGTACACTCCCTTTTATAGCTTTTTGGGTGGTGTACTGGATGTCATACTCGGTTAAGATCATTTGCCATCTAGCTATCCTTCCAGATAAAGCGGGCTTCTCGAAGATATATTTGATAGGGTCCATTTTGGATATCAACAAAGTAGTATGAGTCAGCATATACTGTCTTAGTCAGCGAGCAGCCCATACCAAAGCGCAGCAAGTTTTCTCGAGCAGTGAGTAGCGAGTCTCACAGTCGATAAACTTTTTGCTAAGGTAATAAATAGCATGCTCTTTTCGACCAGACTCGTCATGCTGGCCCAAAACACACCCCATTGAGTTATCCAAGACGGTCAAATACATGATCAATGGTCTTCCTTCGACGGGTGGCATCAGAATAGGAGGTTCTAATAAATACTCCTTGATTCTATCAAAAGCAGCTTGACAATCGTCGTTCCATTCCACTACCTGATCCTTTTTCAAGAGTTTGAAAATTGGCTCACAGGTAGAAGTCAGATGTGAGATGAATCTGGCAATATAGTTTATGCGCCCCAAGAATCCTCTAACCTCCTTTTCAGTACGGGGAGCAGGCATCTCTTGTATTGCTTTTACTTTTGCCGGATCGACTTCAATGCCTTTGTTGCTTACAATGAATCCCAGGAGTTTACCAGACCTAACTCCAAAAGTGCATTTGCTTGGATTCAGCCTGAGCTTGTATTCTTTCAATCTGGCAAATAGCTTCTCCAAATGTTCAAGGTGCTCTTCCTCTGTTTGTGATCGAGCTATCATATCGTCTACGTAAACTTCAATCTCATGATGTATCATGTCATGAAATAAAGCTACCATGGCGCGTTGATAAGTTGCCCCTGCGTTCTTCAGCCCGAACGGCATCACTTTGTAACAGAAAGTGCCCCATTGTGTAACAAAAGTTGTTTTCTCCATATCCTCGGGAGCCATTTTGATTTGATTGTAGCCCGAGAAACCGTCCATGAAGGAGAACACTTTATGCTGAGCTGTATTGTCGATCAAGATGTCAATATGAGGTAGCGGGAAATCATCTTTAGGCCTGGCCCTATTCAAATCCCGGTAGTCCACACACATTCTGACTTTGCCATCTTTCTTTGGTACCGGTACAATGTTAGCGACCCATTGAGGATAGGACGTAACAGCCAGGAAGCCAGCATCGAATTACTTCATTACTTCTGCTTTGATCTTTTCGGACATGTCAGGCCTCATTCGGCGAACTTTTTGCTTGATTGGTGGACAGTCTTCTCTTGTGGGGAGACGGTGAACCACGATGTCTGTGTCTAGACCCGGCATGTCTTCATAGGACCAAGCGAAGATTTCAACATACTCATTCAGCAACTGTACCAAGCGCTCCTTGACTTTTGGTTCCAGGTTGGCACCCACTTGCACCTCCTTTCGATCCTCCTCGGTTCCCAAGTTAACAGCTTCCAATGGCTCTTCATGCGGTAAGATGGCCCTTTCCTCTTGTTGCAGAAGTCTGGCTAGTTCCCCGAGTACTTCACAACCTTCGTCATCTTCATACTCGGCTAGATTGACCAGATCTTCAGAGTTATTGAAAGATACAGCAGAATAGTCACCCATGGAATCCGGAGTGGATGGGTACCTGCATTGGTGAGTGTGGGTGTGTGTAAGGGATAGCCATCCTTAAACAAAAAATGCAAAAGGAAAGAAAATGAACATAAGCAGTTTATCAAATGAAAAACGTCCAATGAATCATTAAACATGGCATATGAATATGAAAAATAGTCAAAACCCTTACAAGTGGACCTACATGCCCCGGGCAAGGCAGGAGGTGAAAAGATAGTGTACGGATTGTTTGAAAGTAAAATATTACAGACCAAATAAGAAATGTTTAACAGGTAAATTACTGATGAATAAAAGTGATGGGGACAAAGTCTTTAGCCTCCCAATTGCTCAATCCTCCTCTGACAGTTGGATAAATCCACTCTTCAATGTTGCTTTCCTTGTCTTTATCTTCCAGGGCGTTGATTCTGTAAGGAGAAATTTTGACTGGCGCTCTTTCAATCTTTGACTGGCGCATAGCTTTTTGGCCAGCGGCTGTGAACCCTAATCCAAACTTGTCAGTCTTATGCGGAAAGTCGGGTAACTGCCCCCACGCTGAATTCTTCCCTTCTTTGATTGCGGCTCTTGCATCCTCCAGAGATGCCATCCTGGCCATCTGCCTCGGGGTCTCGGCTGTCAACTTTGCTACTGCTAATTCAGGAAGAACTTCTTAGAAATGTTGAAACGGTGTCTCAATGAACTCTCCTTCAACCTCCACATACCGGAAAGAATTTAAGTGGCTAATCATGTACTCTTCTTCGCCGTGGACAGTGATGATCTTTCCCTTGACAGGATATTTCAGCATCTGATGCAAGGAGGAGGTGACTGCCCCAGCATGATGTATCCAAGGTCTACCCAGCAGGCAAGAGTATGATGGACGGGTGTCCATTACATAGAAAGTGGATTTAAACACCTCAGTACCTATCTTGATGGGAATTTCAACCTCTCCATGGACCATTCTTTTCGACCCATCGAAAGCTCTGACGACAATATCACTCGGCTTCAATTCCAACCCTTTGCAATCTAGCCGGTCCAAGGCCTTCTTAGGCAAAACATTCAGTGACGAACCGGTATCAACCAAAACATGTGCAAGGGTGGTTCCGCGACACTCGATTGAAATATGCAAAGCATCATTGTGGTTTCGGCCTTTAGGGGTTAGGTCGGCATCAGAAAAACCTAATCCATTGTCCGCAGTCAGGCTAGCCACGCAATGTTGAAATTGGTCCGCAGAGGTTTCCTGGGGCACATGAGCTGCCTTCAGAAATTTAATCAAAGCTTGAGCGTGTGCTTCTGAGCAAAGCAATAGTGCCAGCATGGAGATCTTGGAGGGGGTTTGCCCCAACTGTTCCACCACATCGTAATCACTTCTCTTGATTATCCTCAAAATCTCGTCCATTTCTTTCTTGGAGGCTTCCGGGATCACCAAGGGTTGAGCCCTCGTCCTGACGGGCTCATCTTGTATTCCCTTTCCTTTATCAGCAATGGTAGGAGAGACAACATTAGGAACAACAACTTCTTCAATCAAAGGAGTTCTAGCAGAGAGCTTTACTGGTGCAGGGATGACTTCTTTAGCTGATGAGGGTCCAAAGACTGCTCTTGGAGGGGCAATCTCTGGAGAAAATATTCTCCCGCTCCTGGTGATTTTGCTAGTGCCCGCAATGTTACCAATGTTGGCTTCTTCATCATCCGAACTTTCTTCAATTACTTCGACTTGCTTGATACCATGGTAGTAGATGTCACCACCATAGTTCCAGGGTATCGACTTCTCAGAAACATAGGGAACATGCCCTGGCATCGTTATCTTTAAAGGAACAGATTTTGCAGCTGGTGTAATCTTAACTGGCTTTTTGACGGCCTTGGAAAGATTGGCGTGAATGGTTATGATTGAGACATTTTCAACATGAACTGGAACAGCAGAAACTTTTTCGAACAAAATTTGTCGGCTATCCATAAGGCCTTGGATGCCTTTCTTTAATAGCGGACAATCAAACGGCAGAGAGTGGCAACAGTAGCAGTCTTCTTTACATCCCGGGAAGATCCCGGCCCTTAACAAATTCAACTTAATGGTTAGTAGTGGAGTAGTCAGATCACTGACGTCAGCAACATACAAATCCTCCTCAATGGCATTGATATTTCGGCCGTGCTTCGGCATAGGTGCAGATATCACATTAGGCTTCTCTGGAGCGTCAAACTCTACCTCCTTAACTTCTATCAGGTCTTGGATTTTATGCTTGAGTGCCCAACAATCATTGGTGTCGTGTCCAACACTGTCTGAATGATAGGCGCATTTAGCATTAGCATGATAATGCGGGGAGGACGTATTTACATTCTTTGGCGCCTCCTTGATGGTGGTAAGATTCAACTTCAATAGATGGGGAAGCACTTGCGCTGGAGTCATATTAATACGGGTGAACTGCCGTTGTGGCCTTTCCACCCGTTGCTGATTTGGTCTGGACTGGTTATAGCGAGGCTGCTCACTCGGAGTGTTTTGAATCATTACGGCCCCCACAGTTGGCCGACGCTCCATCTTCCCTGCTCTTCTCTGAGAATATACCATAGCTGTCTCCCTCTTAAAAGGCTTCTTCTCAACACTTGCAGCAACACCCTTCTGAATCTTTCCTGACTTGATGCCAACTTCTATTCTTTCGCCGGTTAAGATCAAATCGGTAAACCCTGCGGAAGAGTTACCAATTAGATGATTGAAAAATGGCCCAGATAGGGTCCCAAGAAACATATCAACGAGCTCACGATCGGTTAAAGGAGGCTGCACCCTGCCAGCCAAATCCCTCCATTTTTGTGCATATTCTTTGAATCCCTCACTTGTTCCTAGTGACATACCCTGAAGTTGGGTACGAGTAGGAGCAAGATCAGAATTATACTGGTATTGTTTGTAGAAAGCAGTGGCCAAATCTTCCCAATTTCTGACACTGGTTCCTTCTAGCTGATAAAACCACTCCAACTGGGCTCCCGATAGGCTGTCTTGAAAGAAATGAATCCAGAGATTTTTATCTGCCGTATAGGGTTGAATTTTTCTCACGTAGGACCTGAGATGCATTTTGGGACAGGACATCCCATCATACCTCACAAACACTGGCACTTTGAATTTTGGGGGAATCACAATTCCGACGACCAAGCCCATGTCCTCAAAATCCAAACCCGGTACCCTTTGCAATTCCATGGCAGCCAATCTGTCTTCTAAACCCTTGTACTTATCATCAGCTGGAGGGTATTGCTGGTCGGAATAATCTTCATCCTCTTCAACCTCTTCCTCCTCCGCATCAGACTCGGAAGGCACCGCAACTCGATCTCTTTTACTAGTCCCTTCATCAGAAGTAGGAGGAAATTCAAGCACTCTCCGAGCTTCTCTGTCAAATCTTCTCCCCAAAGTAGCCACTCCGACCCTCTTCTTCTTCTTCACTGGGTCCTTATTCTCCAGATGAGTCTTGATATCCTCTTGACTTTTAACCAAAGTCATCAAGAGTTGCTGGAACTGTGTATTCTGGGCTTGTAGGTCTTTAACTGTTTGCTCGAGATCCATCCTACTGAAATAAACAGCAGATAGATAAGGAAACCTGGAGTGAGACCTGCTTATGCACATGATGAATGTTATGCTGATGTATGCAATGCATTCAAGGATTTAGGACATTCAAAATTGTTTCATACAAAGAAGAACGCACGTCATATTAATAAGAAGAAATTTGTTAGTACATAAATGCCCCATGGGCCAAATGTTACAAAATAAACTTCTTAAGGCAGAAAGACATTGCGCATCCTCTTCGGTGCGATGTAGGTGTTGAGGGCCTCTTGCTCGTGGAGTCGGCGGGTAAGCTCTAGAACCTTCTTTTCACTAGCGTAGTAGCTAGCTTCAAAAGTGTTTCGTTCCTCCTTGAGCTGAATCCAACTTTTCTGCATTTCCTCCCATGATGTAGGCATGTCTGGATGTAGGATAGTGTAGGGAACCTCTCCTTCATTGACGGGCTCTTTAATCATATGGAGAACATGACGATAAGGCATCATTAGACTTTGGGCTCGGGCTCGTACCCACTTGAGACAGGGCTCAAGAGGGATGGAGTTCTTGTGTCCCAGAGTCTTGCTATCAACCTTGTTGAGTTTTCCCCAAGCTCTGATGAATCTTTGGCGAAGTCCTTGCGCATCGTTGTCGAAGTCAAAAACTAGGCTAGGAATCAACATGTCATGAGGGCCATCCCTCCGTGCATATCCAAATTGCCTCAAAGCTAGGCAAGGGTTGTAGGTGATACCTCCCCTAATTCCAAGTAAAGGAACATTAGGAAACTCTCCGCAACGATCGACGATGATGACATTTTCTCTGGACCGAGAACACCAATGCACATCAGAATGAGTAAGAGTCATCAATCGTTGGGACCACCTTGTACCTTGGTCATTCTTCAAGACAGATTGTGGAAGGTGCGAAATAAACCACCTTGCGAGGATAGGAGTACAGCACATGAGAACACCCCTCTTTCTCATTGTTCGTGTGTAAAATGAGTGAAGGATGTCCCCAAGCAATGTTGGTATTGGATTTCTGGACAAGAAGATTTTGACGGCGTTGATATCTACCAATTGGTCAGGATTTGGGAACAAGACCAACCCATAGATAAGGAGTGCCACAATCTCTTCAAAGGCTTGTAGGTCCAATGAGTTCCAACATTCTTGTGCCTTCTCAAACAAGAATTTTGCTAAGAACCCTTTGACGCCACTTCGGGTTTCCCAATGCCCCTTGATGTCGGATGGTTGTAGATGTAATGCTCGAGCAACATCTTCCGGCTTTGGTTCCTTTTCTGTACCGTTGAAGGGTAGTTGATTAAGGATAGGGATTCTTAGGAGTTGAGAAAACTCCTCCAAAGTGGGTACCAACTGATAATCAGGGAAAGTGAAGCAGTGGTGAAGAGGGTCAAAGAACTGGAATAGCACTTTCATCATGTCTTCTTCAATGTTGGTGTTGACAAGGCTGAGCAGTCTACCATGTCTTTCACTGAAGGTTGAAATTTCCGGAATTCTTGAGGTGATCTCCTTGAGTTGAGGAGAGATTCTCACAAGGTTGACTTGAATGGTATTTCTGCGAGGGATTTCCATGTCCTACAAAACAAGAACAAAGATGAAGATCCAAAACCCTTGAAATGGTTAGCGAATGCATATGGTGTTTTATGATGTTTATGATGTATGCACAAAACATATGTACAAGCAAATCACACCAAACCCTAATTTCAGGCTTGCATGGGGTTTCATAGGTAAGTACCCTCTTGAGTGTAGTTGGCTTAAAAACCTGTCCTATAAATAGTAACCGGGTTCTAAGGAGCTCAATATCACTGGATTGTTTTCAATGTTCATTGTTTTGGTTTAGCCACTTAACTAGCGACCAAAATATTCCAAGAAAACAACTCTCAATAAGTGTAGTATCGAGTATCTACCAACTTCGGACTGCACCAAAGCCGGTCATCTCACTACCCCTAATAAAAGGCCAAGATGGTCAAGTAAGGTTCTAGGTCATTAGTGCTTAGTGACATCACTCAGCGGCCCCGTACTCTCCTTGATTGAACTCAAGGGTTACCGGTACTCACAAATATGTCGCACTAATATAGCTATTGCTTAGACCGTGTCGGTATACCCCGCACAGTTTCCACAACGTATTGCTATCTATGAATGTTTCCCAAAATCCGGGTGGAGGATTGTAAACCCAAACAATAGAGCCAAAGTATAAAGCAAGCAAATCAAACAATTAGTCATGCAAAGGGGGTGATCTAAGCCCTAAGGTTACTCCACTTTAAAAATTGTCCCCAGCAGAGTCGCCAGTTCTGTGATGCGGTGGGAGAACTGACTATGGTTTTGCGTTTGTTTTCGCAAATGTTTCGGTCGAGCAAGAGTCGCCACCGACTTTTTATTTTATCCTAAGGAAAGGTTTAAAAAGCACAGCAAAAACCTTTGAGATTTTTCTTGGGTTCGGGGAGTAGATTATAGAAGAGGAAGGTATTAGCACCTCTTCTATCCATGGTTATCCATGGGCTCTTAGGTACTTGCTTAGATCAACTTGCCTTGGTTTTCAATTGTTTGAAATGGTGCTTTGTGTGTGGTTTTGAAAAGGTTTTGAAAAATATGCCTTGTATAGGCTACCCTTGTAACAATTCTTTACTCGAATGTTTTACAAAAGGTGTTTGTCTTTTTGAAAAGATGTTTCAAGGTTTTTTGAAAGTTTGTTTTGAAAGTGTTTGTGAAGTGGGTTTTGAAATAAGGCAAGTGTTTTCTTGGAAAGTTGACAAGTACTTAAGAGTTCATCTACCCTAAAATTTTCTCAAAGATTTTTGTTATGTTTTAAACCTTTTGACAATTTTGTTCCACCATTGCATTTGGTGGACAATCTTGTTTTAGGAGATGAAAGGGACGGGCGCGGGTCATCGTTTAGACTATAGTTGCAATAGTGTTAAATGTCTTTGGGCAATTTTCTTTAAAAGGGACTTGATCATTCATTTAAGTAACATTTTGAGGGACTATGATCATTTGATTGTTTGTTTTACCCAAAGAAGTTCAACATGCAATATGGCCCAATTATTTGAAGGCAACAAAGTGGAATACCCTAGGGGTGCAAGTGTGAAATGTGTTGTCCATTTTTCATGCTCATTTATCTTGTATTAGGTCCAACTACTTTGTTCATTTTTATTCGCATACAAAACCCTAATTCTAGCATAGTATGTTTAGAAAGCGATAAAAGTGCGAAATTTAAAATCCTACGCTTATTACAACATAATAATATGGGGAGGGGGGTACAATGTTTCAAATGGGGATATTTAGACAAAAAATTGAATCTAAGCTATTACATCATTTTCTATGAATATTTACAAGATAAATAAATCTATAATTTAAATGGTAAATAAAACAAATATGCAAGAATGCAAATGGAATTTTTATATGTATAAAAAAGGTATTATTTATGTAAAATAAGAAAGAAAATAAAAATATTATAAAATATTATTTTTGGAGTATTTTTGAATTTAGGGCAAAAAACCCTAATTCTATTAAATAAAAGATATCATTTATTAATATATACAATATTTATCATTTATACACAAAAATAAAATAAGGAAAGAAATATATTTGTAATAAAAAAAAAGATTTTTGTAGTTTTTAATTTTAATAAAATAAAATATGTATATTTTAGTATTTTATTCTAAGTATATTAATAAATATATATTTATATATTAAGTTCTAAATAGGTATTATATATAAAAATGATAAAAAATAAAAAAAGGTATTTTTATACAAAATATTTTCAGGAAGTAAAAATAAAATAAAAGTGTATAAAAAGTATTTTTTTTTGTATTATCTCAATATTTTAAACAAAAAGTATATATATATATATATATATATATATATATATATATATATATATATATATATATATATATATATATATATATATATATATATATATATATATATATATATATATATATATATATATATATATATATATATATATATATATATATATATATATATATATATATATATATATATATATATATATATATATATATATATATATATATATATATATATATATATATATATATATATATATATATATATATTTATTTATTTATTTATGTACAAACAAAAGAAATAATCAAATAAATATTCAATAAATTCAAAAAATGAGGAGAAAAATATTTTTATGTTTTTAATATGCTGAGAAAAAATAAATGAACCAATCAAAAAAAGGCAAAAGTCAAAAATATTAAAAATGAAGCAAATGGGCTCAGGGGTGCAAAACCAAAAAGGATGGTGTGAAAAGTAACTCAGAAACAAGCCCAGCCCAAAGTCACCTTTCTTCAACCTCTGAACAAAAAATTATTCAGAAAACGCGCGCCAAGAGCTCCACTTGAACATCCTGATTCTTTGATTTTTTGAACAAACTTCCAACACAAAAAATGTTAAGCATGAAGAGACGATTCTAACCATATGCATTACTTGATCTAACTCTCTAAGATGAGGGAGAATTTCTCCTCCCCCAAATCCTAACCTAGTTTTTCTGCCATTTTCAAACTCCAAATTCTCACAACTCAAGCAAAAGAAATGAAAAGTGAAAACATGTACATGTTCAGTGGCATGAGTAGAACCTTGTTTATTCACAAACTTAAAGCTAATGATGCCTAATAAGAGAGATACGAATTCAAAAAACTACCTGTTCAGTTGAAGTTCTATCTGGAGATGTAAGAACTTTCAGGGCAAGGTGATGATTGGAAAAGCTTCCTTGAGGTCCAGGGATGCTATTCCAATGTTTACTTTGTCTTGAAAGCTTCTGAATCGAGCTAGAGAACTTCACATACAAATCAGAAATGTGAAAATGGTGGAAGTGGTTAGAGTGATTACAAGTCGTGCCTTTGCTTTTGGTTAGCTTGCATAGGTGGTATGGAAGGTATGTGAACTGGTTTTGGCAAGAATGCTTGAGAGGAATAGAAGTTGGTACTCAAACTGCAGAGGCAACTCTGTTTTTGCAGTTTGATGGTTTTTTTTGGTTTGATGATGTTTGGGAGTTAAATGGCTCGTGCAATAGCTTGGTTATGATGTGTGTAATGTGTTTGATCACTTTGTTCTTGTGTATGTAAGCTGAGATGGATGTTGGTCTTAGTTATGCAATGTTTCTTAACCTTTAAGCAACAAAATGCAAGTTGGTGTCTTAGGTCAGTAGGGGACCTCTAATCCTGCTGCAAAGCTTCTCTTGATCAGAGTAATTTGTTCATAATCTTGTGCTAAAGAGATTTGGTTTGTACTTGCTTGATTTATCAATTGGACATAAAGTGGACTTTTGCAAAAATGGATAGTTTACTTTATCTAAAAATGGATTAAACTTGTATACAATACTTGAACTCATAGAATAACACTTTGACACAATGAGCAAGCATTAAATTATTGAGTGTAACTTGGTTTAAGGACCTGTAATCAAGGGCATGCTGGTTTTGAGAAGTTTGCATAACTTATGAACATGAAAAAATGGCCAATTCAAAAGTGAGTTTTTGCTATATTGTGAAATTCGATTCTCCCTAACCATGAGGTTGTTTGAGAAGTTCTTGGACATTTTGGAAAGCTTGGAATGTGTACTACAATCCATCTTTGAAATGCAATTTGAAATTCCAAGTGGAAGTGTATGGAAAATGGCCTTGAAGTGGGGTAGAAAAACTTGTCAAAATAGGTCAAAAATTTACTAAGTTAAGAATGGTTTAGTGCCCTTATTCAAAAATTTGTAACTTGAGATACAAGCTTCAAATGAGAAAACTTTGTGAATCAAAGTTGTAGATTATGCAACAAGCTACAACTTTCATGTTTTGACTTTTGTTTGAATCCAAATGAATCATGGTGAAAAAGTGGGGCAAAGTTGGGAAAAAATTAGGGTTTTCCATAACTTAGAAAAATTCTAAGTTATGAAAAATTCCATTTTAAACCCTAATTTGCATTTCTTGGTTTCTTGGTGAACAAGTTTCATGATTTGGCATGTTTTGATGAAAAATGAATCTTGACTCTTGATTTTGACCAAAAAGTCAAAGTTTGACTTTTCAGTATACAGTCAAAATTGATCAATTGACTGGGAAATTCAACTGTCAATCCTGTGTACTTGGGATCTTTTGAGTTTGTTGATCATGTCAAGATAATTCCATGGGGTCCTTGAGTCCATGTGTGAGCTTGGTTTTCCATTGGCTAGGTCAAATAGTCAAAAATTGCCTTTGTGCAATCAAAACCCTAAAAATGACCATTTTGCCCTTTTGGTGATCTGATCAAATTTCTTGGGGAATTGTGATCCAAACTTGATCAAATGATTCATATGAGTTCATAATGTTGATGTGGGTCAAATTTCATGAGGTTTGGCTGTCAATTGGCCACAGTTGACTTCTTCCCAAATACAGTTGATTTCTAGGTCAACTGTCCAACTGACTGGGCAAAACTTGGAATCAAGACTTGAAACTTGATATGGGTAAACTTGGGAGTCCAATATGAAGCATGAAAGTCATCTTGGGCATTTTAGGTCAAAGCATCTTTGTGCAAACACAAACCCTAATTTGAGTCAACAGTGCAAGGGGGGGTCTTGAGCAGATGAAACCCTAACTGGATCTTGAGCTTCAAAGGCTTTGTGGTGAGAAATCAATGAGAAATGGGAGGGCAAATTTTGGGGTACAACACCTCGGAATTAAAAGATCAATGGCATAAGGGTAGCTTCTAAGGTGTCTTACTGTTGCTCGGTGACCACACTGTCCATAAAATACGAATTGACCCGAACACCTCCAACGGTGGTGCTACCTACCTCTCAATGGTGGGGTGGCACTACCTTAAGGACATTTACACAGCCTAATTCCTTAGGGTAGGTAGATGACTCATGGATACTTGCTCTAATTCAAAACAAATCAAAACTTCTTTTCACACCGACACTTTGCAAAAAGCTTTCAAACAAATTTTTCAAACACTCTTGAGGACTGATACAAGAGTCGATCTGAAACTTTCAAAGGAACTTTTTCAAACCCACTCACACTTGAAAAGCAAACAAACATTTTGAAAACACAAATGAGCAAGTACCTAAGAGCCCATGGATAACCATGGATAGAAAGGGTGCTAACACCTTCCCTTTCTATAAATCTACCTCCCGAACCGAGAGCTAATCTCAGAAGGAATTTTTCTGTGCTTTTGTCCTTTCCTTGTTAGAGAAAATAAAAGAGGGTGGCGACTCTTGCCTCCGCGACATTTCGCGAACCAGCGTTAAACAGTCAGTTCCAGATCCACCGATCACAGAACTGGCGACTCTGCTGGGGAAAATCTTTTAAAGTGAGGTGTACCTTAGGACTAAGTTCATAACTGTGTTTTCAATTGCTTTGACTTGTTTGCTTTATTATTGTGGGACTGTCTTGGGAGTTCTATAGATCCTAACCCGGACCTGGGGATACCCTGTTAGGTAGCATAAGCTGTGAGGGACCTGTCCGGCGTAGACCGACATGGGTGAAGCAGTGGCTACGTTGGTGTGGCGCCTTGGTCTGTACCGATATCCCTCGTGTCGCAACGAGAAGAATATGGGTCTTCTGAGGAGTCATTAAGCACCAACCGACCTTAGAACCTTAAATGACCCAACTTGGCCAATAGAACAGTAGCAGTATGCTACGCCCATTGAGGCTAAACTCTCGTGATGGTTCTGGCCGCAAGAAAAGATTGCGATGCTGGAGTTATGACCGATTGAGGGTAGTCAGTGATATTGGGATCCTCTAGAACCCGGTTACTTCTGATAGGACAGGTCTTAACCAACAAACTGAAAGTGGGTAATACCTAGACCCCATGCTGACCTAAGCTCTAAAGGCTCTTTGTGTGACTTGTGTGCCTTCTAACTTGACTATTTGCATGCTTGTTATCTGACACTTGAGTTTCGTGCATGTTTTGTTTACAGTCCTTAATTGGGACTCATAACAGGGTTTACCTACTTTACTCCATGCATAGCATAACATCATACCATTGCATGCATCCTACATAAGGACTAACCAATTTCAAGGATCTCAAGGGTCTGTGGTGCAGGCCATGATGAACCAACTGTCCAGCAAGGGGCAAAGGGGATTTATTTTCCTCCAGCCAAAACATGATAACTTGAGTCACGGGCTATGACCCACTTGATATGGTGAGCTTTGACTCTTGAAGAAGGTTCCCCTAGCCAGGTTTGTTTGGAAATCAAAACAAAGTTGATGACTTGAGTCGGGGCTATGACCCACTGGATATGGTGAGCCTTTGACCCTTGAAGAAGGACTCTCAACAACATGCAGTTCCTTCAATCAAGCTATCGGATCCCAACTCTAACAATTTTCTCGTTTACCCCGCGAGATCCTTAAAAACATTGCATATATATACATACATATCATTGCATAACAGGTACCCTTTTGACAGGTCTCTTACCCTTTTCGCTGTTTATTTTAACCAGGATCTTCAGGCTCAAGAAATTCAGTTCAGGGAGATCTTTCTAAGCCTATCCAAGGGGCAAAAAGAGTTAAGGACACTCCTCATGGGGAATCTGGCCAAGCAAAACCCCGAAGATGACAAGGACGAACGACTGAAACGTCTACAAGCTGAGGTAGACACATTGAAAACCCAGATGTTGGGGCAAAGGGCTCTCATCCAAGGTTTAGCTCGGGAGCAAGAGGAGTTGAGAACCATGATCAGTCAACTCCATCAAGACAGATACACCATGAAGCAACCAGTCCAAGTCAGGGACCAAGTCATTAATCAGCCTCCAAGAAGTCAAAGGTTTGGTTTAATGAATGGGCCTCTCTAAGCTGCTACTACTTCATAGGTCCAACAACGACCTCGCCGAGAACAACGGGCTGATCAGAGCAAGCCAGACAAGCCTAAAAGGCAGTTCACCAAGCTCAACGTGTCACCGTCTCAAGCTTTACAACAATTGTTGAGGTTGAATCTGGTGACGTTAAGGGACCCTCCTAAGAATCTCAATACAACCTCCCTAAAGTACAATCCTGAGGAAAGATGTGCATACCACTCCGACAGTCCAGGACATGACACCGACGACTGCTGGGCTCTGAAGAATAAGATCCAAGATCTGATTAATGAAAGAGCTGTGGATTTCACCCAGATAGGCCAGGCTGAATGCTCCTGCCATCCCTATAAGATGCACCAGTCGAAGTAACAAGCCCTGAGACTAGAAGACTTTTGTTCATTATAATTTTTCAAGTTGTGATTTTCTTTTGATTGTTCAAACATTTATTCATGTTAAACATTGTTATTTCATTAATGCACTACACATGTCTGTTTTGAAGTAATTATTTCGTATTCACTATTTAAAATTGCTTTCATTCTTTGTGATGTTCAATGCTCGGTTAATAATTCTAAGCCTCTTGAGGGAGGATGACGAAAACGATACCACAATCTACAGTATGCTTTTGAACAGACCCCGCTGATGAGGTACAGACATTGTTTCAATCCCTAAACACTGGAGTTATAAGGAAGATAATCCCTCGTCAACCCCTCTGAGCCAAAGAAGTAGGAGTTTTTCTTTTCGAAAATTAAAAACCCTTAATCATAACCTGGGGCAGGGTAGTCCTCTCAGTTGATCCAAGTGCACAACAAATGGCACCAAAGAGGTCCTTACAAAGCAAAAGACAGTGATGGTTCCGAATGATCATAAAGACAGGCGGTCATTATATATCAAAAATGAAAACCCAATAAGTCAAAACCTATGAAGGAGATTTACAAAAACTGGGGCATCCCGCTGACTGTAAACTCAAAAAGAAACAGTTCAGGCAAAAAATAGGGATAATAAAATCAAAAAGAAAGAGGTCATACGAACCCTCAACAAAAACAAAAATGACTGCCTATTCAGAATAAATCATTAACATCCGAACCATCACTGGAATTTCAGAGCAAAGACTCAAACAAGGTCTAACGCACGATCAACTGAGCTTAGGTTTGAAGAACATCACGAAGAGCGGGTGGGTACAAATAAAATTTGAGCCTTTATCCTTTGTTTCTTAAACCGTGAACCTGGCCACATTATAACCCTTAAAAGTCCTAGCTGAAGCATGGGTTAGTTCGAAAGCATACTGACTCCTTAAGGCTTGCTATAAAATATTGAGTTGACATCACACTTTACAAAATTTACTGGTTTTACTGAAAAATGCATTTTTCAAAAAACTTCAAGACAGACATAAGCTTTGCATTTTTAACATAACTTTGTTTGCATATGACTTTTTGTTTGAACAACATAGAAATTCGCACAACGAATGCCTAATGAACAAAAGCACCTCCAATCAAGGGGCATGGCCTGATCATTGTCCATCATCTGGGGCAGTCCAATCAAGATTCAAGGAATCTCTCAAGATGCCAAACAGCCAGGGGCAAACCTCTGCCTGAGCCACTTGGGGCATTGGACATGAATTCCCAACAACAAATCTTGCATGACCAAACATCTTCTGATAGCGTGGCAACACAATAACAGGGGCACCTCCCTACATCCCGAGAGCATGGATATAGTCGGAAAAAATACTACGCGTAATCAAATACCCGCTAGGTTGACACACCTAGGCAAAAATAAGGGCTTCCCGGCAAACCAAAAGGGTTCGGGCAAAAATAAGGGATGAAAATGAAACCCGGCAAGTCGAAAACCTGAAAAGGCGGCTTGGGCAGAAAAGGGTATCCCGATGGACTGAAAACCCGAGAGGGCAGTCCAGGAAAAAGTTAGGGATCAAAAGCGTACGACTATGTCCCGGCATCTTGTCACTTGCTTATCAGAAGAAGACTGGTCAAATCGGCAGTTATCAAGATCTCCACAAGTATCTTCTCCCGCAGGAACTGGGGCAATAAGAATTGTCTAAGCGGTCTGGTTGCTCTGTCCACCAAGGTACCAAGGTAAGTTCGGCTGGAGAACGCAACCAAGATATCTTAACTCCCCAGAGAGTGAGCCAGCAAGTCAACATACTCTCCCCAAGCAATGTTATACTGTTGGCCTTAAGGGAATTAGGTATCCCTAACAGATCTCAACATTCCTCAGCGCAATATTCCTAACAAGCATCCCCGGCAATCTCGATTTAAGATTGTTCCCCGGCGGTATACGAACATTCAGTGGAGCCACTTTCCCAGTGCATATCAAAAATTTCCCCAGGAAAGTCCAGTCCAAAAGCCTCCCCAGGAAAGCGGAATCCATCTCCCCAGCAGGAAGCTTATCCCCAGTAGATTCTGGAAGCTTCCCCCCTGCAGAGCACGAACGCGTCTCCCGGCTTTATTCAAAGGTTATTTCCCCACCAGGATATAATTGGGTTATCCTCAGCCAATAACCAGGGAAAGATCGTCCCCGACGAAGTCTTCCTATCCCCCAGCAGAGTTCATCATATTCTTCAACAAAACTCAACAATGGTATCCCCAATGGAGTTCTCATTCATCTCAGCGAAGCACCTCTCCTCCCACAGAGTATTGTTCCCCAGCAAGATCGCTAGAGTAGTTATTCCCCGCAGAGTAATCTCTTCATCAAGTTCATTCCCCAATGGAGTCATCTTCTCCTACCGGTTCATTCTTGCAATCTTCATCCCCAACAGAAACAAAGAACTCTCTTCAACCATCAGCCCAGGATTTAGCTCCCGGCATTCGTCAAGGATATATTTTCCTAGACGAAAATACGTTCAAAAACATCACATACATCATGATACATGCATAAACGCATCATATCTTACAATCTCATTTATGTTGAGAACATCATTGCTTGATCCATGGCATGCATTACATACAACTGACTTTTACATTTCAGGAAAGATCCATTTAAGTTCTCAGCTATTCCAAGACCTTTCCTGGTTCAGTTAAATCGACTCCTAAAGATTTTTCTGATGCCGATCCAGTCAAAGGCCTTCTCTGGTCCAATTAAATCGATTCCTAAAGATTTTCCCGATGAAGACTCAGTTGAAGATTCCAAGACCTTGCCTGGTTCAGTTAAATCGACTCCTAAAGATTTTTCTGATGCCGATCTAGTCAAAGGCCTTCTTTGGTCCAGTTAAATCGATTCCTAAAGATTTTCCTGATGAAGACTCAGTTGAAGATTCCAAGACCTTGCCTGGTTCAGTTAAATCGACTCCTAAAGATTTTTCTGATGTCGATCCAGTCAAAGCCCTTCTCTGGTCCAGTTAAATCGATTCCTAAAGATTTTCCTGATGAAGACTCAGTTGAAGATTCCAAGACCTTGCCTGGTTCAGTTAAATCGACTCCTAAAGATTTTTCTGATGCCGATCCAGTCAAAGGCCTTCTCTGGTCCAGTTAAATCGATTCCTAAAGATTTTCCTGATGAAGATCCAGTTGAAGATTCCAAGACCTTGTCTGGTTCAGTTAAATCGACTCCTAAAGATTTTACTGATGCCGATCCAGTCAAAAGCCTTCTCTGGTCCAGTTAAATCGATTCCTAAAGATTTTCCTGATGAAAACCCAGTTGAAGATTCCAAGACCTTGCCTGGTTCAGTTAAATCGATTCCTGAATGTGATACGGTGGGAGAACTGACTGTGGTTTTGCGTTTGTTTTCGCAAATGTTTTGGTTGAGCAAGAGTCGCCACCGACTTTTTATTTTATCCTAAGGAAAGGTTTAAAAAGCACAGCAAAAACCTTTGAGATGTTTTCTTGGGTTCGGGGAGTAGATTATAGAAAGGGAAGGTATTAACACCCTTTCTATCCATGGTTATCCATGGGCTCTTAGTTACTTGCTTAGATCAACTTGCCTTTTGTTTCAATTATTTGAAATGGTGATCTTGTGTGTGTGGGTTTGAAAATGTTTTGAAAAGAAGCCAATGTGGTGGCAACCTTTGTAATGATCCATGTTAGGATGTATACAAAGGTGTATGTCTTTTGAAAAGGTTTTCATTTGTTTTTGAAAGTTGTTTTGAAAGTGTTATGAGGTGTGATTTTAGAAAATAGGCAAGTGTTTTGTTTTTGCAAGTTTGATTCAAGTAACTAAGAGGTTATCTACTCCTAAATTTCTCAAAGATTATTGTTATGTTTTAACCCTTTTAACAAGTTTGTTCCACCATTGCATTTGGTGGACAATCTTATGTTAGGATGTGAAAGGGACGGGCGCGGGTCATCGTTTAGACCATAATTTCAATGGTGCCAAGTATCTTTGGGCAATTTTCTTTAAGGGACTTGATCATTTGTTTAGGCAACTTTTTGAAAGCGTCATCGAGGGACTATGATCATTTGATTGTTTTGTTTGTTTTGCCCAAAGAGACCTAACATGCAATATGGCCCATTTATTGAAGACAACAAGTGGAATACCCTAGGGGTGCAAGTGTGATAAGTGTTGTCCATTTTCATGCTTGTTTATCTTGAAATTAGGTCAAACTATTTTGTCGTTTTGATTCGCATACAAACCCTAATTCTAACATGGTATAATTAGAAAGCAATAAAGTGCGACAAATAAATTTACTAAGCTATTACAACACAATATATGGGAAGGGGGTACAAATGTTCAAATGGGGATTTTTGACAAGGAATTTAAACTAAACTATTACATCAATATTGAATTATTTACAAGATATTTAATTGCATAAATTAAATAAAATAAGAATAAATATGCAAGATGCAAAAAAGGTTTTTTTTTGTATGTATGGAAAAAGGTATTTTTATATGTCAAAATAAACAAAAATAAAAGTATTATTTTTTTTGGAGTTTTTTATGTTTAGGGCAAAACCCTAATTTTATTAAATAAAATGTATTAATTATTTAATATGTATAATATCTTTTTATTATATACAAAAATAAAATAAAATGAAGTATATTTGTCAAAAGGATATTTTTTATATTAAATATTAATTAAAAATGAAAATGTGTATATTTTGTATTTTAACCTAAATATACTAATAAATATATACATGTTTGTATTATTTACTAAATATATATTATATATACAAAAATAATAATATTTAATATTTATAAAAAATAAAGTATTTTTTATACAAAATATTTTCAGAAGATAAAACAAAATAAAAATGAAAATAAAAATGTGTTTGCATCATTTTTGGTATTTTTTAAATAAAAGTGTTTATATATTTATTTCTATACAAAAACTATTCTAAACAAATAAATACCTAATAAATAGGAAAATGGTGAGAAAAATATTTTTTATATTTTTAATATCATAAGAAAAAATAAATAAGTCAAACCAAAAAAGAAAAAGTCAAAAAATCATTAAAATAAACAAAATGGGCTCAGGGGGTGTAAAAGCAATAAAAGGGTGCAAAAAGAAAAAGTCAAACAGGCCCAGCCCAGAACCAGGTCATCTTCAACCTCAGAACATCTTTGTTCAAGCAAACACGCGTTTTCTAACTTCCAATTCCTTGATCTTTTGCCAAATCTTCCAACATGAAACCTGTAGAGCTTGAAGCCACGATTCCAGACATATAAAGAAATCAATCTAACTCTCAGAAATGAGAGAGAGTTTCTTCTCTCCCAATTCCTGACCTAGATTTTTATCAATGTTCAGACTTAAAATTCTCTAAGCACACATAATATAAATGAAATCTAACTACATGGGCATGTTCAGGGCTATGAATGTGACATGTTTTCTTCACAAACCTAAAGCTAACAATGCCTGGATAGAGAGATTCGTGTTCATGAACTTACCTGTTCAGTTGAAGTTGTATCTGGTGATTGAGGTACCTTCAGTGCAAGGTGATGATTGGTACAGCTTCCTTGATGTCCATGGATGCTATTCCAGGCTTTACTTTGTCTTGAAACCTTTTGAATCGTGCTATAGAACTTCAACTGCAAAACAAGAAAATGAAAATGGTGAAGTGGCATGGGAGTGTTACAGGTCGTGTTTTTGGTTTTGGTTAGCTTCAAGGGATGTTATGGAATTTGTTTGATGAGTTTTTAGCAAGAAAGCATGGAAGGTTTGAGCTATGGAACTCAAACTGCAGCAAATGCCCTATTTGGACAGTTCAATGGTGATTTTTGTGAATGAGAGTGTTTGGGACTGTTAGGGTCGTGTTCTAGCTCAGAATGAATGTTTTGAATATGTTTGATAACTTTCTCTAAGCCTTGGTTTACTGATATGAGAGTTGTCCAATGTTATGCAATGTTTCTTACACCTTAAGCAAGCAATGGCCACTTGGTGTTCTAGACAGGTAGAGGCCCCCTAAACATGCTGCAAAACCTTGTCTTGATCAGAGTGATTAAGGTAGAGGCCCCCTAAACATGCTGCAAAACCTTGTCTTGATCAGAGTGATTAACTCATAAACTTGTGCCAAAGAGATTTCCTTTGTACCTTCTTGATTTACCAATTGACATAAAGTGTAACTTTTGCAAAAATGGATATAATGCTTTTTCCAATTTGGGATTAAACCTTTAGGCAATGCTTGAACACATAGAACATGGTCTTGGCACAAAGGATTGGCATTAAATTTATGAGTGTAATTGAGATAAAAGACCTGTAATCAAGTTGTGCAAGCTGAGATTGAAAAGGCATAGTGTTATGAACATGTAACTTGGCCAATTCAAAAGTGAGTTTTTCCCATATTGTCAAATTCGATTCTCCCTAACCATGAGGTTGTTTAATGAGTTCTTGGACATTTAGAAAGCTTGGAATGTGTACTACAATCCATCTTTGAAATGCAAATTGAAATTCCAAGTGGAAGTGTATGAAAAATGGTCTTGAAGTTAGGTAAAAAACTTGCCTAAAATAGGTCAAATTTTCTCTAAGTTAAGAATGGTTTGGTACCCTTGTTCAAAAAATTGTAACTTGAGCTACAAGCTTCTTTTGGGAAAACTTTGTGAATCAAAGTTGTATATTATGCAATATGCTACAACTTTCATGTTTTGACTTTTGCTTGAATCGAAATGAATCTTGGTGAGAAAGTGGGACAAAGTTAGGAAAAAATTAGGGTTTTTCATAACTTAGAAAAATTCTAAGTTATGAAAAATCTTCATTTTAAACCCTAATTTGCATTTCTTGATTTCTTGATGAACAAGTTTCATGATTTGGCATGTTTTGATGAAAAATGAATCTTGACCCTTGATTTTGACCAAAAGTCAAAGTTTGACTTTTCAGTATACAGTCAAAATTGATCAATTGACTGGGAGATTCAGCTGTCAATCTTGTGTATTTGGGATCTTTTGAACTTGTTGAGCATGTCAAGATAATTCCATGGGGTCCTTGAGTCCATATGTGAGCTTGGTGTGCCATTGGCTAGGTCAAACAGTCAAAAATTGCCTTTGTGCAGTCAAAACCCTAAAAATGACCATTTTGCCCTTTTGATGATTTGATCAAATTTCTTGTGGAATTGTGATCCAAACTTGATCAAATGGTCCATGTGAGTTCATAATGTTGATGTGGGTCAATTTTCATGAGATTTGACTGTCAATTGGCCACAGTTGACTTTTCCCCAATACAATTGATTTCTAGGTCAACTGTCCAATTGACTGGGCAAAATTTGGAATCAAGACTTGAAACTTGGTATGGATAAACTTGGCAGTCCAACATGAAGCATGAAAGTCATCTTAGGCATTTTAGGTCAAAATATCTTTGTGCAAACACAAACCCTAATTTGGGTCAACAGTGCAAGGAGAAGTCTTGAGCAGAGGAAACCCTAACTGGATCTTGATCTTCAGGGGTCTTGTGATGAGAAAATGTTGAGGAAATGGGAGGGAAAATTTTGGGGTACAATAGTTGCCCCTGTTCAATCTTCTTGAACCTGAAGAGTTAGATTGGCAAGTTTGCCTTTCGTGACTCGAGGGTAAAAGGAGATTGGACACTAGAGTGCCCGGAAATTTGCACTCGTACGTTGGAGTATCAGCAAAGTGATGTCGGGAATGGGATTATAGATGCCATTTGGAAGTGTTGATTGCCTAAGAGATTCCTTAGCGAGAACTTGTGTATTTGAGAAAGACAAATGTTTTCCTTGCTTGTTACAGGTGTTTGATCTTCAATCTCCTCATGCAGATATGCCCTAGCTAGATACAGGTGTCGAATCTACGATCGGCTGCTCACAGATGTGCCCTGGCTGGATACAGGAATCGAATCCGGAAATAGTCGTCAACAGATATGCCCTGGCTGGATACAGGAATCGAATCTGGAAATTTTCAGACGTGCCCTGGCTAGATACAGGAATCGAGTCTGGAAATGTGGTCAACAGATATGCCCTGGATGGATACAGGAATCGAATTTGGAAATAGTGATAGTTGATAGATATGCCCTGGCCGGATACAGGAATCGAATCTTCGAACTCTTCAGACGTGCCCTGGCTAGATACAGGAATCGAGTATGGAAACTGATCACTCACAGATGTGCCCTGGCTAGATACAGGTATCGAATCTGGAATTGTGACAGTTGAAGGTAGTTGTCTTTGGGATTGTCTTTTTCCCTGAAAAGGCAAGAACATAAGTTGTATGCAATGTCATGATGTATGAAATGCATGATGTCATGATGTTCATCATGAGATAGTGTTGTATGCACTTTATCATGTATGTAAGCAAGATGTATGAAAATGTGAACTGTTTATGAATGTATTTTCGTCTAGGAAAATAAATCCTTGACGACCGGTCGGGGAATTAAATCCTGGGTTGACATTGAAGAGTAGAGCTCTTCGCTTCCGCTGGGGATAATGATGATAAACTCCGTTGGGGATGATGTTGATAAGTTATGTTGGGGAATTTTGCTGAACTCCGCTGGGGGATAGGAAGAACTTTGCCGAGGGCGATCTTCCGTGGCAACTAGCTGAGGATAACCCAGCTATAAGCCCTTGTGAGGAATAACTTTGAATAAAGCTCGGGAGAGACGTCTGTACTCTGCAGGGGATAAGCTTCCAGAATCTACTGGGGATAAGCTTCAAAACCTGCTGAGGATAAGAATTCCATCTTCCTGGGGAAACTTTTGGAATTGCACTGGGGTATTGATATTCTGCCGGGGAATGCTGCTATCTTGTCTTACTCTGTGGGGAGTTGAGAGAACTTGATCACATCTTTCAGTTAAATCTACCTTGGTACCTTGACGGACAAAGAAACCAGACTGCATTAGACAACTCTATATTGCCCTTGTTTCTGATGTCACCTGTAATTAGTCTTTTGTTTCATATGCAAGTATTTATGAATTAGTAATTTAATGTCAAATGCATATATCAAAAATGAACATTGGACGTTCTTCGCAAGACAAAACAGAAAAAGGAAAAACAATTGGCAATTTGTATGGGAAAATGAATTTGTATTGATTTTGAAATTTGCCTGTGAATAGGCGTTTTTGTACAAGAGGCTGACATCCTAGTAAGAGAATGTCGCCGAATAACATAGAATTTACAATTTTGAAAAGGAAACAAAACAGCTATGTGCACAATATTCCCACTGGGTTCCAACTCTGCTATCGCCTTTATGTCTTCAAGCGTCTCATCACTTTGCTGCTTAGTTGAAGATGAAGCTGGTTGATCGATGCCGAAGTCTGAGCCAGATAGTTGATGCCGAATTCTGGATGCATGGTGATCCAATGATACATAGTGTTACGCTCTATCCCTAACTTTTGCCTGGACCGCCCTTTCGGGTTTTCAGTCCACCGGGATACCCATTTTTGCCCAAGCCGCCTTTTCAGGTTTTTGACTTGCCGGGTGTACAGATTTTTTTCATTTCATCCCTTATTTTTGCCCGAACCCTTTTGGTTCGTCGGGAAGCCCTTATTTTTGCCTAGGTATGTCAACCTAGCGGGTCTTTTATTCATGCATAATATCTTTTTACTATGTCTGCATTGGCGGGGTGAGGAAGGTCGTCACCATCCATGGTGGTCAGAATCATGGCTCCTCCTTAGAACACATGTTTAACCACAAATGGCCCTTCGTACGTAGGGGTCCATTTGCCCCGGGGATCCCTTTGAGGAAGGATGATGCGTTTGATTACCAGGTCCCCAACTTGATACTCTTGTGGTCTGACTTTCTTGTTAAATACCCTGATCATCCGTTTTTGGTACGTCTGACCATGACAGATAGCAGTGAGTCTCTTTTCGTCAATCAGGTTTAATTGATCAAGTTGAGTCTGGATCCAGTCATCTTCACTCAGATATGCATCCTTCATTATCCGGAGAGAAGGTATCTGGACTTCAATTGGTAAGACTGCCTCCATGCCATAGACCAAGTAGAAAGGAGTTGCCCCGGTTGACGTTCTTGCTAAGGTACGGTACCCATGAAGAGCAAACGGTAACATCTCGTGCCAATATTTATAGGTCACTGTCATCTTCTGCACAATTCTCTTGATATTCTTATTAGTTGCCTCTACAGCCCCATTCATCTTCGGCCGGTAGGGAGAAGAGTTGTGGTGCTGTATCTTGAATTGTTCGCAGAGCTCAGTGATCATTTTGTTATTGAGATTGGTACCATTGTCCGTAATGATTCTTTTTGGGACGCCGTACCGACAGATCCGATTATGCCGGATGAAACGTGCCACGACGCTCTTGGTTACCGTGGCGTAGGAAGCTGCCTCAACCCACTTCGTGAAGTAATCGATCGCTACCAAGATGAAGCGATGCCCGTTGGATGCCGTCGGTCGGATCTCACCGATCATATCAATGCCCCACATTGCAAAAGGCCAAGGTGCCGTTAGGACGTTCAGAGGAACTGGAGGGATGTGCACCTTGTCAGCATAGATCTGGCATTTATGACAAGTTCGAGAATGTTGGTAACAATCGGCTTCCATTGTGGACCAGAAATATCCTGCCCTAAGGATTTTCTTTTCCATGGTGTGTCCACTAGAATGTGTTCCGAATGTACCTTCATGCAGTTCTATCATGATCTTCTCTGCTTCAGCCTTATCCACACAACGCAGTAGAGTTGAATCATGATTCCGTTTGTAGAGAATGCTGTTGCTGAGGAAGAATTTTGCAGCAAACCTCCTCATGAACTTTTTGTCATTGACAGATGCACCTTCAGGGTATTCCTGGGCTTCCAAGTACCTCTTCACCTCATGATACCAGGGTTTTTCAGTCACCTTTTCGGCCTCAAGATCGCAGCAGTATGCCGGTTCGTCCAACTTCCAGATAATGATCCGGGGAGCCTCATTGTCCCATTTAACTTTGAACATTGAAGACATCGTAGCCAGTGCGTCCGCTAGCTGATTCTCCTCTCTTGGGAAATGCTCAAAAGTTATCTCTTCAAAGTGGGGAAGCAACGTCAACACATACTCCTTGTAAGGAATAAGATTTGGGTGTTTCGTATCCCACTCGCCTTTGATCTGATTGATCACGAGAGCGGAATCTCCGAAGACACTCAGAAATTTGATTCTTAAGTCGATTGCAGCTTGTAGACCCATGATACATGCCTCATATTCTGCCATATTGTTGGTGCAGTTGAAACACAATCGGGCGGTGAGTGGAGTATGAGTTCCTTTGGGAGATATGATTACAGCGCCGACGCTGTTACCCAAAGCATTGGAGGCTCCGTCAAAATGCATAGACCATCAGGATCCTTCCTCAGGTCCTTCATCCGGTCCAGGTACTTCACAGTCAGTTACTACCATGATATCTTCGTCCAGAAAATCAAAGTTCAATGATTGGTAATCGTCCACAGGTTGGTGTGCCAAATGATCTGCCAGTACACTTCCTTTGATTGCTTTCTGAGTCGTATACTGGATATCATATTCTGTCAAGATCATTTGCCATCTCGCTATTCTTCCAGACAGAGCAGGCTTTTCGAATATGTACTTGATGGGATCCATCTTCGAAATCAAAAGAGTAGTGTGAGTCAGCATATATTGTCTCAGCCGGCGAGCAGCCCATACCAGAGCGCAGCAAGTTTTCTCGAGCAGTGAGTAACGAGACTCACAGTCGGTAAACTTTTTGCTCAGGTAATAAATATCGTGCTCTTTTCGGCCAGACTCGTCATGCTGCCCCAGCACACACCCCATTGAATTGTCAAGCACAGTCAAGTATAGTATCAGAGGTCTCCCTTCCACTGGCGGCATAAGAATAGGTGGCTCTTGGAGCTACTCCTTTATCTTTTCAAAAGCAGCCTGACATTCATCGTTCCAACGTACTACTTGATCTTTCTTCAGTAATTTGAAGATTGGCTCACAGGTAGCAGTTAGGTGTGAGATGAATCGGGCAATGTAATTTAGTCGTCCCAGAAAGCCTCCGACTTCTTTCTCTGTCTTGGGAGCTGGCATCTCTTGTATGGCTTTTACCTTGGCAGGGTCCACCTGAATACCTTTATCGCTCACAATGAAACCTAGCAATTTTCCGGACCTCACCCCAAAGGTGCATTTGTTGGGATTCAACCTCAGCTTGTATAACTTTAGTCGGTCGAACAACTTCCGCAGATGGTCAAGGTGCTCCTCCTCAGTTTGGGACCTTGCAATCATGTCATCAACATATACCTCAATCTCATGATGGATCATATCATGAAATAAAGCAACCATGGCACGTTGGTAGGTTGCCCCAGCATTCTTCAACCCGAACGGCATGACCTTGTAGCAGAAGGTGCCCCACTGAGTCACAAAGGTAGTCTTTTCCATATCCTCCGGAGCCATCTTGATCTGATTATACCCTGAAAAACCATCCATGAAGGAGAACACCTTGTGTTGAGCAGTATTGTCAACAAGGACATCAATGTGAGGTAGAGGGAAATCATCCTTGGGGCTGGCCCTGTTCAAATCCCTGTAGTCGACATACATTCTGACCTTACCGTCCTTCTTCGGCACTGGCACCACATTGGTAACCCACTGAGGGTAAGAGGTCACTGCAAGAAACCCGGCATCGAATTGCTTCATAACCTCAGCCTTGATCTTTTCGGACATCTCTGGGCGCATACGGCAGACTTTTTGCTTTACCGGGGGGAAGTCTTCCTTAGTTGGCAGGTGATGAACTACAATGTCGGCATCCAAACCAGGCATGTCCTCGTAGGACCAAGCAAATATCTCCATGTAATCATGTAGCATCTGGATCAATCATTGCTTCACGCTGAGCTCTAGATTGGCACCAATCTTGACCTCTTTTCTATCTGTCTCCGTACCCAGGTTCACTGTTTCCACCGACTCTTCATGCGGCTGAATGGCCCTCTCTTCTTGAAGTAGCAGTCTTGCGAGTTCACCAGGCACTTCGCAATCATCTTCACCTTCTTCTTCGGCCAAGTTGATCGGATTCTCGAAGTCATAACTGGTGGTAGCAGAGCTGTTACCAGTGAGATCCAGAGTGGATTGAAACCTGTATAAGTGAGTGTGTGTAAATATAGCTGTTTTGCAATATATAACACAGAAAGAAAAAGAGCACAAGATTTGAAATGCAACAAACGTCCAATGTTTTGATTGATGATATATGGAAATGTCATACAAAAAGCCCTCACAAATGGAGCTACGATGCCCCGGGTAGGACACCGAGCCAACAAAGTTTTAACATATTGTTTGTTACAAATTGAAAATCAAAAGAGTTAATTACTGCGTGACAAATGTGATAGGTGTAAAATCCTTTGCTGTCCAGTTGCTTGGTCCGTTGCTGGTGGTTGGATAGATCCAACTGTCAAACTCCGCTTCCTCTACGTCCTCCTCGATAGCATTCACCCTAGGACTGGTGATAAACACTGGAGCCTTTCTGATCTTTTCCTTGCGCACAGCCCTCTGAGCCTCTGCAGTAAAGCCCAGCCCAAACTTGTCATTCTTTTGAGTGAAGTCAGGCAGCTGACCCCAGTTTGCACATTTGCCTTTCTCGATTACAGCCCGGGCATCCTTCAAGGACGCCATCTTCAACGGAAAGTCTTCTTCAACCACTGTTTCAGCCGATGCCAACGTTGGAGGAACCTCCTCAAAATGCTGAAAGGGGGTTTCAATAAACTCCCCGTCCATCTCGATATACCAGAATGAATTCAAGTGACTAACCATGTATTCCTCCTCACCCTGCACAATAACAATCTTCCCTTTGACAGGGTATTTGAGCTTTTGGTGTAGAGTGAATGTTACTGCCCCAGCCTTGTGAATCCAGGGTCGACCCAACAAGCAGGAATAAGATGGACGAATATCCATTACATAGAACGTTGAGTCGAAGACTTAGGAACCCACACGAATAGGAATGTCTACTTCACCGTGCACCATCCTTTTAGAACTGTCGAAGGCTCTAACAATGATATTACTAGGTTTCAATTCCAGGCCCTCACAATCCAAGCGATCCAATGCCTTCTTGGGCAAAACATTCAGGGAAGAACCGGTATCCACCAACACGTGTGCGAGAGTAGTGCCCCTGCACTCTATGGAAACATGCAGGGCATCATTGTGATTTTTCCCTTTGGCGGTGAGGTCGGCATCTGAGAACCCCAAACCATTGTCAGCTGTCAAATTAGCCACACAGTCAGTGAATTGGTCCACGGAGGTTTCTTGCGGAACATGGGCCGTTTTCAGAAATGAAATCAGGGCTTTTGCATGGGCCTCTGAGCATAGCAGCAATGATAGCATAGAGATTTTGGAGGGAGTATGCCCCAACTGTTCAACAACATTGAAGTCACTCTTTTTAATGATTTTAAGGATTTCCTCCATCTCTTGTTGGGAGGCTTCAACAGCAGTCTTTTTTGGTGCCTCCGTCTTGGCAGGCAAATCGGTAGCAACTTCTTTGCCCCGAGTATCAGAGGACTCGGCGGCAGTAGTAGACACAGGAACTTGATTCGGAACATGCACACTTGCGGGTGTGATGGTTAGAGGTTTTCGGATAACTGGCGGTGCAATGTCAGGCGAGAAGAGCCTGCCACTGCGAGTAATCTTGGCGGGACCAGTGATGTTACTGATACTGGTACTGGTGTTGAACTCCTGCTTCACTCCAAGCACATACACGTCGGCCCCATAATGCCATGGGACAGCTTTATCAGACTCATAGGGGAGAGGCCCCGGAACAGTAATAGTAATGGGTGTAACAGACATAATTTGGACTGGCTTCCTCGGGGGAACTTTGGTAGGATTGTAAATTGTGACAACAGATACTTCTTCAGCGGAAACAAATGGACAGCAGTTTTCTTGAATAGAATTTCTTTGCTATCCATCAGGCTTTGGATGCCTGATTTCAGCAGTGGACAACCGGTAGGGATAACAGCACACAGGAGGCAACCCTTGCTACAACCCGGAAATAAACCGGCTAGTAGTAAGTTCCTCTTAACAGTCAATAGAGGGGTAGCAACATCATTCATCGAAACAGCATACAAGTCTTCCTCAATGGCATTCACTCTATGCTGGGGCATAGGAGCAGTTACAACATTTGGCCTCTCAGGCGCCTCAAACTGAATTTCCTTCGCGTCGATAAGGTCTTGCACTTTATTTCTCAAGGCCCAGCAATCATCAGTAGTATGCCCGGGGCTATCGGAATGATAAGCACAACGGGCATTTGGGTTATACTTAGGAGATGCAGTATTCACGACCTTCGGAGCCTCTTTGACGGTCACCAGGTTGGTTGATAACAGTTGCGGTAAGATTTGTGACAAGGTCATACTCAGCCTAGTATACTGCCTCTTGGGCCTTTCACCTCTTTGTTGATTGTACTGCTGAGGAGCAGCAACAGGTTTTGAAATGACCAAAGCATTGACGGCTTGGCGACTTTCTGGCTTGACTTGTCTTCTAGGACCATAGACTGCACTTGCTTCTTTCTTGAAAGGCCTTTTCTCAGTACTCGCAGAGGCAGCTTTTTGTATCTTTCCTGACCTGATGCCAGCTTCAATTCTTTCTCCCGTCAGAATCAAATCCGTAAACCCAGCGGAGGAGTTACCAACCAAATGATTGAAGAATGGACCAGACAAGGTCCCTAGAAACATATCAACTAGCTCACGATCAGTCAATGGAGGCTGCACCCTGCCAGCCAAATCTCTCCATTTTTGTGCATATTCTTTGAACCCTTTGCCCGTTCCTAGAGACATACCCTGAAGTTGGGTACGCGTAGGAGCGAGATCAGAATTGTATTGATATTGTCTGTAGAATGTTGTTGCCAAATCTTCCCAATGTCGGATACTAGTTCCATCTAGTTGGTAGAACCATTCAAGCTGTGACCCTGAAAGGCTATCTTGGAAGAAGTGAATCCAAAGGTTCTTATCCGCCGTGTAAGGTTGGATCTTCCTTACATACGACCTTAGATGCAGCTTTGGACAGGAAACCCCGTCGTATTTGGCAAAGGCAGGCGCCTTAAACTTGTGTGGGATTACTACCCCAGAAGATAACCCCAAATCTCCGAAATCCAGCCCCGGCACATTCTGAATCTCCATGGCGCTCAAGAGGTCCTCCAATTGCTTGTATCTGTCAGCAGCAGGTGGGTATTGTTCGTCATTGTAATCCGTCTCGTTGTCAGAGACTGCAGGACTAGGAGCTCCTCCCCCTTGGGGACTATCTTTCTCAACAGAAGAAGTAGTTGGATCAGCTTCATTATGGAGTGTGTTCCCAAATCTGCGTCCGGTGTTGAATAACGCAGTCCTCTTTTTCTTCTTCTTTTTCAGGAGTAGAGTCTTCAACTCTTGCTGACCTTGGGCCAGGCTCAAGACCATCTCTTGAAACTGGGCACTTTGGGCCTGAAGGGCCTTGATTGCTTGCTCACTGGATGAGTCTGGATTCATGATGACTGTTCAAAATAAACAGCGAAGGAGATTAAGCAACCTGTGAAAAAGGGTACCTGCTATGCATATGGTGCAATGAGATGCGTATGTTTTATGTTTTCAAAGACAAACAAGATTCAACTTTGTAAACAAAAGGGAAACACACTTCATTAGATTAAAATTTAAAATTGTTCAACTACTTGCCCTTAGGCATTACAGGAATGAAAAATACTGAAAAGGAAATACAAGCTGTAAAAGGAAATATCCAAAACCCATCAGTGCTCCCATGGCCTCCTCTTCTCAGTGTGGATGTAGTTATTCAGGACCCGCTCCTCCTCCAATTGCTTGGTCAGCCTCTGGACCTTCCGCTCCTGTTCGTTGAACTTTTCCCGATAAAAATCCCGTTCTTCCTTTAGCTGCGCCCAAGATCTCTTCATTGTGTCAAAATCAGTGGGTATCTGAGGAGGGAGGACAGTTGGAGGAATCCCATCTTCATCAGGAGATTCAAGAATGATAGGTCTGACAGCTTCGTACGGCATACCTAACTTCTGAGCACGGATGCGGACCCATCTGCAATAAGGTTCCATTGGTAGAGAGGTCTTTGGTCCCAACTCATGTGGGTCAGCTTTGTGAATTCTGTCCCAAGCCTTAATGAATCCATGGCGTAGTTTGTCACTGTCTGCCTGAAACTCAAAATGGAAGTGAGGAACCAACATTTCATGAGGCCCTACTCTTCTAGCTCTTCCAAACTGGCGGAGAGCTAAACATGGATTATAAGAGATTCCTCCTTGGATACCCATCAATGGAACATTAGGGTATTCTCCACAACGATCAATAACAGCTACCTCATCCAAACCTCTGAGAGTCCAAGTGATGTCATTATCAGTGAGAGACATTAGCCTATGAGCCCAACCCTTTCCTTCTTCATTCTTCAGCATGAACTTAGGAAGGTGAGAAATAAACCACCTTACTAGCAAAGGAGCACAACACCACGGAGTCCCCCGTTTTCGGGCAGTACGAGCATATAATTGTTGCAGGATATCACCCAAAAGAGTGGGTACAGGATTCCGAGACATGAAGATCCTTATAGCATAGATACTGATAAAGGTGTCAGGATTGGGAAACAATACCAGACCATAGATCAAAAGAGCCAGAATGTCTTCGTACGCCTTGAAGTCCAAGTCATTCCAGAAATCATTAGCTTTACCAACCAGAAATTTGACCAAAAAGCCCTTAACTCCACTTCTAGTTTCCCAGTTAGCCAATACCTCTTCTTTGGTCAAGGGGAGAATTGCAACAATCTCTTCAGGCCTAGGAGTCTTTTCCAAACCAGTGAATGGAGTTTGCTCCAAGACAGGGATACCAAGCAAATAAGAGAATTCTTCCAGGGTAGGGACCAGTTGGAAGTCTTGAAAGGTGAAGCAATGATACAGGGGGTCATAAAACTGGGTCAGGACACTGATCAGTTGTTGGTCCCATTTTGCAGTGATCAATCCAAGGAGAGAACCATGCTTGTTGATGAAGGAAGAAGTGTTTGGAATCCTACCAACCAAATCCTTGAGCAAAGTTGGTGGTTGAACAAAGTTGACCCGGACAGTATTCCTACGCACGGGCATCATGATGTCCTACAAAACAGAGCAAAGATGAAACTTTTTTGTCTTTGAAATGGGTTAGTCCTTTATACAGGATGCATGCAATGGTATGATGGCATGATGCTATGATGAGGCACACCACAAGTATTCACATAGGCAAGCATGATAAGGCACACAAGTCACACAAAACAACCCTTAGGTTTCAGGCCAGCATGAAGTTTAGGTATTACCCTCTTTTAGTTTCGTTAGTTAAAACCTGTCCTATCAAAAGTAACCGGGTTCTAGAGGATCTCAAATCATTGACTACCCTCAATCAGTCATAACTCCAGCATCGCAATCTTTTCTTGCGGCCAGAACCATCGCGAGAGTTTAGCCTCAATGAGTGTAGCATACTGCTACTGTCCTAATGGCCAAGTTTGGTCAATTTAAGGTTCTAAGGTCGGTTGGTGTTTAATGACTCCTTAGAAGACCTATATTCTCCTCGTTGCAATACAAGGGATATATGTACAGACCAAGGTGCCACACCAACGTAGCCACTGCTTCACCCATGTCGGTCTACGCCGGACAGGTCCCTTACAGATTATGCTACCTAAAAAGGGTATTCCCCAGATCCGAGTTAGGATCTATGAAACTCCGATGCAAAGCCCACAATTATAAAAGCAAACAAGGCAAACAATTGAAAACAAGGGTGATCTAAGCCCTAAGGTTACTCCACTTTTAAAGATATCCCCAGCAGAGTCGCCAGTTCTGTGATACGGTGGGAGAACTGACTGTGGTTTTGCGTTTGTTTTCGCAAATGTTTCGGTTGAGCAAGAGTCGCCACCGACTTTTTATTTTATCCTAAGGAAAGGTTTAAAAAGCACAGCAAAAACCTTTGAGATGTTTTCTTGGGTTCGGGGAGTAGATTATAGAAAGGGAAGGTATTAGCACCCTTTCTATCCATGGTTATCCATGGGCTCTTAGTTACTTGCTTAGATCAACTTGTCTTTTGTTTCAATTATTTGAAATGGTGCTCTTGTGTGTGTGGGTTTGAAAATGTTTAGAAAAGAAGCCAATGTGGTGGCAACCTTTGTAATGATCCATGTTAGGATGTATACAAAGGTGTATGTCTTTTGAAAAGGTTTTCATTTGTTTTTGAAAGTTGTTTTGAAAGTGTTGTGAGGTGTGATTTTAAAAAATAGGCAAGTGTTTTGTTTTTGCAAGTTTGATTCAAGTAACTAAGAGGTTATCTACTCCTAAATTTCTCAAAGATTATTTCTATGTTTTAACCCTTTTAACAAGTTTGTTCCACCATTGCATTTGGTGGACAATCTTATGTTAGGATGTGAAAGGGACGGGCGCGGGTCATCGTTTAGACCATAATTGCAATGGTGCCAAGTATCTTTGGGCAATTTTCTTTAAGGGACTTGATCATTTGTTTAGGCAACTTTTTGAAAGCGTCATCGAGGGACTATGATCATTTGATTGTTTTGTTTGTTTTGCCCAAAGAGACCTAACATGCAATATGGCCCATTTATTGAAGGCAACAAGTGGAATACCCTAGGGGTGCAAGTGTGATAAGTGTTGTCCATTTTCATGCTTGTTTATCTTGAAATTAGGTCAAACTATTTTGTCGTTTTGATTCGCATACAAACCCTAATTCTAACATGGTATAATTAGAAAGCAATAAAGTGCGACAAATAAATTTACTAAGCTATTACAACACAATATATGGGAAGGGGGTACAAATGTTCAAATGGGGATTTTTGACAAGGAATTTAAACTAAACTATTACATCAATATTGAATTATTTACAAGATATTTAATTGCATAAATTAAATAAAATAAGAATAAATATGCAAGATGCAAAAAAGGTTTTTTTTTGTATGTATGTGTGATCGGTGGATCTGGAACTGACTGTTTTAAAGCTGGTTCGCGAAATGTCGCGGTAAGCAAGAGTCGCCACCGTCTTTTATTTTCTCCAATTGGAAAGGACAAAAGCACAGAAAAATTCCTTAAAGAGATTGCTCTCGGTTCGGGAGGTAGGTTATAGAAAGGGAAGGTGTTAGCACCCTTTCTATCCATGGTTATCCATGGGCTCTTAGGTACTTGCTCAATGTGTTTTCAAAAATTGTTTGCTTGCTTTTCAATGTGGGTTTCAAAAATATTCTTTGAAAAGTTTCAGATCGACTCATACGTCAGAGTGTTTGAAAAAGTTTGTTTTGAAAGTTTTTGAAAGTGTTGGTGAAAAGAGTTTTTGTTTGGTTTGAAATTAGAGCAAGTACCTTTGAGAACCTACCTACCCTTAAGGAATTTGTCTGTGTAAATGTCCTTTAAGGTAGCGCCATCCCACCATTGAGAGGTAAGTAGCACCACCGTAGGAGGTGTTCGGGTCAATTCGAGTTTTAGGGACGTGGTGGTCGCCGGAGCAATAGGAAGACACCTCAGAAGCTACCCTCATGCCAGGTTCCCGGACCATGAGGACTTACTAAGACGTTTTCTACTCGACGACCACCTTTCGAAAGGCAACAGGTGAGGCGTACCCTAGGGGTGGTGTGTGCGAATTGTGTGTCATTTTCAGTTTATTGTTTGTCTTGTCATGCAATGGTGATCTAACGATTTGATTTTATTTTTCGGGCATTCATTCTTTCATGCATATTTATTAACAATTAAAAGTGCGGGAATTTAAATCTAAACTGTTACAACTGGCGCGGGTCCACATCGCCAAAAAAAACCGAACCCGATTTGACTGAAAATAAATAAAGCGAATAAATAAAAAGTGCGAGAAATAAATCTAAACTTATTACAAGGCTTTGGGGCATATACAGAGGTATGTAAACAATGTAAAATAAATGCGCGAAATAAAGACTAAACAAAATTAGGGCGTTGGACCCTTTTACAAATAATTAAAATTAATCAAGGAAATTAAAAATTAAATGAAAAATAATGTTTTTGTGTTTTTTAGGTTTAAAAGAAAAAAAGAGAAAAGTTAATTAAAATTAAAATCCTAGTTCTATCATTTTTTAAGTTTATTATGAAAAAAAGATTTAATTTCTAACCTAATTAAATTCTAAACTAATTTATATACAATTTTTGATTTATAGAAAATAAATAATAAATAATAATATAGTGAGGAAAAAAGGAAAGAATTAAAAAGGATATAAAGAATTAATAAATAACCTAATTCTACATTTTTTGGATTTTTATTATGAAAAAGAATTAAAATTAACATTAAAACCTAATTAAACTAAATGAATTACATTTTAATTTATTTAAAAGAAGAATCAAAATTAATTATATTGTTTTTTGCCTTTTCTGTATTTTTAATGTTTTTCATATTTTTGTAAAAAATTAATTAAATCAGAAAGTAAAAAAAAGTAAATAATAGAATATGAAGAAAATTAAAAAAGAAAAAAGATAGAACCAGGAGGGTGTGGATTTGAATTTGGGAGTGCAAGCCTGAAAGGCCTGGCCCAATTGCTGGCCATTTGTTGACTTTTTTAATCCTGTGCACGCCTGTTGACTTGATGTATGGTGCACTCTTCATCTTAGCCATGGATCTGAGGCCCTGGGACACGTGGATGAGTTGATTCTGCAGTGCATGGTGAGTCCTTATGTGAGCGCTGCACATGAATTAGAAATGAAAAATAATATTGGAAATGTGTGAGACCTGGGGTTTGAACCCAGGTCATTGTGGTTAACACGCTTATCCCTTGCCACTGAGCCAGTTGTATTACAATTAACATATAATAGTTAACAAATAATAAAAAGAATAATCAATGCATAGTGGTCAAACGCGCGCGAACTTTGAATGGACAAGTCACTGGTTGACACGTCTTCTTCTTCCTCGTGTCCCCTGTAATACAAACACATAAAGCAACGGTTTTGAAACGTGGGGTTAGGGAAGCTACAAAAAAATAGCGAATAGCTCGTTTCCTAATATAAATTAGGCGCGAGCATCTCATTCTCTCCGTCCAGATGCCAGGAATGCAATGGTCATGGTCTTGAGGGCCAATTTTGCAGTATGGTGAAAACCCCAAAATCAAAACTTGAAAACCCTAGAACGTGGGCATGGCAGATTCGCATAGGATGGACAAAAATGCAATTAAATATAATGAACAGCTTGGAAACTTCATCATGAGTATGAATATGTAATTAAAAATGCAAAAAGAGGCTTAGAATCAAGAACACGAATTCAAAAAATTTGATGTACAGTCTCACTTGTAACTACCAGTTTAAGGAGCTTTGAGTGTTGTTATGAATTGAAATGCCTTTAGAATTATCTCAGAATGCTAATGGTATAAAAATTTTGGCTTGAAAGGATCCCTAGCACTGATTTCAGTTTTGCCTTTTATGGTCCATTTTTCAAATTGCCCATGGCCTTTTCAGCGAGCTTTTGGCTATGTTCTAGGTAGGGTTGGACTCAGTGATCATCATAGAATTGAATAGGCTTGCTAACTCTCCTTAATTCATGCTTGTTAGAGAATTGGCCTTAGGGTTTGTCCATTAACCATTTTTTCCTAATTTCTAGCCAAAACCTAGACCTAGTGTGTAAATGAACCTTGGCCTGATTCTTGAGTTGGTTCATGATGTATAGAACTTGTCCAAATTCATTTGACACCATTTCATTGATTTTTAAATTTTATTTGAATTTTCAATGAATTAAAATGAATTAAATCATCAAAAATTAAATAAAATAAAAAAGTCAACATTTGGTCTTGAAATCAACCATGGGCCACGTGTGTGGCATGACAAGGATGGACAAAGTGAGAAAAATGGGGCCCTTTTGTCAAAATTGGATTTTCAAGGATAGTTGACTTTTGCCATTTCACAAAAATTTCCCAACTTCTACAAGGCATAACTTGCTCAATTTTTAAGCTTTTCACATGTTCTTGGACATTTTGGAAAGGTCTTTGAGTCCTTTAACCAATGCCTTTGGTCCCATGTCATTTTGATTTACCAATCTCAAGTTATGGTCTTTGACTTAAATCCCCTTTTTGTTGACTTTTGAAAATGACCTATAGTGTTGAAATTGATAACTTTTTGTGAGAGCATTTCTTGGACTTGAAGTATGAAGATGAGTTGTAGGAAATGTCTTTCTCTTCAAAATGAGCTTTGGATGGAATTTTTCTGATAATCCATGTGAAAGTTATGCCCTGGTCAATTTCAGTTGACTTTTTCAGCTGTCCAAATATAGCAACCTTTGCATCTTTGATGATTTCTGAGCCAAATTTTGAGAATCATGATCAAGCATTGATCAAATGATGTTTGTGGCTTCAAAATGATATATTGACCAAAAATTTGAACTTTTGACTGCCAAATGACCATTTTGCCCCTACAGTTGACTGTAGTGCAATCTAGGGTTTTGACTGTGCAATCTTGAGCTGAATGCCTTGAAACTTGATATGAGGATGCTTGACCATGTTTGTAAGCCTATGAGACTTGATTGAGCCTTTGAAAACTTCCTTTTCTTGATCAAAACCCAAACCCTAATTTTGACTGTATGGGAAACTGTTGCACTGCACAACCCTTGGGGAATTTTCTAGCTTGGCTTGGCAATTTCTTGAGGAATATGGGAGGGCAAATTTTGGGGTATAACAGTTGCCCCTGTTCAATCTTCTTAGACCTGAGGATGTAGATTGGCTGACATGCCTTTCGTAATCCGAGGGTAAAAGATGATTGGACACTAGAGTGCCCGGAAATTTGCGCTCACATGTTGGCAATGATGGTGGAATGGGCTTATAGATGCCATTTGGAGATTGCTGGATTGGACGATGGGCTTATAGATGCCATCTGGATGTTGATCGCATAGGAGATTCCTTAGCGAGAACCTGCATACCTGCAAAACAGAAAAATGAGTACCTGACACGTTGCAGGAGCTGATTTTCAGATGCTTGGTATTGATGTGTCCTGACTAGTTACAGGAGCTGAGTCTGGAGCTTCAAATGGCGATGAAAGAACCAGGGATGATTACTTTCTTAGCATGGATGGTAAGAGAGCCTTGGGTGACTTTAACTTCAACAACGCTCGTTGAGAAAAATCTGGGGTGTCTTCTGCTGGGATAAGAATCAGGGAGATCTTAAGGTCGATCTGACTGAACCAGAGAGGCCTTTGACAGAATCAGGAAAATCTTGGGACGATTTAACTGAACCGGTCTAGGTCTTGAAATGTCTTCCACTGGATAAGCAATCAGGAAAATCTTGGGACGATTTAACTGAACTAGAGGAGGCCTTTGACTGAATCAGTCTAGGTCTTGAAATGTCTTCAAAGGGATAAGCAATCAGGAAAATCTTGGGACGATTTAACTGAACCTGAGCAGGCCTTTGACTGAACCAGTCTAGGTCTTGAAATGTCTTCCACTGGATAAGCAATCAGGAAAATCTTGGGACGATTTAACTGAACCAGAGGAGGCCTTTGACTGAATCAGTCTAGGTCTTGAAATGTCTTCAAAGGGATAAGCAATCAGGAAAATCTTGGGACGATTTAACTGAACCAGAGGAGGCCTTTGACTGAATCAGTCTAGGTCTTGAAATGTCTTCAAAGGGATAAGCAATCAGGAAAATCTTGGGACGATTTAACTGAACCTGAGAAGGCCTTTGACTGAACCAGTCTAGGTCTTGAAATGTCTTCCACTGGATAAGCAATCAGGAAAATCTTGGGACGATTTAACTGAACCAGAGGAGGCCTTTGACTGAACCAGTCTAGGTCTTGAAATGTAGCTTGAGAACTTAACTGAATTTTTCCTGAAAGATAAAAGTCAGTCATGTGCAATGCATGATATGGATCAAGCAATGATGTTCTCAACATAAATGAGATTTGTATGATGCAGTACGTTATGCATGCTATAATGATGTATGTGACGTTTTATGAATGTATATTTTCGTCTAGGAAAATGAATCCCTGACGGGTGCCGGGAAGTCGTATCCCGGGCTAATGTCGAAGAATAGATTTTGCTTCCGCTGGGGATGATAACTGCAAGGATACCGGTAGGAGAAGATGACTCCGTTGCGGAATAAACTTGGCGAATGGGAGATTCTGCGGGGAGAAAAGATACTTTAGCGATCATGCTGGGAAGCAATACTCTGTGGGGATAGAGATGCTTTGCTGAGTGTTGATAGCAACTCTGTTGGGGATACCATTGTTGTATTGGAAGTGTGAATTGACTTCGCTGGGGATAGGAAAGAACTACGTTGACGACGACTCTCCCTTGGTTTTCGGCTGAGGATAACCCAGTTATATCCTGTTAAGGAAATAACTCTTTAAATCAAGCCGGACGACGCGTTCGTGTCCTGCGAGGGGATAAGCTTCCAGAATTTACTGGGGATAAGCTTACTGCTTGGGGAGATGAATTCCATCTTTCCTGGGGAACCTGGATGGGACTCTCCTGGGGAAGTTTTGATATGCTGGGGAAGAATGCACTGACTTGCTGTCTCACTCTCTGGGGAACTTAAGATGCCTGGTTAGGTTCTTTAGCTGAACCTACTTTGGTACCTTGGATAGAACAATTAGACTGCTCAAACAACTCTTTATTGCCCCTGTTTCTAGTGTCACCTGCAATTAGTTCTTTGTCTCGTATGCAAATATTTATGAGCTAGCAAATTATTATCAATGCATATATCACAAATTGAACCTTGGACGTTCTTCGCAAAACAAAAAGAAAAAGAAAAAACAGTTGGCACGTTTAACTGAAAAGTACATTTGTATTGATTTTGAATAGCCTGTGAATAGGCGTTTTGTGTACAAGAGGCTGACATTCTAGTAAGAGAAATGTCGCCGAACAAGAGAGTTTATACAAGTTTTTGTACAAAAGAAAATAAACAGCTGTGTGAAAGATGAATGATCCACTGGGTTTCAACTCTGCTATCGCCTCTATAACCCTGAGCGTCTCATCACTTGATGACCTTGGTTGAAAGTGAAGCTGATTGATCAATGCCGTCTGAATTTGATGTAGGTAACGGATTCTGGATGCAAAGTGATCCAATGAGACATAGTATTACGCTTTTATCCCTAATTTTTGCCTGGACTGCCCTTTCGGGTTTTCAGTCCACCGGGATACCCATTTTTGCCCAAGCCGCCTTTTCAGGTTTTCGACTTGCCGGGTGTACAGATTTTTTTCATTTTCATCCCTTCATTTTGCCCGAACCCTTTTGGTTCGACGGGAAGCCCTAATTTTTGCCTAGACATGTCAGCCTAGCGGGTCTTTTTTCATGCGTAGTATTTTTTAACTATGTCTGCATTGGCGGGGTGAGGAAGGTCGTCACCATCCATATTGGTTAATATCATTGCTCCTCCTGAGAACACATGCTTAACCACAAATGGCCCTTCGTACGTAGGGGTCCATTTGCCCCTTGGATCACTCTGAGGAAGGATGATTCGCTTGATCACCAAATCCCCGACTTGATATTCCTGTGGTCTGACCTTTTTGTTAAATGCCCTGATCATTCGTTTCTGATACGTCTGACCATGACAGATAGCAGCAAGTCTCTTTTCGTCAATAAGGTTGAGCTGATCAAGTCGTGTCTGGATCCAATCATCTTCATTCAGATTTGCATCCCTCATTATCCGGAGAGAAGGAATTTGTACTTCGATCGGCAAGACTGCCTCCATGCCATAAACCAGAGAGAAAGGAGTTGCCCCGGTTGACGTCCTAGCTGAAGTACGATACCCATGCAGAGCGAACGGTAACATCTCGTGCCAATCTTTATACGTTACTGTCATCTTCTGCACGATCTTCTTGATGTTTTTATTAGCTGCTTCTACAGCCCCATTCATCTTCGGTCTGTAAGGAGAAGAATTGTGGTGCTGTATCTTGAACTGTTCGCAGAGCTCAGCAATCATCTTATTGTTCAGATTGGTACCGTTATCTGTAATAATCCGCTCAGGGACACCGTACCGACAGATCAGGTTGTGCCGAATGAACCGTGCCACAACAGTCTTGGTTACCGTAGCATAGGATGCTGCCTCAACCCACTTCGTGAAATAATCAATTGCCACTAGGATGAAGCGATGTCCATTGGATGCCGTAGGTTTTATCTCACCGATCATGTCTATGCCCCACATTGCAAATGGCCAAGGCGCAGTCAGAACATTCAGGGGAACCGGAGGAACATGCACTTTATCTGCGTAGATCTGGCATTTATGGCATGTCCTAGAATGTTGGTAGCAATCAGCTTCCATGGTGGACCAGTAATACCCTGCCCGTAGAATCTTCTTGGCCATGGTATGTCCACTGGAGTGTGTACCAAAGGTCCCATCATGTAGCTCTTCCATGATTCTTTCCGCTTCAGTCTTATCTACACAACGCAGTAGGGTGGAATCATGGTTTCGCTTGTACAAGATGCCGTTGCTTAGGAAGAACTTGGCTGCAAACCTTCTCAGGAACTTCTTATCATTGACAGATGCTCCTTCAGGGTATTCCTGAGCTTCTAGGTATCTCTTCACTTCGTGGTACCAAGGCTTCTCAGTTACCAATTCAGTTTCGAGATCACAACAATATGCCGGTTCGTCCAGTTTCCAGATGATGATCCGGGGAGCTTCATTATCCCATTTAACCCTGAACATTGAAGACATTGTAGCTAACGCGTCTGCCAGCTGATTCTCTTCTCTTGGAAAGTGCTCAAATGTTATCTCTGTGAAGTGGGGGATCAAAGCCAACACACATTCTCTGTAAGGAATCAAGTTTGGATGTTTCGTATCCCACTCTCCTTTGATCTGATTGATCACGAGAGCGGAATCTCCGAAGACACTCAGAAATTTGATCCTCAGGTCAATCGCCGCTTGAAGACCCATAATACACGCTTCATACTCCGCCATGTTGTTGGTACAGTTGAAACACAGCCGGGCGGTGAGTGGAGTATGAGTACCTTGTGGAGATACGATTATGGCGCCGATACCATTTCCCAAAGCATTGGAGGCTCCGTCAAAGTGCATAGACCATCGGGATCCTGGTTCAGGTCCTTCATCCGGTCCAGGTATTTCACAGTCAGTTACTATCATAATGCTTTCATCTGGAAACTCGAAGTTCATTGACTGGTAGTCATCCACAGCTTGATGTGCTAAGTGGTCTGCCAATACACTTCCCTTGATGGCTTTTTGGGTCGTGTACTGAATGTCGTATTCCGTCAAGATCATCTGCCATCTTGCAATTCTCCCAGACAGAGCAGGCTTTTCGAATATGTACTTTATAGGATCCATTTTTGAGATTAACAAGGTAGTGTGAGTCAGCATATACTGTCTCAGCCGGCGAGCAGCCCATACCAAAGCGCAGCAAGTTTTCTCAAGCAGTGAGTATCGGGTCTCACAGTCGGTAAACTTTTTGCTAAGGTAGTAAATGGCATGCTCTTTTCGGCCAGACTCGTCATGCTGCCCCAGCACACACCCCATTGCATTATCAAGCACTGTCAGGTAAAGTATCAAAGGTCTCCCTTCAACTGGTGGCATAAGGATGGGTGGTTCTTGGAGATATTCTTTGATTCTGTCAAAAGCAGCCTGGCATTCATCATTCCAACGTACTACCTGATCTTTCTTCAGCAGCTTGAAGATTGGTTCACAGGTAGCAGTTAAATGAGAGATGAAGCGAGCAATGTAATTCAGGCGTCCTAAAAAGCCTCTGACTTCCTTCTCTGTCTTAGGAACTGGCATCTCTTGAATGGCTTTGACCTTAGCAGGGTCCACTTGAATTCCCTTGTCACTGACCACGAAGCCTAGCAACTTCCCAGATCTTACCCCGAAGGTGCACTTGTTCGGGTTCAATCTCAGCTTGTACAGTTTCAACCGGTCGAACAACTTCTGCAGATGATCAAGGTGTTCTTCCTCAGTCTGGGACCTAGCAATCATGTCGTCCACATACACCTCTATCTCGTGATGGATCATATCATGAAATAAGGTAACCATGGCACGTTGGTAGGTTGCCCCAGCATTCTTTAACCCGAACGGCATGACCTTGTAACAGAAGGTGCCCCACTGAGTAACAAAGGTAGTCTTTTCCATGTCTTCAGGTGCCATCTTGATCTGATTGTAGCCTGAAAAACCATCCATGAAAGAGAACACTTTATGCTGAGCTGTATTATCAACAAGGACATCAATGTGGGGTAGAGGGAAGTCATCTTTGGGGCTGGCCCTGTTCAGATCCCTGTAATCAACACACATCCTGACCTTGCCGTCCTTCTTAGGTACCGGCACCACATTAGCAACCCACTGAGGGTAAGAAGTTACTGCAAGAAACCCGGCATCAAACTGCTTCATAACCTCGGCTTTAATCTTCTCAGACATCTCTGGACGCATCCGACGAACCTTTTGCTTAACCGGAGGGAAATCTTCTTTAGTTGGTAAATGATGGACCACAATGTCGGTATCTAATCCGGGCATATCTTCGTAGGACCAGGCAAAGATTTCTTTATAATCCTGCAGCATCTGAGTCAACCGTTGCTTCACGCTGAGTTCTAGGTTGGCGCCAATCTTCACCTCTTTCTTGTCTTCCTCAGTACCCAAGTTTATTATTTCCACTGGCTCTTCATGGGGTTGAATTGCCCTCTCTTCCTGTTGTAACAATCTTGCAAGTTCACCAGGCACTTCGCAATCATCTTCACCTTCGTCTGCGGCCAAGTTGATCGGATTTTCGAAGTCATAACTGGCAGTAGCAGAGTCGTTACCAGTGAGATCCAGAGTGGATTGAAACCTGTATGAGTGAGTGTGTGTGTAAATACAGCTGTTTTGCAATAGGTAAAGAAAGGAAAGAAAAGGAGCGCAAAATTTGAAATGTGAAAAACGTCCAATGCTTTTATTCATGATATATGATAGTGACAAACAGAAAGCCCTCATAAATAAAACCACGGTGCCCCGGGTAAGACACCGGGCCATATAGTCTCAAATTATTGTTTATTACAAATCAAAAACAAAGAAATTCATTACTGGGGAACAAAAGTTATGGGAGTAAAATCTTTAGCAGTCCAATTGGTCAATCCACCGTCGGCCGTTGGGTAGATCCAGCTATCGAACTCTGACTCTCCCACTTCATCTTCCTCTCCAATAGCATTCACTCCAGAGTGAGTGATGAGCAACGGAGGTCTTCCAATTCTTGCCTTGCGCACCGCTTTCTGAGCTTCCGTGGTGAAACCCAGCCCAAACTTGTTAGTCTTAGGAGTAAGATCAGGGAGCTTGCCCCAATTTGCACCTTCACCTTTTTCGATCGCAGCCCGGGCGTCCTTTAAGGAGGCCATCTTCATAGGAGAAACCTCTTCATCTTCTGCTGTTGCCAAGGTTGGTGGTACCTCCTCAAAATGTTGAAAGGGGGTTTCAATGAACTCCCCATCCATTTCCACGTATCTGAAAGAGTTGAGGTGGCTGACCATGTATTCCTCCTCCCCTTGCACTGTTACGATCTTCCCCCTGACCGGGTATTTGAGCTTTTGATGCAATGTGGAGGTTACCGCTCCAGCCTTGTGGATCCATGGGCGACCCAGCAAACAAGAATAGGACGGATGGATGTCCATCACATAAAATTTTGAATCAAATACTTGTGACCCAACCCTGATTGGGATGTCCACTTCACCATGCACCATTCTTTTGGACCCGTCAAAGGCCCGGACAACAATGCTACTTGGTTTGAGCTCTAGACCCTCACAATCCAGTCTATCCAGAGCCTTCTTGGGCAGCACATTTAATGAGGAACCTGTATCAACCAGCACATGAGCAAGAGTAGTGCCCCTGCATTCAATGGAGACATGCAGGGCATCATTATGGTTCTTCCCTTTTGCTGTCAGATCGGCATCAGAGAAACCCAGGCCATTATCAGCAGTTAGGTTGGCCACACAATCGGTGAACTGGTCAGCAGTCGTATCTTGGGGTACATGGGCAGACTTTAAGAAAGCAATCAGAGCCTTTGCATGGGCCTCTGAACACAGCAGCAGTGACAACATGGAGATTTTAGAGGGGGTGTGCCCCAGCTGTTCCACAACATTGAAATCACTTTTCTTTATTATCTTGAGAATTTCTTCCATTTCCTGCTTGGAAGCCTCAACAATGGTCTTTGGTGCCTCCGTCCTGGCAGGCACATCAGCAGCAGTTCCCTTGCCCCGAGTATCAGATGACTCAGCAGCAGGGGTGGATACTTGGTCAGAAGGAGAAACAGGCACTCTGGCAGGTGTGAAGATCAAAGGCCTATGAATTGCTGGAGGAGCAATGTCTGGCGAGAACAGTCTTCCACTACGAGTGACCTTAGCAGGCCCGGTGATGTTGGAGACACCAGTATCAATGTTGCACTCTTGTTTCACACCCAGAACATAAACATCCGCCCCATAGTGCCATGGGACAGCCTTATCAGATTTGTAGGGTATAGGCCCCGGAACAGTAATGGTGATGGGAACATTCTTGTGAACTGACAAAACTTGTATAGGCTTCTTTGAAGGAGCCTCGGAACAGTTGTTGAAGATGGTAACGATTGACACTTCTTCAACAGGAGCAGCAGGAACAACAGTCTTTTCAAACAAAATCTCTCTACTATCTATCAGGTTTTGGATGCCTGACTTCAACAGAGAACAACCAACAGGGGAAGCAACACATAGAGGGCAACTTTCGCCACATCCCGGAAATAAACCGGCTAGCAACAGATTCCTCTTAACCATCAGCAACGGAGTAGCAACATCATCCACCGAAGCTACATACAAATTATCCTCAACAGCATTCACTCCATGCTGGGGCATGGGAGCATTTACAACATTCGGCTTCTCGGGCGCCTCGAACTGTATCTCCTTTGCATCAATGAGGTCTTGAACTTTGTTCCTTAGGGCCCAACAGTCATCTGTGTTATGCCCCGGGCTATCAGAATGATAAGCACAGCGAGCATTTGGATTGAACTTGGGGGATGCAGTGTTGGGAAACTTTGGAGCCTCCTTGACAGTCACTAAATTGGTGGATAGCAACTGTGGCAGGATCTGTGATAAGGTCATGCTTAACCGGGTAAACTCCCTCCGGGGTCTTTCAAACTTCTGAGGATTAGTTGGCCGAGGAGCGGCAGCAGGTTTGGCAATCATTACCGCACTGACAGATTGGCGGTGTTCAGGTCGCTCTGTTCTCCGGGAGTTATATACAGCACTAGCCTCCTTTTTGAAGGGCTTCTTCTCAGTACTGGAGGAGGCAACTTTCTGTATCTTCCCCGATTTTATACCGGCCTCAATCCTTTCACCAGTCAGGATTAGATCGGTAAACCCAGCAGAGGAATTACCAATGAGATGGTTGAAAAATGGACCAGACAGGGTCCCCAAGAACATATCTACCAGCTCCCGATCCGTCAACGGTGGCTGCACCCTGCCAGCCAAGTCTCTCCATTTCTGAGCATACTCCTTAAAACCTTCACCCGACCCTAGCGACATACCCTGGAGTTGGGTACGCGTAGGAGCGAGGTCGGCATTATACTGATACTGCTTGTAAAAAGCAGTGGCCAGATCCTCCCAGTTACGAATGCTGATTCCATCTAGCTGATAGAACCAATCGAGGTGAGTCCCTGAAAGACTCTCCTGGAAGAAGTGGATCCAAAGGTTCTTGTCTGCTGTGTAAGGCTGGATCTTCCTTACATAAGAACGGAGGTGCATCTTGGGACAGGAAGCCCCATCATACTTCACGAAGGCAGGTGTTTTGAACTTGTGCGGGATCACCACTCCAGTAGATAACCCCAAGTCTCCGAAATCCAATCCAGGCACCCGTTGAACTTCCACAGCCTTTAATCTGTCTTCCAGCTGTTTGTACCGGTCTTCAGCAGGAGGGTACTGGTCGTCATTGAAGTCTGTTTCAGTATCAGAGCCCACAGGAGTAGTGACCTCCCTTTCATGGTGACTACCTTCTGTCACAGATGGAGGAGTTCTTTCAGCTTCAACAACCAAAGTGTTCCCGAGTCTGCGCCCAGTGTTAAATAGCACAGTCCTCCTCTTCTTCTTAGTCTTCTTCAACAGCATGGTCTTTAACTCTTGTTGACCCTGAGACAAACCCTTGATCAGCTCCTGAAATTGGGCGTTTTGTGCCTGAAACTGGACGTTCTGCGCCTGAAGAGCCTTGATAGCCGCGTCGGTTGATGATTCAGGAGGGTTCATGATGCTGAAATAAACAGCGAAGAACGGTAAACAACCTGAAAAGAAGAGTATTTATGATGCACATGATGAATGATATGTGTTTATGCAATGCATTCAAGAGTTCGAAAATTCAAATTTGTTGTAGACCAAAAGGAACACACTTTATTATTAAGAAAATCATTGTTTTAATACATCAAAGCCTCATGGGCAAAAATACAAAAAGATCAAGTCACATCCAAAATATGTTGCGCATCTTCTCTGGAGCTATGTAAGTGTTGAGATTCCTTTCCTCGTGCAACAGGCGAGTGAGCTCCAAAACCTTCTTTTCACTGGCATGCAAACTAGTCTCAAGAGAATTCCTCTCTTCTTTAAGCTGGATCCAACTCTTCTGCATCTCTTCCCAGGATGTGGGCATATCAGGGTGCTGAATAACATGAGACATCTCTCCTTCCAAGGCAGGTTCTTTAATTACTGGAAGCATGTGAGGATAAGGCATTACTAACTTCTGAGAGCGGGCTCGTACCCACTTGAGGTAAGGCTCCAAAGGGATGGAGTTCCTGTGCCCCAGTGTCTTGCTGTCTATCCTACTAGGCATCCTCCAAGCTCTGATAAACCTCTGGCGAAGTCCTTGAGTATCGTTGTCGAAGTCAAAAACTATGTCAGGAATCAACATGTCATGAGGACCATCCCTCCGAGCGTAACCAAATTGTCTCCAAGCCAGGCATGGACTATAAGTAATACCCCCTCTGATTCCAAGTAAAGGAACATTAGGATACTCTCCGCAACGATCAATGATAGTGACATCTTCTCTGGACCTAGGGCACCAATGTATATCTGCATGTGTAAGAGTCATCAACCGTTGTGACCATCTCAAACCCCGCTCGTTCTTCAGGACTGATTGTGGAAGGTGCGAAATAAACCACTTTCCCAGGAGAGGAGTGCAACACATAAGGACACCTCTTTTTCTCATGGTTCGAGTGTAACATGAGTGAAGGAGGTCTCCCAGCAACGTAGGTATAGGATTCCTGGACATAAAGATCTGGACAGCACTGATATCAATGAGCTGGTCTGGGTTAGGGAACAACACCAAACCATAAACAAGAAGGGCCACAACCTTTTCAAAAGCTTGTAAGTCAAGGGAGTTCCAACAATCATAGGCCTTTTCAAACAGAAACCTGGCTAAGAACCCTTTGATACCACTTCTAACTTCCCAATGTCCCTTGAGGTCAGATGACTGTAGGTGCAAGGCTTTAGCAATCTCTTCAAGCTTAGGTTCCTTTTCTGTACCGTTGAAGGGTAGCTGATCAAGAATAGGGATCTTCAGGAGTCGGGAGAACTCCTCCAATGTTGGTACCAACTGATAGTCCAAGAAAGTGAAACAGTGATGCAGAGGGTCAAAGAATTGGAACAGGACTTTTATCATATCTTCCTCAATGTTGGTGTTGACCAAGCTGATAAGGCTTCCATGCCTTTCACTGAAAGAAGAGTTCTCGGGAATCCTGGATATAAGCTCCTTAAGCTGAGGAGAGATCCTTACAAGACTGATTGGAATTGTCTTTCTACGAACAGTTTCCATGTCCTACAAAACAAGAACAAAGATGAAAATTCGAACCCCTGAAATGGTTAGTTAATGCATATGATGCTGGATGATGTCATGATGCTATGATTAAACACAGATATTTACAAAGACAAACATGTAAGGCACACAAGGCACACAAGACAGGCCCTTAAGGTTTAAGGCCAGCATGAGGTCTGGGTAGTACCCTCTTGAAGTTGGTGGGTTCATCCTGTCCTAATCAAAGTAACCGGGTTCTAAGGTTCCCAATATCACGGGATTGCTTTCGTTGTTCATCGTTTCGATTTAGCCACTGAACTGGCGACCGAAATATTCCAGGAAAGCAACCCTCAATTGAGTGTAGTATCGAGTATCAACCAACCTCGGACTGCACCAAAGTCAGTTATCTCACTACCCTAAAGAGGCCAAGATGGTTCAATTAAGGTTCCTAAGGTCTGTTGATGCTTCATGACACCACATGGAGGCCCCGTACTCTCCTTGACTGACTCAAGGGTTACCGGTACACACCAAAATGCCACATCAACGTAGCAGACTGTTTCAACCATGTCGGTATACCCCGCACAGTTCCCTCACAGCCTTGTTGCTACTTTCTAAAAAGGTATCCCCCAGATCCGGGTTAGGATCTATAGAACTCCCAAGCAACCCACAATTTTAAAGCATACAAGGAAAGCAATTGAAAACACAATGATCTTAGTCCTAAGGTACACCTCACTTTAAGTTTTCTCCCCAGCAGAGTCGCCAGTTCTGTGATCGGTGGATCTGGAACTGACTGTTTTAAAGCTGGTTCACGAAATGTCGCGGTAAGCAAGAGTCGCCACCGTCTTTTATTTTCTCCAATTGGAAAGGACAAAAGCACAGAAAAATTCCTTAAAGAGATTGCTCTCGGTTCGGGAGGTAGGTTATAGAAAGGGAAGGTGTTAGCACCCTTTCTATCCATGGTTA